>CM066911.1:3053082-3653082 GCA_033964015.1 Scolanthus callimorphus
TAACAGTGAGCTAAAACCTACCCTCATTTTCGTCACGTAAGCGCTCGTTGTCGAGTTCGAGACGCAAAATTGCGTCGGTGGGAGATGAATCCATCTCTTCTTTTCCGATGGACAAGAGTGACCAGACATCGCGCCTCAGCTTCTCACGAACTCTAGTGTTCTTGCTTTTGCAAGCTTTCATTTTGTTAGTCATATAAACTATCTTGCAGCCCAGCGCGTTTCCGATACGCTTCCAGCAACTGGGCTTAAGACGGTACCCAAGCCATCGTAAGTTAGCTTGAAGTACCTCGAAAGCAGCCTTTTGGTCGGAATTGCCATACTTCCTCCATTTCCACAGAGCCTCTCCGTTTATCTCTAGTGTGTAAATCAGGCTTCCACGATGCGGTGGTATCATATTCAAGTAGGCAGGTACGATCGGGGGTTCTACGAGCTCTGAAAAGAGCTCCCGATCGACCTTTGCTTTCTCGAATACAGACGACATGTTTTGAGTACTACTCCGTTCGATGGTTTGTGCTGATCTGAGATATGTGCGAAGAGGCCCCAGTGTTTTCTTGTTTGCGTTGAACCGTATTGGCACACGAAACAATAGAATGTGAGTAAATTCGTGTTAAGTGAGTTTCAATAAAGTGATTAAACAAATTCAGTAAGATAATTTAGCGAACTCTGCCTCTTTTGTCTTAGAGGCGGAGCTTAGAGGGTTAATTATGCAAAAGCGGGAAACTTCAACCTCAAGAATACAAGTAATTTGAATAATTTGTGTGCCTAAAACAAAATCTTTCTCTGGGGGCAGTAAAATCGCGCGCTAATCAAACAACAACGGTGAAAATAATTATTTCGAAATCAGTACCGTTCAATCCCGTAATAAGATTTTGATAAAAGTATTTCTTACAGCGCAAAAATGAGCTTCGAAACGTTTTTCCACACGTAAAATGGCTAAAAACCAAAAATAAACCTCGTCGTGGGGGCAGTTTAATATAATGATTCATCACAATTACTAGGCAAAATGTGTTCTTTGATCTTTAAACTACAAAATTACGAATTACGCTTTTTCAAACAGAGACTAGCAATAGCGCAATTTGACAATATTATAGCCTATTTCGACGGCTGAGCTCTGTTTTCTCTGTACTTATCGCTGATTAGCTTTTGAATATCGCGGCGCTCAACCGAAGAGTCCCGGATGTATGTCGCTGGATTGTGCCCGATGGTTTTTAAGCAGAGTATAAAAGTCATCAAACAAACAAGAGAGCAAAACTTACTTCCACAGTAGGTTTTTCATTTAATGTAGTTTCGCTGCTATCAGACTTGGGTAGAGATGCGAGGGCCGGCGCGAGCGTTGGGAAGTTTGCAACATACGTTCTTTCACTGCGAGCTGGAAGGGCCGTAGGTGTGAACAACTGCGAGCAGGCCATTTTTTGCCCTGTAGTTTGTTCCAAATCAAAATCTTCCATAGGAATGACTCCCAAGTCATTTTCCTCGTCTTTGCTTGGAATATAAGCATTCGATTTCAGTTCCAGTACTCGTTTAGCTGAAGTTTCCGAAGAATGTTTACATCCTCTCTCTCGCAATAGTTCGCTACTCGGACTGCGTTTAGCGAGTCGTTTTACTCGAACACCTGGACTTTGCGCTTGCCGTTTTGCAGCTTGCTGACTGGAGCTTGCGTAGGTAGTTTTCAGTTCCCTTAAAGACTTGTCCACAGCGCTGAGTTTCTTCACAGCACTATCGATTTTCAGTTTGCACTTTCTACAAATCCGCTGCGATTCCGTAGGCTTCACATCTCTGTCTAAAACTCTTGGTAGACCAGAGCACGAACGAACGTTAAAATACACAACAACTTCAGTGGTCGTCTGTCTCAAATCACAGTCACAAATAATACAAAAGCAATTTAAACTATTTATGATCTTGTTCGGTGTCTTCGGTGAGCTGCGAATGAATCTTTTAGGAGAATAACGACTCATGAGGATGCTCCGACATAAAGTTTGAGGTGAGAAAAAATACAAATACTCAGTTCGCGGGAAAACAAGGCGGGCGAATTCAGGCGGCGGCATCGTATTACGGTCACGTGTCATTTTGCGTCAAAATTTCTATGGCAACTGGGTCAGTTAGCTCGCGCAAGCGCAATGACTACCGTGGCCAGGTTTCGGCAGAGGTTTCTTCTCGGTGACAAACCAAAACAACTACGCGAACGCACGACTCGCGACTAACTATGTTGAACGTTAAAAGACTGACAGAAAGAAAGCTCTGCTAGCAGGGTAAAGCAAAACACACCTGAACAATACTAAATAAAGGAAAACTTTAATGGTAAAAATATAATGAAACTATTCCTCAGCCGCCGGCCTAAGAGAGGAGGAAATCACTGCTTGCAGGGTACAATGAAACCGAATAAATCCAAATTCTAAAAACATTTCAGAAATGGTTTTGGCGTGAGTTGCACAATTCTTTTTGTCTCTCAAAAGAAACCTCATTAGCAGGCAATTGTAACATGGCGGTGTGCGGTGGTCGGCTTTCGCGCTAATTAGCTGATCAGACAAAGCATTTTTTGCGTCATTGTACGCGCGTGGCTTTAAAAGAGTCTGCCCTGCGCTGATAAATCAGATTATCTTAAAGCATGGAACACAGTAACATGGCCGAGAAGCGTCCAAGACACCCACAAGGTTTTTATTCTGCACTCATTGACACAGAGGAGGTCAATTTCCGACGTGGCGTAAAGTTCCGACCGCAACCCAAACCAGCCGTACTTGGCATGTACGAGGTCGACTGAGTACTAGCCAAAAAGAAAGTTGGAAAGAAGTTTCTCTACGACGTGGCGTGGAAAAACTGGTCCACAGCTGACAACACGTGGGAGCCGAAGGAGCACCTGCCGTCAGAGCTGTTGGTAGCTTTCGAGAATCCAGAACCAGATGAAGCCCGCCTTGAGGAAGCAAGGGAGAGACTTGGAGCAATCTTCGAGAACGGGCTGAAGGCAAGACTTGACCACAGGGAAACAGTAATTTTAAGACACGATGTTCTACGGAAACTGTTCCCTCGGATGTCGTCTCATCTTAGCACGACCCCTTTTCTGGCCAACCGATCAGAACTTGAAGCTGCCGGCCTTGGGCAGTACCTTGAGCGCTTTATTAACGTCGTGGGAGCGAGGTCATCTGTTGCTATGCCAGTTATCATCCAACTCGTCCTGGCCAAATCAAAGCGCTTTTTTGACGGAAGTGGGAGTTACGCTGCACCTACACTCAGGGACAAAAATAGCTGAGACTCTTTCTTACTGTACACGAAAAATAGAGAATTCGCTAAAACTCACTTTAAACATGCTCAGCCCCCTCCCCCCTCTTCAATGTTGGAGAAGAACGATTGGTCTGGAAACAACATTGATGTGGGGGAGGGGGGGAGGTGGTAAAGGGCTCTGAAAAAGGGATGTTGTAGGTGTTTAGGGGTATTTTTGTATTTTAACGATAATTTTCATAGGGGGTCTCAGCTATTTTGTCCCTGAGTGTCTGAAAGCAATAGTTAGCTGTATCTCATCGAAACAAGGGAGTTGAGGAGTAAACTTGGTCTTATTTTAAAGATCTCGAGAAGCTGCGTGTTTTACATAGTCAATTATCCTCGTTAATTGCAGTGCTAATTAATGACGTCATGAAATAGAGATTTTGGAATTCGGCGCGCGCTTGAGATATGGGCAAGTGGACGGCTATATCCCCAGAAAAGCGAGCATATGTGAAATATTTGAAAAGAGATCGAGGATTTAGCGTTGCCAAAATATCAACGAAACTTAAGCTTTCCAGAGCATCTATTTTTAGAATTGCCAAAGAACCTTCGGATGCCTGCAAAACGCTAAAAAAGGAAGGCGAAGGAAAACAGAGGGGGCGCCCGAAGAAGCTCTCTAAAAGGGAGGAGAGATTGGTACTGAGACAAATTGGAGAGGCGAGGGCTGAGGAAGGAAAATTTGCTGCAAGAAGATTGCTTGTGAAGGCCGGTTTGCAGAACAAGAATGTCTCTGAAAAAACTCTGCGTCGATTACTTCGAAGGCATAAGTATAAATACTGCCGTGCGAGAAGAAAGGGGGTTCTCCTAAAAAAGGACCCCCACTCCGCCGGAAGTTCTGTAAAGAAGTACGAAAAAAATACGGCAGGGACTTGTGGACATCAAAAATTGCCTTTTATCTAGATGGGGTGAGCTTTGCGCACAAACGGAACCCTGCAGACCAAGCCAGATCACCACAGGGAATGATATGGCGAAAAGCTGGAGAGGGGTTAGATTTTCACTGTACAGCAAAAGGCGCACACATCGGCAGTGGCGGTAAAATGGTCCATGTTGTCATGGCAATAAGTCATGGCCAAGGCGTTCTTCTATCCCGTCAATACAAAAAAATGAACGGAAAAACGTTTAGTAAAATTATAGAAGAGGATTTTCGAAAAATGTTTCGGCAAAGCCGTAAAAACTCAAGACTTTGGCTACAAGACGGCGATCCAAGTCAAAACAGTGCGGAGGCAAAAAGAGCTTACAAAGCCGTTAAGTCACAACTATTTTCCATCCCGCCGCGAAGCCCTGATTTGAATCCGATCGAAAACTTCTTCGCGATTTTAAAGAGACGACTGCAAAAGGATGCCCTCACACAAAATATAACCCAAGAGACATTTCATGAATTCGCAGAACGTATTTCCTGTACAGCACGCGCCATTGATCGCGGTGTTATTGACAGGATAATAGAAAGCATGGACACTCGTATATGTAAAATAATTAAACGCAAAGGACAACGAATTAACTACTAAGTACTGTGCAAAATCTATTGAACAAAGTGATACTACTACCAATACTTCTTTAAAATAAACTTGTTGTCGTACGATCACATTTGCAGTGCAATTTTTAGAAAGTTAACCGAGCGAATTTGCATTTCCGGTTCTATGTTATCACTTCCGGTTTGGAATTGCCCGTTGTTTGGTCGGGAAAAACTTCCAATTTGCCTTAAATAACACACTTCTAATTGTTTAAAATTATTCCTATATAAATCACAATCTCTTTTTACATCACATTATCTAATTTCGAGCTATCGGATAGACACATATTAATTTTCAAACGAGTAACCACGAGTAACCAAACTGTCTAAAAGAACTAAGTCAATCATTATTTTTCTATCATCGTGGTTACTCGTGGTTACTCGTTGAAATTAGAGATTTCGTTGTCCTATCCTACTATTTTAGAGACTAAATGGAACATGAGAATAGCCTATTCGATTTACTGTTCGTGAAACGTTTTCAAACTCGTTAAAACTCTTTTAAATGTCAAGAATAAGTTCTGCGAAACAGCGACCGCAGGGAGGGATTTCACGCTGTGAGGCTTGTGGAATCTGGTAGCTAAACGAGTATGTTTTCCAGCGAACAGCCATCATCTCTGTCTCGCGTTCGTCTATCATCCCGTTCTTGATATAGACGATAGGGTATTTGCCAGTGGAAAATATTGGTGTGTCTTTATCAAAGACAATATCCTTAGCATAGTGGCTCTTCGGGGCGGGTAAATGTACTAGTTGGCCCTCCAATAACAGCAGAAAGTCATGCCACTGAATAACTGTCGAAGACCAACGAAAGTCGTTTAAAAACAAGCACTCGGCTTTCTCTGATCCCACCCAGGCGAAACTAGTACACGCAGGATTTGAAAATGTTTCAAAGATGACATTTAGCGGGTTCAGAATAAATGTTTTCCCGCAGTTAGCGGGGCCAACAATCATAATATTGCGGTACTTTCCGCGCCCTTTCTCGAGCAAATCTCGCACCGATTCGCTAAAGTTTTCGCGTCGAATTCCATTCCTCATCAGCACTTCATTGGCACATGTGAGCCACTGGCCTTCACAACATTCAGAGCATGCCTCATTTTTTGCTTCTCGTAAGATCTCTAGCCGAGACTTAGCCGATCTTTGTATTTTGTCACATGCCCCCTCCATTTCCCAGGCCGTTTCTAGCACCTCCGACACCACTCGCGCACCTCTGTTTACTATAAATTCAGCAATGTCTACTTTTCCGTCCGCCTTTTGACTGTTTGCTAGAGCTAGCAGCTCCGTCCTTGTTCGAATGCCCTTTTCAACGACAATTTCAGACAGTTCAAATGCCGACAAGCGCTTGCGTTTCGCTGGTTTCTTCTCACTTTCATCAGACTCCTCTAAATCATATATCTCCGTCTCTGCGCTGCGGTTCCTCTTCCCCCTCTGGTGGTTTGATCTACTTGCCCGAGATGTTCTAGGAGCTCCAGTATCCTCAAGATCCGGGTGTCCAGGACTCAGTAGAGCATCAGAATCTTCCTTCGTTACGTAGCGCCATGCACTGTAGTAGTCAGAGTGGACACTAGAGAAGTGAACACTGATTCCGTGGTTCCCTTGTAAATACCTCTTGCTCCCCAGCCACCTCTGATTCTTATCCATCTTGATAGCCATGTGATAGTGCCATCCCGATTCCTGGTGTTTCTCTCAGCAACAAACCCACTGTAGAATTCGAGCAGGACACTCCGAAAACGAATTTAACACGGCTACAGCAAACGATTTTCTCGTATCAAATTTCTCTAGATTCGCTTGGCTGTACGTAATCAAATACACTTTTCTAACTGTGCGCTCAGCTAATCGAATAGGAAAAACTTCGTCACGATCACTTTCCTCGCCCTCGGTACTCATGATTGTAGATCAGCTGATCGCCCCTACTAGGCCAACAATTCTAACGGCTCGAATTGTAACACTACACCGTTCTATTTCCGGTGAGAATAGCGCCCAGACCCCTTCTCTTTTCGCATCCGTTTGCCGTCACTTTAGCCCTCTCGTTTTGTCAAAATTAACCCACTAACATTTCATCGAAAATAGTAGCATTAAAAGGCGAAACTATTCTAAGCAATGCTTTTTCTAATCTTTACAGGTCCTTGTGAGAATATATTTTCATATTACAACAGAGCGCGCGGTTACACTTTTTTATAAATAAGTAATTCTAAGACATGATACTCTCGGACACTCAGGGACAAAAATAGCTGAGACTCTTTCTTACTGTACACGAAAAATAGAGAATTCGCTAAAACTCACTTTAAACATGCTCAGCCCCCTCCCCCCTCTTCAATGTTGGAGAAGAACGATTGGTCTGGAAACAACATTGATGTGGGGGAGGGGGGGAGGTGGTAAAGGGCTCTGAAAAAGGGATGTTGTAGGTGTTTAGGGGTATTTTTGTATTTTAACGATAATTTTCATAGGGGGTCTCAGCTATTTTGTCCCTGAGTGTAGATTGCTTGAAAAAGTTCAAGTAAAATTTGGGAAGGAAGAACATGCGCCCCGTAGTGAGTGAGGTATTCACGTCCCGGTCCTCAAGTGATTAATAAAAACGGCTCCTTTAGGAGCCACCAACTTCCAATAAAGTCAATAACTATGCTTCTATACATGACGAAACTCCCACCATAAAAAACTCCCACGATAAAAAATCTTCTGTGATTTTTGGGTTTCCTGTGCGAGAGCCTCGCCTACATGTTGCGCGGTTGCGCGATGAGTGGTTACTAGGCAAAAACCACTGGCTTCTAGGCGCTCGACTGCTGAAAATGCACGCAAAGCGAAGATTCATGACTTAATTACAGGTAAGAATTAGGTATAAAGAAACAAACTTTTTCACCTTTTAACTTTTTTGTGACCATCGGAGGGACTGATGTTTTTTTTAATGAATCATGCAAAATTGAAGTAAACTTCCCCTTGCAATAGAATATTACTGTCTGTGGAATTCATGTTTTTGCAAAAGACTTAGCTTTAAGTTAACCCCAAAATTGTGTTCGTCTTCCAGGAAGTGTTAATGGTAAACAGAGAAAAAACTTCGAGCCAATAGGTTTCATATTTTCTGCTTTTTTGGTCGCAAGTTGCTCGAAACATAAATAAAAAATGTCTAAATATTTTTAATCATCTGTTTTAATAAATTTGTGGCTTTAAAAACCATAAAAAATGCAATAAGTGGTGTCAGCTTTTAAGCAACTATTGGATGAGGTTTTTGTGATTTCCAGATAAATAAACAATGCCGAGACAAGTGGAATCAGGCGAGGCTGTAAGGCCGAGCAATTTCTTTTACACAAGCGCCTTGTTAGATAGGAAAACATTCAAGTGCTCTAGTCCCATTATGCATTGCTCGCATAGGATCAAGAATCAGCTAGCTGATTCTTCAAGAATCAGCACGCTGATTCTTGGAGACCCTCAAAGTGCGTGATTCCCAAAGTAAAGGAAGTTATTTCATTGATATGTTTTATTCAGAAGCATGTAGTTTTACTTTTGAGCATGTGGTGGCTCTTAAAAGAGCCGTTTGTTTCAGCTCATTTAAGGACTGAGCGGGTCCTTTCTTGTATTCAGGAGGCTCTCAGGTCCAGCTCTGCAATGAGGACTGGCTTCCTCATTCCACTTTTCATAGCTCTTGCAGTTAGTTCTTTGTATAGGGATGTCAGCTGGATTGTCGTCATCTTTTTTAGGCTCTCTCCACTGTAGTTACATGTGGATGGAGGAGATGTTGAGTGGGTGACTGGAGGTGATACTGGCTGGGATGTAGAAATGCGAGGGATCTTGTTTGCTGCTTCTTGTTTTCCACCACCAAACCAGAAGTGCTCATTGCTTTTGTTGTATGGCCGCTTGTCTCTTTTGTATTCTCTCAGGACCTCTTGTCTCTTCTCCACAAGAAGCAGGTTTGTACAGGCATCCCACCGGTTAATTTTCCGGTGGAAATACCTGCGGAAGTCGTCGTTTTTCTTTTCAACGCCTGCAAGAAAGAAAGGGATATTGTGTTTTCCCTTAAAGAACAGTTCTATAACATGCTACCATTTCTAAGCTTGCAGTTTGTGTAGTGAACAAGTTTATTTGACTGGGTTTGTTAAAAACCATTTTCTTTTAAATTCTAACATTATCATACCTTGCCCACTGAACTTTTTAAGACTTCCGCGCATCATCATAAGTTTCCCAACATGGTACTCTAACAAGTGCATGTAGGGTGTTATAAGGACCTCGTGCTTGTAGCCAGGGCCAACCATGTTGTAGAGATCTTTTCCCCATTGTCTTGCCTAAAGAATATTATAGTAAATACGGTAAATATGAGTAAATACAATATTCGAAATGGTTTGATACTCAGGAAATGTTAAAACCTTAACTGAGGCAATTATATTCTCTTGAGGTTTTAAGTGATTGTCACCTGTGTTTTGCATCGGAATGGTACTACAGTACAACAGCACTACAGTGTATGCACTGCTAACCATGTTTTTCTTAAAATAGTTATACCTTTTCTTGAAAAGTGGCGATGCCCTCTTGTGTGGGATTTTCATTGTTCAGGCTTTTGTAAAGGTCTTGGAAATCCTACAAACATAAGTGATTTATAAAATGAGCAAAGAAACAACAACAAAAGAAAATGGTTTTCTCCTGTTCATGCAGCAAGGATTGGCCCTTTACTCTCTATTTACTTACCCCCCATAACTTTTTTGTTGCCTCTACATTTCTTGCTGGAAGTACTTTGGCAAAATGTTGTGGCAGCTTTCTTAAGACTGCTTTTTTCTCATCGCCAAGCATTTCTTGCCAGGCTTTTGCCACACGGCTAAAGATACACCAAAAGAACGCACTGTTTCTAGTAAGTCCCTTAGGTGTTTCCCCTTTAGTGTAGCCTGGGGTCTTGTTCTTTGTGTCATCCTATAACCAAACATAGTATAGATGTTGTAATCACATGACCTTAGACAAAACTATTTTACAATCAGACATTAACCCAGAAAGGGCTACAGGTCAATGGCCCATAGCCACTGTGGGGAAGAGGTCTAACTGTTATTAGTATCACCCAACTAGTGGACTATTGTCAATTGCTAAATAGTATTATCTAAATAGCTGGACAAAAAATTGAGGAATTTGACGAAAAATCATCAAAAAACATCAACAGTATAGAGTAACAGTCTGTATTGATAACAGTTTAGTGTTAATCTAATCAGAACGCAACATTGGCAGTAGTCCACTAGTCAAAAGTGATACTTAATTAAACACATTAGTCCTTGCTACATTTTTATCTACCTGGTGCCACTTCATGACATCATAGATGACACCCTCTTCTAAACGGTCTGTGATTCTAAGCAGCAGGTGAAGCTCGTCGATTACAACATGGCTGAGGGGTATTGACATGAGTGGTTGGTTGTTGCATCCGGGTTGGGCATGCCAGCTTTCATCAATGACTCTTGCCATCTCTTGTCCCTCAAAATAATCAGGTGAGTGATCCATATTGCACCTAGAAGAAAAGCAAAACATATATATAACTTTGTACATTGCCCAGAAAAACTTATTATTTGTCAAATACTTGCTGGATTTTTACCTTTCTAATCGGTGTACTCTGCAGTAGACACAACTGTTATTTGAGTTGGCTGCTTTCATGCCCATGACATTAAGGATATACTGCAAAATTAAAAAAATGGTATTTTTTCTAGAAGCAAATAAAGAAAAGCACATTTCATTGCAAGGGGTTTCTTTGTTTGATTATTCTTTCAGGTACACATCTAGATATCAGATGTTTTCTTTTTCTAGCTGCATCAGAGGGAATCTTTCTTTTATGATCCCACTCTGTTTATACCTTGTAATCGCCCCCGAGGAAAAACTCCAGCTTGACGTTTCTGCCATCTATGGTGATTCCATCTCTTGTCAGGTCTTCCACATCCCTAATAACATTTTGCAATGACTCCTGTAATGTCTGGTAGTCCTCGCCTCCCATAATGAGTGCGACTGTATGGTTTCCTGTAAGATAGCAGGTGTGAGTGAGGTGATCTAGACCTTCCTGACTGGGAGCCCCGCTTTTAGGTTGGCCTCAATCTATATGTTAACAATAATTAATAATAATTATCATTTGGTGCCTATTTGTAAGGACTCAGCCTGAAACCAACATTACCTGCACTCGAGAGGATGTTGTCGTCCATATCCAGGAGAGCAAATGTGAAGAGAAAGAGTGATTTAAAATGGGAGATTACCACTCCATCTCCACTCAGTTTCACTCTTAGGCAAGAGGGTAGGTTGCCATCAGACAAAATCTAAAAGATTGTGAACCAAAAGGGCATTTTAGTAAGAATGATGGCATATAAAATAGACCAGTTTTTGCTGTAATGGGTAAAATAGACAAACAATTAAATGTTAAGACAAGTTATTTTAAACCTTTGAGCAATGAGCAGCCAAAAATCAGGTTACAGAAATGTATAGAGTCTATTGACTAAAATTTTAGTTGTGTTTAGGCCGCAAATAAATTTTGATGGGAACCTGAAGAAGTGCTATCGAGTCCAATTTTTCACCCATTTTTCCTCGGTCAGCGAATTTCAAAATCATTTTTTTCGAGTCCCCACCTAAAATGCATGTATAAGCATAGTTTTTAAAAAAGCTTTACTAAGCAAAGAGCTTACTGGAAGGTTATAATAATTATTATTAAAATAGTTTGCCCTTTTATCCTTAGAATATCTAATTATGTTTATTCAATGCTCACATGTTTTCTTATTTCTTTTTCCAACAGTAGCTTTATGGGCAACTCTGCACCAGGTGCTGTCCCAGGAGTTCTGGTGACTGACCAGTTCTTGTTAAGGCTCTTTCCCAGGCTAGCCAGCGTAGCTGGCTCTCGGAGTTTTTTCGAGGAAGGATCACCGCGCGAAGCGCGGTCCGGAGCCGAGCGCGCGATAGCGCGCTCGGCGGAGGCGAGTGCGACAGCACGAGAGCCAGCCGTGAGGCTGCCTGGATTTTCCGAACGCCCACTTGTAAACAGCGACTCAAATTACGGAGAGACTGGTATTTGTCAATGTCAATCGATGTCACTTTTTGTTTCATTAACCAATCACAATGAAGCGGAAGTATGTTCTCACTTCCGCCAAGAAGTAAATAAACACACGTGGAGCATCGAGCATTATTTTTTTCGCTATGGTTCGCTATGGTTCGCGGCGAAAGCCCAGACGCTGCAAATAACTATTGTAGGCTATGTAAATGCTGCTTCAAGACGCAGTTTGGGAATTTAAAGAAGATCACGCACCAACCATGTCTCAATTTATTCGTAGCTTCCAATGAGCTACAGGGAGCGAATCTTTCTGCTGTCTGCAAAGACATCGGATTTCCTCTACAGCGTGGCGATGACTTTTCGTCTAAGGTTTGCAGACCTTGTAGCAGGAAAATCAAGAGAGCCGGCGAGCTATTTAAAGAACTCCAAAGTATAAACATCCCTAACAAAACGTTTGCATCGAAGTCAAACGATTTAGAAAATCAGGCCCTTGATGTTGCGAAAGAAAGTTGTTGACTCCCGATCGAAATTCTAGTCCAGCAAATCGGAAGAATCTTCGCTTTCGATCTCCGCATCGTGGTAAAACCAGTAATACTAAACCAGACTAGCAATTGAAGCCACCCCTTTCAAGCAAGAGGAAATGTCTTTCCTTCGAGACAGATAAGGAAAATTCTACCGAGGATCAAGTATTGTCGAACTTGAATATCGACGGCTTGGCTAGGTGCGAAGGAAAGTCTAGCGTGAAGGTGAAAGTTGTCATTGTTCAGCAGAATGGCAATGTGACAACTAGTAACCCAACTGATGAAAGCAAAGTCAGTATCATAAGGAATCTTGTGAAAGGAGAGATGTCTTCACTCGCTAACGCTGTGTTACAATTCAAGGAACTACAGCAGTACCTGTGTTCAGCCATTCAAGATCGAGTGAGCTCCGAGTTCAAAGAGTGGTCCGCTTCGGACTCAATTTTGAAAGGAAGAGACTCAGATGAACTTCCTGCAGCGAGAAATAGATTTGTTGTAGAGGAGTGCAAAGTATATTGCCCTGTTTGGAATGCTAGCGTGAAAGGTGCTATAGGCATGCGAGATGGAGAATCGACTGTGTCGAATGTAAATTCCATGGCTTTAGCCTCTGCTATTTTGGCGCGAGAACGAAACCCGACCATGTCCTCGTTGGCATATAGAATATCGAGTATTCTGTTCCATAGCGGTGCTTCTCATCGAGATGTTATCCGTCTGAACCGACTTGGCATTGGAATGTCACCAACAATGATGGTAAACATGGAACGCAAAATGGGGGAAGACCACGATGCGAAAGTGATCAAGTGGAAAAGTAAAATAGAAGACAACAGGAAGTGCTTAAAGTTTCTCCAGCAGGTATCAGAAGAACAAAGTCCTTCTTTAACTGGAGATGAAATGGAAATGGAACTCTCATTTGACTTCAGGAAGGATGTTGTCAATTTATTTTCAACATTTGAGGATAATGTGTATGAAATGGTAATTCAGAGACTGAAAAGTAGGACTGGATATATTCCTGAGATCACTGTTAAAGCCGCTATCACAGACCTGCTACAGGAAAAACTTCCACTTTACAAGTAAGTTAAAACACAACACACAGTGATTCAGGAAAAAAAATCCATAACTTCCCAACTGGAGGATTTGGAAATTACAGAGGATTGGGGGAACAAATGCTTTATATTTCCCATACAATGATCACTGTAATTTTTCAATGGAAATTCAGAATCCGAAATTCAAGATGTGTGTGGGGTCATATTATTTCGAACCCCTTCTGTGGGAGGGGTATGGGGTATGGATGATATCTGGAAAGGACTGCTTACCTGATAAAGTCTCTATTTTAGCATGCAACATATGCCACAATGCCTGATAAAGTTATTATTTTAATAATTTCTCTTCATTTTTTTTTTCAGGCTTGTTGGGGACAATATTGATCATTCCATCAACTCGAGGATACAAACAAAGAAGAATACCAACAGGTCAATCCACTGGACACATCAGTTTGCTGTCCTTAATAGAGCTACATATACCATTCCAAATGAAACACCATCCAAGGATAATCCTGTCCAATTTATTGATCTACTCCCCGATGAAAGTGTGCAGGCTGGTCTTATCAGCAGATGGGGGGTACTCGTCAGTCGGGTGGTTACAAGGTACCTGACATGCTTGCAGCCTCTAGGTAAAGTTGCAGTTTACCACATTCCACATCAGTTCTCAAAGGAAATGGCAACAAAGTCAGACTCTGTAAGTATAACCTCCGTAGTACTAAAATCCCATTGATGTAAATTGCAAGCATACATTTTTGGCTCAGTTGTACAACTTCTGAAACACTGTCTAGCTATGCCCCTGAATCCCCTCTGTTTTGTTATACTTTCCAATTTCAATTTCAAACTATTTCCTTGGTTTACATGTAACCTTACAGAATGGCTAGCAGAAACTCCTTGTTTGAAAGCTTGGGCATATGTGTATTTTCAGTGTTGTTTGAGTGTGGAATTCTTCAACCCTAACATAGCAGGGGAAATGGCCCAACTGATGCAGTCCAATCAAAGGAAGTATGTTCCATTGACAACTGATGGGGAAGAGGTGCTGCTTGGTATTCCTTTCCATGGGGATCAGCTTTTTGAAGAACGGTCGCGAAATGTCCAATGGACATTCCAGGACGGAGAGACTAGCTTCGAGCGCCTAGAAGGCCTTCTCCCTGAATTTGCTGATTGGCATGCCAAATTCAACCTTTACAAGGTAATTAATGGGAAGAAGCAAAACAAATGTGGATTGACCCATTTTGGATACCACCAAAAATTTTCCCAAAACTCAATTTCAAAATTGTCATTCCAGATTAACTACCTTAAACATCAAATCTTTATGAGAACTGCATCAGATATTCAGCATTGTTCTATTGTTTTCAATTTTTTGCACTCACCTATTTGGTTAGCCCCTCTAGGAAGGAAATAATTAGGTTTTCAAAATGATTGGCAGTGTACCTCCTCTGTCCAAGATGGGTCCCTATCTTACTGTTTGTACCTGGTCCCCACTCCCAAATGAACTCTGAGTTATAGTAGATAATCTAGCCATTGTAAGGACTGCAAAATGCAGTACAGCTAGTTTTATGTTTAAGTCTACCTCTGCATCCACGTCATGCAAGAGTAGAGCATCTGTTGTAGTACAATTAAGCTGTTTGAAATGATTATTTATATTTATTATTTATATTCAAAATAAATTGTTGCCCTTTTTATTTCATAAAGGCAGAGTTTAACTTATTTGTGAAGCATGAGTCAGCAGCAGAGATTGGAACATCGCGGGCCTCAATTAACAGAACTGGCAAAACAAATGCTGCCAAGGGTGTGCACAATCATTTCAATGAGTACAGTGAGTTCCATTCTCGGGAAATTGAGGCACACATCTGTGCAGGGTTTATGCATAAGCTGGGAATGACAAATCTGGATGGTGAGTACTTCTCACTCCAATCAGGGCTAAAAATTTAGAAAACAATGATGTTACATTTTCTCATTTTGCCCAATCGTTTAAATTTCACATTTTATAAGAAAGAGAGATAACGTGACTAAAATTTATTGCTTAATGATGGTTGCACTTTTGTTGACCATTTTTTACTAATTTGCCCAATTCGATGTTCACAATACATGCTACAATTTGTTGTGCAAATTTGTTTTCTGGCAAATAAACTGTGTAGGTGGGTCAGGCCAAACAATTGTAAATCAGCATGAAAAATGCAGATGTATTTCTTATATATTTTTTTCCTGCTAGCTACAACATTTAGTTGGTAGTTGTCTGCTTTTTTTTCAAATGTATAATTTTAATTCATAAGTGCCCACCTGCATGGGTACATTTCACATTCTAAACTTTTTATCTTCTTCATTTTCAAGATTCACCAAATGTCATCCTTCCCGATAAATCAGTGCCACGTGCAGTGCAAGGGAAATGGCTCCATGAACTGTCAGTCGAGTTTGTCAAGAAGTACGTTTTTGACAATGGCATCCAAGGTATAGTGGATAGAACTGCAAACCTGGAACAGCTCTGCAAGCCCCCATTTCGATGCAGAGCAGCACACTGTGACAAGACTTATGTATCACATTCTGTCCGAGTCAGGTAATTAAAATTTGGAGACTGATTGTTCTTGTACCCTAGCCTGTGTAGCCGGCTCTGTCTGTCTGTTTGTTTTGTTATGCTATGCTGGCTATTGTACCAAGAATCTCTGGCCACAGATGGTAATTTACTGATTCTAATAGGCCATTTGCACTAACTAGGTCACGTGACCCAAATCCCATATAAAATCTCTGTATAAAATCTTGAAAATTCAACTCGCTGCCATTTGCTCCAGGTTAGAGATTTTAAGCTGAAACTTGAGTTTTTGACTAATATCAATTGGTTCTTTGTATTTCTGGAATTGACTTTGACAAAAGATCTCGTTAAGAGGTAGTTGGGGTCACGTGACCCAGTTAGTGCAAATGACCTATTGGTTGATATTTTTGCCCCCATTATACAAATGTTGAAGTCTTATAATGATTGAAGAATAATATGCACAAGAAGCTTGTGCAAGTCAGCCAATAACAATTTACAGGGGCGAAGGAATGATTTTTAATAGGAGGGGGCCCAAGGGTCCATTTTTCCTGTATTTAAAAGAATGTCCCATACATTTACTGGATTTTCGATTGCTAAAAGTGAGAAGGGATGCCCTTGGCCCTTCCCTAGCTATGCCCATGATTTAAGTGAATTCATGGATGCCAACTGCTCAACTTTTGGAGGAAAATCTTGAGAAATATCTAGATCATAGTGGAAAAAATATGACTGACGCTTGCTTACTTTCCACATTGAGCCTGTTAATTTACTTCATTTCAACATCTTAGAGCGGATTTCACATGACTGTCAACACTTATGTAATTGCGATTGCTTTGCGTTCTCCTTGGCTACTCGTTTTTCTCAGCCAATCAAATTCTTTAGTAAATACAATTGCGTAATTACTTAGTAATTGGTTCGGCTTGTGATTGGCTGAGAGAAAAGCCATTTAGGAGCAAGTGGTGATTTCTCTCGATTCTAATTGGCTAGTGATTGCTCAATTGCAATTGTTTTCACGACAGTCATGTGAAATCTATTGCAGGCATGAAATTGCCAAACACAGTCTTACTGTCCAGGCCTATGGCACTGATGAGCGTGATGAATTGGGTTACTACTTCTGTCGTTGCCAGGGCTGCAACCATGTATTTAGCACCACAGTCACAAGAAATAGGTATGAATGAATACAAATCAAGGCAACCAGATCCTTTCAATTTCTGAAAACGTTTTCAGTATAGTGTGCTTTTTTTATCCTTGTTTTAAATTATTTTGCTATTCCAGGAAAGATTCACACCCTCACCAATGAGGGAATACCACATTTTCATTATGTATTTACTATGAATACCCTTAGTCATCAGTTCAGTTTGCTAGGGGGGAAAACATGATCCCTGTATGTCTATACTAAATTCTTACTTCACTGGGTATGCTACAGCCATTTGAGATCACTGGAAATCTTGTCTGCAGGAATTCAATGTTTCTCACACACTGATTGGCTATTGTGGAGGCAGTTTCTTTATAGTCAATCAGCATACAATATCCTTGTTTTAAATTATTTTGCTATTCCAGGAAAGATCCACACCCTCACCAATGAGGGAATACCACATTTTCATGTATTTACTATGAATACCCTTAGTCATCAGTTCAGTTTGCTAGGGGGAAAACATGATCCCTGTATGTCTATACTAAATTCTTACTTCACTGGGTATGCTACAACCATTTGAGATCACTGGAAATCTTGTCTGCAGGAATTCAATGTTTCTCACACACTGATTGGCTATTGTGGAGGCAGTTTCTTTATAGTCAATCAGCATGCAAGAAACCTTGAACATTTCACACAGACATTCAAATTATAAAACTGAAAACACCTACCAAAACATTTGCGATATATTAGACTTCATTGTAAAATGGTACAATACTATCTACCTCAGAAGGATATCTCAATACTATAATATTTATTTTCATTTTATCAGGCATGAGAAGCATATCCATAAGACAGATACCATAGTTCCTGTGAAAGAAACATCTGCAAAGCCAATGGATTTTGTATACAACTACCACAAAGCTAAAGTGGCATTTGGTCTAGTGCTGCTTGAGTTTCAAGACTCCATCAAAGAAGGTGATGGACAGCGACTATTTCAGCTCTACAAGCTTGCCCTTCTGTTGTACAAAAGTGGTGGGCATACAAAGTATTCCTATGCTGTGCTTCTGTACCTTGCTCAAGTTGTTTATATTCTTCCGAAGCCTGATGCCTTTAATCTGAAGTGGAACCGATTCTACAATCATCATGGCAAAAGAGGGCACAACATACCACTCGATCTCAGGAAGGAGCAACAAAACAACTTCTTGAAATCAATGTGGAAGTCACTAGGAGCCAATCTGAATGAAGAGAGTGCAGCCCGAATCTCCAATTCCATTGAAATCATGGAAATGGTTCTAGATTCTGTAGATGAGGATTGTGGTTTAGAATCATCAAATGGACACCGCTCTGTAGCTGGTCAGGAGGAAGCTGTGCAAACCATTGTTGCAGATCTGACCCAGAGAAATGTATTTGCATTCACTCCTGGAAGGGCAGGTTATCCCTCATTTCCCGACTTTGATTCAAACATAATAACCATTGACTATAGAGATTTACATGTATGGATCAAAGAACACTTGACATTGTGGGAGTCAATTTATCATGTTGCAAGAATGCAATAGGCTTCCATAGAAATAGCATGAGATGTCACACTGTAGTGTTCTCCAAACTTTATACCCTACCACTTCACAAAAGGGTTAGGAAATTATATATTGTGGGGATGGGGTCACATTTTTAAATACTGTACCCCTTTAGCATACCATGATTTTGTTATGTTGAAAACAGAAATTTATTTGGCTTTGCAAGCTGGTTAGAGACTAAGTTTGAACAGATGTATTTAAAGATGGAAGGAATAACCTCATCAAACCCTTGAAATGAATGCAAAGTGAAATATGCATTCTATAATATGAAAATGTTAACGGCTGATGTTGATTTGATATTGCACTGAGTACCACTGCCTCTAGAGAATTTAAGAGATTTGAAATCTTTTTAAAGTCTGGACAAAAGTTAACAGATCATCAATTGTATCATCAATGTCCTTCCATATATCCATGTATATTGTGTAAATAGCATAACTGTTCAAGAAATGTACAAAAGTTACTGTTCTAAATCAACAAAGTACAAAATAAGGTTTTTAACCTCTATATTACAGTGCAATTTACTATTGTCATGTGCGGTATTTACAAGCAACATTGGCTTCATTTCGTACATGTACATATTCATTTAGTTTTGCAAGAAATATTTTAGTGGGTTAAAATGTGCAGCAGTCATTCTGGGGTAACAATAAGCTCTGATTTAGGTTTCTTTCATAATTCATTGATATGGATAGGAGCTTTGGTGCACTGCTACACATTGTAAGCCACTTACTGGTACATGTATGTTTGGTATTGCAGGCAGAAAAATATTTTTCCCTCTTACACTAGCCTGTCTGAACTAAGTGCAGCACAATGCTTATATTTATTTGTAGCTATATAATATTACAGCTGCTTCTTGTAGTGACAGAGAAAAAATGATCAGAAGATGTACAAAATGATTTAAGAGGCTGACTCACCCTGCCCATAATGCATTGCTCTGTTTTTGTCTACATGATTCATCTGAAACCCTCATTTATGCAAATGTTACATTTGTAGAGTAAAATGCACTAAACTGACTAAAATAAAGCATTTCTGTGGAGTCTCTGAATTTTGATGATATAGAAAATTATGGCAAAGCAGTCAGTGCATTATGGGAAAGGTAAGTATAAATTTTTTATTCCAAAACATTTTGTTTACCTATATTACATCTCAAGCACTACTCGGTATAATCCTCAAAGTCTTCAGGCAGGTCTTCTAAACTTGCCCAGAAATCTTCACTAATGGCAAACACATTAAGATTTTCATGAACGATTAAAGATGAGGCACTTTCCATATTAATCTCAGGTATATCCATGAAGATATCCTGGATAATCTCTAATATCTGAAATGCATGACTAACTGAGTAAACTGGAAAACATGATATTATGTCACTTACTGTAAATATCTTGTGGCTGTCCCTAACAATGTCATGTATAAGTTCAGCAGAAAAGCCATGAGTGCTGATCATGTCAAAGACAGAAAGCTTTGTTGCAGAGAGCCCCAACATCACTTCCTCCAAAGCATCCTTCAGGTCCCTCTTATCCTCATCACTTACTGGTCTATTCAAAGAGTTTCCAAGCTCCCTTTCTGTCATGTTTTGCTCATAAAGAAATGATGCATTGCATGATGTCCCTTGGCAGGTACATGTCTTGCTGCAAAAGTTGCAACAGTCATGTTGAATACTAAGTGGTTCAACTGCAGGATCCAGAGAACCATATGCTGCTTTCCTATAGCAACCACCCGTATTGACAAATAACTTAACATCTTTTGAACAATGAGCTAGCTGCCGTCCATGATAAACCACTACCACATGGGCCTGCTTGCCATCTCTTCCAGCCCTGCCAGCTTCTTGCAGCTGGTCCAGCAGATTTCTTGCAGGGCCCCAGTTGATGACATAATGGATATTAGGAAAGTTCACACCCATGCTCAGGGCAGTAGAGGCTATCACAATTCGCTTCTTGCCTTCCCCTTTCAAACTCTTGACAATCCTGTCTTTACAGGAGTCAAACGAGGTAGAGTGGTAGACTCCCAGAATCAGATCTTCATGCTGGTCTGCCCCCACAGGGGCATACGCATGCTTGCCGAGTTTGAGTATAAGATGGTTGTACACAGCTGCAATATCATTAAGAGTATTACAAAAAATTATAGTTTTGGGGCAGTCCACTCCCTTCTCCTTTGCCATAGTTATAAGCCAAGTCAGTTCATCCATCATAACATCCTGCTTAACCTTCTTCACTGAGAAGCGCAAGTTATCCCTTGTAGGGCTCACAAACAAGGTCATTGGCTGCTTTAATAATAAGTCCTCCTTTATTATCTTGAGTGTTGTTTCATCTGCAGTTCCAGTGAGGGCAAGAATAGGGGTTCCTATAAACAGAAAAAATGTTTACAATTTGCTGAACATTTTATGTTATTTTTAGTAATCGTAGGTACCTCTAGAGTTCAGTGGTGCTTTCCATTGGTCATGAAAAACAGAAAATTCTATTAGAATGGTACAGTCAATAGGCCGTACAAGGGAAAATACATCGAAACGAGACTGGATGGGCATGGGTGCCCGTCCAGCCTCGACTTGACGTATTTGCCCATACATTTCTTTGTAAAAAGTAAGCCAGAATACAAAGTTTTGAAAATTTATATCTCAGTCAGTATTCAAGCAATCTTAGCCAAACTTTGCAATTTTACTAATACGGATACTATGTAGAATTGAATACTGGATTTTATTTTCTGATGACTATTATATATTATTAATCAATTTTGCATGATAACGGCCTATTCATTTCAAGATTGCATGTAAATTTTGTCAGAGTAAGTGGACAAGCTTCAGAGGTTGACTCGCCACTCTGGTAAGAACAATTGAATGGAATGGCCAGTACCAATGGACAAAAAAGGGTCAGTGAATAGTCATTTTTGCATGCTCTGATTGGTTCCTGAAATAGTAGATGTCCATCACTATTTTATTGTTTTGAGAAACGCTCTAAATAGATGCTCGTTTTGCGAGAGCTGTGCATTCTCACATTATAAACACACAGCAGATGCAAAGCTATTTTATAAAACCAATAAAAAGCGTGGTTTCTGTGGTTTATAATGTGATAAACCCAGTTGGGATGCTGGAAAAACACTTGTAAAGTTTGAAACTCACTCGCCTATGGCTTGTGAGTTTCAAACGTTTCTCGTGTTTTTTTTCAGCATCCCTCCTGCGTTTCTCATAAACCAAGGAAATCTGCTTTTTATTGCTTAAATATCCACCACTATTCAACTGTTGTTGTTGTTGGCAAACAATTGCAAAATGAGAATTTCTCATGGCACAGACTGAATGGCAGGTTTTGGGAAATGGTGTACCATTCAACTCTAAGTCTAATCAAACAAACAGATTTGTCATGACCGAAGCAGCGCTGGAAAATAAAATGAGTGAGACTAAAAGGCAAAAACCTCGGATTCCCCAGTATTCTAGTTTTTGGCTATCCTTCATAAAATCTCAATAGGGTTTATTGTCAGAGAAATCTGAAAAAAAAAAACCGGGCCATGACACTACAACAAAAATTTCAGAGGAAAATTGTATGACTAATAATAATAGCAAGGAATCCTAGGTCCACAACGGGGAGATATTATGCAGTTACTCACCTTCTTTGCAAAACGATCGCAAAGTTGCAAGCTCTCCAAAAGCTTTTCGGAAAGCCTTCGTCTCCCCTTTGCCAGATGTTTGCCTAAAAAAAACGAATTATAAGCTAGATTTTATGCATTTCATGCCCTTCCTTTTATAACTTTATTTGGGCGAAGTCCGAACAAGACGGCGCTTTCTTAACCGCTTTTACTAAACCTCGGCCAAGCGCTCGAAACCTCATATTTGTACAATGAATTGCCCTCTCAGGGCTTAGTCTAACCTTTTTTCCTGTCCACGTTTCAAGTGTGTGGGCCTCGTCGATCACAACAGCCACCATACTATTGTGAAATACCCCAGGAACAGCCAGGAACTTTTTGTCGAGAATGCTTTCCGGAGAGGTGTAAACTATCTCGTAGTCTCCGCGCTTTAGGTTTTCCGGCTTTGCTTCTGGTAAAAAGGTCGCACTGATGCCCATATCGCTTACTTCTAAGACTTGGTCTTTCATTAGACTATTCAAGGGACAAACGACAAGCAGCGAAGCTTTTGTCTTGCCTCCTTCTTGTCTAAACTTTTCACATTTCGCAAGAACCAAGAGTTGAAAAATCAAGCTTTTTCCAAACCCAGTCGGCAGTATACAAATAGTATCACGACCAAAGAATAGATTCTTTAGCGCTGTCTTTTGCTCATCTTTCAAAATGAATTTATATCCACGGTTTTCAAGTCCAGAAAGTACGTTTCCAAGGCAGGCTTCGAACTCATGAGAGTCGTCCGCCATTTTGTTACTGAGTGTAAACAGAGCCCGCAGTTTACTCCGTCCGCTAGCCAGAGACCACATGATTGAGGCACATGATTGACAGATAGAGTGTGAATTAGGTGTCTCGACCAATCACATTCTACTGCCATTTTCTGGCAGTAGAATCCGAAAAAATGGGGGGGTTCGTGGCAGGCTCTGTATCAAGGGCGCCTCGATTTCGTGCGCGCCCCATGGAAAGGCGCCTCGATTTCGTGTGCGCCCCATGGGATCTGTCTCGTAACACAACAAACAGAGCCGGCTACGCAGGCTATCCCAGGCTCTCAAGGCAATGGGCTCTCGGTAGGGAGTTGTCCACTTGTGCAAGTTCATGGTAGCCGTCAAGTGATATGGAAAAGCGGTCCATGATGTACTGGATGGTCTTGAGTTTGTGAAGCTCATCTTCACTGAGGGCCTCATTTGTGGTATCTACCCAGTAAAAATACATAGCAAATTTGTTATTAGTGGCACAAAAAAAGAATTGATGCAATAACAGAAATTAGACACAATATTATTAGCATAAGGGAAATAAATCAACACTGGATGAATTGTTATGTTAAAAGACATGAAACAGAGTTATCTTGCTGACTTTACGAGTGTCAACCCTTTGTCGCTGTTTAATTTCAACCCAGTGTTGTTATTTTCTCAGAAGTTTTTTTTACTTTATGCCTGTAGGAGTTTTAAAGGGATACTACTTTTGACTTTATAATTACATGTGTATTCTTAAAAGATACCAACCTGTGCTAGCTGTATTTTCGATATTGCCTTGGTTTGGCTGGTTCTCTTTGTCACACCCTAATAATAAAATTTGGGAAACTATATTGCCATGTTGATTAAGGAGACATCTACAGTAACACTTTGATGGGGGTATTGGCATTGAAAAGCTCACCTTTTTTGTTAAAGTCAAAATGAACGGATGACTCTCCACTTTTTCCCTCCAGGTCAACAGATTTCAGTGTCAGGCCATATATTTCTGCAAACCACAGGGTTTCTCGACTTTCTTCCTACAGTCAATAGGCATTCATGTTGTATTTTTTTTAACAAGGAAAATCAATGCAAGGTGGTCAGGAAATAGCAGTTGATATAATACATGTTGGTTAAATGCCACTTGATAATTTATTTTTCCTTCTTTATTTTTGTTTTGAAATGCAGAATTGCGAATAAATACCTGATTTCGCTGGTCAACCTCTGCTGTTGTCGTTTTCCAACATCTACGAAACCCTTCCTTTTTCTGTCTTTCTCCTCCTGGTAGTCCTTGATTGCCAAGTAGAGCTGAGTAGTCTTTTCTGTTAGAAAAACAAAAATTAAAGAATAAGACGCGTTTCAAGCTTCGCTTTATTGTCTGTACGGAGACGTATATATATTTACCTTCCAGTTCTTTGCTCAATGAGCAACATTTCAGCACCAGATCTCGCGGGCTTGAAAGAATCTCGGACTCCTCGAATGCACACTTGAACCAGGAGCTCTGTCTGTAGCTTCTTGCGAGTACTGAACTCGTGGAAGCTCGGCTTTTTTGAACAACTTTGCGAATTCTTTTCGACAAGCTGTCCGTTACTCGGCGAAGGCCTGCAGGCTGCAATTGGTAACCCAGGGTAGCGATGCTCTGAGCTAGCGCATCACTAAGGCCACTGAATGATAACTTGCGAAAATTCCAGAGAGCCTCGCCATTGATCGCAAGAAGATATAACCCCGACCGTTAGTTCCGGGTATCGGAGCCGATATGTGGATAGCTCCAGGGTCGATTGGGGGTTCTATGAGCTCTGAAAAGAGCTCCCAATCGACTTGCTGGAGCTGAGCAGAAAAAGCCATATTAGTTCGCGAAGTACTTACTCGAAGTCCGTGCTAAACAGAATGTGTGAATTAGTTGGTGATGCCTTTACTTTATACACAAGGCTTTACAAATTACCATTTGAAAAGACCAAACACACGCGTTATTGTTTGCTCTTTCAATAGGGAATACTGGGGCTGGCTTCTAGATTTCCAAAGGATAAAGAAGAATAAATTAGCTGGTCTTATGTGTGTTTATTGTGAAATTGACACTAGGCGGGTAGTTTTGTGTATTCGCGCGCAATTATAAAAATGACAATTCGTTGTTGATAGCTGAGATT
Source organism: Scolanthus callimorphus (assembly GCA_033964015.1). NCBI lineage: Eukaryota > Metazoa > Cnidaria > Anthozoa > Actiniaria > Edwardsiidae > Scolanthus > Scolanthus callimorphus. The sequence continues at coordinate 3,078,084 of CM066911.1, forward strand.
GCGATACACTAAGCGTAATTTATTAGAATAAAGCATGGTCCCATTCAGGTCCAATTGAAGAAAGACATTTTTGTTATCCTTCTGCGAAAATGCCTAATTCTGAGTGTTCGTTTCAAGAATATCTTTAATTCTTAGACTGTTAACGTTGGTTTGGACGTTTTAAAACGTTTTAAAACAATCCTAAACAACGTAGTACTCGCATTATTTTATTAGCGGAGCTCCCGCGGGCGCCGAAGGCGCCCGCGTAGCGGAGCCCCATAGCTACATGCAGGAGAAGAAGGAAACATAACAGAAAAGTGTATACCCATCGACCTTGATTTTCATGGACTTCCGGTTGTGTGTGTGTCCGTCGTCGCACAGATAGCCCATCAGTTTTGAGCGGGAAAATGAGCACGCGCGCGCCTTGAATTTTATTTGCAAGGGATTTTTTTTTTCAACCAGCGAAATGCAGAGAGAAGAGGCCTCTGCTAAGCAGGGAAGAATTTTCGACAAGAGAAGGAATTTGTTTTCTTGCTCTTCACGAAAAAAATGAAACGTTTCTGTGACAAGCTGCCTCATTTCAAGGTATTTTAGAATAAGTCTAAAAGTCAAATTTATCGCGATGAGGTCGAAACGTCGAGATGGATATGTCGATGAACACGGGAGTTTCACGAAGGAAAAAGAAACGAAGTCAGAGGGCGAAGAGTGAGAGAGAAGAACCAGCAGCGAGCAAATGACATGTCGGAAGACAACAACGGCCGTCGATCGAGAGAGAACGGAAAATTATGTCTTCAGTAGGGGGATGAAAGTACCCTAGCCAACATGTCGAAACCTGAAGATAGGCAGAGACGGAAAAAAGTGTCCAGAACATTTTCCTTCTCAGAATCTCAGAAAGATAGAACGACAGCGCGGGAAGAGAACGAAGGTCGAAACTCAGAAGACTGTCGTCGTGCCGTGCAAGGAAAAATATTCTCAAGGTAGGTCCTCACGAAAAACTTTAAAATTCACCGTAGTTTTCTAACTTTTTTTTTTATTAAACTTTTAAATTTTCGTTCCAAGTTTCTCGCGTCCCGGCGGCTCGCTACGCTAGTTAGAAAATGATGAAAGTTCATTAAAAACGATGTGGCTGTCGGGAAATTTTTATGGTACTTTGTTTGTTTGAGGATTCCAAGTGTAATACGCATTTTTAAGTGATTTTCAGTTTGACAGCGATTCTACTTCCGTTGCCATAGCTTTGAGCGATAATTATTGTACTTAGGGAGAATTTAGGTATTTGCTTGCCCATTAGGCAGCCATGTTGAATGAATAAGTAATTGAACGCCATCACTTTACTTTGGCAGGGACGTCAACCTTGCCGCTCGAAAAACCTTGAGACACCAAAATATTGGGCTTTTGAGGCAGGAAAAGACCTAATGTCTATAATTTTCGCTGTAATTAGCGTTCTTTTAAGGTCCAGAAGCAAAAAAAAATCGTTTTTTTAAAAGAAAACCAGGAGATTTTACTTAAAAACCGGGAGACTCCCGGCAGTATCGCGATTCACCCTGCCACTCTGTGTTGTTGTGAGCCGTCAATATTTTGTGGTATTGACGGCTCAAAAAGAGCTAGCAAAATTCAACTTTTTTCGCACGAATTTATGTTTCATTTCATTGTCAATAGTTAGAAATAACGTTTAGCTATATTTCTAGCAATATCTTATGGCAGAAAGAGATTTTTTTCGCCGAAAAAGATGGAAAAATGTAAACAGAAAATGCTCGAGCTCGTGCGAAAAGCCCATGTGATTGCGTGAGATCGTGCGTAAATGTAATGAGAATTGAAATTTCAATCGACAATAAATAGCACTATTTCTTGCCATTTCCTCCAGAAAATCTTCAAGAATCGCGATACAATATTAATTACGATTTTGAGACGGCAATTCCACAAAATATTGACGGCGTTGGAAGAAAATATTTTCACGTATTGGGCTCCGTCGCTGCGCGACTCCGCCCAATACGTGAACATATTTTCTCCCAACTAGCCGTCAATATTTTGTGGAATTGCCGTCTCAAAATCGTAATTAGTATATAAAACCGGGAGAGGTCCGTCCCTGCTTTGGTCATCAAACAATGACTCTGCAATGCAATCTCCGAACTTCCGATTAGGCAATGGTACAGTAATTCTTGAGTTTATTAACCTGTTGTTCTAAGAATTTTGGAATATTTTATCCATTTCGCAGAGCCCTGAGGTTTGACTAAGGAATAATTGACTGCTTGATTTAATTTGTAGGTTTCCAGCTTATGTTTTTCTGGCTTCACAGTGTTTACCGCATATAACAGGCAAGTAATCATTAGATTATTTTGTTTCACTGTCGGATCAGGCACGAACATTTTCAAGCATATATCTTGTAGGTAGCGCAAGTTTATTTTTGTCTCCCAAATCATAAAAAAAGTTAGTTTTTATTGTAAATAAAGTGTAAGTACACTTTATAAATCAGACATTCTGGGAACAACTGACAAAGTGCATCATTCACAGTCGAAGGGGCTGAAAATTGATTATCTTAATACAGGAAAGGAAACAAAATTTAGGCATGTTTTCTTAGAACAAGATATTTCTCCCTCATGATATTTGGCCTTTGTCAAGCTTCAGTTTAGATGCAATTATATTTCAGTTCAATAAAAACCTAGGACAATTCACAGATAGTTAATATTTGTCATAAAAATGAAAAAAGTGAACCTACAATCATTCATAAGTCATCTTGTGAGGATTAGCTTGCGCCCCCGGCCGGGCCCCCTGCAATCATCACACTAAGTGGAATATCCTCAGTAATGACTGTAGCCAAACACACATAAAATGTGTGGTTCCCAGGGGGTACTTGGATATAGAAATGGCTGGGGGTCCGACAGAGCTCCAAATTTCATACCCAAAAAAATGACCAATAAATTTTAAACCGCCCGCCGGCCATAATATCCAACTTTCTTAGTCTAAAAAGGCCATTTAATGCCAGCATACACATGATGCTGTGCTCATGTTTCCTGGAAATAGCTTTAGCTTTCGATCAAAACCCCCACCCCCCAAATACCTGGTAGAATTTTAAACCCAAAAAATTCCTTTTACTACAAATTTCATACCCCCAAAAATATGTCAGACCTCCACATCACTTTCATATCAAGGTACCTCCTTCGTTATGGTTCCAGAAAGTATTCAAGGAAGGGCTTGGAAATTCTAGAGTGGTTGCGGGTCAATTTACCTGTTTTTTTTTTATACAAATACTCTATTTTTCTTTTGAAATTCCAGAGGGGTGTGTCACTTTTCAACACACTTCTGTGGAGTGAGGGAAAGGGACCACACATAACACTCAGGGCCGTAGCAAGCCTCCAAAAACTGGGGGGGGGGGGGGGGCACAACATATAAAAAATCTCAGAGCAGTTTTTAAAATAGTTTTTGCCCAAATGAGAATTTACCGCATGTTTGGGAGAACTTTGAAATGCAGGGTGCAGAATTGGGAGTTTTAAGGGTTGTTTGGGGAAAAACTGTGTCCCCCGGCCCCAGTAAGCGCTACGGCCCTGACACTGTTAACGTACCATAAATCCTTGAATTAGTGCCTGCTGCACATTTATCCACATACAACATTCCTAAGCATATTTTTAATTGATCGGAAGCAAATAATTTCTAAAATACTACCAAATCATAAAATGCTACATAAAATAGTACCATAGCATAAGTGTGTCAAAAACTAATGCTTCTGTGTGTGTGCCCTGTGTGTCTCCTGGGCAATCAAACAGAGACATGGTAATTATGGAGTGTTAAAAAATCAACCTTGTTTCAATACATTCCTTTTAAAGTGGTGAATCTGAAAGTTTGAATGTTATTCATCCTTGGTTTTATGTTTTCATTATTTTTATGGCTTTTACAAAGATAATGGGACTCCAGTATGATACGTTACTAAAATGTATGATAATATCCATGGCTATATGCTTTCATTTGGTAAATAGACAGGAAAAGAAGATCTGTGTTATAGTTTCAACATTTTTTAATGGGTTCCTATTCTCTTTCAATTTCAGTGACAAAGCAGCAGCCAGAGATCGCTCTTGGACAGACCATCCATGGCATAAGGCAAAAATAATATTAACATAATGGCTGTAGTACATGGGAGGCACATAAGTGAGGGGGCTGATAGACATTATGTATGGCAATGTTGGGGGTGGGGGAAAACAAGAAAATATGTTCAAAAGTGGATGCCCCTCCCTTCTGAGCTTCTAGGCCCACCCCCCTTACCATTCAGTGGAATTTTTAATAAATTAAAAAAGAAGGTGCAGCGCAGCTCTACGAGTGGAAAGACCAAAATTGGCAACCTGACTATTTAATTCTGAATTTCTCTGCTCATTTATGGTATACCATATATTGGATTGTACGGAGATGCTTGGCCCGAAAGGGGTAGGGCTTTCAGGCTGGAGGTATAAGAAAGGGGTAGGGTATTGGTAGGGTATTGGTATTTTCTGGAATGACATATTTTAGTAAAATACACTGCTCATGTAATAAATGGGACATATTGTGATTCAAATTAAAAAAAACTCATGGTAAATAATTACTTTTCTCTTTATTGCACTTTTGTTCTTTGCTAGAATCATTCCATTGGGAGGGGTTAAGTATGCTATTTTTTCTGAAGGAAGCTTCTTTACCCTACTTCGACAGGCCAAGCTTTATTGTGCCAGTGTAGCAACATACCAAAGAAGACACTGTATACATATCAAGAGACATTTTTCTTGTAAAGCATACTGTGACAAGCTATCTACAATGGCAACCTTGTTTTTGTTTCATTAACACAGAAAAATATGTAACCGGGAGCTCCGCTTTTAGCCAGTGGCTAAATCTATATATTACCAATTACTCACGAGATTCGTGTAAAATTTGCTCTTAATAAGTGATAACGCAATTTTTCCTTGCGACTTAGGGGTCTTTGTTTCCTATTCCCCTGTGAGATCCAGGGGGAGGAGATTATGAAGGTCTTTCTGGTCTCGCGGGAGATTCAGTTGCTAATTAAAATTATAATTCTGAACTAGACTTCAACATACAAAGGCTGCCAATTTTCAACTTTGATTTAATACCTGAAATCCTTAACCACACAAAACAAAAAACAGAGTAGTGAAAGATTGATAACTTAACATCAATAATCACTAGTGCGTTTGTTATGATGATTTGTAATAAGCGAGACATGAAGCCGCTAACATCGAGTTGGCATGTTTTTAGCGTGAATTATGCCGTTCTTTGATCAAAAATAATACTTGAAAAAGACACAAAGTATGTTGGTAAAACAGCGAATAACACAGATTGTTCTTTGGTTAACAATAATCAGTAGTGCGTTTTATTTCAGCGATAACTCAGAGGCTCAAATTCTAGGACAAGTATCGGGCAATGTCGTTTTTTTTTTGTCACGTTCCTTTGTATTAGACAAAAGGCGATCGAACTCGCATTTTAAATCAAGTGCGGCACACAGTATCACGTGACCAAATTATGTCGCTTCATTCTGCGCAATGGAGCACCTGCCGCAGGATAAGGGGCAAAAAATGGTAGCGGAGAACCATGCAGATCATGCTGAACGTTCGACGGCAAAGCCATCAAATGTACTGAATGGCCAAACTCGCCACCAAAGAGATCCTCGATTTTGAGCCAGAGCTCAGGAGCAAGCATGGAATCTTGTAGGGTTAGACGCCGAGAAGGAGCGTCTGCAGGATTCTGTGAAGAAGGCAAGTGGATAAGATTCAAAAAGGCATTGGATTGCAAAGCTGCCCAAAAACAGCTTTTAAAGCGGCAAATAACTCAGGAGATTGTGATCCTTGCTTGTTCCAACAGTTTAAGAGAACCTGGCTATCGGTATAAACATCAACCCAACAATTACGCAAGGAATCGGAAAATGTCTCGATTACCTTTGCCAGGGCGAGTGTTTCTTTGACGGTAATTGGTTGCCCCAGAATCGCGGTAGTCCAATAGTCGGAAGTAGAAACACAGATGGAACCAGGGCTTAGGACACCGCCCCAAGCGTATGGGGAGGCGTCAGTGCAAAAGACCACATGGGCGTGTCTCTCCTGGCGCCATGGTAGAGATGAATTCCAGTCCTTGAGGAAAAGCCAGTGCTCTATTTCCTGTTTCAAACGTTTAGATATAGCCAACGGCCGGGAGGATCTGGAAGCTTTCGCGATTGCAAAATTGATCTCGTTGGTAAAAAGACGGCTCCAGGAACAGCCAAAGCCAGAGAATTGCATTTCCCGGCAAGCTTTTGCAATTGCAGAAGGGTGACAAACTGGCCCTGAAGTATTTGATCAACCAAAGAAAGCAGTTTTTGCCTTTTTTGGACGTTAGACAAAAGGCTTGCAATGAGGAATCGCATATGAAACCTAAGTACTGCACCCTCTTAGCAGGGACAAGCGTAGATTTCTCGAGACCTATAGTGTAGCCCAGCTTGATAAGAAAGTAACATACCAAAAAGGCAGCAGTACCTGCTAAATGGAAATTGCGATCCCGTTCAGACATCTGATCATAAGGAGTAGAACCGGCACACGCGGGGGGCAGAAATTGGCCATTATGGCGGTCATCAAGCAAGTCCATAAATATTTTAGAAGGATATCCACGGATTGATGCAAAGCGTCTTAGCACAAGTAAAAACTTCTCAGTGCTGTAATCGAGAGCTATGTCAGTGATCCAGAATCTTTCTCTGATCTTACTTACTGAGGTTGATACTCCATGGTGGCCTTTTCAATGGTAACTTACGGTAAGGTAACAGGATAACTTCGCTCTTGTTGTAACTCATTTCCAGCCATTTCTCGGCACGATTCCCGACAACAATTATTCCATCCTTGCGAACCTTAGGCCAAAGTCTCTAGAACTTTCCTCGCTTCATGTCTGTATCCATCGTGTCTTGGCATTTCTTGATCCAAAACGTTTCTGCTCTGTCGATATCTGAGGGTGTTAGCGCTCGTCTGATGCTTGGCGTTCTCGTGTAAAAGGCAATTTTTTTGTCCTGATGCATTCCCATCCACATGATGACTTGCGCCTTGAACCGTGAAGCCCATTCGCAATTCTGCCGAATCATATTCGATAGCACGTTTTTGCTCTAGTAAAAAATTCTTGAAGGCTAGGAAATTTATTGGTCTTGTCGACATTTCTCTTTTTGGAGCTTACAAATCTAGCCCATTCTTTTCTGATAGCACAAGGTAATTTGCTTTCAATGATACTAACAGAGCTGGTGGTCGTCATCTCCTTTTCTAGACGTTTCAGATCTCGATAATTATCTTCTATCATGTCGACAAATTCTACAAATTTTTTGCTTTCGTTATCTTTCATTATTTTGAAACCTTTTACTTCATTAATAATAACGTCAGTGATTGTCGATGGATCTCCATATTTGTTGTCTAGTCGGATCCACATTTCTTTGATGTCGTCGTCCACATTCTTAACTTGGGCGGCTGGTTCAGGACCCAGGCACGAACGTAGCGTGTATGGAGCGGCTTGCGCTGATAGCTCCGGCATAACATGCGTCATGAAGTCCTTCTTAAATTGAGGGTAGTTTCTTATGTTGCCGTTAAAGGAAGGCATCTTTATCTTCTCGAATTGTATGTTCCTATTCTTACTTTTAGCATCAATTACAGGTTTTACATCCTTGCATTCATGTTTTTCATAATGCAAGTTAACATAATGGATAATATTATGATATTGCGCTTGAATAGTTGTCATCCATTTCATTTCTACGCTAGCGGCGCTTATATCTAGGCATTTCTAGGAGCTTTTCTTGTGTTTGACAGCAATTTGCATACTCCTTTTCAATTTGCGCATGTACACTTTTGATATAAGTAGTCGTTATAGTACTTCCAGACTGGATAATGTCATTGAAATTATTGTACATGTTTTCAAATAGATTGCGTGCAGCTTCTCTCTTTATTAGAGCTTGTTCTTTTCAATTGTTCGTCTTCTATGAGTGCGCGCGATCTTGTTTCTACATCCTTTTTGGAATTTACGTAATTCATCTTGTCATTTTTGGCCTCGTTGTAAGATCGTTCAATTTCTGCCATCCACATCTCCGCTATCTCTACGTCTTCGTCTGACAAATAGCTTAGATATGCTTGATGCTTACCTTCGAGATGATCCCACGCTTTTAATAACTGTGCAAAATGATCCTCAATCACTTCAATACTTTTGTCATCCTTTAGAGCGTCAATCAAAAGGTTTTTCTTACGGGTTACCGTAGCTTTGGCGTTTATTCTTTGATTCTTCCGCCATCTCCGTCACGATCTTTGTCTGTGTAGATTCCACGACCGGAGAAACAAGATTGAAAATATGAGTCAGGGAGATGGCCGTGAGAGGGATTGATACCTTGGTGAGGCGCGTAGGAATCCCATCAAGGCCATCTGCCTTACCCAGAGCTAAGTTATCCACCAGTCTCAGGACTTTCTCCAAGGTTACCTTCTTAAAATCAAATTGACTGTCGGAAGGTTGAATATAATCTTTAAAGTTGTTTTGTGGTACAGAGATTGTAGCTGCCAAACTAGGGCCCGCATCAGTAAAGTAATTATTAAATAGATTAGGCTGCATTCATTATGTATACTACAGGGGGGGGGGGCAGAGGAATTTGAGGGGGGATCTCAAAATTTAGGAACCCGAAAAGGGGGGATGTCAAGTTTTTTTCAAAACATGAAGGGGGGATGCATATTTTTATGGCAATATATTTAAGACAGTTGTGCAGTTTGATAGTAAATGAAGGAAGGCTCAATTGTTGAACACCGAGTTTGAACCTCCTGAAGAAATATCACTTGCACTACTATTCTCGTGTATTTACCCTCTTTCAACTGATATGTTGAAAAAAGCTGCGCGCTTCGCGCGAATAAAGAATTATAAACTTAAAAAATGGTCAAAGGCTTTCTTGTTTTACCACAATTCCTCGAGGTCCTTCACTCTTTAGTGACTTTTGTCTGCCAGACAAGCTTCATTTTCAAAATTGCGGCGCGCTTCGCGCGCACAACGGAAAACATACCAAACAATCAAATACAAAATAAATGATACTAAGCCTATATGTAGTAAGGCTCTAATCGAGGAGTGCACCAGATCACTTGGTGGAAAGTCACTACACACAAAAGAGTACAGCCACCTAGGATTTTTATTTGCATTTTTACGCTTTGTATTTTTTTATCATTGAGCCTTGTTCTACATCTTTGGAAAAAATGTTATTGACGCAACCCTACCTCGACATATAAATTGAACAAAACTTCTCGGGGGGGGGGGGGGGGGGGGGCATGTTTTTTCCTTTTGACTAACAGGGGGGATTCATAAAAAAATATGTTGTGTCTGGGGGATCTGAAAATTTTGCATTGTCAAAAAAAATCCTCTGCCCCCCCCCCCCTGTAGTATGCATAATGAATGCAGCCTTAGAAACGTCATAAAGGTCAGAGATTTCTCTGTCATCACGAACCAACCTCAAAAGCTGAGCAGCTTTCTTTCTTGATAATAATGTTTTGATTCCAGACCAAGTGGCTTTGGAGTCACTAACATTATCCTCAAAAAAGGAATGAAAGTAATCTTTCTTACTTGCCTTGAAAGTATGATTAACTCGATTTTTAAGCTGCTTATATTCAGTCCATTTAGACTGGTCTTTAGTTATAACTGCAATCGTTTGGCACGATCTCTTTCCCACATGAGTTGTTTCAAATCCTGAGAGAGCCAGGGAGCCGTGGAATTACGGACCCTCTTCCTCTTGACAGGTGCATGTACATTAAACACTGCCAAGAATGACTGCTTCCACAACTCCCAAGCCCTAACAGGATCATCCATTTGTTCAATCTCAGTCCAGGGAACCAACTGTAAATCTCTAAAAAAAGTTTTCTGGCACAAAAGTTTTATATTGCCTAGATTTTATTACTCGCGAATAAGACTTTGGGGAAGAGTGTTTGCGTGCAACAAAAATCAGGCTATGATCACTAGAACCAATATGTGAAACCCCTGACTGTACATATTTATCAGGTTGATTAGTGAGAAACAGATCAATAAGAGACTCCGAGTTAGAGGTAATTCTTGTTGGTTCCCTGATCAACTGAGAATATTGAAAAGGTTCACAGAGCTCAACAAGATGCCTGGTCTCATTTTCTAGGGGTATTGCCATCATATTGCAATTCAAATCTCCAATTATGTTAGACTCTATATAGTTATGTTAGACTCTATATAGGAACGGAAGATCTTATTAGCATCCTTAATCTTATCATTTAATTCTAAATTATCTGACCTTGGTGTAATAGGAGAGATAGTCACACGTGTACTTGGTGAGTCCTGCTGAACTTGGGTAACTATGTTAATTATGCCTCAGCAACAACTCGTGCACTATCATCGCGAATGCTATAGAGTCCTAAAGTGTGACGTCACAAATTTTAAAAATTTCGAATTTCAGATTTTAGTCCACGGATAATGAAAGACCAACTTCGAAGAACGTTGCATGCAAAAAATGAGGTGAATCGGTTGCAACGCGACCGAGCTATGGCCCAATGAAAACATAATTTTCTTTAACAAATCACTGTCTTTTGGACTTTTATGTATTTTGGACAATTATGTATTCAGCGGGCCATATCTCGGTCGCGTTTCAACCGATTCACCTCATTTTTGGTGTGTAGCTTTCAATCGATATGCCCTTTCGAAATCAATGAACAATCAATGAATATTGCTTAATCGAAACTTTTGTTTTAGTGACGTCATCACTTTAGGACTCTTTTAGTGCCAATATGTAATATAATCTCATCTGGGCCCTACGGACCAATGGTTTCAGATAGTCTTCAAAATCCTTGACATGAGCGCCTGATAAAGATTTCACCGCAACATGCGTGTTAGCGTTTGAAAGTTTCCAACCCTGAACATGTTGAATAATAGAGTCGCCCGCTATATAGACAAGCCTTTTCTTCTTGTTCTCTGAAGGACCAGCCTGACCAGGGAGTCCTCGGTTTGGTTATTGTCAGCAGGATTAACAAAGAAGGTTTAAGCGATTGCTGTCCCGCAGCAGCTTTCTTGGTCTTCTTATTCTTCTTTGTTTTGGCTTGTTTCGTTGTTGATATGGATCCTGGAGGAAAGACAACTTCAGGACTTTATAGATCATAGCGAAATCCTTGTTAGCGTCAACAATGAGGGAGGCTGTACCATTCTATCGCCCAGCCAGATTTCTCTTTCTACAGTAACCCCATTTAGGCCACTTAGGCATGCAAACAGCTCAATGACAGCTTTCTTCGATGTGAAGGACACTACATAAACCTTTTTGTTTTTCACGTAGTTGAAATTGTCTAAGATCGCCCTTATTCTAGTGTGTTGATTGCTTTTCACAACGCTAAAAACAACTCGAGCGGCATACCTTTAAGAATTTCGCCTTTGAAGGGATTTCTGATGCTCAGCCTTCCAACCAGCCGGGAGCGTATTTTGTTAAGCCATAGCTGGCTTTACTTTCATGGGGTCCGACGGTAGTTTGAATGCTATGTACGATCTCTTCACGTGTTTTGCAATATGGCCTTTAAACAGCTGGAGATTTCCCCAAAGATCAAGGCTGTCGAAACTCGATAAACATGCTGCTATCATGTCATCAAGGCAGATCCGCTCTTCAGTAGCAGCTTCTTGTTTTATTCTTTCGGGTTCCTCTGAGGCAGAGGAAGAATCATCGCTACATTCGACTTCTTCCATCATTTCAAGAACTCGTTCAGCGCTTTCCAGAGAAGCATTGGACGCCATTTTTGATAGTTATAATGGGAGAGACTGCTCATCATTTGACCACAGACCCTTGCTACCTATTACGGGCTTTATGACCATGGTGTGTTTCTGTTTGATCGCCCTAGAGGGAGGTACACAGATTGCCTCTGTTGCCCAACAATGGCAAAAACATTTCAATCTGCTTCATGTACAGGGGAAAAAGTGATTAAGAGGAAATCCACCAAGAAATCGAGTAATTTTTTGTCTCAAAGTAGAAACTTAGATGGAGTATTAAAAAACAATTTCCTTGTTTGTAGCATTTTTCAAAGTTCTTGATAAAATAAAGAATTGGCGATAACACCGAGAAGAAATTTCCAAGGAAACCTGAGAAATACTTTTCAAAGTTGTGAAGGATGGTGCTGGCTGTTGGTGGTCATTTCATTGTCAACCTTTATAAATTGTATGAGTTTGGACAAATTTTCTGGATTCATTTTCGATTGTTTGATGTTGTAGGAAATATTTTTTTTAGATACTATCAAAAACAGTATGAAAGAAGTATACGCCATGATGTAAATTATTTTGTTCCAATTGTTACTCGATTTTCAAATGGATTACCTTACTATGTTGTTTGTTTGTCTATTTTTCACTTAGGAAACGTCTTTGCATCATTGAGCTGAGGATACGGATACTTTCACACGGTATTTTGGTATCCCCAAGACGTATTTGAAAATGTTCGTGCCTTCCGACAGTGAAACAAAGTAATCTAATGATTAAAATCTCCAATTGCCTGTTTTATGCGGAATACACCGTGAAGCACACCCTGTCATATCCAGAAAAATATCTTGGGAACCTACATTTATATCAAAGCAGTCAAGAGTTTGGATAATATCTCTTTAATCATTCAGTTCTCCTCAGTTGTCTCCTCGAGCGAAATGGATAAAATATGAATAAAAGGTTAGTAAATCCAAGAATTACTGTACCATTGCATAAATCGAAAGTTTGGAGGCGTTTGGAGATTGCATTGCATATTTTTTTCCAAAGTTCGACCACGTTCAATTCAAGATGGCTGCATTCGCAAGCAAATAAGCTTCAATCATAAATTCTCCCAACTTTAAATACCACATAGCTATGGCAACGGAAGTACTGTAGAATCGTTGTCAAATTGAAAATCACTTAAAAATGCGACGGTGTTTCACTTGAAATCCCCAAATAAACAGCAAACACAATGAACTTTCCGTCATTTTCCAAGTAGCGTAGCGAGCCGTCGGGGCGCGAAAAAACGTGAATGAAAATTTGCGATAGTTGTCGAATGCCACTTTTATGTTTTTGAAAGGGTAAAACTACGGTCAAAAGGTCATAAGGCGGTGCAGGTATCATCGTGATACAGCGTAGCATTTGTTTTGACAAGAAACGAATAAAGAGAACATGTAAAGCCGTTTTATATGGTTAGGGTTACCGAACAGCAATGCAACGTGTATATGAAGATTACGTTCACACGGATCTTTTCTTTTATGAATGGGTTTTAATCATATTGCTGAACGAAAACAAAATTTACACGCGAAAGATGCAAATCTTGATTTAAAGACAAAACTTGATAATTTCAAAACAAACCGAAGACGCAAATATGACTTGTTCCTGAAAATGTCTGCGACTTAGCACGCGTAAATGTTCATTATAGAATACCAGAAATTACTTTTTGATCTTTCTTCACAACATGAGTGGCTAATTAATAATCGTGTGAACATGATTAATGATGTTCTACGAATTTGCAAACTTTACTTCCATTTTTGGCCAATTACCCTTTGTTCGCTCTTTTTTTGGCTGTTTCACATACTATAAATCACGTGCTGCATAAAAAACTGTCTGAAACATCCTGTCGCAATGGGGAATTCACTTATATGATAAGCTCTCAGCAGCTATTGACAAGAAGAAATTGACTATGGGCGTGTTCATTGACCTGTCTAAGGCATGTGATACGGTAGACCATGAAATACTTTTAGCAAAGCTGCACCATTACGGTATCCGTGGTGTACCATTGCAGTGGTTCTCAAAGTATTGAAGCAAAAGGAGGCAGTTTGTTATTTATAATAGCCATCGTTCTTCTATGATGCAGGTCAAATGCGGTGTCCCACAGGGCTCTGTACCAGATCGACTTCTCTTCTTATTTATATTAATGATCTATGTAACGCCTCCAATTCCTTAGACTTGGTCCTTTTCGTTTATGACACAAATACTTTTCTATCCATCATAATCTCGAATCATTATGCAATATAACTTCACTGGTTGGTTTCGAGCCAATAAGCTATCGATAAATATTAAGAAATAAGATTTTATGCTTTTAAGACCAAGACAAAAAAGGCAAACACTCGGCGACGCCAAAGTTTGTCTAAGTAACTTCGAATTATGTCAGGTTAAAGAAACTGTGTTTTTGGAGTTGTTCTAGAAGAACATCTAACCTGGATCCCACATTTTAAAGGCCCACAGTCAACCAGCAACCTTTGCGCTTTATTTCCATTCGTATCTATTGTTACTGACCGCTGTGTGTTTAGCTGGTCGATTCCCAAGGGTTTCTTTGTGTATTGTTCTTCCCATTTCACAAGTTCAAACTACAAATTTGCATGGACTTTTCATATATGGAAAGTCAACCCTTACCCTGACAAGGACTGCAAAGGATGTCGGTTGACTATGGGGCTTTAACAAAGTACGCGCAAAATTTCTAAAGCAATTGGTATTATGCAAAAAGCGAGTTTTTGCCTTTCCCAGCAGTCACTTAGAACATTCTATTTTCTCTCGTATCACCTTACCTTCATCACTCTCTTAGTGTCTGGGGTTCTATTTATGAAACTTTTTCAAATCGTTCGATTGTTTACAAAAAAAGCTATTCGCATCATTTTAAAGGCGGCATTTGATGCTCATACTAGCCCCTTATTTAAAAAAACGAAAATTCTGTCGTTTGATAGTATTTACTTCTTCCAGACTAGCAAAATCATGTTTCAATTCAAGGCCAATGTCCTTCCACTTCCTTTCGACAATATGTTTTTTAATACCCAAATTCATAGTTACAATAATCGAAGCTCTAAGTTATTCCATATTCCTAATTTCAGAGCAAACATCCGTAAATTCTCTCTAAATTACCAAGGCCCAAAGTGTTATAATTCTCTACCAAATGATATTCAGTCTGCTTCTACTCTGTCCTTATTTTCAAGTAAACTTGCTATATGATTGCTGATTTCCCGTATGTGTGTGTGTGTGTGTGTGTGTTGCATTTCTCGCTAGTTTTTATATACAAAAATGAGATCGCCTGACACTTCTTTTGGTGAGGAGGACCATCCTGCACAAGCTTGTTGGCTTCTTATGGTCCTTCTCGCCACTTTTGTGTTAAAGATATTTAATGTAATTTTATATATACTGGCGAAATAAACCTGAACTTGGGGTGAGTAGGCGCATTGTTAATGGATTGGGAAGCCCGGCAAACTTCAAAGGGTCAACACAATAGCGTGGGCTGGAGTTGAGAGGACTATTAAGTGATATTGACCATGCACAATCTCATGTGCTTCATGTTCTTCTGATATGTTCATCTAATATGCATGCCTTAGTACTTATGTACCATGGCCCTGCACAGACAAATAGAATTCCTCTTATTCACCTAAACAAACGTCAAAATCTCTTTCTTGCTTTGCACCATTAGCAAAATTAGCACATGATCGAGCCAACGAAAGGGTACTAGCACATGATCGAGCCAACGAAAGGGTACAGCCTCTGTCATCATTTCTACACAGAGAGCAGGTTTGTTGCTCCTCATACCACCTTGTAGCACACGAGCCACATCCACGTTGCCCACAATTTGCCCAGAACACTTTGCAAAGCTTAGATTAGAGGGAACACTCACGTCGCAAATTTTGCACTTGACAGATTCTTTAACGATACGGTTCACCTTCAGAGGAAGAATTCGGTTAATCTTTTTTTCGCTAATTCGGTGTAGAAACCATAAGCGATATTTTTCCGAAAAAAGTATTTTAGAATGTTAATAACTTCGCGAGATGTTAAGAAATTGCGAATTCCGTCATAAAAATGCGAACGTGACTAGTGTGGAAATCCCACGCTGATTGGCTTTGAGCGCAGGCGCTCAGGTTTTAATTAGGTGTTAACGTCAATCTTCTTCAAAAAGGTGTCAAACCCCTGCGAAACATCCATTAGAATTTCATGGATTTCCATGGAAATTGAAAGGAATTCCATGGAATAGTTCCATGAAATTCCATGGAAATTCCATGGAATTCCATGGAATGAAGGTGTTAATTTTCATGGTAAATTCGAACATAGAATTCCATGGAATTCCTTGGAATTCCAAGCATCGTTTTAGAGCTTGGAAATATCCGTAGAATTCCATTGAATTCAATGGAATTGAAATACACGAAATTGTCTGGCGTTAACTGTCTCATTTCTCTTGCAATTTAATAGAATCTTTTGGAATTTATTTGAACTTCATTGGAATCTATTGGAAATTAATGGAATATATTTGAAATAAATAGAATCTTTCGGAAAACATGCCTTCTATAATACCGATGCATTTACTTTTGGTATAAAACCTATATTATCTACGTAAATTTGCATTTCATTTTGTAAAACTTTAATAGAACTTGCCCTAGCAATTCCTCCGCAAGGCCAATTAGTCCGTTTTGGATGAGAAAGATGCCGTGTGCACATCACAACGCCTTTTCCCGCTACACATTTAAGAAAAAAACAATTGAATGAAAGAAAGGCCATGTTGACAAAAATACATTTTTTCCTAAATTGTCTGGTGTTAAATTATCCTAACAGTTGCTACAGCCTGCCTACTCTAAGCCGACTTTCTCTTTAGCTATAACATAATATAAGTGTTTATGTTTGAGTTAATATTAACACCGCAGTAACTTAATCCATCTTAGCTGGTAATATTCTACTCACGCAAAAAACCTACACGTTCGAATGAAAAGATATTTAACTCCGCTGGAATATCCAACACACCTATCCGAAAAGCATTGAAATATTATGGTATAAAGTAGCATTTAGACGAAGAAATGCTATTACTTGCTATTTGTACTATTCGCGTTGAACGATTGAACGACCAGATCGACCCTCGCACGGGATGACACGAAAGTGAGGGGCCAGATGCCAACTTAACGAATGGTAAATAATCCGAGAATGTCGAGCCACCGAGACCCGAGGTTTAGATTAGAATGCAAACATTGCTGTAGGGAAAGCACCAGTTCATATAGTTCGTCGCTTAAAATGTTTACGCCGCCGTAACACAAGATTATAACGACTAGCGCCCGTTAAGTCATGTGGTGCACCTCTGTAGAATTAGCACAGCCAAAATACATCAACTCGGAGCCCCAAATATACTCTCCAAACTAAATATCAATACCAAAAGCGTGTAAAATATGATATGCTAGCATTTTAAGAGTTCTATAAGATTTGAAATCGTTCAAACCAGGCTTAAAGCTGTTCAAAACTCGAGGTATAATACATATTAAACGGCTGCGCCCGTCAGCTAGTCTGAGCAGCCTTAGAAATCCGTTTACACTCAACATGTTCAATCCATTGATAAGGTACGTGCTCTCTTTACTTACCTGTAATATACAGGATATATTCCCACGTTGAACAATCCCATGATAAGGTCTAATGAACGAATGTGAACTTCCTAAACTCTCCTATACCTCTTTTGAGCCCGCCTTTGTGTTGCGTGTTTTCAACCGCCAAACATTGCATTCTTTGGTTGTTGAGTCTGCATTATGTTTCGAGCTGTCAAAATTAGTTTGGAATTGTTTGGAATTTGCTGGAACTGTGATTAGTCTGTTAATTAAGCCGAGAGTTCAACTATATTCCATTATTTTCCAAACATTTGACAACTTCCCTTAAGCATCCTTCTGGAATTGCATTGAATTCAAGGGAATTCCAGAAGTCTTTCCCTGACAGAAATAGGCGTTTGAAAACGCATTTTGGAATCCTTTAGAAAACAGTTGAATTCGATGGAATTCCATTCAATTTAACTGTTTTCCAAAAAAGCTTGGAATCCATTTCGCAGGGGAACGCTGAAAAACTTTAGCGCTGGATTTCTGGAAGATTCATTTTCTCGTGTTTACGGCGATATTCGTGAATTAATGGTAAGGTTTGCTCAGTAGGAACTGGGCTACCAAAGTGTGTCTCAGAATCTCTGATTTCCAAATGGTCTTGCAACTAGAGCCTCGCGAATTACTTTCACTGCACAAAAATGCGTCTGTCGACTTTGCCCTGAAATATCTCCTGAATGAAATTAGATATGAATAAAATGAGACACCCTTTTGATGTCTAACATGTGCTGATTGATATGACGATTAAAGTTATTTTTGTTAGTAGGCCAAACCTTACCATTAATTCGCTTAAAGACGCGGGTTTTTACTGATTATTCGAATTCTTTTTAACAAAACACAAAAGTAATTGAACAAGCAAATTCTGCATTTACTTAGCTTTAATATGAGATAAAGTTTGTGGGAATTCCTTTAAAAAGCGCGCGCGTGAGAAAGTTTTGCGAAGCACACCCTCTTAAGGGTGTTCGGAAGTTTGGTTGCTAAGTTACGTTTCGTTGCTAGCCAAGATTGCGTGACTTCGGCGGCAGTCTTTTCTCAAAATCAAACAACGAGATGGTTTTATTTCCAACATATTTTCATTCTGGAGGAATGATTTTTCTAAAGCAACTTCATTTTCCTAAAGTTTATTTCATTGTTTTGGTTGTTTTGGAGAAAAAAACGTTCATTTTCATTGTCAAAACAATTGAAAAACATAGTTTTGTTGGAGCGTTTTGCCGTGACTTGTTGTCTAAGTGCGAACTATAGCGCGGGATTTGTAAAATGTCGCCACTGGAAACTGCCCGAAATTCCGCTGAAGTACCAAAAATTATGGCCAAACTAGCATCAAATATATATCTTCTATCATTGTTGTATCTATTGCATTTCAGTTTTTCTGGAATGCTTTACTTTTTGTAGCTTTTCTGAAGAGAAAATATCGTTCGGCGCCCGTTCGGCGATCGAGCAAGTTGGCTACTTTGACATAAAACTAACCATTTTCAAAAGTAATTAGCCACTCTGTATAGTAGAAAATCATACCATGCTAGGAAATCATACCGTTATTGTTTCTACGGCGTTAAAGAAGAAAGAAACAGTCTAACATGCCTAAATTGTAGCTTTGTTCAGCCTACGAACTTGCAGTCTCTCGAGTGAAGGTTTATATACAATTTCTGAGATTACATTATTTGACAAAGCATCCGTGGCCGATTGGTAAGGTATTGGGCTAGGAATCAGAAGGTACCGAGTTCAAATCCGGCGTGCGTTTCTTTTTCTTTTTTCGATTTTGTTGCTTTTTTCGGTTTGTACTTTCTTTTTCGCTTCTTAAACAATGTTACGATGTATTTATCATCCATTGCTTTCTTGATTTCTATTTTCTGGTGGAAAATAAAATATAAATTTGTTTTACACTTCCTTGGTAACCAAGCTTCCTAGCGCATCTATTCGTGTTTCTTTAAAACACTAATTCTCCCGCGAATCTTAATATTTCGCAAATATTTTAAAGCAAATCGATAGAAAAGCATATTGTTCACAAAGTTAAGTATGGATTTGCATTTCGGATAAAAATTGCGAAAGTTATAGCCAAATGCGTCCAAAAAACGACTTTATGCACTCGTCATTTCCTTATTTGAAATCGAAATTGCAAATCCATACTTAACTTTATGAAGATGCTCATGAAAAATATATCTATAGCAAAAAATATTTGAAAAACGTCTATTTGAAGACAAATTAGTCTTTTTTCTACTCCCGGTCACGTGACCATGGGCGTGGCCCGATGACGTCATCGTTGGTATTGTTGTCCGATGATGATGTCATGGCGCAAAATTGGTCATGATTGAGTAATGTGTCGCCGAATTAGAGCTGTTTCAAATTTCCCTAGCAACCAAGCTTCCGAACACCCTTAAGGTGAACCGTATCCTTAAGCTGAACTCATCCCTTTCGAGCGCTACTTGAACAAGCTGCTGAAGTCGATTTCCTTTTTGAAATCCCTATTAAGATGCTGAAGCTCAACATCTATGTGTGCTTCAAGATCAATCATCTTCTCCTCGACATTGTTGTGTTTCGTGCAATTGTCAAGGGTTGCGTTTGCCTTACACGACCTGGCTCAAGCTGCTTCTATCATCTGGCGAATTGGAAGATTTGTCCAGGGCCCACCGACCAGCTAGCGCAGGACTTATGTGCGGGAGGTTGGGAGTTCAAAGTCCGGCCGGACCAACACTCGGGGTCTTAAACTGAGGAGAAGATGCTGCCTTTGCTCTACTATCTGCAAATGGTTAGACCTTCACGTCTTCTTGGGTAAGGACATTGTCGCCTCTTTCTCACATACACTACACTAACCTGAACCAGAGGGGCGATAAAGAACCACAAGGACGTCGGAAGTTGCCCATCCACAGTGCAGGGCTTACAACTCACTTACCTACCACACTGACCAGGGAACCTCGTTATTGTAGCCTCGCTCTGTGAGGATTTCCCGGCCCTCGGACAAAACTAATAAAAAGTAATTGGTGTGTTAAACTGTTGTGGTGTCCCCACCAATGTTCGTGGGATGTTCGTGTGACCCCATGTCCGTGTGACCCCATGTCCGTGTGACCCCATGTATCGGGATCCTCCGCGTCAAATATCATCTTGGTGAAGCTAAATAAATAATTAAATTACTTAACTAAATAAATAAATAAATAAAAATTGAATAGAAATAAAATGATTGGCTTAAAAAATACACCTAGATACTATTAGCCCATAAAGAAATGAACATATAAACGAAAATATTCGCTAAATGGACAACAATCGAGGGAAGAATGCTGCTTATTTTACTTTGAGAGCTCTCTTGGTTCCAAGAGCTATTCAATATTTCTACTTATGCAAATTAGCTGGATGGCTGGATTCACTTAAAACTTAGAAATGACAAAGACGAATCAAGACCTGAAACATCCATATGCTTAGTAGTGTTTCAATGCTAACAAGTTTGGCTTTTGAAGTTTGGTTATTGAAAAAAAAATGACATCTTTGAAATATTCCCTAAGTGAAAAGATTATTTATAGTTTTAGGCACTGCCTAAAAGCGGAGCTCCAAACTGTTATAAGGAATAAAAGATGGTAGTAGTTAATTGTAGTATCAAAAATACATTTATTATATTTAGACTAATATTATTGCCTTTGTGCGTTAAAAAATACACAAAAAGCACGAGGACAACTTAACTAATAAAAATGTAGAAAAAAAAATTGTTGTTTATAAACATGGGAACGAGGTTGTCCTTTGTTTTGAAACGGTCATGTGACTCAGCCTCCCCCAGGGTCTTCTCCCGAGTCAACCAGGGACAAGATTGGTGAGATATCTTGGACTAGGGATAACTTAGGGGTACGGTCAAAACTGGCACCTGTTTCACATGAGAAAAAATTGCAAGATATCTTGGTGTTGTGGCTAACACATGCAGCACGCACAATCAAGAAAGCTGGTAATCAAGAACGTTGCTAGGGCTGTTGTTAAGGCCTAACAGACCTAACAGCCTAAACAGCAGCGAGAAAACATTCCTTACTCCCATCCCTTAAAAGACGAGGCACAAATTATGACAAACACCTAACAACCCTAACAGCCCTTACAGCCCTAGAAGCCCTAACAGTCTTAACAGCCCTAACAGACCTGTACAGGGCTGTTAGGTGTTGATCATGATGTGTGCCCGCCTTTTAGGAATGCTTCCTTGTTGCTGTTTATGACTGTTAGGTTTGTTATGGCTGTTAGGTTTGTTGGTTGTTAGGGTTGTCAGGCCAGTAAGGGCTGTAAGTGATGTTAGGGCTGCTAGAGCTGTTAGGGCTGTAGGTGTTGATCATATGTGCCCCGCCTTTTAGGCGTGGGAGTAAGGAATGCTTTCTCCCTGCTGCTTTTCCCTAACAGCAGCCCTATGCTGTTTGGGACTGTTAGGCCTAACAGCAGCCCTAACAAGAATTTCCCTGTCCTATTCCTTGACTCATATGACCCCTGAGATAGACAGTTTTATGCCGTCCCACACAAATACCATATCTCTCAGCCCAGAGTTGTCTCGGTCACAAGTGAATTGTTTATTTCAACACGGAGGGACTGTATAGATTGTAAAGAGGCAAGTCTGGGGACCAAAATATCCCCTAATCCCCATATCTTGCCTCATTTGGTGCCTCAGCTGTATCCCTGCAACATATCCGAAAAATATTCCCCTAGAATATCTGGTAATCTTTTCAACGCTAAAAAAGTTTGCTGTTTCAAATTTTATCATGACTAAATTTTCAAAATTTCAAATAAATTTGATTGCTTGATTGGCTTGATTTATTTTATTGCTTGCGACATGTCCCATGGCTTACAGTTAGAATTAGCATGCTCCCTGCTCTTTTCCATACAAATACTGTATTTTTTTTTAGAAATTCCATAGGGCTGGGGTCACTTTTCAACACCCTTCTGGGCAGGGGGGGACACAATAACTTCATGATTTATTCAGGACAATATTTATTCCTCAGTGGAAAAAACTGCATTATCTGACAGAATAGTAAGTGGAATAATTTCACACGAAAATATTATTGATAGATACACCAGAGAAATAAATATGTTATTTACCGGCTGGGAGGGCCGTATCGGGAAAAACTGTGACCGAGGGCTGGAAAATGTTGACCGAGGCCGAAGGCCGAGGTCACAGTTTTTCCCGATACGGCCCGACCTTTAAGCCGGTAAATAACATAATAAT
This sequence comes from Scolanthus callimorphus, assembly GCA_033964015.1. Lineage (NCBI taxonomy): Eukaryota > Metazoa > Cnidaria > Anthozoa > Actiniaria > Edwardsiidae > Scolanthus > Scolanthus callimorphus. The sequence continues at coordinate 3,100,524 of CM066911.1, forward strand.
AATAATAATAATAATAATAATCTTTATTTCATTCAATAAAAAACATACTGAACGTTACAAACAATTCCCAATATAATTCTAAAATTCTAAAAATATTCTAAAAATATCTAAAAAGTCTATAAAAGAGTCTAAAAAAAGTCTATAATGTATATATATATACAAGCCCAGATACCCCACCCCTATATTGCTAAATTGTATCTAAAACTAAGTCTATTAAAAATGTGTTCTTATACCGTTCCGTGTTTACTCTTGGCATAGTGCATGATGTACTTCTAGAAGCCTTCTAGAAGCTTCTTTAACCCTAGGCAGAAGAGGGTTTAACGAGTGATTGTTGTGCGCAAAATTTCTAAACAACTTATGGTCTTTGTTTTCTATAACGTCATAGATATAGATAGGATTTAGTGTATACTTGCGCCTACAACATCTGTCTAAAAATGCCTGTACAACATTAAGGTCAGTCACGCTGGCACCGTAAACAGAAAGCGCGTATGTAACTTTAGATATGACCAGTGCCCTAAATAAATGGTCTCATTCATATTATTACTACGTCATGATGTTATCATTACTTAGTTATTCACGTTTATCTAGCTCACGCTATAAGCTTACAGATCAGTTAGTCACGGAGTTTTTGGAGTTATAAGGACTAAAGTCTTACAGAGTTCACCATCGGAGTTTTAAGTCAAGGAGCCAACTTTCTTAGAGTTACCGGAGTTCATTTGTAACCTACGGAGCCAGTATCGAATGTAAGTTGTTTTTCTACGAGTTTTGGTTTTCATTTGTAGCATTTTGTAAATAGTTTGCTAATAGGACATTAATTTCTTGCTAGTTTTTACCGCTTGGTTTTGCTTGGAATCATCGATTGTAACCACCCTAATAGTGAATAAATCATAAAATCCATTTTGGCACTGAGTGGTTGAGCTGGCGAACCTTGGATCCTCGACGGTACCTACAGCAACCGGGTCACATAAGATTCTTATTTTTTCCATATGTTTGATTTCCAATAGTGAGTGTATCTATATGTGGATACTTGCGCATACAGACCAAGTTTCTGGCGTCGTTGTCGTCTGGACATCGTTTGCCAACTGGTAAAATGAACCCTCTTTTTTGCCTGTATTTCTCCTAACTAACTGCACTTGTCCCGCAAATAGAGAGAAGACATCTCTGCCATGAAATTCTTCGCCTCGAAAATTAGGGAACAACCTATGCTGAAAGGGACGTATTCCTCAAATAACGGAACTTGCAGCGTTGTCCAAAGAAGCAGTAAAGCGAGGATATCAAAAAGGAGCATCTGCATTTCCTCTACCTCCATTTTGCAAACAGTTCACTGCAAAAAGTGAAAGCCGGAAAAAAGGGATTTGTCTTGTGATCCAAGTGAAATTCACTTAGATTGGTGTCCGTGGCGTGAGTAGTGGCTAAACGCGAAACGAGGCAGATGCAAAACTTAGTTAAGGGTGTTCCCTTACATTAAGGAAATTGACCAAAGTGTCGATCAGGTAACACATTCAGAGTTTTCCCTCCACTTGGATCAAGGGACATGCGACCACCATACTTCATTCAAGTACTTTAAAAAAGCTAGTGTCATTTTCTAACAAGCACTTACGGCAAGGGGATGCATCGCATTTCATCCAAGTAAGGCATATTCTAAGCAATATTCATTCAAGGGTTATAATTCCCGTGATTCAAGGGGATTTATCGCACTTCATCCAAGTCATAAAGATGCTATACGGGGTTCTATCACACTTCGTCCAAGTAAGGCATAGTCTGAGTAATGCTTCATTCAAGGGTTATAATTCCCTTCATTCGAGAGGTTCTATCGCAGTTCGTCCAAGTCTTTTCTCGGTTAACCCTTTTCACCTTTTGATTACAAATAGGCCACCCATTTTGTTGTTGCTGGTGCTGTAGTAAGATTACAAAAACATGGACATATTTTGAGTTTCTGTGTTTTTAAAACAAACAAATAATTTGAATGACGAAACGGACAAAAAGGGTACCCTTTTTCTTGTTATTGACTTTAAAGTATGGAAGACACGAACTTCAGGAATGCCCAAGCTGCTAATATTTATAATCAGTGTTTGTTGGGGCACTCATTATGTAGCAGGGACATAATCAGCATTTTAGAGGGGGAGGGGTCACAACTACGGTATACATTTCTGTGAATGCATACGCGGATTTAGGGGGGGGGGGGTCACAACTACGGTATACATTTCTGTGAATGCATACGCGGATTTAGGGGGGGGGGGGGGGGGGGCTCAGGGGGCCCGGGCCCTATCACAACTGAAATCTAAAATTTAAATGTCAGGTTCTGCCTGGAAAAAGTTTGTGATACTGCAAAGTCATACTAAGTAAATTGAACCCTTGCACTAATACATTAGGATTCAAGTTTCAGCATTTTGCAATATTTGTTGCAAGCATGCTAGGACAGAAATGTGTCGATTGCTGTCACTGACAAATTTCCAGTGAAAAAGTAGATGCTATGGTCTTTGGGGTCTTGCTGTTTGCTTGAGGCTATTTCAGGGTCAAATAGGTCATACTCCACATCTTGTATGTCAGTCACCATGAGCTCTCCCTTCGACTTGACGTGTGTGAAGTGCGCAAAGGTTTCAGCCTTTTGACCGATCTCTGTGGCATGTGACCTTTGAGTTATTTCTCCAGTGTTGTTTACCCATTTCTGAAATGGACCCTCGAGAACCTTCTCAATTCATTTCTTTTGGTCGAGTAGTACACCTTGTTATACTGAAAGGTGGAGCTATTATTCTTCTCAACTGGCCGACTTTAAGGCTCACCATAAGAAGCAGTGCTCCCTTCAATGAACCTCACTTGTAGCAGCTTCCAATTCTTGATTTGACCAGCAGAGGTGAGACTTTGTAACTACCGCTGACCTGATCACCTGGAGGAAACCCCGCAGTGCAATACCGGACCGAGAACCCTCGGCATTACATTTTTTTGCCGCCATTTCACAAAACGCGCGTACGTGGCTCTGTCAGAATTTATTCAAGCGAAAAGCTCAAAGAGAGAGCTTGAGAGCAGAAATTAGTCGTGGTTGTGTACCAAATTGTAAATCCTCTATAACTGGACTGAGTGGAAATTGAAATGATGGGTGTACTACTTACTACTCAAAAATTATATTTACAGTTCAAATAAAAGTAATTTAGAATACAAACTTTACCCCACACCCTTTGATAATAATGATTTATGAAACCCCATTTCCTTTTATAAGTTTTCATTTCTTGGTCTCCTACATCATTAAATAGTTTTGAGTAAGGTAATAGGCACTGCCTAAAAGCGGAACTCACACGGCGACAATAACACACACAACTTCACTGACCATCTGGCCAATCACTGGAAAAGGTGACCCTGTAGTACCTACAATTTTACCAAATTTTCACTCAGTTATCTAAATTGCACGTTCTGTAACACTCCCCCAAACTATAGCGGTTGAAAATAATTTTATTTTACATTTGTTTATCTCAGGTAAGCAAATTTTCAAGTACATATAGATTCAAGCTTCTTGTCCCACTTTCCTTTTTTTCTATTCTATTTTATTCCCCTGAGGCTTTTCAAGTTATAATTACTGAGGCAGAGTCGACCTTTGAATGAGATTACCTAAAAAAACCTTTCTTCGATATTGTGTGGTTCCAGAAAATACCAGAGAAGGGTGTTGAAAAGTGACCAACTCTGGAATTATCCCCCAAAAAGAAAAAAAAAGATCAGGTATATTTTACTGTATTTCAGGCCCTGTGCTCACCCAAGGACCTGCAGGCTTTTTAAATGGTGCCTCATTAACATGTGTGGATTATTTTACTTGTTCTGGCATTCCTGTTGTGCGACTACTCAAACCAAGGCTACCCAAGCAAATTTTCTTACAAATTTGCTAATCACGATCAAGCATATGATCAATAGAACGATTTCGTATAGCCAATGTTTTATATGCTAATGAGATTTTTATATGCTAATAAGTCTGGCCACTTACACTGTTAGATGACGATAGATGAGATGAGCGAAATGATTGATTCTAGAAGCAGTAAACTCACGCATTCTAAAACACATGAAAGGCCGAAGCAAAAGGACAACGAAATAAAAGACGAATATTCAAGTCTAAATTTATTCAGCTTTTCATTCTTTAAGTTTCACACTCAAGTGATTCACGCTGCAATGCATTCGCAATTCGACTTTATAAAGATTTCGAAGACGTTATCAATTTGATGACGACAACAAACCAAATAGGTGTCCAAGAAAACAAAACCAATTTCTCATTCAGATCCTTTGGGCGCAGTTTGTTTGCAAAAATGGCATAAAACAATTATATAGCCCGGAAAAAGCGTACTCTCCTCTCAGCTAAGAAGGTTGCCAATTCAACACACACGGGCATTAGCCATCGCGGATGGCGCCAAATTTGACCCACTGCTTTGTATGTTTTTACTTCTTTAAAGATGTGTTCAACTTTTTTGCGTCTTCGTGCCAATGCCCGGTTGAATCTGCGCGCTCTCCGTCTCTCTCTGTGATTGAGTAAGTGCATCTGCCCAGCTCTAACGGCTGTTAAAATCGGCCCCGAATCTGGGTAGCCCCTGTCCGCCAGCAATCACGCATTCGGCGGCAAGTCAAGATTGCGCCCGGGTCCTACAGGCTCCATTAATCTAAACGACAACGCATCATGCGTGCTTCCAAGAAATCCCGATTGTAGAAAACTTATATGCCCTTCCGCATCGATGATCAGTTGCGTGTTCATCAGATGATAGTGCCTATGCCCACTGTAGAAAAAGCGTTGAGGTTCTGTTAATAGGGTGATAGATCTCGTGCGGGGTCGTATCTATCGACCCAACAGCATTCGGAAACTCAGGCTAGGTCCCCATAAGATTGTTCCATTCTGCCAAGTTTGGCCACACCACTTGGTTTTGGAAATATCGCCAAAATACAGGCACTATCTTGTACACCGTGCGCACAACTGATGCAGGGTCGACGTCGAATAGCAGCGCAAGGGAGTCGACATGTGGATACTTGCGCAGCCAAATCAGTACTAGTAAAACTTGATTTATGAGACTAATTTTCTGGCGTCGCTGCCTCACCCGAGGCGCTCCATCGGCAGTTAAGCGGGAAAGAGTTGGCATCAAATCATTTGCTATCCCCATGAAGGAGCCTGGTGCTTCTCCCGTATTTCTCCAAAATAACCAAGCTTGTCCTGATATTATAGTAAATACGTCGCGGCCGTTAAACGGAAAGCCATTAAAATTTGGCAGAAGGCGGCGCGGAAACGGCAGGCGATTTTCAACAAGAGGCAACTGTAACGATGTCAAAAGAAGCAAATATGAAAGAGTAGCTAAAAGCACAGTTTGAATATCTTGTGCATCCATACTGCTATGGCTGTCACGGCAAAGTGCGCGTTTGGACTTAACCAGAACAATACATTGCCGAATTGCCACGTGCCCAGCTCTCTCCGCAAAAATTAATTAAGTCAACCAATTGCACCCTTCTAGCAGCTCTCTATTATGAAGCAGTCATGTCAGAATTTTTGCGTCCTTCGAACAGCGAGATGGAGAGTAATACAAGACTGGACAAAAGTAAAGGTAAAAGAATTATCAATTGGTGCAGTTTCTGCTTTGGTATTCACTTTGAAAGACAGGCGCTGCAAAATCATGAAATAATTCATTTTAGCAAGCACGCGGGCCTAGTTTATATTTTCTAGCTAACTCGTGTTTTCTATTTTTCATGCAATTCTTCAGACAAAAAAACGACTACGAGTATCAATCGCAGAGAAGGAGAGGGAATTCGTTGAAGACTGCTACAATAGATGTCATGGAAAAGATTGGGCAGAAGTTGTGAAGTTTGCGAGAGAGCGCGTTGCAGACGCCGGTCTGCCTCCGCACGCAACAAATCTCTATCTTGATCAATCCTCTGAAAGGGTTAAAACAAGAATGAGCAGAATTGTGAAGAAAGCCTTGCAGCAGCTATCCACGCCTCCCACGGTAGCATCGACAAGTCAAGCGGCTGAGCCTCCAATGCTTATAGCAAATCAAATGCGATATGCAAAGAAACAAAGGCCGGAGGACAGAAAACGACACGCAGTGAAGAGAAAACTTGACGATGAATTTGCTTTCGACACAAGCAGTGATGAAGATGAGGATAAGATGGGGAAGAAAAAAGGAACGTCCGTCGCTGAGGAGGCACAAGAAGCTCACACAAAAATGTGCGAGAAGGCCATCAAAACTATGGACAGCGTTAATGAACTTATGGCGAATGTAAACAACTATCTGAAGCAAAGCCAAAAGTAACACTTTTACTAAACGTCCTAAACGACATGTTAACTAGGATTTAGAGTTTTGTTTTGGAGATGCTGGGGCTATATCGCTCGTTGTATATTAGCCTTTTTCGTAATATTCCTCAATTGTGAAAAAGAAAAAAACACATTTTACCAGGCAGCTTTGCAATGTTTCATATATTTAAAAATTACTTGCGGTTGAATTGTAAAAATTCGATTCAAAATTCAGTTTATTAAAAAAAGTATTCATGATATGATGTCTGATATCTGATTTTTAGAATATTTTGCAGACTTGGGGTCTACTGACAAAATTCTACTAGCTAAATACTTTTCCTTAGGAATTATATTTTGCCAATCGTAGACATTTTTCCTCTACTCGAATCAATCAGGCATGCAATGCATCAATTTGTAACAAAATAATTTGTCCTTGTTCACAAATGGTCGCTGCTCTAACATTTACTGTAAGCTTAAGCCTTGTTTTGGGTTTCGAAGAAGAAAATCTTTTTTCTTTCTTTTGGGGATTTATAAAATGAGTGAATCTATCGCACCTCGAATTTTTACGTCCTAGCTGGGCTCATTAGCATATAAAAATCTCATTAGCATATAAAACATGGGTTATACGAAATCGTTCTAATAGATGCAAAACATTTGTGTGTTCCCTGCTAGCAGAGGCTTCTTTTCTCTGCATTTCGCTGGCTGAGGTTCGCGAGGGGACTTCTGCGCTGGGTCGAAACTCCCTTTGTTTTGCAGCTGTCCACAACCTCGCGAACCTCAGCCAGCGAAATGCAAATTGACACACCCCATCCCTCTGGAATTTCAAAAATTAAAATAAAACGTTGCCTTATAATGCATAAAATAAAGCATTTCATTTTAATTCAATTCAATTCAGCCAAGAGACACATAAATTATATGCTGGTCTATTTGTCTGGAATAAAAAAAACTTGTGTCACATAACATCCTTAACACGAAATGCCACGCTGGTCATAGACAATTCACTGTAATTCCAGTGAGTGTGGTTCAAATCCAAAATTCACAGGAAGGTAGATCAAATAGCATCAATTAGCAGGTAAACGTAAAAAAAGAATAACAATATAAGGGCATGCCGCTCCCCTGAAGCGCACTGGAAGTGTGAATTACAGGAACCAATTGGCGATTATTTCTGTGACATCATTTGCAGCAGAAACAAAGAATCAGGCTACTTGGCAGAGCTAGAGAATAATATGCTTTGAATATCAATACCAAGCAAAAATGAGATTATGAGCACATGCATTAAGGCTGAATTTAGAGAAATCAAGTGGGCTAATGAGCATTTTCCACCAATGATTTAAACGCTGCATATAAGCTTTGAAAACATAATGAAAAGCACAGGATCAGTTCATTTGTTATTTTTAAGAAAGTATACACCTGTTTCCATGTCAATTTTTACACTTGTTGAGGCTTTTTCAAAACTTCATGAAACCAATTGGGCAAAACGCTTGTTAGCTCACCTGTTTCTTAGAATGTGTGGTTCCAAAAATATTCATACCCCCCCAACGGAAGGAATCTGGAATTTCTGAAGAAAAATACAGTATTTGTATGGAAAAGATAGAGTAAATTGACCGTTCAGCCTTTTGTTTCGGTAACGATCCTTTTGTTATGGCAAATAAAAGAGCTCGGACTCAATCGACAAGCTCACTCACGCAGAGCGAAGTCATAGGATTTGTTTTGGTTTGCTTGATGTCGCTTAGAACAATAGGATTGTGCCCGATGCATTGTGAGTTAGCAAAACCGAGGCCTGTGTCACCTGCCGAAGGCTGAGGCAGATAACACAGGCACGAGGTTTTGCTAACTCACGATGTCATGCGAAAACTGAATTAAATAATTGTTTTATTATACATTTAAAAAAATATTGATGCGATGCCAAATGACTTCCTTCGAAATGGATTTCTTCAATTGAAAATGAAGACAGAGATGAGGGTCTTGAGAACGCGCGGACTTTGAACTTGACATGCTAAATGCAATATCCACTGCAGATATTGCATTTAGCATGCCAAGTTCATGCGACATAGAGAATTGATTGTTTGCTCTCGGCCAATCAGATTTACGATAGTGAGTTATAATAACAGTGTTTATTATATCCATTTTGAAATCACTAGCAAATCCTGAAATCTGATTGGCTCTCAGCAGTGCGATTTGAGCACTGGAGCCCGAATCGCATCTTTATCTCAGCCAATCAGAATGTTACACTGGAAAAAAATTAACCAATCAGATGTAAGTATTACAAGGCGCTGATCAATTAAATTTGCAGGAAAATAATAAACACATAATTTTTTAATGTGCGATATTCTGAAGTAGATATATTTTGGTGAAAAAACGTTGGTGACCACTGGCTTCTTTCCATAGGTTTCGATTTTGGTAAAAAATCATTACTAAGCAGACTTCTCAATACTTTTAGAACTTATTGATATTTATTCACCATATGTAACTATAACTACAATGTTGCAGTCCCAAATCACAATCTATTTTTAACCACACCTGAACTTACGGATGGAATTTTCCATACGTTCGATTTGGACAAATTATGAACAAAAATCGTCTTTGTTTACCACACTCTGAGCTTACGGATGGAATTTTCCATACGTTTGATTTGGACAAATTTTGCAACAAAATCGTCTTTGTTACCACACTCTGAGCTTACGGATGGAGATTTCCATACGTTTGATTTGGACATATTTTGCAACAAAATCGTCTTTTTTACCACACTCTGAGCTTACGGATGGAATTTTCCATACGTTCGATTTGGACAAATTATGAACAAAAATCGTCTTTTTACCACACTCTGAGCTTACGTATGGAATTTTCCATACGTTCCATTTGGACAAATTGTGAACAAAAATCGTCTTTTAAACCACACTCTGAGCTTAGTTTGATTTAGACAAATGACTAACAAAGTTTTCACGACACGTTAATTCTGAACTACCTCATTTGATCAATTTTCAACTGTACAAATATTTTTTGCCTTGGAACATTCATTTTTGGCTTTACTTTAATTTCGCAAACATTGTATGTAACAAGGTATGTATCAAACACGTATTTTTTAATGTGCGATATTCTGAAGCGACGATTTTGGCAATATAAAGCCATATCTGTTGAATTTTTATCGTTACTTGAATTAGAAAGAAATGCAAATGACGATATGCCCTGTCATCCATCGTATGTTCGTCTTCATTAGCTGTATTCACACTAGAGACGGAAAACTCGTCTGAGACGTGTTTCTCGCCTTGAATATGGTTCCCTGTTCTTCTGTGATCACGCGAAAACAATTTTTTGAAGAAGAAAGTTTAGACAGATAACAAGCAAGTGTTTCTGAGTATAATTGACATAAGACAGGAACTTTTTCTGACGAGAAACTCGTCTCAGACGAGATTTCCGTCTCTAGTGTGAATACAGCCATTTACGTTGGCAAAAATGTTCCGCGACGGCATTATTCATTAGTCATATTTTATTTGCACCATAAGATATATTCCAAATTACTATAATAAGCACAGAACGGTGCATCGATAATGGTTATTAGGCAAATCACACTACTGGGATATTGTCAATGCTGCATTCTGATTGGTATGGCAGTGATTTTAATGGCTATGCTGTTAAAGTAAATGCCTCTTAAAAGTGGTGGCAGTAAGTGAGTGTGCTACCTAGAGAAAAGGCGAACCAGCTATTGCATGGAAATTTAATAAGCAGTACACTTAACCACCCTGTATCTTCATTATCAATGACGCAGAAAAGTCTTGATTTTGCCAGAACCCGAAGAAGTATGGTGGAAATTTCCATCACACATCGCCAGACAAAAACAATGCCGAAAATCGTGATTTTGCCAGAGCTCCGGGATAAATATAATGCAAATGCTACACGTAAAGCTAAAGATAAGATCAGACTCCGAAAAGCTAAGGTGGAAGTTTTCAACCATTACAGCGCTGTAAAAATACCATCTTCAAAGTCTAGAAAGCTTCTGCGTTGGAAACTCTTATGACTTACAGCCTTCCAAAATACAATGCCAAAAGTTTTGCCTCGTACTCTAAGAAAATATGAAGTATGAATGAATGGTAAAATAACAATTTCAGCTTAAGCTAGCTTTGTAAAAAAGTCTACGCGGCATTCGTTGTTCTTGTCATGGAACCCGCAGCGTTAAAACACCGCCGGTACAGATTCGTATCTTTAGGTGGACGTGTTCCTGTTACCAATTCCGGAAATTCCGTTGATAACACGTCTATGAGTTGTGTGTATATTTCAAACTATAACTTGGCTTCTTATAATACACTAGCAAATTTATCATGTAAATAGACGAAACGTCGCGGAAACCTCAGACAAAGCACAGTCGTTGATAAGAATAGATAACCAAACAAATATGAGAAAAAATATAATGTACAAGCCAAGATGGTCGTGTGTCTGATAACTATTGAGTGCATATCTTTTTCTGACGTCCAGAGTTCTCCTACTAACCCAGAATGGTAAATAGCCGAGCCTATATTACTTATATTATAGACATCAGCGTTTACCTTAGATTCCATTATCGCCCGAGTAGGACTTTTTGTAGATGTCGCATTTTCCATTGGCCTTGAGAACTCCGAGAGGTTTACAAGCTTGAAGAGCATATTGACCATATTTGTTTGTAAAAGGTTTGCCCTCTCCTTCTTGCTCGACTTGTATGGAAGTATCACTTTTGTGTACGGCCCTCCTTTGGCTTTTCCTTTCCTACTTTTACGTGGCATTGTAGCCATCGACGGCCAAGACTTATGTTGAAATACAAGGACAATGATCAGTCCGTTGCAAGAACATGCAGCTACCATGGTGTTGATGTTTATGAGTGGTCACGTGCAAGGTCTTGACCTATTATCCCGCGTTTTGATTGGTCATTAAATTTTCTTTGCCTTTTTGATTGGATACTTCGATTCTTTTGAATTTTGTAGTACCGGCGGTTATTTTCCAGAGCAGCCTTTGTTTTTAATAAGCGCTTAGAAATAAGCTGGTGATTGCAACAATACAAAACGTAATCTAATCGAAACGTGGATGTATAACCGGAACGTACGCCAAGCAGCCGGACAACTCTTATCCGAAGACTCTTCCTTTGCAAAGCAAAGCGAACAATGAAGTTTATTTCCGTTGAGCGGATGTTGCGCTGTACTAACTACAGGACACGAAAGATAAATTTCAAGTCTGAAACAAGGAGTTTGAAAGGTATTTACAAATATCAAGCACAGAAAATGTCCACTGGCTTTCTGCCCTTTGTATACAGGCAGGTCAGAAGTAATAATTAGGAGAGTACAAAGCAAGAGTAGCAAATATTTAAGCAGAGCAGAAATGACTGCTGTTATTAGTTGTACCCTTACCAAACGAACATATATGTTGCATACATATGCAACCTATATGTACGTCCTATATGTAGAATATATGTGACATATATGCAACATATGTGCATGTACATATATGCAACATATTTGTCACATATATGTCACCTATTAGAATTTGGCAGTGTTTACATATAGTTTGCATATATGCAGTGACATATATGTGACATATAAATTCAAATCATATAGGTGAAGTATATGCACAGCATATATGTGGCATATATGAAAACTGCTATTTTTATTGCTGTGAGAGAATGCACATATGTTGCATATGTGCGGTCGGAAGATCTAATGAATGAAATCATAATTGCAATATAAGTAAGCTCTACATATTAACATTGCGAAGGCACTGCGGACACGATGCACAAAGGTAAGATTGACAAACAATAATTTTAATCACACTTTTTAATACAATTATGTAAAAAAATATAACAGCAAAGTAATTTGTATAGGCAGCATCTGATTTTGATTGGAGAGAAATGACATCAACTTAGATAGTTTACAGCTGTTTTGGATATTCTGCGAACTCTCGAGATCGATTTCCAACCGTCAAACCGCTTTCTCGCTTCCGTCAATCAAACTTTGAAACTCATTGGAATACATAGAATTCACACAGCATCTTTTACTATCTTTTTCTAGACAAGTGGCCTAAATTACGGTCGCCTAAGACTCAAGTTAGACCCGAGAGTTTGACGGAAGCCAAAACGCCATTGGAAGTCGAACGCGAGAGTTCGCAGAGTACTCAAAACAGCTGTAGATGTCCGCATATCCTAGGCTTTCTTTGTGACAACGTTTCCCGAAAACGGTATGGCTAATCATCTCTAAATCTACTTTTTTTCCTGTAATTTGATAATTGTATCTTGTACAGTACCTTTTTATGCAAAAAAACTTTATTGTTATTATTAATAATATTATTATATTGTAAAAATAAAGGAGATTGGTGAATATCACATTTTCTACGCCAGCGTAAATGTGGGTCAGACAAATAATGGTGTTTATAAAATTATACATAGCTTCACAATATGATGTCTTTATATTTTTGCAGGGTTTTGCGTGTCCTCATCGTAATTGTTGAGGTTATACTAAATACGGATACTCCAACTTCGTTAAAAGCAAATTTCTGCCCTCTAATCAACTTGCTTGCTTGGCGTCAAACACTTCAGTACCTCAAACCTTTGAATATGAAACTTTATCCAATTGAACTTTTCATGATGTGTTCTAATTTTTTTAGAACGCGTTTGCCATTTTTCATTGAGCAATTCCACACAGACATTTTTCGTTAATCTTTGGAGAGTGCAGGACGACAATGTCATCAGCCAGAATATAAGGTCATAGTTAGTAACGGGAGGGCATTTTTTTTGGAAGCGAGCGAGCGAGTCGAACAAGTGCAGGAATCCGCTTTTATTTAAGTTGGGAAAAACTAAAAGAGTGCCCGGTCGAAGGGCACTACGGCTACGTGTCACGGTTGTTTAAGCAAAATTCTATAAAAAGTAGGGCAGTGGAAACCAGTTCAGCCTGGTAGGCTGGCTTATATTTGTTCTTTGTCCGCCCTTTTCCTTGAAATCCCTCTGCGGGCACTGCAGCATTTCTGTTGTACTGCTAGGTTTATGGCGGAGGCTGCAGCTCCATTGTCTTGTGTCTTTTTAAACGTTGTCAGCACATGTGCTTTAAATGCAAAAAGGGATAGAAGAATTATGCACCATTGAACAATTGAACATACGATGTCACTTGCTATCTGGATCAGGATGTAATTTGTCCAAATGCAGATCAGGATGTAATTTGAACAGAAATTCAATTACCTGTGATGGCTTCCACAGTCCTCTTGTCAAGGGCTTTGTACCCCAAACTCCCTCCACCATCCTTATTCGAAACCTTAAGTGTTTCCTTGTCGAAAAACACTCCTAGTAAGTGGCTAGTATAGGCGCCAATCCCTGTTGCATGCTTTAGGGCGTACACCCGCTGGCTTGGGTGCCAGTATACCCCTGCTCCTTGCGTTATCTCTTCCATCTATTAAAAAACAAACAAATGCAATACATATAAACTTACCTGAAATTTGAATAGGACACATGCACTAACTGTACCATGTGACCTAAATCCAATATATTCTCAGTAAGATCTTGAAAATTCAACTCGCCGTCATTTGCTCCAGGTTAAAGGTTTTATGATGAAACTTCAGTTTCTGACTAATGTTAAAATTGCTTATTATTGTATAATTATCTGGAATTGGTTTTGATAAAACATCTTATTAAGTAGTTTGGGTCACGTGACCCATTTAATACAAGTGGCCTATTGTTGCGCTATTTAATATGGTCTGTACAAAAACAGCTTGTATATTACGCATGAGGAGGTTGATTTGCTTAAAGAAAAAATGTTTATGAAACAGGTAGAACATAGTGGACGAAACCAAATTGTCCTACTTTTCAACAGCCTAACAACCAGTTGATGATTTTAAATGATCAAAGACAGAATTTTGGCAGACCTTGTATTTTTTGGCAATGCCTGGCGCTAGTATGCCAGGCAATGGAACTTCCCCTGCTTCACCCATTGGAACAGCCTCTGAAAAGTGCAGAGAATAAAAAAAATGTTGTTGTTCGTGATGACTGCTCATACAAGATGGTTATTGTCACACGCCAACCTTGTCCTAGGGTCTTCTGGGTAGTTTTCAAGATGGGGGAGCAGGTGGGAAATTTGTTGACGCTGACAAACGAATGTGGGCGCAGCCACGAGGGCAGGCTTGCAAGTTTGCGTCACATTCCTGGCAAATGTTCATGCTCCAGGCAAACTACTTCTTTGCTTTATTACAATGACACATATTGTTGTGGTCAAGATAGAACATCAGCGAGATTTCATGTCGAGTGAAGGTACATATAAACGGCCTCAAAATATACCAAGATGATTTTTCCAGCCGATGAAACTTCAAAAATAGGTCGGTTTAAATGCACGAATGAACCAGAGAAAGTTTGGTTCTGGTGCATAAGCTTTCTCTTATATGTTCATTTTTATACGCAACATCTGCCGGGAACTACATGTAGGAAGAATACAATTTAAAGATCTAAGTATCAAACTTAAGAACCATGATCGCCCTGGATAATTGTATATGTTAAAGGTATCTGTTTCTATGTGTTCGAGCCCTCGGGTGATCAGGCGTATGGACGATTATGATTTTGTTGTTACTTTGTTCAGATAGAGGCAGCGTGTAAAAATACAAAACTCTAGCTTTTGCACCAGAACCAAATTTTCTCAGTTTCATCATAGTTTATAGAGGGGAATGGTTAGGAAGCCCGGCAAACTTCAAAGGAACAACACAATAGCGTGGGTTGGATGTTCAGAGGGGCTATCACGTGACATTGAGAGTGCACAATCTTTTGTTTCAAGCTCATATGATGTGCGTAGGTGAAAGTACACTTGCATCTTATTGGCTGGATTTTGGTAGTCATGTACCGTGACAGTGCACAGACAAAAGGATTCCACAGAAAAACTGAACAAAGAGATAGTACAATAACAGGGTGTCAGGTTTCCTAACCATTCCACTCGATTAACTTTGGTTTCATTCTTGCATTTAAACTGACCTATTTTTACAAGTTTCATCGGCTGAAAAAAATCATCTTGGTATATTTTGAGGGCCATCTATTCGTTCACTCAACATGAAATTGTTACTTCTGGATGTTCAATCATACAAAACTTCTTTTGTTATTGACCACAACAATCCATGCGGATGCAATAACACAAAGAACTAATTAACCTGCCTGTACGAAACTTTGTAAGGAATGTGAAGTTTTCGACGCTAGCACTAGCTCACAACTCTGGCCTCACTTTGACGAGCGCATACTCTTTACAAATTTCCCACCTGCTGATGGTGGGTCACTTGGAAGAAGACCCCCTGGCTTTGCCTTTCCACAGGGAGACCAACTAATTAAGAAAAACAGTCAAAATCCGATATGGCAGACAGACAGCTGGGAAGAAAGGGCAGAAATCGGAGCTAGAATTTATCTTAATGACTAGATTTGCATCATCTTTATGGTGTCCGCCAGACATCGGCTTATAACTGTTTCTCTTAGGGGACTCCCTGTGTAAATGCCCAAGCCTTCGCCAGGCTGAATGACCTGCCATCTTGAAAATAACACAAAAGACCCTGGGAACAATGTTGTTGCCACGTTTGTTTGTATGTAATTGTAGCAAGTGTGTACCTCTCAGCTGACTTTCCAGCTCGGCCACTCGCCTATGGAGGGCGATAACATCATCCCGAAGTCTCCGACTTCTTGCACAGTCACATGTCAGATCTGAATAAAATGTCAAAACAAAGTGTAATGAATAAAGGTATTCTAATCATGAAGGTTTCATCACCTTTGAGAATAGGCCGTTATCACGCAAAATTGATTAATAATATTTAATAGTTATCAGAAAATGAATTCCAGTTTCCAATTCTACACATCCATATTAGTAAAACTGCAAAGTTTCAAAATAATTACTTGAAAACTGCCTGAGATATGAATTTTCAAAACTTTGTATTCTTACAAAGAAATGTATGGGCAAAAACGTCAAGTCGAGGCCATACATTTCTTTGTAAAGAAATGTCTTTGTAATTCATATCTCAGCCAGTTTTCAAGCACTATTCACCAAACTTTGCAGTTTTACTAATATGGATGTGTAGAATTAAATAATGGATTTCATTTTTTGATATCCATTAAATATTATTAATCAATATTGCGTGATAACGGCCTATACCCAGGGGAACTTTCAATTCATGAGCATTTTGCAAACAATGGGTCATAGCTGCTAGCCCTGAACATCCATCACACAATATTAAGACAAGTTATTTTAAACCTTCAAGCAATGAGCAGTCAAAAATTGACTCCATTGACTAGATTTTAGTTTCTTTTGAAAGGTTTCCATGTAAGTCACTTGTGTTTTGGCCGCAAAGAAATGTTGATGGAAAACCTGAAAAAAAATTCCAACGACTGTTCAGAACCTATAGGGAATCAAGTGGTATCAATGTTGGAGCCGAATTTTTCAACCATTTTTCCTCAGCAAATTTCAAAATCATTTTTTAGGGTAATATAAAATGTAACATGTTTTCTTTGTGTCCTAATGGCGAGTATTTCCTATATTATTCTCCCCTTCCAAAAGACTAAAATCTCTTCAATACATCTTATACATTTCTGTAACTTTATTTTTTGACTGCTTGTTTACAAAATTGCTCGAACTTCTATTAGTTACCTAAATCCTCTTCACTGTCCCTTTCAATAAGAGCAGCATCTGAAAAAAAAAACAGTATGTAATACAGAGAGCCCTTTTGTTCTGTTGAGAACACACAGCAACAAGAACGGGAATGGAAAATAACGATACAGTTAAATACAGAGTATTATGCTCACACGGGGAAATCCATAAAGTCAAACACATTTCAACTGTTTTTCTCCTTGTTTTACGCTCTGGTGAGAACGGGAACATTGTTGGTGATTTTGTTCTGTCTTCGTTTGATACTGTATGTTTGAGAATGGATGCGATTTTGCTGTTATCAAGGTTAGAATGAAAAGGAAAATTCCAAAAAACTATTGATGAATATTGAGATACAGTATTTGAACAAACGAGTAGACAAAGTTTAGTGAGACGTTCCTGTTGCCGTCATCGCAGCTTAAAGCCCCTAATAGGTAACATGTTTACTCTGTAGTAAAATGATATTTTGCAGGCAAGAATCATGTTACTAAATTATTAGAAGATGCAGTACTGTACCTCTTGGTAGGGGCATCTCTTCAGCCATAGGCAATCTACTTGAGGCAGTACTGCTTTGAGGACCTGGTAAAACACAACAGTATTTGATCGTCTCAGTAACTGGAAACTGCAATTGCAGGGAGACAATAACTCATATCCCACCCCCTCCAAGGAATCAAGCTTTAACATGCGTGATTTTTCCTGGTGTAAAATGCTATTTTCCAAAGGCTATGTCAAGAATCATGAAACTAAATTACTTCTAGAAAATGTAAAACCTGTGAAGAAGATGAAGTACCTCTTGGTAGGGGCATATTATCATCCACCAAGAACGAACGACTTAAGTGATTACTTGCTTGGGGCCCTGCAAAAACACAACAGTATTATGAACGTCTCAGTCACTGGAAACTGCAACTGCAGGGAAAAAATAACTCCTATTCCACTCCCACCCCACCACCCAAACCCCCCACCCCAAAAGGAAATCAGAAATTCTGGAGGAGTCGAACATTAGCAGGCTTGATTTTTCCTGGTGTAAAATGCTATTTTCCAAAGGCTACGTCAAGAATCATGAAACTAAATTACTTCTAGAAAATGTAAAACCTGTGAAGAAGATAAAGTACCTCTTGGTAGGGGCATATTATCATCCACCAAGAACGAACGACTTGAGTGATTACTTGCTTGGGGCCCTGCAAAAACACAACAGTATTATGAACGTCTCAGTCACTGGAAACTGCAACTGCAGGGAAAAAATAACTCCTATTCCACTCCCACCCCACCATCCAAACCCCCCACCCCAAAAGGAAATCAGAAATTCTGGAGGAGTCGAACATTAGCAGGCTTGATATTTCCTGGTGTAAAATGCTATTTTCCAAAGGCTATGTCAAGAATCATGAAACTAAATTACTTCTAGAAAATGTAAAACCTGTGAAGAAGATAAAGTACCTCTTGGTAGGGGCATATTATCATCCACCAAGAACGAACGACTTGAGTGATTACTTGCTTGGGGCCCTGCAAAAACACAACAGTACATGAACGTCTCAGTCACTGGAAACTGCAACTGCAGGGAAAAAATAACTCCTATTCCACTCCCACCCCACCACCCAAACCCCCCACCCAAAAGGAAATCAGAAATTCTGGAGGAGTCGAACATTAGCAGGCTTGATTTTTCCTGGTGTAAAATGCTTTTTTCCAAGGGCTATGTCAAGAATCATGAAACTAAATTACTTCTAGAAAATGTAAAACCTGTGAAGAAGATGAAGTACCTCTTGGTAGGGGCATATTATCATCCACCAAGAACGAACGACTTGAGTGATTACTTGCTTGGGGCCCTGCAAAAACACAACAGTATTATGAACGTCTCAGTCACTGGAAACTGCAACTGCAGGGAAAAAATAACTCCTATTCCACTCCCACCCCACCACCCAACCCCCCACCCCAAAAGGAAATCAGAAATTCTGGAGGAGTCGAACATTAGCAGGCTTGATTTTTCCTGGTGTAAAATGCTTTTTTCCAAGGGCTATGTCAAGAATCATGAAACTAAAATACTTCTAGAAAATGTAAAACCTGTGAAGAAGATGAAGTACCTCTTGGTAGGGGCATATTATCATCCACCAAGAACGAACGACTTGAGGGAGTACTTGTTTGGGGCCCTGCAAAAACACATTAGTATTTGAACGTCTCAGTTACTGGAAACTGCAACTGCAGGGAAAAAATAACTCCTATTCCACTCCCACCCCACCACCCAAACCCCCCACCCCAAAAGGAAATCAGAAATTCTGGAGGAGTTGAACATTAGCAGGCTTGATTTTTCCTGGTGTAAAATGCTTTTTTCCAAGGGCTATGTCAAGAATCATGAAACTAAATTACTTCTAGAAAATGTGAAACCTGTGAAGAAGATGAAGTACCTCTTGGAAGGGGCATATTATCATCCACCAAGAATGAATGACTTGAGGGAGTACTTGTTTGGGGCCCTGCAAAAACAACATTATTTTTAATGAAAACTGCAACAGCAGGGAAAAAATAACTCCTCTCTAAAAGACCGACAGAGAGGAACCTACTGTAGCTTGCTCGCCGTCGTGCAGGGAAGTCTGCTTGTGAGCTATAGGCCCAATTTCTATCATCTTTATCTCACCCCATGAAATTTGACTTGGAGAACTTATTAACATGTATTGCTACAGAGATAATTTGGGATCCTAAGAAATTCATCCAAGTTTATCTATAGGTCTTGCACATCTTACAAATAACAGCTGGGCTTGAATTTTTTTCATTAAATGCTATTTTCCAAAGGCTGTATCAAGAATCATGTGAAGATGATGCAGTACCTCTTGGTAGGGGCATTGCCTGAGCCATACTCAATCTGCTAGAGGGAGTACTTCTTTGAGACCCTGGAAACACAACAGTGATTGTCTCAGCAACTAAAAACTGCAATCGCAGGAAAAAATAACTCCTGCCCCCCCCCCCTCCAACACGAAAAAAGAAAAAAGAAATTGGAAATTCTGGAGGAGCATTAGCAGACTTGATTGTTCCTTGTGTAAAATGCTATTTTCCAAAGGCTGCGTTTTAAGAATCGTGTTACTAAACTTTTAGACAATGCAAAACCTTTGAAGAAGATGTAGTACCTCTTGGTATTGGCATGTCGACCACAGGTGATCCACTTGATGGAGTACCTCTTTGGGACCCTGGTGAAACACAACAGCATTTGTTTGCTTCAGTAACTGGAAACTGCAATTGCAGGGAAAACATAACTTCTATCCCCCCCCAACTCTGAAAAAAAAAAGAAATCAGAAATTCTGGAGGAACTGAACTGAACTTCTAGAAAATGCAATTTAACCTTTGAAGAAGATGCAGTACCTCTTGGTATTGGCATTTCCTCAGCCACAGGTAATACACTTGAGGGAGTACTTCTTTGTGACACTGGTAAAACACAACAGCATTTGATCACTTCAGTAACTGGAAACTGCCATTGCAGGAAAAAATAACTCATGCCACAACTCCCTCAACAAAAAAAAAGGGAAATTTGAAATTTTGGTGTATTATGAAATAATACATGTATGATGCATGACTCCTTTTGCAAATTTCTTCGGGTACAGTAGTCGCACAAGGCACATTTGCACAAACATTAAAAAAACAACGAAAAATAATGCTTTCGCATTATGAAGAATTGAAAGTTGTCATTTTGCCCATTCTTATGTCGTTGGAAATCATGCTTTCCACTTCAATGGATTTTATTTTTTTACCTGCAGCAAATTTATTTCTGCGTCCACTGTTTTGACTAAACAGCCCTCTCTTTGCAGTCTTAGTTGGGTCTGTAAAATAATATAAATTTTCCTACACATTCAGGGATCGATCATAGTACAGTAGTCAAGTAGCGAGTAAATGACCAAGATTCACATAGCCATAATATATTTTCTACTATAGTTTCTACTATATTTTTTACTTCCTTGACAAAAATCCAGTAGCCAAAACACTAAAGAGCCAAAATCAATGGATAATGAAGAGCCAAAATCAACTAGCCAAAGTGAAAATTCTACTAGTATTTGGCTAGTTGACCACCATTAAGATTGAGCCCTGACATTGGCTTCTATGAAGAAACTAGCTACAATACATGGAACAAAAAACATCTTTTAAGACATACCATCGATCCTGTAAAGCTCCTTGACAGGAGACTCATATTCAATGTCATCATTGGGCTGGTAATCTTCATCAGAATCCACAGCTTCATCGGATGACATGCTAGTACCTTGCTCACCAGCAATGTCTCTTATTATGTGTTCAGCCTGCTGTCTCCTCTGTACCAATACAGCCTCTTGTGCTGCTTTTTTTTCCGCTAATTTCTCTTTCTTGGCATTTTTTAAAAGCTCTTTGCGATTGTCCGCAATGGCTTTAGGTTGTCCTTCATTCTGTTTTTCCATTGTCTTTCTGTTTTTTTTGGGCCCCGTTGGCTTCTTCTCTAGGCCAGCCTTCTTCTTTTTCAAGAAATCTGGTTCTGTTAAATCGTAACGAAATTTGAAAAAAGAGGATTTGAAATGGTGACATGGCAATACCAAGTTTTTTAGAATTATATCACATGCGAATACATGTAAGATAAATAGAGGATATTACATGGCCGCGCGGAGATACAAATTTTATCTTCGAGTGTTGAAAATTTATCTCACGAGTGAGCGGAGCGAACGAGTGAGATAAATTTTTAACAAGAGAAGATAAAATTCGTATCTCCAAGCGGTCATGTAATGTTCTGTTTATTATATAAACATCAATGAAATACCAAATTCAAATTTTGTTTGAGTTAAGCTTAAAAATCGAGCATTCAGCAAAGGCAAGTGTGATATTTCATTGGTGTTTATATAATAAAAATTTTTATTATCTAGAAACAGCAATGAAATACCAATTCGTGTGAATTGACATCTTCACATGTGAGACCTAGTCTTTGCTCACTCAGTTTTCAAGCTTAACTCAAATAAAATACACATTTGGTATTTCATTGACGTTTTAATAAACAACATTACATGAAGATAAAATTTGTATCTCTAGCTGCATTGTAATAACCTCTATGTATCACAGAGTTTCTTTTTACTATAAAGACATGAGCAATAATATAAGGGCAATACACAAGAGAAACATTTCTTTGCAATTTTTGTTAGAGGCAGGAAAACAACAATACTTGTGAGAACTATAAGACTTGCAAAATGCTGTTTCTTTTTTGAGGAAAGCATTCCCGAAACACTAAAAATTAGGATTCCCTGCACTCAAAGGGGCTTGTTCCTGAAGAGAACCTTTTTTTCATGTAGGAAGAAGACACATCACCTACCTCCAACTTCTATAATGGTGGCACGGTACCATTTTCCATCACCTTGCCACAGTGCACACACTTGACAGCCAACAAGTGGCTGTTGTTCTAAGTCCATTTTCATTTCATCTCGTTTCACGATGGCTTTAATGTTGTCTTCCGTAAAAGCCACTAAATATTGATCTGTTAAAACAATGTTAAACAATTTAATTTTAAACCATTACCAAGTCTAACTTTCTGCTGTAGCTGCACTTATCTGTAGACATGTTATTAACATTGTTATCTATATCATATAGCTATAATATCATGCAAGCTCTGATTGGCCCAAATTTATGCTCTATTCTTATAACTTTGGCGAGCATTGTGGCATATTATCCGGGCTCTAATGGACATTAAATAATAATAATAATACTTTATTTATACACGGTAATTACATTCAGCTAAAAATCTAGAAATACTGGTTTACAAGTAAGCTGTGTGTCATTAACCTATACATTTACAAAATAAAAATACTCAGAAGAAGAAAAAGACCTTAACCCAAACCATTATATACATATCCCACCCCATGTAACAAATGTATAAGACATTTTGGCACGAGTCAATCGGCGTTATGATGGTCGCCATCAATTCTCATTTTCGTACTGAATGCTTGGGCCCTTTCTCAGTGCTCATTTTATCCCTCGCTGCACTCGGGCTAAAATGAGCCTGAGTCGGGCCCAAAACATATTTACGCCCGCGAACATCAACTATATTGTTTTAGTATAAACCAACTAATGGTCTATTACAAATCCTGCATTCTGATTGCCTGAGCTACTAATGGTCTATTAGTGATAGACAGTGCCTGGCAAAACCACCACCTTTCTTTGCAAGAAAACTTGATTTTTTTCAACATAAAATAATGGAATTCATTGCCAAAACCGACCAACTAGTTGGTTTATATTAAAACAATTTAGACCTCTCGTCCTCATGTGCTATGATATCAATAGACCATTCGGCCTTCGGCCTCATGGTCTATTCATCATAGCACATTCGGCCTTGAGGTCTAATTGTTAAATGTTTACACCAATAAAGTAATGGTTTGCCCCTGCTATAACATAACAAACGCATTAGAGCAGAAAATAAATTATTTGCCTCAAAACTTTTTTGAGCCAACATTCTTGTGTACCTCACCAACAACTAATTAAGTAAGTACCATGAGAGCAACTACTTTCTGAGTTTTTTTCTGACACAATCACAACAGCAGGTGAGTGTGTCGAGTGTCCCTCTAACATCACAAGTGCTCTATTTGCAGATAAAGTCAACCATATTGTGCTCTGATTCTTTTAATGATATAGCGGGGGAGAACCCTTACTTTACCGTATTTGTTTGAATAAGCGCCGCCCTCAAAAATGCGCCTTTTCGAGCAAAAAGTTAATAAGCGCCGCCCTCGGATAAGCGCTGCAGGTTTGCAGTGGCCCGTTTGGTGTAAACCATGAAAATCAAAGAAACGTTGTGCTGAAACTCTAACAACAGCATACAATGTTGCATTCTCGCTGCATTAAAAAACGCATGAATTAATCTTCGATGAGAAGTGCGTAGCTTCGAACGATTAACAGTATTACATGGTAAAACTTAAATTGATTCTCTACCGTTCTATCGAAAGCTGGGAGCTGAGAGCAGTTTGTGTCGGAAAACGCGCAATCGTCCGCCAACCGTGCGTTGTTCAGTATCTGAAAGTAATCTTAGTTTTATAGCCTTACTTACCGTCTTCATCGGTGTATCGAGGAGGCGCCTTGGTTTTTCGACCCATATTTAGTATTATTTCGGATAAAGTGGGTATCAAAAGTGGCAAACAACGAGTTTAAAAGGGTGATCGTTTGAACAAGGTCAGGAGTGGTCGAGAGAGGTCGAGAGAGGAACTCCGAGAGGTCCTTTCGGCGATGTCGCGGAGCTGAGAACGAGCGGGACTTGGTCGAGTTCCTATAAAACAATCAACCTTTGTTTTTTTTTTCCCGCCATAGATCATGACAGCCAATCAGGTATTAGGAACGTTTCACTCTAGTATCAGGTATCATCAGCTATTTGTAAAACGACTCTCGAACTATGCATAAATAATACACTGGGTAAAGGACAAAAATGGCAGATTCTAGTGATTTAACACCGTTACGAAAAAAAACAAGGGGGTCGTATGGTAGATACCTCAGAGATCCGTCGGTCCAGAAGCCCAAGAGAACGTTTTATCGAGAGAAGAGCACTCGAATTGCCGCTGAAAGGGAGGCCACGCGAAGAAGGACGATCGGAGAGCTTGACCCCAAAATGCCATTGCCATCAACATCATTTCAAGAAGGTACAAATCAAAAGCATTTTGAACGCTTTCCTGGGTTACTAGCCCATGTTCATGATTTTAAATTTTCATATACTTAAAACTAAAAGACTCGATCGCGATCGCACTCTGACTCACAAGTTTAAACGTGGGCAGCACAAGCAATTTATCATTTGCTCATCTTCTATTACTATTTATTACTATTTTGACATACTGTATGCAGTAAAATCCATGCCACAGTCGGTTTGAATGGAGGGATATGTAGGTAAATTATTGCCTAAAATTTATCTAACGCCGTTAGTAACGGGGGACGGGACGGGGGTTGGCGGTCCCGCGGTTGTGCCGGTTTGCGATTTTGAAAGCAATAAGCATAACTATATAGTGTGATTCAACTAGAAACAATAATTCCTCTCACCCTCATGACCTTCATTCCGTCAACCCCAATCAGGCTTGGGAATATAATTGTTATGCATAGTTACATATAGGGCTGCAAATTGTGCCCGTGGGGTCGCTTTTGTGACTAAGTTTTCCTCTTTTGCGACTAAACTTTGTCAGTCAGTCGCAGTTTTTCGACTCGCTTCTTGTCTAGTAAAGGCGAGTCAATTTTTCTTGCAACTCGCAACGCAACAGTGACGAATTAAAAATCATCGCTGTTGCTAAATGACCGGCAGTTTTCTATTGTTTTCCATTGACTATTTGACCGGCAGTCGAAATAATTTTCGTATTTTGAGCACTAAACCTAACCAAATCCTAACCCTAAGCCTAACCTAACCCAACCAAGAAATAAATAAGTTACTGATTATTTATTTTTTTCATGTTGAAAATGATGATTTTGTGTGCTGTTATTTGACCGTCAGCCGGCCATATAGACACTTTGAAAAATCATTGGTAGTTGCCACGGGATGTTACACGCTCACAATATTTTTTGCAACCTATGCAATACACCGGCATGGAAAATTATAAATTACAGCAGCATTATCAAAACAAGCGTGTGGATTGACACATTCAGGGAACCATTGTGTGATAAATTGCCAAGACATGTTACCCGTAGCAACTTGTCTCGCAACGTTGCGAAAAGCAGAGCTTGGTTCTACATTTTCTGCAACTCATAAAATACAAAAATAAATATCCCACAGGTGGTTTTTGGCAGCAAAAAATATCCTGCAACTGAGTATGGCACAGAACATTGTGCTTTAAAAAATCCTGCTAAACTTGGACTCCGAAAAAAAAAAAGCCCTGTATTCAGTTATCTCTGAAAAAAATAGTCTTGCACAATTTTTTTCCCCCCCCCCCCCCCCCCCCCCACCCCCCAAAAACCAACCTCCAGGTTTTTCATCCATAATAAACATTACATCACATGGCTGCCTGGAGATACAAATTTTATATTCTTGCGTTTTCAACACTCACAGATAAAATTTGTATCTCGGCGCGGCCATGTAATATCCTTTTTATGTCTTTGTTGCTACAGAGTCAAGGTGGTATAATGAAAGTTGGAGTGAAAGTTGCAACAGAGGGACACTTGTAACTGCCAGTTTATCAGGAGAAGAGCTTGTGCAGGAAAATCCTGCTAATTCAGCTAACATCAGTTATGCATATGCATTGGATGCATATGCATTGGATGAATCAGATGACATTCAAACTACGGCTGGTTTATATGAATGTGGTCACAGCCCAAACCCAATAGTTGCTGAACATGAAATTGACGATATACAGGTTATGGATGCTTTTGGTTATGACTCAAGCTCACAAGGTGATGAACATGAGTCAGGTCATTATGACCTAGATTGTGATCTTGATGATGACGAACAGAACATTGACCATGGAATCACAGATGACCATGGGACCACAGATGAAATTGCTTCAGGGAGTTTTGGATTTGACCTTTGCAATGACCCCCCTCTTTATGATGGTGCAAGTATCAAATTGTCAGAAAGCATCCTATTAATACTGACACTTGCTTTAAAACACAAACTGACTGGAGTGTGTTTGGAAGACATGATTGAGGTTATCAATCTACACTGCATCCAAGGACCAGCCAATAAATGTGTTCGTTCTTTGGCTGGCCTAAAAAAGGTTTTTCAATCTCAGCATGTTTCTGCGGAGCGTCATTACAGCTGTTTATACTGTTCTGAGTATGTTGGAATGAATGTGCCAGACAACTGTCCCACCTGCCAGAAGGCACTAAATGGAAAGCAAGCAACAACAAGCTTTGTCGTTCTCCCTATAGATGAACAACTGAAAGAACTGTACAAGCGTAAGTTGATTTCCCATTTTATTATATTGTCAATAAGGTCCTTGAAATCAAAACATTTTTTAAAACAACGGCAATGACTTCTCTTTAAGGAGAGGAATTCAGAGTGGCACTTTCATACAAAAATACCCGAAAGAAACAGCATCCAAGCAACATAGAAGATGTCTTGGATGGCCGTCTCTACAGGAACCTTTCTAAACCTGGCAGGGCTCTTGCTACGGCAAACTCCATTTCTTTGAAGTTTAACACTGATGGTGTAGCCATCTTCAAGTCTTCAAACTCCAGCATATGGCCATTATTCTTCCAAGTGAATGAGCTGGCACCAATGAAAAGGTATATATACATGCTATATTTATGTCAATTGATTTCATGATTCATGAAGCTCCGAAGGCCAATAGTGCCACATAGAAATGATGATGATAGAGTACTCGTGTGACGTCATAAATTTGAGAAATCTTGAATTTCTGATTTTAGTCCAGGAATAACGAAAGACAAAGTGGAAAGAGATGATGCAAAGATGGAAAAATGATGCAAATCGGTTGAAACGCGACCAAGATATGGCCACCTGAATACATTATTTTCTTTAACAAATCACTGTATTTTAGACTGAATTCAAAACTTTATGAACGCAACCAAAAATACAGTGATTTCTTAAAGAAAATGATGTATTCAGGGGGTTATTATCTTGTTGGCGTTTCATCCGATTAGCCTCAATTTTGGTGTGTAGCATTCATTTATTATGCCCTTTCCAAATGCAAGGAGAAATATTGCTAAATCGAAAATTTGTTTTTTTGTGACGTCATCACTTGACTACTCTATTATGATGGGGCTGAAGAAATATACATTCCGACCCAAGTTCTTATCCCGTCCAATAATCCAGGCTGGGATCTCATGTGGGATGAGGTGGGATCTCAACTTCATGAAACCTGGGATCGTACTGTAGCTGGGATAAGGCGGGATCCCATCTCTGATTTTTACTTAGGTCCCTCTCAGAAATCATGTGGACAGTCAAGGCAACAACATTTTAATGCTTTTTGGTACTGCCTTTACTTTTGACAGTAAAACAAATGGAATTTTCACAATGATTTAAATGATGAACCCTTGGTGATTACCTATTTTTATAGGAAAAAAGTTGACAATATGGTTTTGGGAGGCCTATGGTTTGGCGACAAGAAACCAGTCATGTCTACCTTCCTGAAGCCATTTGCACATTCCCTTCATAACCTCGAAAGAGAAGGCAAGTATGTCAGTCATAATGTACATGCTTGCTACAGTAGTTATGCAATTCTTTTTTGGCATACTTTGGAATGTTCAATTTCACTTGTAGTGTTTTGAGCTAGAGCACATTTCGTATGACTGTAAAAAGTTTTGTGACACGGCGCGGTACGTTCGCGGTGGAAGTATGGAACCTGGCCTGCTGTAGATACCGAACAAAAGTGTGTAGTCTCAGTATGGTCAGGGTCGCAGTGTGGTACAACTCTTTCGTGGCATACGAAATCTGCTCTATTCAGGGATACTATAAAAATACTGTAAATCCGTAACAACAACAAAAAAAACTCATCAAACAAAGTAAATTATTCCAAATGGCTAGGATACAAACAGTTGGCTGTTTTACAAAGAATCTGGGAGTGAGACAAGTGGGAGACTTCAGACGGCTGACACATGGTCCACCAGAGACTTTTCTGTCTTTGTCCTAATTCTTCGCCAGTGTTTGTATTCATATTATACAGAATAATATGGTAGGAAATTTTTTCCTCTTAGGAAGGTTCACACATCCTCCCCAAGGCCGCAACATAGCAAGGTAGTTCTCTTTCCAAGAAAATATTGCTTATCTCTCTTGCCTCTGGGAAGCGATAGAAAGAACAATATGCCACACTCAGGCACCAGAACCCAGGGACATTTTGTGCTTCCCCTGGAAAATTCACCGCCACTCAGGGTATTGAATTGAAACAAATAATCCTTGCTGGTAGGTATGTACCTCACTGGTTGTGGCTTGGGAGGAAGGGTTGGTTATATTTTGTCTTTTGTCTCAATCCATGAACTATAGTATGGCCATTGCTGCAATGTTTCTTTTTTATTAGAGGATTTTATTAGCAGCATAATATTCTTTTTCTTTATTTCTTCCAATTCTTTTAATTTTAGAGGGTGTTGTTTTTAGTAATATAATTGAAAAGAAGATTAAGTTACAAAGGTACTACATTTTAGAGTGTTTTTAACAAGAAATCTACACATACTCTACAGGTCTCGAGGTCCCAGCCCATGTTTCCCTACAACCCATCAAAGTGCTCCTTCTGTGCTATGTGCTAGACCTCCCTGCAAGGGCATCATTTTTAGAGATGAAGCAATACAATGGCTTCAATAGTTGCTGCTACTGCACTATAGAAGGGAAGTCTTGTCGCACAGGAGAGGATGGTGAAGGCAAGGGAAGAGTTACAGTCTTCCCATACGACTTTAAACACAGAGCAGGATTCCCAAAAGAAAGGTCCAAAGAGTCCCTGGTAGCAGATGGAATGCAGGCACTCCGAGATAAATCAGGCAAACCTGTAAGTAAAAAACTGTTTCATCATTGATACATATATAATTTAAAGAAAATTAACCCGTACTCACACAACCAGAGGGTTTGTTTTGAGATCAATAATGAAATCATCTCTGTTTGAGAGGGTTGCATATACAATGACAATATAGTTTTTTACACATACACATATGTTCCCTCTGAGGCCTGGAATCAAATTAATGTGATAATTGGTAACAATCAGTTACCCCCTCCCCCTCCCCAAACAAGGTGGGATGCTAATGCTGTTCTATGTATGCATAATAAACATGTTATCAAGCATGCAATTTTTCTGCCTTGAATTGTTTTGTAGGTTAATGGAGTGAAAGGTGTCTGCCCATATGTTATACTAAAACATTTCGATATTGTACGTGGCTGTTGCCTTGACTACATGCATGGTGCCTTGCTTGGTGCTACCAAGCAACTCATGACTCTGTGGTTTGACACCAAATACAAGAACGAAGCATGGTACTGTGGTGACTTGCTCAGCATTGTTGATGAGCGACTATGCAGCCTAAAACCACCTCTGGAAATCACCAGGACTCCAAGATCGATTGCAGCCCACCTCAAATACTTCAAGGGTATGTAGATGTATCGAAAGACAGTATGATCTTCTGGCTGTCTCTATAACCAAGTACTTGTCTAACAATCTCTGTTTTGGTCTTTCGTCTATCTTCAGAATCAAACTACATATATATATATTTTTTCAATTTTAGCATCTGAGTTTCGGAACTGGCTGTTCTACTACGGCATTCCGTGTCTCGTGGATGTCCTGCCCGATGAGTACTTGCACCATTTTATGTTACTTTCTAGCTCTGTGTGGTTGTTAACTCAACAATCAATAACACAAGAGGAGATCCACCAAAGCAATCTACATCTGAAAAAGTTTGTGGTGCTGTTTGATGGTCTATATGGTGAGTATCCAACCCCCCACACACACACTGCGAGGAGCATGATGGTGCAAAGCTGGAGTAATAAATTCTTTTTAGATGGAAATTGCTACAGAGATCACTGCATGTTGGACTGTGAAATGTTCCAATTATCAGTTACTAAATAATTGGTTATTTGTGTAAATCCATGCTCCCTTGCAGTTTGGGTGCATGGTTTAGTTACACAACCTTTATGCCCTAGCCAAACAGTATTTTAAATGTATTTTGTTTAGTGTGAAGGATCAACCATTTTATTTTTGGATCACCCCTTTCAATAATTATAATGAACAGTGATCGGGTTGAATCCTGTTTGATTATACTGCTCAAACATTTGGTCAACATCTGCAGCCAGCATTTTGTTTTGTTCTTGTGGAAAGAAATGTGCCCTGAGCAAAGCCCTTGCTGTTTGTGATACCAGACCTCTGACTGCTGGAAAAAGCACATAGTGGATGTAATCTGTTTATTATAGCTGCAGATGTTGGTCAGCATTCTGTTGGTCAGCGGTAGAAAACATATGGCTTGTAGCATTCAGGCCACCATGTTGGATTGAGCAATAAAGAATCTCTGTTGTCTTACTCACTAGTCCTGTCCACTAGACTCAGAGAAGTTGGCAGAGTGTAATCAGTTGAGAAACCAATTCATGATTTTTACTCAAAATAAGTAAATATCATTCAATGGCATTTTTATATGATTAAGTTTTTTGCAACCCTAGTGCAGCCTTGGAAAAAAAAACTGATAAAAAATCACGCTTAGAACTAGATTCAAACCACAATTGTTGCCACGCCAGTGCAATGCTCTACCACCTGAGCTATCCAAGCCACACAGGGAGAGATTGTATACGGGTTAGCCCTTTAGCACTTGCAAAATAAAACTTTATCATGCCCAAGTTCAATATGATCAACTTAATGACTGATACATGAACGATTTTTGGTCATGAAACTTCATTCACAATCTCTGTTTTATTCATCTTACAAGGTGAGAGACATCTGCTCATTAATATACACAACCTCCTACACCTGGCTGAGTCAGTGGCAAATAATGGACCTCTGTGGGCTACTTCTGCATTCGAGTTTGAAGGAGCCAATGGGGAGCTGACTTCTCTTTTTCATGGTACCCAAAGTATCGACATGCAGGTGATTTAATATTATTTAATATTTATTTGAAGACCCCAAGGCTGCAAAGTTGCTACTCATTCTTGTGTCACTTTCGTTTTCATTTTCTAGATAGCAAGTGCTATCTCTGCTATAAAGTATGTACCAGAATGTGCGAGAGGCCTTACACCAGGCTCCCCTGCTGAATTGCTTTACAAGAAGATAAGATATGGAAGGACTAAGAGGTTAGTACTGTGATTAGCATACTACAAAACAGCCGATATGGGTGATCATGGGATTTGCACTCTCTCCCAAATGAAAGGCAACATGACACCAAATGTATCTTTTAAATTATAGAAAGCTTAACTACTGGTATGTACTTCATTATAAATATTTTGCACAACATGTGGCCCTTGATAAAATATTAAATCCATTATTAAATTAAGAGCCTTCCTTATTATCTAGACATGGGACATAGGCATTGGCTGATTAATTTTTTTTTACAAACCCAGTGATCACGGACCGTACCATATGAAGACCCCCTCCCCTGAAATTTCCATAGATCATCAACACCCCATCCGCTGGAATTTCCAGGAGTCCTGAACATCCCCATCCCCTGTAATTGAACACCCTTGGAATTTCCAGGTTTTGCTGGGCACCTATGCACCCCCTTTTACACAGCTGGACAGACCCCTCCCCCTGGAATTTCCACGAAATCCAGGGGACCTTGACCCCTCCCACTAGTAATTTCCAGGGTTCAGCTAGATCCCTCCCCTCGAACTTTCCAGGGCTTAGATAGACCCCTCCACCCTGGAATTTTCCAGAGTCCTCGACCCCCCTGTTGTGGAAAGAAATTTCAAGAGAGCATTCCATTAATTCCATAAATAAATAAATAAACATTGATTGATTTGGGTATATGGTAATTGATTATTGTAAACTCTATATCCTTTAGGGCTGAGGATGCTGGGACTGTGGGCATACTCGGGGCATTAGTTGAGAGTAAGCTTTTGCCAGATGTCCGGGCTTCCCTGGCAACTGCTTCTCATGCATCCATCGGAAAAGTCTTCTCCTTTAAGAGAGTTCTTCTGAATGGTGAGGTAATTCACAGTATGGACTACTCACGTGTATATCGGAGGAACAGTTACACTGTGAAGTATCTCACCACATCCCGCCCTCAAGATGGACATTCGTATGGCTGCATTAAACACTTCTTAAAGCATGTTCCTGCCTGCGAGGGAAACTGCACAAGCATTTGTCGATGTGCCACCCCTGAGGTTTTTGCTGTGATGATCCCGCTCAAGACAGTCCACTGTCATATATTGGAATCAGATGAGATTGTTGCCATGGGGAAGCAGTTGACAAGTGTAAATTATCCTGTGTAAGTAAAGCTAATGCAATCATGTTTTATTAGCCACGTCAAAAATCAAAAATGTTCATATAAACTTCAATCGAATCTCTACAATGGTAGTGTTAGTGTTCTCATGTATTGATTGAAAAATTTTTGTTTTACAGAGACAAAGACAGAATATGTCTTGTTCCGCTAAACAGAATCATCCATAAAAGCATGTTTCTAGAGATCAAGAACTCAAGGATTGCATATGTGGCGAACTTCCCAAACTTCATTGAAACCGATTAAGGTAGATCCATAATTGTTTACCTTTACAGGCAAGTGATTTGAAGACACTTCACTTCTTTGTCACAACAAATACTACTACTACTACTACTACTAATACTACTACTACTACTACTAATAATAATAACGGTTTGGCA
This sequence comes from Scolanthus callimorphus, assembly GCA_033964015.1. Classification (NCBI taxonomy): domain Eukaryota; kingdom Metazoa; phylum Cnidaria; class Anthozoa; order Actiniaria; family Edwardsiidae; genus Scolanthus; species Scolanthus callimorphus. Next base: position 3,133,547 of record CM066911.1, read on the forward strand.
CATCCATGAGATGGGTCTTCGTCCCGTGCGTCTGTGAAGTGTTTTAGTTAGACCTGAAGACCTGTATCAGCATCCCAGGGTTCTTTTACGTCCTCCTTGAATTGGATATGGAAGTGGAGGGAGATGGGACGTCGGTTTATTGTCTCATCCGAAAGACTAAGGAAACACAAGCTTTTTATAGCCCACAATGAAGCCTAAGCCCTTTTCATGGCAGGAAAGAAGAGAAAGAATTTCCACGTTGGATTACTGTTAGTGTAATGTATTTACAATAGACCGTGAATCGATCCAAGGCTACAGCGGTGAGAGGCGAGCGCCGAACGCTGTGCCACCTGTGCTTCCTACGAAGACGATCATATAATGTATTCTTAAATCATACAGTCATGATGGGCAATAATGGATAGATTCTGTTCTGCACCTGTTTTTCTTTATTTAAATTATTACTATTGTTATTGATTTTACTGTTTGGTAATGTATTTACAATGGACCTACTGACATTGCATTGTCCATTAGGAAATGCAACTTCAGCATGATGATTGCCATTTCAATGGTTAAAAAAAGAACATTTTCTAGATTAATGTCATCCTGCATATGTGTGACATATATTACATCTATGTCAGACATATGCAGATGTTTATATATGCTGCATATATGTTACATACAATTGACATATATATGCAGAATATATGTAGAAAGATGCATATAATTCACATACATGTACATATATGTGACATATATGCAGATATATGCTACTTATATGCAACATATATGTTCGTTTGGTAAGGGTATTCACACTAGAGACGGAAAACTCGTCTGAGGCGAGTTTCTCGCCTTGAATATGGTTCCCTGTTGTTCTGTGATCACGCGAAAACAATTTTTTTGAAGAAAAAAGTTTAGACAGTTAACAAGCAAGTGTTTCAGGAACTTTTTCTGACGAGAAAATCGTCTCAGACGAGTTTTCCGTCTCTAGTGTGAATACAGCTATTGTATCGAAAGTTCTTCGTTTACCTTCACTCCTAAATAGCTAGTATAATAGAAAGCTCAACTGAAGAGGCTCGGTGAGCAAACAATGCGCCAGGGACGAGCTATTTACTGTCGATTTCAAGGGAATAAAAGACAAAGGGTATTAGTGTTACACGAAATAGAAAACAAACCCTACTGAACATTACAGATGCGCGATATTATAATAACTTAGGCATTACGGCGGCGTAGTTCATTAACAATACTCTTGTCTTTATGATTTTAACAACTGAATTCCCTCTTAAAGGGGCAGTCACACGCTTACCTGACAAGCAAGTAATTCAAATCGCAATCCAATTCAACAGTAAAAAAGTTCATTCAACAAAGCTAGGGACTGTTATTTTGGTTACTACCGGTAAACTTGAATGTATTTTTGGTGATTAGAATTATACTTATTTTTTGACAGGCTGTACAAAAATTAAGCGTGCGACTTGTTATTATAATAGTAATACAGTTTACATCTTGGCGTACATATGTTATTTACCCTTCTCAGGGCTACTCATTATAACTCTCGCCGCCAGCTCGGGCCAAAACCAGCCTGAGTCCACGAACGTTAACCACGAACATATTTTCAACCGCAAAAATTCACTATTGTTTTGCGATTCATCTAAACATATGAACGTCGTTAACAATTCATTACTGACAAGACCAAAAAAGGGAGTAAAGTTTTTTCGTCTTTTTTTTAGCGTTGTCATATTTTTCTTTGCTATTGCTTGTCTTTCAGCTTCTTGAATAAAATATTGTAGCTTAACAACATTATCGTCTTACAGAGTTATTACAAAAAGTCATATTTTGCTGATCAAAGTGTTCCTCTTCCGATTTTGCCCAAAATTTAGATAATCATTGATAAGAAGAAAGGGGGCCATGAAATCGGAAACCATACACTGATCTTTAAAAACAGAAAATCACGAAACCATTGTTTGATCCTGCCAATGCTATTATAACTGTATAAGATGTCACAGCCGTAATACGTAGTGACTGGTAAAACGGGGAAAAATATGTTGTAAAAATATAAGATTTTTGTTTAGAATTTGTCCAAATCAAACGTATGGAAAGTTCCATCCGCAAACTCAGAGTGTGGTAAAAGAGACGATTTTGTGTTGTCCAATGGAATGTATGGAAAATTCCATCCGTAAGCTCAGAGTGTGGTAAAAAAATTCCATTTTGATCCAAGAGCAAACGTATGGAAAATTCCATCCGTAAGCTCAGAGTTTGGTAAAAGAAAGACGGTTTTGATACATAATATATCCAAGTGAAACGTACGGAAAATTCCATCCGTAAGTTCAGAGTGTGGTAAAAAATACGATTTTAATCAAGAGCTTGTCCAGATCAGACGTATGGAAAATTCCATCCGTAAGCTCAGAGTGTGGTAAAAGAAATACGGTTTTGTTTCATAATTTGTCCAAATCAAACGTATGGAAAATTCCATCCGTAAGTTCAGAGTGTGGTAAAAAATACGATTTTCATCAATAGCTTGTCCAGATCAAACGTATGGAAAATTCCATCCGTAAGGTGCATTGGTCTCCGTAAGTGAGGATCTAACGTACGGTGTATGGGAAATCCATCAATCTTTTCTAGTTTACCAAATAATGTGCAAGCTGGACATATACTACGTTAACATCATAACATTAGCCACCGCCAGGCAGGGTTAGTTCGTTGAATGTGTAGCGGGTATTGAAAAGTGCCAACATAGAGTGGTATTAATACCACATGTTTGCACCTTAGTTTACTGATAAAAGCAAACTGTGAAAAACTAATACCGTATGTGTAAAATGAGACTACGTGACACAATTGCTGTTGTGGACCAGTTTTGCCCTATTTGGTTGTTAGTAAGGTCAGTATTGAGTCTGATGGTCTGATGTAATAGCATCAAATATAAACCGTTCCAGCGAAATGGAAAAGGTGTTTCTAAAGGAGGTTTCATTTTACCAATATATCTACTTCAGAATATCGCACATTAAAAAATTGTGTGTTAATAGCAGAAAAACAATTTTCCTGCACCTTACATGATTATATATTGCCGCTGCCCGCCCGCTACGCTAAGTGAACAAGAAAACCTCAGATTAATAAATATTGGCGCTGCCCAAGTCCAGCTACGGAGTCAGTGTAAATGTTGTCAATATTGCTGTGCCAATCCTAGTGTGGCATCTCTGTTAAACCTGGCAAAACCAGTATATTACAGAGTGTAAAATTAAGTATGGCGACAGCGCTTCGTTGAAGTCATGGGCCATGATAAACACACAGTTTTAAATGAACTGTTTTGGTAGCTATGTTTGTGCAAGACCGGTTTCGGGACTCTGAAGAGAGACCCTTCGTCAGTTGCGTATAGCTTTGAGTCAATGCACTCACAGAACGCAAGATGCAAAGACTGAACACTCGTTGAGGCATCCGAGTTTTGTTCAAGCAGTTTACTAGAATCTCATTGGCTGGTTAAACTGGCCAATGATTGGACGGGATGTTAATTTATGCGAATACGCAAATTTCGATCCGCGTCGGTTCAAGGCGGCTAGTTTGCTCAGGTTTTAGGAGCATAGGGCATTAATGTGCTAGAATCAAAGCGGCAAGTAAATTGCCAGTAAAATGCTAGCAGGTACTTTGCATTAAAACGGGGGAATATTGTGCAACTAGATCTTAAACAATAAGGCCTCAAGTTAAATTCCCGTGTGTTTTAGTAGCAAAAATATGTGTAAGCTCTGTGAACAACATTGTAGATTCCAGATATAGATGTTCATATGTTGTCTCTTAAGATTGCGACGACCCCGAACTAACAGACTAGTAAACGACTTCCGAACGGAACAAACACCGGCCGCGGTTCCGATGGCGCCCCGTCCAGGCAAACATTTTACTGCTGAGTTCTGGTGTCCAGTAGTTAAGAGAAAATAGGGAACATCTCGTTCGCTACTGCTAATAGTGGAAGCCATTGTGTTTGTGTGAACAAATTCAAGGGACTTAAATTTAAAAGTCCTGGTTGGTTCACATACGCGTGGGCTTGCAAAGCAAGATGTCGGGTGTTATGTAATACATTTTGCTATAATACCGGTAGTGGTATTATGATGGAATAACAGAGAAGCCAGTTTAAAGTTTTTACTATAAACCTGAGTTACATCAATCTGTAGGATGGCTAAGAATCTGTGGTATGAGCAGTTGTAAAAATGGTTGTGTGGATCTTGAAAACATCCGGTTTTACCTAGACATTAATCAGTGGAAGGTTTCGGCAATTCTACTTTTCCGAAATTTTGTAGATGTCGAAAACAGAAATTGTCGATTTTCGTCAATATTTTTTAAATTTTGCTAGTTTTGTGATGCAAAACACTATCACTTAATCTTCCTTTTTTTACAGTTCTTCTTTCTTCAGAAATTAGCACCTTTTTCTGAAGGTAGGCCAAAAGATTGGGCCCTAATTTTCCCCTGACAAAAAATACCGCTTCGTAAAAATTTAGCTTACCTATTTTTTGCATTTTAGCGTGCTTAAAAAGTAGAAAAAAGGCTCATTAATATTTTATGGCGTCAGAAAACGAAATGAAAAATACAGCTCAATTTTTACTCTTTTTGAAAATTTCAAGTGATTTTTTTTGCTATTCTCGCATTAAAAAAGGCGGGAAAATTGTTGTTTTTCGTTTGTGCAATTTTATTGGCTGCTCAGGTATTGATTGGCAGCAAATGTACGAGAACTCGAAAACGAGTAGTACCGCTATTTTTATTGGCTCATCCCATTTTGTCATTGGCATTTGAATCCTGCCGCGTGGTTCTTCAGAGTCTCTGAAACCCCGAACGTAGCAGCCATTTCTTCCAGGAAAGTCGCCATGTCAGTCCAACTTGTGTTAAACGGGCGCCGGGTGAAACTACGAACTGAGATACTGACCGTGAGAAACCTCAGTATGATTTTCAGATTGAATGAAGGAATATATTTAAGCAAGGAAGATGGGGAGATCATTCTCCCCGCCGATGATGGCCATTTTATTGTCGAGGATTTCCACGCGATATATGAAGTGCACGGAGAAGCTAACAACGCTTCAGTTGAAGTTAGTCCACCCTCGGCTGCCGGTGAAACGCCGGCAGCTTCAAATGTTGGAGTTCCACATTCCTATCAGCGAACAAGTTTTAATCCACCTCCGTCCAGATCTGCACGCGGATTGAAGCGGCCATCATTTTCCCTGACTGGACGAGCTGCTAAAAGAAGTCCCGCAGGCGCCGATTCTAGCTCATGGAAAAAGTCGGTTATGTTTGTGGCAGTTGAAGGAAACACCGTGATCGAAAGGTTTCAACTTCTTCTAAACCTTAACGAGGAAACAAGTTCGGTGGACAGTGTAAAAAGCCTTCTGCAAGACCAGTTGGGACACGAAGTATCCCTTCTGGATGCGAAGTGGCTTCCCGTGATCGCAAACCCAGCAACTACTGGTAAGATAAGAGGATTTTGTTTAATAATACGTTTCTTTGTTTTATACAGCTTGTAATTTACTGCGATTTTCGCTTGAGTGTGGCGCGACAATAGTTTCTCGACAGGCTCGAACTTAACGTAGTTTGAAGAAATCGAATCGAAGAAATGTAGTTTGCCGCCGACAAAGCATCAATGTGATCAATGTTTGTCAAGGAATCCCTGCGCACATTTTCGAGCTCCTGATTGGCTAAGCAATAACTATGCTTGCAAGCAATGTGAAAGTACAGAAAATTCGCTACAGGGTGAAGTTTTGACAGACATATTTTACTGTTCAGTATTTTAGAATCGAAGAAATGCAAGATAGTGGAGCAGATATGTGCAGATTTTCGTCAAAATTGGGCATTTTCTGCTAAAAGCACCAACTTCTACACGAATGATATGGAGGCCCGCACAGAATTAACTACTTAATAAGCGCGATTTTTGGATGTCAAAAACACGCCCCGTTTTCTTTTGTTTTCGGCTGGCTTTGCTTTTGTTATTCTAATTAGTTATCGACACAGGTTCTACGAGGCTTGGCTATACGAAGTATTGGTATTCTATAGACTCCGCAGCATTTATAACTCAATAACTTTTCATTTCAATAACACATATTCGTTCACAATCGATTTCATTACCGCACATCCTATGGCAATATAAAAGAGTTTGTTTCTTTGCAGAAATAGGCGAAAATTAATTTACTTGTTCAGCGCTGGTACAGATCAGAAACAGGCATTCAAGTACAAAGTTCAAAGTTCTAAATATATGACAACTTGTTGATCCATGTTTGCCCTGTTTTTTTTGGTTGCTGTTTCTTTATTGGTACTTCCCCCACTCCCCATAGTTTAGGGCACCCCCTGTCCATAATATGTCTAAGATATACACAAGTGAGAAATTGAACTATTGAACCAAGAAATACAACATGCACTCCATAGGATGACTGACAGAACAAGAGAAAGTTTTTATTGAGATAAATTATGTTGCTATATGACAACAACTGGCCTAGTCCCAGAGAATGTGATACACCACAACATCCTTGATCTAATGTTGCATCTTTTTTTCAAGTTCGGTTGTCTTTAGGTGCTTATGGCCAAAAAAGGAAAAAATTCCCTACCCTTCTTTATACCCAGTCCAGCCTGAAAACCCCACCCCTTTCTTATACCCAGCCTGAAACCCCTTTTTTTCTACTTCCAGCCTGAAAACCCTACCCCTTTCAGGCCGGGCATCCCCATAAAGTCCAATATAGGGAGTACCCCCCCCCCCCCCTCTCTCTCTCCTGGGCAGTAGCATTAATATCCACACAACTTGTGTTGAGGACCTCATGAATTCCAGGGTGGACTGGAGTACCCTTAAAGCCCCATGAAAAGTCAGGGCGAGTCCATACAGCAAAAGGAAAAAAAAAACCAGGGTGGGTATTCTAAAAATTTGGTATTACAGGGTGGTCATTTAGAATTTTACTGGAATTCCAGGGTGGGTAGGTCAACCTGAAAAGTTCTAGAGTGGCTACAGTAAAAACCTGCTTGTAAGAACCTTGCGATTTAAGAACCTGCTGGCAGAAATTTGACACTAATACTCTAACTGTATAAAAGGAAGCATTCATTATTTATGCCAGGGGGTGGGCTGGCAAGAATTAAGGGGGGGGGGGCATGTTAAATTCGGCACGTTCAAGTAGGGGGTCACCAGAAAATATGAAAACAACTGTTAGGGGTCATCTACTTTTTATGGCAGAGTGACTTTAATTCAACATATGGATACATGCCTGTAAAATTGCAACAAACTGTTCATGCATGCAGGAAATGTCCTAAAAATAGAGGAAAGGTGTTATCTAGATGTCCCAACATTTCGTCGTCATCTAAAGGGGAAGGGGGGAGGCTATCATTATATAAAAATTGCCTAAAGGGGTTTTGAAGTTTTTATTGATACTTGGAGAGGGGTCAAGAGGTTTATGGGCTGAATGAAAAAATTTGCCAGACCCCTGGCAATAATGAATGCTCCCTAAGAACCTGTTTAGTCAAGCAAATTCAAACACTGTTCTTTTATGTGTGGTTACAATACATTTCAGGTAGATGATAAAATTGAATTACCCAAAGCAAAAAAAGTTACATGCATATGTAATGTATACTGTTTTTCATTATATTCCAGTCATTTTTTGTTTAAATTTATTTACTTAGAATTCAAAAATGCTTATTGAAGGACAAAATCTGGTAAAATCACACCATTAAGCAATATCGTAGTCTAACAGGTTCTTAAAATCCAGGTTCTAAATCACAGATCGCCCAAGCTCTGTGTTAGTGTTTCATATTAAATACATTTGAATGAATTTAGCCTTAGGCTGTTTTGCACTCTGCATATTTAGCTTGCATATTAGCTACATTAGCTACAAATTTCGATTCAATGTAGGTAATATGCAAACTATGCAGTGCTTACAGCCTAAGGTTAAATTCATTCAAATTTATTTAATATGAAACACTAACACAGAGCTTGGGCGACCTGTGCTAATATATGCGGGGTTTTAGTGTAATTGGTGGTAAGAAGAAAATCATCTATCCAATGAATTTCATCTGTTTTTATCTCTGTTAAATATGTCATACTCTAGGTTCCCAGTTTTGGAGAAGTGCACGAAAGATCATAGCATGCCATTCTGAGCAACAGAGGAAGATCGTCGGCATCAAGAGAAAAGGGAAAACGCCCAAAGGTGTTGCTGGTGACCTAATCAGTCAGCTGAGGGAGATAATGTCACCAAAAGAGCAGGGTGAGTCTGCATCAAGTTCAGGAAATGCAGGAAATGAGAGTGTTGAAGGGGTAGCTTGTGCACACCTCCAAGAAATTATGAAATGCTCAGTTTGCCTTGCTACCATCACACTACCAGCAGCTGTCTGCAGCGAGTGCTTTGGTGTAATAGGTTGCATGCCCTGCACGATGCAATGGTACGAAACACACAACCCTGCGTGTCCCCTCTGTAGAACCAAGAAAAAATATGATGTAATTCCCATGGTGCGAGAGCTGGCAAAGCTACTTGGTCAAGCCCCCCCACTTCCTATTGTGGTAACCGAAGAATCCACCAGCAATGATAGTGATGTAGACACTATCCCTTACCCACCACAACTAGCAGGTGGTGATGATGATGATGGTGAAGACTTGGTAGAAATGTACTAGGATTATTCTAACTTGTTAAAGTTTGAACTTATATTGTTGTTGTTACATTGTTTAAAGAAGGGTAAAAGAAGAGAAGTACATTTGGTATGCCCAAAACAGTACTACTGCATTGAAGGACTATGCAAAGTATAGCTGAACTATTGAACTATTGGAACTATTGGATCAGTCAAATTGTTAGTTTATGTTTCTGAATGTACTAGACTATATAAAAAGGAGAGAAGCCCCCTAGCTACATGAAAATAGTGGGAAGATGTTACATTTCATAAGAGTGTGCAAACTAGATCAGGGCCATTCCATTTTATAGCCGACCCTCCCCCACCCCCCAAAAAAAACACACACACGGAGATACCTAAAAATACCTTAAAGGAAGAGACCTTTTTCTTATTTTACCCCCTCTGTGAAACCTGAAGAGCCCTTTTCCATATTTGACCCCAGAAATTCCATATTTGACCCCATAATATTTAACCTCAGAAATTCCTAAGGAAGAGTAGTTTTTTCGTCGGAAAAACTATTCTGTAGGGGGAGGGGAGGGGGGGGGTCAGCTATAAAATGGAATGGCCTCACTCAATGTTGAAACACGGAGTTACAGAAGTTATACCAAAAGGACTTCATTAAAATTAAAATTTTCAAGATTAAGTAACGTTTTTGTGTTTTCCCTTAGTAATACTCCCGTAATACTTGGGACTGCAGAAGCAATTCATAGGTCCTGGAGGAGAGCTGGTGCTCGTAGTAATAGTGTAATAGTGTGGTTAAGCAGAAGGGTAGCAGCATTTCCCAAGGGGGAGGGACTCATACTAGCTAATCGATGCCGAGGGTTCTGAAGAAAATATTTACTGATGAGATATTCTCCAGCCATTGTTATGACTCACGAACAAAATTATATATTTAAGTATTTTTTTACTCGATTGGCAAAATAAAATTCCCGAAAACCCATGAAAATGAGATAGTATGACCACACCCAATTTGTAATCTTTTAGAGTTAAATTTGATGTAGTTCACACCTGTTTTCTACCTTGTTACAATATTTTTTCCAGGCGAACATCGAATATATTTTTTTTATTATATGGACACGAGTGTTTTACTGGGAAATACGCCACTCGTAGATCTCATACGAAGCTACATCCGGGTTCTGAGTCAAACCAAAATTGCTTGGAAATCAGTTTTGACATATTTCTTTCTGGTTTGTCTATATAATAAAAAGAAAATTACACGGTGGCGCGAAGATATGAGTTTTATTTTCTCGTGTCAAAAACAATATTTTACTCATTCGCTCATTCGTAAAATATTGTTAAAATACAACTCACTTCTTCGCGCCACCCTATAAGTCCGAGGCAGGGGCAAAAAGTGAAGTTGCCGAAAAATCGGAAATACCGTGGCAGGGGTCAGAATGTCCAGGGGAGGGGCTCTCCCCAAAAAAGATGATTTAGAAATGCCATCAGCCAATGGCTATAGACACGGGTTTAACAGCATTTTCTAATATCCACACTCCAGGTAAACAGCGTCCGAATGTCCTAGCACGGCAAGTCAAAATTCCACAATGGCAACGCTAGTAAACAAAACGATATTCGTAAGTTAACTGAAGTCTGAGTATCATTATAAGAAAACATCACCAAGATACCCAACTTGGTATCATGGTGCTAAGTTAATGGTCAGATTTAAAAAGGAAAGTATGGCAGATTCCATTAGGAGGCCATTGCCATTCACAACATTTTGAAACATTTGGTCGAAAGAAGGGTTTGTTCTTGCAAATTCAGCATCACGTCTCTGTAAGAGAAGATTGTGGTTTGATAGAGGGTCAACACCAAATGATCCATCTTCAGTGATACTTCCACCGGCTTCTCTATACATTCTAATTGCCTCATCAACTGTTGGTATGCTACTTGGAAGAACTGCCCTCACCATGTTTGTTTGCTGAGCTACCACATTTGGAATCTTGTTGTTTCTTTCTACAAGTAATAATAAGTAGCATTGTGAACCAAAAATAGATTATGTGTTTTCATTATTTTGTTTGATAGCTACAAGTTTGGGTAGGTTTCACTCAAAACTAAACATCTCGATGACACGAAGCAGAAGTACAATTCATGTTTTAGGGAAAAAAAGATAGGCTCACTCTTTTGAAGGCATTTATCAAAATCTGCATGTTTATTTCTATCGGGTTGGACCGGGTTATCGTGTTTTAAGAGTAGCTTCCTCAAGCCCCCACTTGCCACCTCTGCAAATGCACACCCTCGAGATCACGTTCCAGATGCATAAAACTGTCAAAACTTACGCCAAACGGTTCGCCTCGCCCTGCGTAGCAAGCGCAAAGGGAAGGGGAGACCCCGGGAGCCAACGTCCGCTCAGCTTTCTCCGTCCCACCTCTAGCCCCTCCCTTTGCTCTTGCTTCGCAAGTTAGGGCCGAGGTACTTCAGTACATCTGAGTAACCATATGTTTTTTTTACCATTTATTGGGTGCTGGTTCCAGGATAAAACCACTTGGTGCATTCCAACTTCAGCAACATTAATAGTTATGAAAGAAACACAAAACTGTTCCACAGGATCGTGCATGTGTATACGAAGGCCATTCTCCATCCTCACCAACACTTCCTTTATAGGGTAGACAACCCGCTGATTAAGTTCTGGCCATTTGCGCTCAGCAGGAAGGTTCTACGATAACATAAGTATGCGTTATTTATTTGATGATCACTTTGACAATACAGGGCCGTAGCAGTCCTGGAAAACTGGAGGGGCACAGTACTAAAGACATGAGGCATTGAACCTGTTGACTTCACCTTAACATTTCATGTAATTGGGGGAAAACTGGGGGGAGGAAATCTTGCCGTTTATTGCACTGTATTTCGCGTTAATACTGTTAATTTAAAAGGAGTCTCGGGCTCGCCTTCACAGAATTACAAATTAAAGGTGGAATTTAAGTTAAAGGGGCCGACTCACCCTGCCCACAATCTCCACAATGCATTGTTGTTAACAAGACTGACAAGATCAAGAACAGAGAATTTAATGAGAGTACTGAGCGAAAATAACAAACATTTCTTGCTGTTTTGACTACAAATTATCTAAACCTAACCGATAGAGAGATCTTTGGCTTATTTTGAATGAGTTGGAAAGTTTGATTAATATTGAAAATTGCGGCAACGCAATGCATTATGGGTGGGGTTAGTCGGCTCCTTTAGTGTCATGCTTACTTCTCTTGATCTAGTCTGGTAATAAGGTTCACAAGCCAAGTTCCTTCTTTGGTTGCTAAGGAGGTCTTGGACAAACAGCATTAAGCATGCCTCTGTACCACAATCAACGCGGACCATGTCCCATATTCCCTGCTGATGTAACAGGTCCCTTTCAAATGAGAATTGAAATGAATTAATTTGTAGTCTTAGCTCTGCGAACAATAAAGTATCTGAATAAGCATCACCCAGATCACCGCCACATTTCACTGCTAGCAGAGGCCTCTTTGGTTGAACCTCAGCCAGCTAGCCATTTCCCTGTTACATCGCCCTCCCCACCCCTAAAGGCAAGTCGAACTTAGCCGGGGATGGCGATTTTTTTATTTACGCCCACGCCGCACTTTTTCAGGCAAGATATTGAGAAAAAAGGAAGTATTCATGATGATGCGAACCCTCAACCCTGTGCAACTTACCTATTCACAACCCAACATTTTACACATGAGCTACGAGAGAGTTCGCAGGTCAAAACATCCTCCTTTTAATTCACTCATAGAACGCGGATATGTGAATCATAATGAATATTTATACTAGCTAGCCGCCATGTTGAAATGGGCGTAAAAAATAAATTCGCCCGGGGATGGGATGGGGGGGGGGGGGGGGGGGGGGCGTGAGTTTGACAGGATTTTTCGCTTGTGTAGTTTATCTTTCGTGTCGGAATCGCCTTCAAAGATTTTTTTAACCCCGTCAAAAGTCAAATAGTCGTACCTGGTTCGTTTAGCAGTAGCCTAAAATTGCTGCTCTGTTTTTTATTCTGATTAGGACTCACCTGAAATGTGAATATATTACAACTGGATTCTTTCTTGGCATGCAGAATAGGTCGACTATTTTGGAACTACAACCGTCATTGAACGCATAGAAAGTACAACCATACATGACCAGCTTCTCGTTTTGATCACAGTGTAATTTATGTCCATAGTATAAGGCACTATATGGGACAGGATTTCTTCGTCTTATGGAGTCCTCCCTTCTTCTAGTATGATTTGTCGGATTCACTCGTCTTAGTGCCTCTCGAATTTGATTCCCACTGAGGTCATAACCTTTGGCATGGATATAACCTGTCAACATCTTTCGCCCATAGGTAGGGCCCACCTAAATGCATATATACATGTTTATTGTCTCAAAATAGTATAATAAGATAGTGAAACAGTATGAATAATTTCACAATTTCTCTATAAAAAAGATAGCATGACTACGTCAGTTTTTTAGACAATTGTCCGGCCCTTGTCTGTGGCAAGTGCCAAGAGTTTTTGCATTCGCAGATTGATGAAATTGTACCATTTATTGACCGCTCAGAAAGCACAACACCATCCAAATAAGGTAAGGGTGAATTTCCTATAGTAAGGAGGTTTTGCAATTTCTTGATATGTGTTGGTACCATTAAGGGGTCAAAATCAACTAAGCGACCCCTCCCCCCTCCCCCGAAACACAACAGTCAAGCACGAATACTGGCATTTGAGCCTGTTGTTGTTCTCTCGGGCTCTATATCCCCCAGCGCAAATGATGTCGTAACGAAAACGAGGCTCTACAGGTGGTCAACCGGCGGCGGCGACACCAAACCATGGTTATGCAAATCAGATTGTGCGTTGTTGCGAATATGTCGCTGTTCCCTTCGGTCGCAGCTCAAATTCATACCGTGTTTAGTCATTTGTTACGAAACTCGGCAGTTTTACAAGCCAGCGTGATGTGACTCTATTGAAGGCAAAATTTAGTTCCTAAAACACTAGGGCTACTAACTCTCCTCTTGCCAAGGCCGGGTCACCCAAAGCTCATTGTACGTCAAATTGCAAATTATTCAGGGGTTGATAGGGTAAACATCAGGGAGGAAGACATGGGGTATTTTAAGGCGCATAATTCATTTTGTATGAAATCACGTATAACAATGAAAATCAATCTCTATGGGCCCTGGGCTGTGAGTTTATCAATTAGTAGTCGCTTTTGTTATTGATGAATTGAGGTTAATGAATAATGAAAGATAGTTTACTTAACTCACCTCAAAAACTGATTGTCTGACAACAGTATCTACTTCCCTGCTATCCAATCGTTTTATTCCATGGCGAGTGCAAAACAGTCGTATGTTACGCGCAGAAAACCCGCATTTTATTTCCGGAAATGTTTCTTTGAAAGCATTTGCAATCTGTGAATGTGTCTTATTGGACTTGACCAGCTTTCTGATTTCATCGACGTTCGCTTCAAGAAAATCCATCTTGCTGGAAAAATGGCGGTAGAACCTGAAGCATTTGCATCCGGGACTTCATACAAGTTATAATGCATGCGCAGTAATGAACAATTTTCCATTTTTAGTTCAAGAACCAGAAAAAAGCACTTCAAATTTAAAAAAACAGGAAAAATTTAGCTGCATTTCTCTTTCGTTTTCTATATTCACGGGCCTTTTTTCTACTTTTTAAGCACGCTAAAATGCAAAAAATAGGTAAGCTAATTTTTACTAAGCGGCATTTTTTGTTCAGGGGGAATTAGGGCCCACCTTTTGGGTTGAATTTCAGAAAAAAGGTGTTAATTTCTGAAGAAAGAAGAATTGTGAAAAAAAGGAAGATAAAATTATTGTGTTTTGCATCAAAAAACTAGAAAAAGTTTAAAAAATTTGACGAAAAAGCAGAATTGCCGAAACCTTCCACTGATTGACATTAGCGTAGAAATTCCCGTGAACGAGAATTTGAACTTACGGTGGCTAGCGGATTAGAGACCGAAGTCAAGTACAAGAACATGATTATATATTGCCGCTGCCCGCCCGCTACGCTAAGTCAACAAGTAAACCTCAGATTAATAATAATGGGTGTGGAATATCCCCTTTCTCCTTTTGCTTGAAAACAAAAATCACAATAAAACAACACTCTGAATAACTTTCATTATTTACAGTACCTTGAAGAAGATTTTGACTTTTCCTCAGGCAATTTTCCAGTGTTTGACATCAGTTTTCCGCTCATATTGACAGTTTTGAAGCGAATAATCCACCACATCCTGCACCAAATCGAGCGAAAAAATACGAGGCTCAAAGGACAATGCAAATGCCAAATGGACATTCTTTGAGAAAAATGCTCCAGCACTTGAAAAAAGATTGAGTCGTAATTGCTCCTTGTTTGTTGATTGTCCACCCGGCGAGTTAGATAAAGTTCTTGGCAAGTTTTATGCAGAAGTAAAAATAATGGGGAAGACTTATGAGCCAGAGTCCCTCGAGATCATGACAAGCGCCGACTTATGAGCCAGAGTCCCTCGAGATCATGACAAGCGCAATAGAGACGTTTTGAAGGAGAACAACAATCCACTCAGTATGTTTTTCAAGCCACAAACTCTCCAATTTTCCATAGACTTTTCTGCATACATAATGAACTGTTTTGCATACAAAGACATGTGCGGTGTTCCTTCTTTCTCCTTTTCGAGGAAAACCGCAAAATAGAGCTTATGAACTGATCGATACCCGAGATAGAGATACATGTGATTTAAAAATGGATAGAATAAAGTCTACATGATAACCCCATGAATTATAGCAGTGTCTAACCAAAGAGCTAGACGAAAGGAGTCTAACAAGGGCTATTTAGGATAGATTTTACATAGTTTATTGTGGAGTCTCTATTGGATATGGTTGTGTGTAATCGATTGAAATGGCTTCAGCTTGAAGAACATCACGAATCACCCTTAAAACCGATAACCAACACCTTTTCCTCACACCAAACATCTATTTTTAGTTCCCGTACTCAAGCTTTGGTACTATATAAAAATTCAGAACTAAAATATAAGCTAATTCAGTTAATTTAGCTTTCGTGTTTCATAAATTCAGCCAATAAATTGTTTCTCTGGTTTTCGTCTTGAATGAAAAAAACGTCTCATATTTAACAACAGCTTTACCTGCTTCGATTTCTTTGAGTTTCCTTCCTTGCTAAACGCCTGTAAAGGATTTCGATGTAACGTGTGGCATAAAGCTCCATAAAGTTCTATGGCCTTTTCCCATTTAGTGTTTTTCCTGGGAATCAGCATGCACAAAGTTCCCTCTTAGTTTAGGCCATGTTCCTTTATAACGTCCTCAAGAGGAGCAAGGTAAAGGATAAAAAGAAGCGGACCAAGGACTGAACCTTGAGGAATACCGGAAGAAAGAGGTTGAGGCTCAGACGCTTTGTTACCAATACACACCTTTTGTAGGCGGTCCCTAATATATGACGCAAACCATTGTAAAACTTTTCCCGAAAAACCGAACTTCGTATGAAGTCCGTCAATAAGAATGTCGTGATCGATCGTGTCGAACGCAGCAGATAGATCTAGTAAAACAAGAATTACCTCATTTTTAGTATCAATTGCTCTCAAAATATCATTATGGACGCGTAGGAGAGCGGTTTCGGTGCTATGGAACTGCTGGTAGGCTGCCTGTAGTAATGGATAGAGATTGTTTGTTATAAGATAGCGGTGAGTCTGGCAAGAAACAATTTTTTCGAGAACCTTCACTACTGGAAATCAAACATATGACAAGCATACGAATTTTATATGACAAACATATGAAATTTCATATGTTATTCACACAGTAATCACATGTTATTCATATATTTGTAATATGGTTGTCATATGTCTGCTACATTTTTTTCAAACATATGAACGTGTCGTTTTCATATATCAGGAACACAGTGCTACACATATGACAAACATATGACATTCCAACACGAAAACATATGACTCTGAAAAACATATGACAAACATATGAAATGACAATGGCAACGAATAACATATGACAAATATATGAATTATATATGACAAACATATGAAATTGAGTACATGAAAATCTGATGTTTTGATAACATATGATTGTGTCCTTTTTGTATGTTTTTCATATGTATGGATCATATTTGACTGCAAACCTACATATGAATAACATATGACAAGGCAACGAGCATATGACAAATATATGACATTTCAGCAAGGACATATATGGATGTCATATGTTTCAACCCAACATATGACGGCCAACATGTGACAAACATATGAAAGTGTGTGATAATGGTTTTAAGTCTTTGATCTTACATATTTACCAGAAAGCGACGCTCTTTCGGCATAAGACAGAGATAACTTATCACCATGTAGTGTGAAATAACGTATCTCAAGTCCGTATCTCTGTCTTGCTTACAAGCTGACTACTTTCATTTATATATAACATGCCACAAAACAGTTACTAGCCCTCTATTTGCAATTTTACGCACTGCTTGAAATGTCCCACTTGCACAACTCTCAAAGCCATTAATTACTTTTACGTTTCTTACTGACGAGCATGTAACATCGGCTATTTCCAAGCCTAGCCCCTGCTTAATCTCTACATTTTATAGCTTAGACCAGAAGCGGGTGTTGATGAGCTGATATTCTGTTAATTTGCAGTCTTCTGTAAATAACACTGTAAACACAGAACAACTTTTCCCGAAATTTCGTAACAGGAATTAATTCAAGGAGAAACGATACAAGCGACTAATTTTCTAGCTGTTTTAAACAATGAATCCCGACCAAAACTAAATCGGAGCGGCGCGTGTGATAAAAGAGTTAAATTACCCGAGTTATTATCCACCGAATCGGAAGATATTTTAATTGTCTCAGTTTTATGACATGACCGGCCTGATTCTTCTTGCAAAGACAAAGCACATGGCTTTATACACACAAGAGTTAACCTCATTGTACAGTTAGCGCTGCAAAAAAACTATGTTGTCTTCAACTTAGCTCTTAGAATAGATTTTACTAACCCCAGACTTAATTAAACTCAATCCTCTAAACGTAACGTGACTTCCGGCAAACTAAAACACACAAAACCACCAAATTCCTCTATAAAGTTTGTTAAATCGAACTGAAAAAGCTACACAAAGTTCGGTTTTCAGTTCAGTTGACAACATTGGTGAAATGGCGAAAATCTCATAATAGAAGGCTGTAATATCAGCTTTTAGCTGTTTGGACACAGCAGAAGTTGACGTGTTTGGCGTGTTTATAATTAAAATCTAAAATCCACAATGACGCTCGCTTCTCCGCTTCTTGTTGAGGTCGAGAATTAGCCACTTTAAGCAGGAATCGTTTAATCAAAATGTATACGAAATGCCAAAGTTTCACCTAATGCTTCAACATCTTGCTTCTTTTCTCAAAAGATAATAGGGGTCTAGCTTAAAATCAGCCAATTCATGAAACCAATCACACAGTAAATGCTGCAATCACTTTCAAGTCACTGCTTGATTGAAGTTATGCCTTTTCCCTGTAGTACTTTGAGAATACAGTACAGTAACGCTTGAACAAAGCGATGATCAGCATAGCGTAAAAGCGACAGGACATTTGCCATCCAGAATTGAGCAAGATCGGAGACACACTCCAAGCCATGTTGTAGCACTATACCGTTGCTTTATTTTAGCGGGTTCAGTACGAAAATTGCAAATTGGCCAATCAGAAGTGACCTTAGCTCGAACAAGGTTTCGCTCGGTCAACGTGCAAGTGACGCCTGTAATCAGCAGTTTATGCATTGATATATATATATTTTTTGATTATTATTGATATTTGCATGCTACGCTGTGAATCCTTTTTACTTATATTTGCAATTGAAATTATCAGCTTAGCACTTTTCTATTATTTGAGTTATCTCCAATAGACTTCTCGAACTAAAGGTATTCGTTTGAAATTAGTCATATGCTCTCGTCAAAATGTGACAACAGTGATCTTCTGTGTTATACTTGGTTATGTGCATTTGCCTTTGGTTATAATGTACCAGCGTGTCATATGTTAAGTTTGTCAAGTAGTTGAATATGGCTATTGTGTCTTATGTGCCTTGGTGGAGTCAAATATCCTACTATTTCAGACCTCTGTCATATGTTTGCACTTGTATCTTTTTTTTACTTTTTGTCATATGTGTCTGACTGAGTCATATGTTGAGGTTGATATATGACATACCCTAGACCAGTTTTTGTCATATGTTCGGCCGTGGTAATGAGTTCTCGAGTTCTGTCATAATGAGATACATATGACACCCCAAAAGTGAAACATATGAATTGCATCTTTGTCATATGATTCAATTCCTGTCATATGTTACCACAGGCTAGCGCTGTTTCTGTCTTATATAAAAGGGTTGTTGTCATATACATGTCATATGTTCTCTTGGATTGTCATATATTCCCCAAGTCTAGAAGCCTGTTCCTCGAAAATCCTTCCGAACTCTCGATTTTTTGCCTGTCATATGTTTTTCTCATATGTCATATGTTTTTAATATGTTTTCACATGTTTGTCAGGTTTGTCATATGTTTCTGTTCCAGTAGTGCTTGGACACGAATGCAAGATTTGTGATAGGTCTAAAGTTATTTAGGACTTCCTTATCAAAGGAGATACTTTTGATGTTTGGAAGTAGCCTGCCCTCTTTGAAGGTGTCAGGGAATACACCCTCTTGTAGTGAAGCGTTCACAAGAGAAGTAATGATGGTTAACAACACTTCAAGACAACATTTCAATGTCCGGGGGGAATAGGATCAGATGCACAGGACTTAGAAGTGGATTTCTTGACCACTTCACGCACAACACTTTGTGCATCGGGAAGAAAGCTGCGTCATCGGCTAAATCTTGCATCTCATTAAATGGCGGTAAAATTCAAATTATCATCAATGACAAGGCCGCTTTACAAAGGAAATCGGCTGAATTAGGCGAACTAGCCTTCACGTTTTAAAAGATTTCGAGACTTGACGGACCGCTGTAGCAATTCGACATACCAAACTATCTAGTCAAATAAAGAAAGAAGGCAAACCTCGATAGAAACTTAATATCCGCGCCTAAGAAGTGGTCGCATTTTAAGGATATTCATACGGCAGTTTTCATCGTACTTTGTATGACAATCGAAAGTTGTCTAAAAGTTTGAGAGAATATTACAGAAACAAACCTATCTAGCACAATTCGACAGGGTCCAGGATAACAAAGCACATTCTAAGATCATGTCCGCCAAGTTTCAGGAATAAACAACTCTTTAAAGAGGTCGCATTTTTTATTTTAAATGTAAACCTGAAATATCTCTTAAACCCAACTTAAAGCCGAATTTAAATATTCGCGGCCAAGAAATTTGACTTGTAAGCTCCGCCTCCGTTGAACAATACAGGCGCAGAGCCTATTCAGCTGAATTAACGATGTGTGAGCTCACTTTAGTTAATTCAATAGGCGCAATTTCTCACATTCTAATTACCGTATAATCTATTTTCTGGAGTAAAGCTATGCAGTACTCCAATCTGGCGTCATTTTCATCGAGCACTCGACAAGAAAGCATGAGCGTAAAAACCGTACTTGACAGGGAGCTCCTTTCGGAGCTCTCAGAATCCCCTGTCAAGCCCTCATCTCAATTTCTTATGCGAACTCCTCAAAATGCTGGTGACGATTTCTCTCTTCAAATACACGGAGAAGTTATTTGGATTGGAGACTGCAGAAAGGCAGTACACAGAGTCTATTTCGAGAACTCAAGGCGAACCTCGCGAAGATAGGATACGATCTCACCGATTCTTCGGAAAAGCGGCTTGGTGGAGTACTAGCGTTAGTTACGCGCCGCTTTGCACAACAAGTGACAGCAAAACGCAATAACGAAGCGCGCAAATTGTTGCGCTCCACGACGTGGAAGACGGTTGGCATCAAAGCCATAGAGATTACAAGCACGCCAGAGAAGCTCGCAAGCCAATGCATTCAGCTTCAGGAAAGATGTAGCGAGCTTACGGAGTTGAAGTCCAAGTGAAAGGGCAAGATAAGAATATAAAGCTTGATTTACGTGGTAAGCATATTTATAACTACACCTTCTAAAAGGGACTCTAGCGGACTATACAGAGACGAAATAAAAGGAGTGTGTTTTAAACCCTTGGTATTTAAAGGGGTAGGGACTTTCACTTTGCGAATTTAAGTATTTAAAAGTATTCATTTTCAAGGGTCCTTAGGAAAAATGACAAATTCTGTTTTTCTGTTTTTTTTTTTTTTTTTGGAATTGGTACCCTTTTGTGCCAAATAAGGAATATGGAAGGGTAAGGTTTAATAAAGAAATCTATATTGAAAATATGCCTTTTATAGGAACATGTTCAAGCACAGATGGCCCAAGAAACTCATCTGATACAGAAGGCCACACAGAACAGCTCAGTTCAGGTAAATTAATATGAACACTTATAAATATATTTATAACATGAACAGTTATAATTATATTTATTTGACTGGATATTGTACTCACTTTTTTCCAACTTAGGATCTATTTTGGGGGTTATGATAATTGGCCTTTATTTACCTAAATAATCAGCAACATTAACCTAGAATCCACTGGTAGGTGAATTATTTGAACATAAGGTTGCTGAATATTCTAAATTCTAATTATACTATTTGCCACTGGTATACATCGAAGAGTGTTTTATCCGACTGTGAAACAAAACTGAAGAGTCAGTGTTTAGTGCCTACTAGTCATAATTATAAAGGAGAATACAATAAAAGTGACTTTCATAGTGTATGAAAACTATATCATATTACAGTTGTTTGTGCTAATTATTAGAATCCATTCTCAGTCCATAACATGCTACATAGCCCTCAAACTCAAGTAATACAAGCTACTTTACTTTGAAAGATATCACAATTTTGGAGAAAAGTCAGGGTCAGATCCAGAAATTATTGAGAGGGGGGTCCACATTAACTTCATACAAAATAAATGTTGATATTTATTTTAGAATGGCGGTTGCAACATAATTTTAAACAAAAAAGCTCTATATTTCTTAAAATAAATTAATCTGTGAATTAAACTTTGGTCACCACGAGAAGGGGAATACACCCCCCCCCCCCCCCCCAACCCTCCCCCTGCATCTGCCCTGAATTCCAATATCAATAAATCATAACACTGTTATTTACAGATTCCAGCATGGAAACAGAACAGAACCAAGAGAAAGAGAACACAGAAATTGGAGATCCACTTGCATCTAGTAAGATAATAATCATTTATTATTCATGAACTGCATGAATTTGGCTTTAAGTAATCAAATCAAGTCCTAAACCGCTCCTTTTTTTCAGACTATAAGGCAAATGCTTACAGACACCTACCTACAGAGGAACAAGAGGAGTTAAAGTCATTTGTTTATGCAATGGATAGATTTTCCGTCTCTGTTAAAGCATATCATGAGCTCACCCAGCTACACTCCTCACTACCAAAGAGCTACCTCATAGAAGGATGTACCAAGGTCCTTGACAGTGCATGGGACCTTGAAAGAACCAAAGGCACTTGTTATGGTGCGCAGCTGAGTTTCAAGGATCTTGACCTGGAACTAAGAAAGCATGTAAGTTTATTTAAATAATAGAAATTAACAGGAATTTGTATCTCAAAGAATACAGGGTTAACAAAGATTACTGGTGTGCATTGTGTGGTTCCAGAAATTATCCATACCCCCCTACGGTAGGGCACTGGAAATTCTGGATTCTTGATCATTTCCATACAAATACTGTATTATTATTATTATTATTATTATTATTATTTTTTTTGTGTGGGGGGGGGGGGGGGGGGGGGGGGGGGGGGGGAGGGGTAACTTTTCAACACCCTTCCGTGGGGGGTATGGATATTTTCTGGAACCACACATTGTGACAATATTTATACATGTGTGTGTATGATTGCATTTTGTTTAATAATAATATTTACTAAAAAAAATTTTTTATCCTACATTAGGTGCTGAATTCTCCAAATCTACAAGAGAACCCTGTACGCGTCAAAATATCTGGTGATGGGGCAAAGATGTCGCATTCAAGTAACCTGTTTGTGCTTTCCTTCTCCTTATTGGATGTGGGTAACACTGCCCTTACAAGCTCAGGTAATAACTTAAAGTACTATGCCATATACTCATCCTAAAGGAAATATGATTGAAATTCATGTTGAGGTTATATATGGCTACAAGGCAGGGTTAGCATTTCATCTCATCATTATTTTTAAAATTTTCACAATTTCCCTTTAACCCAAATCAGGATATTATTGTTTTCTATATTTTCATTTCTAAAGCCTATTAATAATTGTTTCTATAGGAAATCATACCATAGCAAATGTCATTGCACCGGAAGATTATGACATTTTGAAAGAGGCCCTACAGGATGTCATAAAAGACATCAATGACGTCATTGCTACAGGAAAGAGGGTAATAGATGGCATTACCGTCAAGGTTGTCATATTTCTTGGTGGAGATTACAAGGTGGGTTATTCTTAGATAGTATTAAGAGGATCTTTTGTTTACAGTCTGAACTCTGTTGGTTATGCACTATTGCTTACGCAAATAAGTAAAATTGCAAACAATGGCATCAAAAGATATCTGCCTATACTTGAATATCCCTAAAATGGGAGGTACATAGTGGTGGATATATACCAAGACATACAATATGTGTTTTGTGCTTTATTTCAGTTCCTTCTGATGTCGCTTGGCATGAAATCAGCAATCTCCAACAACAGCTGTCTTTATTGTAAGATTAAAAGCATAGACAGGTATGTTCTTCCTCGTCAACAGCCTAAGAGATGTTGAATAAACCACTGCAACTGCACCGTAACTATTGATTGGCATGGGAATTGAAAAATTCGATTTTGTATAATATACATCTGGACCAATTGTTGGCTCAGGATTTAGACATTGCAATACACATATACTTTGTTTTATTATTTTTTCTTCAAAAAGATGTGATTTGACAAAGCCTGCTAGCTACTATGAAATTGCACCAATGGCAAGATCTCTTGATGAAGACTGGGCTAAGCAGCCTGGATGCTCCAGGGTCCCATACTTCCAAATCCGCCTGAAGAATGTGGTCTTCGACAAGCTTCACCTGATGCTTCGAGTCACAGATAGGTTCGAAGAAGGTGTTGTGTATGATGTTATCCAATGGGACATGGTAAGCATATTTCGTAAATTCAATGGTACTGGGGTAAGGATGTAAAAATTCTGAAATTGACTCATTCTCTCTCACAGGAAAATTAAGAAATACCTAATATGAATGACTGATGTTGGAATCATGTTATTGATCTCTAGGAAGAAAACCGAGACAAGCCTGCATCCCAGAGGCAGCAGAAGCACCTCAATGACTTCATTTTTGCAGTGAGATCATTAGGTGTGACCATCTCTGTATACAAGAATACAGACAAGAACAATAATAATAATAATAATAATAATAATAACGTGCTTATATAGCGCTTTATCCTCGCGGCTCAAAGCGCTTTACATTAATGGATAACTCATCCTATAAGAACCAGCTTTATAAACATGAGTGTGTGTTAGTATTGTGAGTTCTGTGACACTGAGGTTGGGCAACTTCCGACGGTCCTAGTGGTTCTTTAACGTCCCTCTGGTTCCGGTTAGTGTAGTGTATGTGAGAGACGGGGCCTACGGTTTAACGTCCTTATCCGAGAAGACGCGAAGGTCTAACCATTTGCAGATGTTAGAGCAAAGGCAGCACCTTCTCCTCAATTATTAGAAAAAGACCCTGAGTGTTGGCCCGGCCAGGGTTTGAACTCCCAACCTCCCGAACATAAGCCCGGCGCTCTACCACTGCGCTAACCGGTCGTCGGTTATGAGTGGACCCCACTGAAGGGAGGAGAGAAGCACCACCTGCTCAGAAAGCTCCCTGGCCACTTCCACAAGTTCCTAAAGCCAGACAGAGTGAGATCACCAAGAAACTATGGAAGGTAAAATAAATTAAATAACCTTTTTGAAGTGATTACCAAGCTTTTCAAATCTTGAAAATATCAAGAGGCTTCATCCATTAAAAAACTTTTTGCACAGCCATTGTGAACATATTTTCTATTTCTGTTTCCTGTGTTAAATTGCATGCTCCAACCCAGACGTTTCATACAAAATACACATCGACTCATCAAAGCTTTTTTTTAAAGGATTTTGAGTATCTGCTTCAACTATTGTCCAAGGAGGCAATTTCTGATGACCTCATCACAGAGTTTGAAACTAAGGTAAGGATTAAAAGTTCAATTCTGTAAAATAATGGCAACATTCAAGGGAGTGGCACTTATTAGAACATCCATAAAGGCAAAAATGCTGTATCATAGTATGCAGTTGCTAGGATGAGGCAACATTTCTAACCTTATTGCTGCGTTGTATTTTAGGCTAGAGAATGGGGGAAGTCAATGCTCCGCATATCTGGCAGTGGCCCCGGGTACAAACAGAAGGTCTTCATCACACCATATATGCATGTCATGATATTCCATGCTCCTACTATGATGAGACAGCACGGAAGCCTGAGAATATTCAGTGGTCAGGGTATGTAATACATATATTGTACATCCCCTCCCCCCTCAAATGAAATGAAAACAAACAGACAAGCAAATCTCATAAAGAGGCTTTTGAGCAAACTAATTTGTAAGAATATATATATTTCAGGCGTTGAAAAGAAGAACGATGACTACAGGCGTTTCTTCCATCGGAAGGTTAACCGATGGGATGCAGCTGCAAGCTTGATGCTGCTTGAGAAGAGGCAAGAAACCCTTGAAGACTATGAGAGAGTCAAGAGAGGTTACCGACTAATTGATACAGCCTACTGGCAAGAAGGAGGCAAGCAAGCTGCTGCAGCCAAGGTGCCACGGCTGTCCAGAGAGCGCCGGGACTAACTCCAAATCAAGATACAAGGCTTTTCAGTCCTAGAAAAAAAACAGCTCTTCTAGGAGGTACCCCATCTAATAAAGTCTTGACCTACAATGCTTCTCTTCTGAATTGAGCTTATTTATGTGTTCAGTTTTGGGCGGGAATTCGATTAACTCGATTCATCTAGTAGAACTCTGATGTTTTGGATAAGGGAAAAAAGGGGGAACATTTTTCTAGGAATACAAACCTAATTTGTCAATGACATAAAAAGAACGGAAATACAGTGCAATGCACCAGATAAGCGGCTTATACGATATAAATTTTTGAACTGTTTCACGTTTGCATATTTTCAACAATTAACAATTTAACAATTAGTCGCTGAATGCGACATCATTATCAGCGAATAGTAACCAAGACGAAGTCAAGGTGACTATTCGCCGATAATCACGGAGCCTGGGGCGAGTAATTGTTTTAGTGTAATTACTCAAGTGATTCGCGATTTGTTGAACTTTTCATGATCATAAGAAAACTTGCACATGCACTCCCAATCCTTTGAATGTTATAACAGGTGATTATAGCGAGAGAAAACGATCCTCTCGACCAAATCAGTGCGCGAAATTCTTATAATCACTTGAGTAATTATACTAATGCTGGTTATTTTACATGAACTTGTCCTTTACTTGTGAAAATCTGTCTATTAAAACTATCAAAACACCAAGAAAATAGATATATTCAGCTGGCTACTCTCTATGAACAGCCGCCTTTTCAAAACTTGACAACCCCAGAATAACGTTTGTATCAATATAATGCACAAGTCAGTTGTTACCCTCACCATTGGTGCAACATGTCAGTAAACAACCGCTATAAGAACCTACTTTTTTCTAGGTGATGCTCAACAATTTCTTATAATTTATGGATATCATGGTTATCAATATTCAGGTTCTTATATGCGGGTTTTAACTGTAAACAACTGGCCTAGAACATAAGCTAAACTATAATTTTTGAAATAATGATGCATGAAAATAATAGCAATACCTTTTAAAAGCTTTTGGAGAAGTACTGGTTTCAACGAAGTTCCAGACTCGTACTTGTAGCACTTTTGGCTTTGCCGCTTGTAATGTTCTTGAACATAGCTGCAGGTATGTTGAACTGAAACAGATGACATTGTACTTTCTCCGCTAAAAAATATCTGGCTTCCAAAGACAATTTCCGAAATTGTAGCAATGTTGGCTAAAAAAACAAGCGTTAAAGCATTTCACGCGACGTTTTAAAACAGGTTACAAGATGGCTGCTGAAGGTTGATATACTTGTACATATGGCGGGTCGTGTTGCATGCTGGTCGCTACACCACAGGTATCCAATTTTATTATGTTAATTATCCGCTGACCGCGCATCCTCCATACAAAACCCCGCGACCACATGGGATTTCCTCTTCCAAACTAGTCGACACTCAGTCAACACAAATCCCGAGAACACTGGTGCCATGGCAGAAAAGGAAGCATTAGAGGTAAGCGGCTTTATATTTTGATCGCAAACCTGGTAGCTTGCTTCAGTACTTATTACCTACTTTCTACACAGGTAAACGACGTGCAAGTGGAGGAATACTTCCAGGAACTGGGGAATTATTGGAAGGAAGGCTGCGGCAATTGGACGAGGGGTGGATTTGTTACCAGCATTATTATTACATAGAAAAGAAACAGTGGATTCATTATCAGTTCATTAACTAACGCGTGAATTGGAATCACTTTAGGCCGGAGATGTAAAATGTCCAAACGAGCGATGGGAAGAATGGTTGGGTTCAACCTCGAATTTCTTAGATTCACCAAGCCAGAGCTGGACCAGAAACTTCAGAGTAAGTTCGGATGTTGATGAGTTTTTTTTCTCTCTCTCTTTTTATACGGCACGTCTAAACAAGAAATTATGTTCTTTTCACGTAGAAAACCGATAATAATTACGAGAGTTCTGGCGATAGGATTATGGTCCTAAATTTAAATAAAGGCTTCCTGACGCCAGGGGCCGACTTAAGCCCGCTCTTCCGGTGGTCGTCGGCAAAGTTTTTTCTCACTTAAAAAGGATCGTCCACACTTCTCAAGCAAAAAACGTCTTACTCTTGACAGGATATTATATACTGTCTCCTGGCGTACAGTCCCGCCAGTTATGGTCTTGCTTTGGCTCGAAGGGTTGCGAGGGCCATAAAACATAATAATAGACTAAACATCCTTATTACTCAAAATTATTATTTCGAAGCAAGGCCGCGAAAAACGTCCCGAAAGGGACAAAACTGGCACCTGTTTCACATGAGAAAAAATTGCAAGATATCTTGGTGTTGTGGCTAACACATGTGGCACACACTATCAAGAAAGTTGGCAATCAAGAACGTTGTTAGGGCTGCTGTTAGGTCTAACAGACCTAACAGCCCAAACAGCAGCGAGAAAACATTCCTTACTCCCACCTCTTAAAAGACGGGGCACAAATTATGATAAACACTGTGTAATTTCTCACACGTTTTTTTGCATTGTCTTACTTTGTAGTTTGTTGACTTCGAAGAAGATGAACCGAGAACGTGCCAAGCTACGATAATATGGTCTTTTGAAATTTTAAATTCTGCCTCAACTACTGGTTGTTTAACTGCCGCAAAGTTTCCTGAAGATCCTGCTACAATGGACAAACTACCGCCGATCGATCTCCAGAGCAGACTCGATTGTAACTGCTTTGCTACTAACGCTTCAATTTTGTGCTCTTTCGATCCGCGGCTGCTTCAATCTCAAAGAACAGACCCCACAGATGCTCTTTCCGATCTGTTATTAGACGACGATGATGTTGACGACATTCTGGACACCGATTTATCTGACCCTGGTGAAATTGATGATCCTTCTCGCGCTGCTTCCCCCCCAAGATCTGCTACTGGGCCTCCATCTCCTCCTATGGCTTCTCCTGCTACAATTCAGAGTTGTGAGCAGTTTAGAGTTAAGGGGTCTATGTGGGAAGACCGTTACCAGAAAGCTCTGGACGTCGTGGCCAAGAAAAGAGCCAACAAATGTGATATTGTTTTCAGAATCATTCCAGAGCCTACCAATATCCGAGATAAAAATGCACAAGGTTTTGCAGTTGTTGATAGGGATCAGGTGTTGACATTGGGCTATTGTGGCCTAGAGAAAATCCCAAAACTCACGAAAGCAATGCACCGGAATGAAATTACAGACATCAAGCTTGCTCATTAGCGAGGCG
This sequence comes from Scolanthus callimorphus, assembly GCA_033964015.1. Taxonomy (NCBI): domain Eukaryota; kingdom Metazoa; phylum Cnidaria; class Anthozoa; order Actiniaria; family Edwardsiidae; genus Scolanthus; species Scolanthus callimorphus. Next base: position 3,162,138 of record CM066911.1, read on the forward strand.
ATGGATTCCAATGGAGGGAAAATTCAAGTACGAAGCAATTTTAAACCTTGTGAAGAAGGGAACTTGGGTAGAAATGATCCCCGTTACCGTGCTAGTAGCTTTTGGAGTATTTTGTGGACTAAACTCCATACTCTCACTACAGAGGGAAATAGAGAATGCAGAGGCGTGGGATAATTATTTGCCTATTTTTGTTTCTAGGTCATGTATCAGGCAATTCCAGCAGTGACCATGACCATGCTGGGGGGCACGGTCATCGCTGGAATTGACTGGTACATAAGGGTGGGGTTGGTTTTATTTGTCATCTAACATAATGTTGGCTTTCGATGCAAAGTCAGGAACTTTTTTCTTTTAGTATAATTTCTCAAATGAATTTTTAGCACTCACTCACACCGACCAAAAGGACATTGTCTGTGAAACGATAGAACAAGGAGCATCACTATATATCTATGCCTCATTCTGTTGTTTCGTGTTAACCTGATTGATCAATATTTTCTCTTGCTATAATCACCTACTGGTAATGAGCATGCACACAAGTTTTGTTATAAGTCGGTTTAATATAGTCCTCCCAACAATTCATCATCATTTTGCGCTAGGTTATGCTGAAAGTTCAGTTTCTGACTAATATCGATTATTTTATGCCGAAACTTCAGTTGGTTCTTTATATTTCTGGAATTGATTTTGACAAAACACCTTGGTAATAGGTAGTTGGGGTCACATGACACTGTTACTGCAAGTGGCTTATTATTTAATACTCAAGTGACTGACTTTTGAGCAATTAAATGTTATTTAATTTTTCTTGCTCATAAACCATATAGAGTCATCACTCTTCACATATGTAGGTGATTAAAGCAAGATAAAATTCAACCAATCAGCACCTGGAATTTCCTAAAGCAGTTACTTCAGTAATGATACTTATTGTTGGAAATTCCCTGGTTCCTGCACAATCTATGCAGTAATTCGAAGCAACCCCTGAGGAAATTTCAATTTCTCTCACTGTGGAAATTCCAGGTTCCTTGGGGTGGGGGACTCATTTCTAATTAGTGTTTTGGGAGGCTTTGTTGTAAAGAGTGCAAATTTTTATTTCACTTTTGTAATCATAATAAATTATAAATAGTCTACTGGTATACAAGGGAAATATTTCTACTCACAGTTAGCTATGCAATGGTCTGTAACATTGGTTTTGTTTATAAATTGTATAGTGAAATATATGTGAGTTTGGACAGAAAAGTGGAGAGTTTTTTTCCCCACATAGCAATATGAAAGCTGCACTCAGGTTGTAATAAAGCACGGAACATTTTACCAGGGACATGCGAGAGTCCCTGATTTTCCTGTGTCACTTTTAAAGCACATAAATATGATTATAATTCTTAATTTACTTCATGGAAATATCTGCAGCATTCCATTTCTCTTTGTGTGGCTAATCTTTACTAAGATTTAGAAAAGCTATCAACTTCAAAAACACTTTGTAGATATTGAGTGCTTTTCAACAAAAACTTTGTTTAACCCCAATATTACCTTACAACTTATATTACTATTTTTATACAATAATCCTTTAAGTGCTCTGTTTTACTCTTTGGCCTAAAAACTGTTTAAAAGCTTAAAGGTGTTTTCAAAATAGCACAAACCCCCATATTTAAATCAGAACTCTGAAAATGAGAAACTTTTCAAATCGAATCATTACCATATTTTTTTGCAAAAATGTACAAGTTGTGTGACACCACTCACCAGAGCGAGTACTTTTCATCAAAGGCCCATCACCAACCGGGAGCCTTTGCGGCCTGTTTTTTTTTCAAATGGATTCGTTGTTTTTCGGGTGCTCTGATTGGCTAAGAGTCCGCAAAAGCTCTTGGTTGGTGATGGGCCTTTAAAAAACACTGTTCAAGTGACCTAATACATTTGGGATTGTTTTGTGTGGTATGCTTGGACAAGCTTCCTTTGGGATTAGATCTGATCCCTGATTGGATCAGGGAGCTGGGCACTTGGCCTGAAGATTCTCTGTCGAATGGTAGTCTGGTTCCTGACTGGAAGAAACGACCTTCCTGGGACAAAAATGGATGCATCCTCTCTGCGGTTGAGGATCAATCTACGGAGTCTGAGGGGATGGTCCTGTGGGTCATCTCCATCATCATCATCATCATCGCCAGGGTGGTCATTGAATGAAGGCAGAACCTCACCAAAATCTCGGAACCTCTCATTGATGGTCCAATAAAAAAATGGCAGGTCAGGATTCATACGCTTGCAGAACTCCCTGAAACCATTAAATAGGGTAGACATATTTTTATATGTTTAGGCTTGTAATCAATTTTGAATAAATACAGTACTGGTATACATAAATGTGGATTGTCCCTTTGCCATAGCATAAAGTGCTTGATGCTGTGCTATGCTGAGCAGGAATGGGCTGTTCCAAATAATAGCTGTACCCTCCTATGGAGGAACTCCAAGTTTCAAAAAAATTCCCTGGTGTAAATTCCACATATTCTTTTAAGCCCCATTGAAATTCTAAAGTGGCAAGGAAAAATACACGGTCACCCCTGTGGAAATTCCAGGGACACACAACAACTCCTATAGAAAGTCCAGGTTCCTTGTAAGGGAAATAAAATGTGGGTTTTCAAAGAAATATCCATCCCCCCTAGGGAAGGGTGTTGAGAAATGACCCCCTACCCCTCTGGAATTTCCAAAGAAAAATAAAGATCAGGTAAATTGATCCCCCACCCCTCTGGTGCTGGTTGTTCAAAGGTGGATTAAATTTAAACCAGGTTTAGTTCTGAACAAAACAATCGATTCACCATGGTAATCAATCCTGGATTAGTGCTAAACCACTTTCGAGCAACCAGACTCTGGAATTTCAAATCGCTTTCGTTGATATATAGTTGTTACAGCTTAAGCTGTTTTCATGCTGAACATTTTCAAAACATTGCTGTCTGTTTCACCTGGCACACTTACTGGCTTTCTGTCACAATGAAAACCCATTCAACTTCAACCCAGGTTTGACTGGCAGAACAGAACCTGAATTAAATCATGTTTTTACGATTACTATAACAAATAATTTTTTTACCTGACAAGCTTTTGCCATGCATATTTGAATTGCTTTAGAGTGAATATGTTCCCCAGAAAGCGATGTACAAGGGCAAAGAAGGCTTCCACATCATCTGTAGTTCCTGCTCGAGGGTGCTCTTCGTAACCCAGGGTTGAATTCTGCCTCCTCCTGTACTCCATGCTTTCAATGTTGGTAGTGATGGCAATCACAGTCTCCCTGGAAAACCCACATATCCCTTTGATTGGTCTATAGAAACAAAACACATAAAATGTTAATTGTAAGACAATGGCTGAGCAACAAAAAGCAGTTCAGTTTATCAATATTATTATTCTTTATAGTTCTACACTCAATTTTGATTTTTTTTGTTATCTAGCCTGTAAGCGAGACAACCAATAATTGTTCAACTATGCAAAAACGTCCAAATAAACCACTGGAATGGATGCAGACATATTTGCCAGTTCAATGAATAGTCACATGAAACTTTTTTTTTACATGTCACTGCATTCACTTAACTCAAAATAAATTCACAGCCTAATTTACCTGTTGATGTCAATAGAGCTGAAGTCATACTGGGTTCTATGCCATGGCATCCAGTCATCTAGAATCATGTTTAGCATAGCATGGTTCTTGCGACATCTTTGTAGCTCTGTCAGACCTCTCCCATCTGCTGCTTGATGCCATCCTGCAACTACTTCAACGTATGCAGCTTCTCTCAGGTAACCATGGTCAAAAAGAAACTTTGCTACATGGTAGGAAAGCAGCCTCTCTGCATCCTGTACAGACTGCTTCCTCTCCCCCGTGAGAGCAGCCTTCGTTAAGCCAGTGCCTGGGTGAAGCATGGCATCATCAAAGCCTTTCAAGTCCATCCCTGGTGGACCTCCTTCTCGTGTGTGCTTCCCAACACGTTTCAGGATATGGCAGTGATCCTCACGTTCATGGAAAACTTCTCCAGTTAAAGGATCTTCTTCTGGCACATACAGATGATTTTTGAAGTCAATCCCTTCAGCATGATATTCATCAATAATTCCTGAAATTAATTTATACACAGGAAATTGTTATAATCAAAAATGAGAGATAATAATAGAGGGAATTGGTAATTCAAGGTTAAATAGGGGTGAAGAAACCTCTTATTCCCCTTATTGGCCATTATGAAAATCTTCCTTAATAAAAGCAAAATCTTCAGCTGGTTTCTAACCCCAAATCAAGATAATGTATTTTATTTTCTACGATGAAAACCAGTCATAAGTCCAGGTAGGACTTCTCTCTTACATTTACTCCCCCCTCCCCAGCATTTCTTTTAATACTAGGTAAATTTCCACATGTGCCTTAAAAGAATACACTAGTTACCTCTATAAATATAAGTGGCAACTAATGACCTCAACTTGTCTAACAAGCTCTCAGGGATGTTGGGGCGAAAGGTGTGGGGCACATAGCCTTGAGGTACAAGCTTTCCTCGCAAGTAGGTAACAGCATCCTCAAGTCGCATGTTCTGGTCTGTCAACAAGTAATGCAACTCATTGACAAGGGAATCTGGAATGTGCTGGTTTGGTCTATGTACAGTTGGACGGCCGGTAGCATCCTCTGTAAAATAGCAAAAACACAATCTCAATAAACAGTTAATTGATTCAGCACATAGATGACCCACAATAAATGTACTGTAAGGTCATAAAACTCCAATAGCTGTGTTAGGTATGAAATATATGAAATATCTTGCTTATCTATATGCTGTATGCTCTCAATTTGCTTAATAACAATACCATTATCCCGCTTGATTTTGCAGACTATGACTACCATAAATTCTCATTTTGGTACTCAATGCTATAATAATAGTTATAATAGTAATGTAGTTGATGTTCTTGGGCATAAATCTGTTTGGGGCACTTCTCATCTCTTATCATCCCACTTTAGTTCGTCAGCCAATCATCAACAAGATCTACTGTCCCTTGACCTGACATGCAATACCTAGGCCTTTTGCAACAGATGGTCACGTGAACCGGTCACCCTTAAAATGAGCATGATGCTCAGAAATGAAAAGAGCATACTGATTTTAGTTAAAAGCCCAAATTTGAGCCCGCTACAATGCAAACTCAAAGAATGGGAGCAAAAATAAAACTTGCTTTTTTAGTAGATTGCAAGGCTTGCAATCCAATCATACAAATCCTTGTAAAATAAACAGTTTTCTTTTTGCTCTCCCTCTTCACGTATACATCGTATAGAGCTGAAACTCTGCCTTTTTACTTAAATCAATATGCTCTTTTCATTTCTGAACATTATTTGTGTGAAGCGGCCCGTTTTGAAGGTGACCGGGTCACGTGACCATCTGTTGCAAAAGGCCTATTAAATATCAGCAACCGTTCATCTAAAACATTTCTAGAAGACTTTAAAAATAGTCAAAACATCAATTTTCTTTATTAAAAATAATAAGAATAAATATGGTTTGGAGTTCGCGATGGCAAAAACCACAAAATGGTTTTCTGTCGCGACAGCAAAATGAACTTCATCTTTACAAAAACACAATCATTTTTAGCTGAGGACACATAAGTTTTTCTTTATTTGGATGTTATGTGGGATGATAAATAAATAATCGGGCAAATTTGGTTTGATTCTGCAAAATATCAGAGCTTGTTTGGTCTCGCCTGATATTTTGCTGAATAAAACCAACTTTGCCCGATTATATATAAATATTAGAAATAAGCACCTCCTGTTTTTCTCAGCATTGACAGTAAGGTCCCTTGGCTCTGCTTGCTAACACTTTCCCTGGCATCATGTATCAGCTGAATGACATTTAAAGGTCTGGTCTCTCCCTGGGTTCTGAGTGAGCTGAATTCTCCATCAGTGACTGCTCCTGTAAAGGGGGGAAAAAGTATATATTTTGGTACTATAAAAAATGTTTACCAACTGTAAATAGTGTCTGCTTGGGGTTCAATCAGGTGTATACTATAACAATAGAAAGGGAGAACAGTCTGATGATATCTTGTCTCTTGAAAATGAAATTCATGGCTGTTCCAGTGGAATACTTCTTTATGGGATACTGTAGCTTGTGGATGGAACATTGTTTATATAAATAGGAAGGTCCGTTTAACTTACCGACAGACTTCATTTCATGCTCCACCATAGCACTTTTCACCTTATTCAAGACATCTCGCACAAACTGATCTCTTATGGACTTGTAAGGAATATACCAGATTGGCAGGGAATAGGGTTTAGAACATCGTTTTCCTCAGATACCAGTATAACTAAGACATGGGTAGCTGCTGGTTGCCTCTTCTTGATGTAGATGTTGCGCAGGTATTTCAAATAGTCTGGCTTGAGGTTTCTCAGGCTTGTGAGCACATCTGCAACTCGAGGGTGGTTTGGGTCGAGATGAGGTAGGATGCTTTCCAGAGTGCCTTTCATGCACTGTGCCTGAAGGAGGAGGGTGTTGAATTCTACTCTTTCCCAGCAGAGAGACTTCAGTAGCTCCCTTGATGTAGTTGGGCTGTTAAATTTGGTTTGGTAATCCTTGTCAGCCTTCTTTAGCCCCTCTGCCATGAAGGTGATATCTGCCTCCAGGAAGGTTACAACATCCCGTATCCTTTCTTCAAGATTTGCTCTGTTAGCCGGAATTGGAGGAGTAGCTTGCTTCCTTCTCTGGTCATACTCCTCCCTCAACTTACTGCCTTCTCCCAAATCAATGTCACCATTCCATTCCCCTTTCAAGGACTCTTGGAGTGCAGGCTTCAAGTCACAGGCATCTGCCTTTAGCCAAAATCTCCCCTCAGGATGTCTCTCCTTCATTTGCTTTAAAGCTGTGATCTAATAATAGTAAAAGCAGTAATGGTTAAGCCATTGCAAATACAAACTAGCTGTATGGGCGGCAACAGCCAATTGCATCTTGCATCATATCATGTTGGTCCTACATACACTTTTAATGTTCTTTTTCAAGGTGAAATGAAATGAAATGTATGCACGTGGATACCAAAAAATATTTTATAAGATATGTTCAAATGCGGTTTACAGATGTGGACATGTCTGATCCCTTGATGTGGACTGTGATTTATACACTGCAGTTTACAATCATGAGGTGTTTGCCAAAGAAAGACTACCACATCTACCCAATCAATACTGTTATGTGCACTAAAGCAAAGTTTATGACCGAGTGTAGTGAAAAACCCTTCGCAAAGTGATTACACCAATATGTCATCTGCCTAAGACACCAAAAGCAACACAACCACTTTTTGTTACATCACACAAACCTGCAATTCAGGCTTATTGCTGAAACTTGACCTAGCAGTGTTCCTCTGCACCCACTGCAAACTCGGGGCTGCCACATTTACTCTTGCCTACCGGTATAAAGCAAAACAAATTAATTGTTGTGAGAAAATGAGTCAAAATGAAGAAGACCAATGGGTGAGTAAAATGTTGTTTCTGACATGAGAAAATAAAATTCATTTCTTTTAGCAACAATGTACTTTTATTATTATTATATAGACAAACTAAAAAATAATACAAAATAGATCTCCAAGTGCTCCAATCTCTCCAAGCGAGATTTGGTAAAATATACCTCTCAGGTACCAGACAGAGGATACCAGAATGTAGTTTTGTATGACATGTATGAATGGCATTTCCCAGTAAAACACTTGACATGTCTAATAATAAAGTATTGGAATGCATTTACTAAAACAAATTGAATGGATTAATGAGCAATTGCTAGCTCAGTTTTACAGTTTTCCATTAGAAAATGATATAAAACATTGCTTACCGTCAAAGGGTCTTTATGCTGTTGCTGGGGAACAGAACTCCACATTGGCCCTCTGAACAATCTGTTGAACCTTGTAGGGAACTCTGCACAGAGGGACTCATGCCACACAGCAAAATCATTGGGGACGGAAATCTGAAAAGACAGCAATATAAAAAAAAAGATGTTTTCCCTGTTTCAGAGATGGTATGCACATGCAAATTACATGCAAGGTTTCTTGATCAAGCTGGCATCATGTGATAGAACCCATAGTGTATACAAGGAAAAATTGTGACCCTTTAAAAATGGAATCCCATAGAAAAAGCCTTACAGTATCATATACTATGTGAGACAGAAAATGACATGCAAATCTGTCAACAACACCTCTTAACGATACTCACTACCTGTTTTTTTGTGTGTATTTGACGTCACTCTGTACTTTGATTCATATTTCAATTTTTTGGAACTTCTGTCAGTGGAATCGAAATTTAAACTAGTAACACAATATATAATCAAAATGGACACACAGTAAACTAAGGCCTAGGGCATATGTTGAACTAGGGTCACATTGATTACATTTTTTCTAAAGATAAATACTCATTACACTTTCAAATAACAACTCATCTATTGTTTTAAATATATTTGAGGTGACTCTAATTCGATGTATGCCCCATGCCTCAGTATAAATCTTTTAAGTTTTTATCAAATGAATGTACCTGCATAATGTTGGTGCTTGAGAAAAATTCTATCTGATACTGCAGAAGGCCAAATGGCATCCGGTCCATTGGCAGCAGTGTTTCTTGGCTGTCTGGCCTATTGGTTCCCAAACAGTATGCAAATTTGTAGAGCAGGTTTGGCTTTAGGTTCTGTTGGAGTTTGATCATAGCAGCCAGAGAGAGGGAAGCATAATTTCCAGGATTGCTGTCTATGTTGTTGTAGGTTGCAAGAAGCAAGAATAACCAATCGGCTAGTTCCTTTTGGCAGGAATCACCGAGACCAGAAATTAAGTGTTTTATTTCTACAAGGGTAGGTGGCACAGCATCAGTTGGAGGGGCAACAGGCACAGGAGTAGGTGGAGAGCGTGGAGCAACAATAACAGGAGGGTCAGTCTGTATTTTCTTGTCCACACCAGTTTTCTTAGTGAGGCTGGAAGCAGTTATGTCTAGTTCATCTAAATATGATGCCAGAGATAGGCCATAAAATTCTTCTGCCTCATCTAATGTCTTGTACTTTGGTCGAAGGCAGCCTACCACACGGGAACGTACACGAGCATCTGAGTAAACAACAGATAGCACATACCACATTTAGCAAACTAAACAAATGACACTTTTTCAATGAAATGTTGTAAACAGTGGCTGCAAAATAAGTGGTGGGGCAGGAAAGTACTTTGCATTTACTTATATGGAACATTAGCAAGCCACATTTTCTGGAAAGAATACATTTTACAGCATGTAGGGGTTTCTGTGCTTGTTACTTACTTGTTAATATGAAGTTCGACTTGCTTGCTGCCTTAATATGCTCAGCAGCATCTGACCACAGCTTGTGTTTTGCTTTAAAACAAGGCCATTCACTTTGAACATTTTGCCAGCCATAACTGGGATCAGTTTTGGCTAGAGATATAAACTCTACAAGTGCACGCTCTTCCTCCTTTGTCCACTTGTGATATCGTGCTGGAGAGTTAGTCAAAGTCTATAGCAAGTGAGAAAACTTTGGTTGGTTGATTGATACATGTATGCATGCCTTTATTTCATAACAAATCACATGAAACATATTGTGAAGGAAATTTTATATATATATATATATACTGTAGAATATGGTGAATTGTGGAGCCAGAACAATCCCTACCAGTAGAAGGATCCACAAAAGGATTCACAGTTGGTCGGCTTGATAATGAAGAGGAGAATTGAAGAATGAGCCCAACCAGCAACTTCTAAAGTTCCATAAAAATTTATTTAAACGTTTCGGCCTTCGGCCTTCATCAGTAAAAATTTAAAAAACTAGTGTCCAAACTGAATAACTAACGGAATTACAAGTAATAAATAGGGTTAAAAACAATAGGGTTAAAAATACAAAGCTGATTGTGTTAAAAATGTATTTAAGGAAACATAGGAGATTTAAAAACCTTAACACTATTCATTGCAAGCATTCTACTATGTAAACTTTATTCTATTTAATGACCTATATTCACAACGCTTGTTTAGACCGTGTGGCTGGAGACATCTAAGTTGCGAGGTCCAATAAGCTTCGCGATTCAAAAGTATTGTTTCTAAATTCTCACGGGCTCTAATTTGTTCTATGACTATGAAGTCGAAATCCTTAAGTGCGTGCGGCGAGTTATTAAAGTGTTTTGAAACTTCGCAGGTCTTTCTGTTGGCGCGCATATGCGATTTATGGTTACGAAAGCGGACTTTAAATTCGTTCTTAGTAGATCCAATATATTGGAGTCTACAAAGATTGCACGATACTAAATATATAACATTGGTTGAATTGCAGCTTACGTTCTCCTTAATAGAGTAAGTGCGACCCGTTGCAAAACTACTAAATTTATCGGTGTCTAAAACAAAATTATTGCATAGGTCACACCTCTTATGACAATGCGAACAACGCCCCCCCTTCTCTTGGTTGTCTGGGCGTGGCCGAAATTTAGAGGGTGCTATGAGCTCTTTTAGATTTTTGGTTCGTCTAAAAGAAGGCATGAGAGACTTAGGCGGAAAAGCCGCCTGAAGTAACTGAGAATTATATACGAGATGGCTGTGCTTATTAATTACCTTGGCGATATCTGGCAATCTAGGATTGTAATCTAGCACGAGAGGTATAATTTTCTTAGCTTCTCTAGGGGTTGGTCTGAGTATTTCAGACCTTTCCTTTCTGAAGGCCTTATTGAATTTTGCCTTGAATAAGGGGTTTGGGGTAGCCCTGATGCTCTAGATAAGCCTGATACTCACGGGCGCGCAAATTCCGTTGCTCCTGGGAAGAGCAGTTCCTATTGAGCCTCAGAGCTACCCCATAAGGCACCGCGCGCTTACAATGTATAGGGTGTGAACTATTGAATGGTAAGTAAAGATGGCTATCAGTGGGCTTAGAATAAATATCCGTAGAAATAAAGCCATCTACTAGATTAAGAGTAAGGTCTAATACGTTGAGCTTTGTTTCCGAAAATACCAACTCAAATTTAATGGTGGGGTACAGGGAGTTGATGTAGTCCGTAAACTCGTGAAGTTTGTCCAACCCGTGTGTCCAAACTTCAACTACATCATCCCTGTACCTCCACCATAAATTCGGTTTTACAGGACCCTGGATAGCGAGCTCATCTATGTGGCCCATAGCCAGGTCAGCGTAGCTGCATGCGTTTTTTGGTCCCATGGCGGTACCGTGACACTGAACAAAGTGCTCCCCCCCGAATGCGCTATTATTAGAATTTAAGCAGATTTGTACTGCTTCTACGATGCATTCCGTGGACGGAATTTTGACCTCCCTACTATCAAGCGCTTTACGTACTGCGGTTATACCTAAATTGTTATCGATATTAGGGAACATAGCTACTACGTCCCATGAAACAAGAAGTGTATCTTGTGGGAGGGGCCCCCTACTATTAAGCTCATTAATCTTATTGATAAGGTCAGTCGTGTCCTTAAGAAAGGACGGAAGTTTCTGAGAAAATGGCTTGAGAAAGTGCTCGGTGAAAGCAGATAAGGACATTGGAAACCTTAACGCATTTTGTCAGCTGCAGTTGCAAAGCACTTCGCGAAGTATCCTTGAGAAAATTTCGACAGCGGCAAATGAGAAAGTGAAGATATTACGTATTCAACTAGAAGAAGAGCGCAGAAAACTGTTTAGAGTTCAAGACAGCAGCACAGCGAACAAAACTTGGAGGGAAGTCAAGAACCAAATGTCGTCGCTGACCATTCAACTTAAGAAGACGGAGAGGAAGAAGTATGCTTTGCTAAATTTGAGATCCTCCCTCAAAATCCTCCCCCCCCCCCCCCTGTAGTATACATAACGAATGCAGCGTTAGCTATCAATAGATAGAATAAAGTAATCAAGTCTATAATTTAATGAATGGCCAAAACACAGTTGAAAGTCTGATCATCTTTTCTAAATCGTACGGCCGAGGAATCAAATTTCCTGAAGAGATCGTCTTGTCAGAGAAAATATTTCTCATAAAACAAAAAATATTCTTACCAATTAAGAGCTTGCAGTTTAGTCCACTTCATACTGAATGTTTGTCCAACTCCAGCGAACAGTGAGTTTCCAATCCACACCGCACCCATTATATCCGAAGCTTTTCCATGTCTAGGGAGCTGAAGACGGCAAAACACGAAAACTCCCGCGCTCGATTTGGGCGCCATTGTTGTTGTACTGTATTACTCGTGACAAACGTTTTCAGTTCCTGTGAATTCAGGAATAGAAAGTATTAATTAAGTGCTTGTTTAATTTATCCTTTCATTTTACGCACAGGGGTAGTCACAACCCAGATTCATTGTTTTGCCATTCTTTATCATGCATTTTCACAAGCCATGGGCTGTCTAAAATTGGAGAGCTAGAGGAGAAGGCAAAATATGCAGGACTCGAAATTGCGCCCGAAGCAGGCGTAAATACGCCTAAAAATTGTCCTTTTACGCCTAACTTTTTAGACTTAGGCGTAAAATAACGACTATGTTTTTAGTTTCTACAGTGTTCTCCTAGTGGATTTACGCCTAGATTTTTTTATGAATTACACCTATAATGTTGGCACAGGGCGTAAAATTACGACTATGATTATTTCTTAATTTCGAGCCCTGAAATGTTTGGGCATATAATATTGAGACAGAAAAAAGGAGGGATATTACACTGTAGTGTGGTTTTGTCAATCACAATGCAAACACTGTTACGTTCTAATTCGTTCCACTCAAACGAACGTAACTTATTTTACTCTTAAATGTAAAGAGAACGAGAAGACAACAGCTTATGGTTGGATTCTCAGGCATCCATAACGACAAGAGACTCACAAAGTATAACAGTTCTTCCTACGAATAACGATTATATTACTGTTGTTAATTCTTAGCCTCTTGTCCGGACGGTTTGATCTTTAGTCAGCCTTCCTTTTCTCAACGACATTTTTAGTACTTTTTAAAAACACGCTTTTCGTTCACTGAGTTTGATTCGATGTCCTTCCGCCTTTTCGACCTATCGGCAGCACTAATGAGTTAATGTCTTTTCTTAATAACCTGGGCTTGCTTTGAAGTGAATATACTTAATCAGAGTTACCGCGCTGTACGTCAATGTTCAAAAGGAGGCCCTTATCTCGGCGTTTACCTCATACTGCTTTCTATTACCCTTATATAGCTTCTCCACCACTCTTGTATCTCCGACTTGACTTCAAGTTCCCTATTTTTGGCGTCTAACTACTTGTCCAGGTGGAAAAGACTTGGTCAACCAGCTGAGGTTTCTGTGAAACTCTATGTCCTGTGAGCCAGGAAACGCCGCTCATTCGTGATGTGCCGTGGCTGAGGTTGATTTTCTTCTGGACTTCTTAGTCAAACATTCGTGACCAAGTACTAATCCTGTAGAGAAAAAAGGAAAAAAAAGCCAAATCAATTCCGGTCAAAGATGAAATGCGAGAGAGAGGGCAATCAATAAAATCTGAATAGACTTTATAGCTGTAACAGCCAACCACAAGTTGTGAAGAACTCCGAACGAAATATGTTGAGACAATATCTTGAAAATTACTTGAAAATGACATACATTCCAGTGGAAAGTATATTTTTACATTATATACTTTACTATTTACGTAATCCTAGAGCTCTCCTTCACTGCTTGCTTGACTATTTCTCTAGTATGATGTATATATGCTTTTTCTCGGTAGTGTGGATTATGGAATCTAATTATTTATGCTTTCTTGGGACTGTCATTCAAGATCATACCTTTCCCTACTCCTGGGTCTGCATTTGGTGCATCGGCATTGGCACCTTGAAAAATATAGGCTGAAGTTGCAATAACTACTAAAATGGATGATTAAAGAATATGGTTACATGTATATGAAGAATTGTCGTGCATGTAACTGCATTCTTTTTATTATCCACCCTCCCCCCCTTAACAATCCTTGATCCCCCTTGGGGTACTCCCCTATATTGACTTAAACGTATGACCTGCTGGTCAGGGTAGGGTCGGGTTACAGAGAGTTGAGTTGAGCAGTTCACGCCTACCCAATTTGGGTCTCTGTGAGTACATATACCCAGCCCACAGGTGTAAAGTGCTATTCTATTTAAGCAGAACCGCCTGGATTTAATTTAAAATCCCAGAAGAATTGCCTATCCCAGATAGCCACACAGAGATATAAACATTTAATAAATGCTCCCGGTTGCAACAGGATGAGAAATTATAGAGGTATAACTCGAGGGAGCTTTATTTTATCAAGCGTTTTAGCCCAAGGTGTTACTTGTAATGTTGGTGATCTACATAGTTTGTAGCATTTGCATCATTATAGTACAGCAGATTGGTGCAGAATTTAGGTCGAATTGTGCAAATTAATGTTACAAGCATGAAATTTGGCACAATGAAACAGCTTCATACCCTTAGTAGTCTTGATGGAAAAACCACGCCCAAACGTGCATACTTTCCGTTTTACAGAGGTGGAATTAATTATCTTTTATAAACTAAACGTTATCCAAATTCTTTCAAACTTTACATAATGTTGAGATTGCATGCCCTTCAAGTTTAGGCAGACAAACCACGCCAATTGCGTACTTACAGGTATTACAGTGACGAATGTAAAGGTTTACAAAAATAAATTAAACATGATAGTTATTATTGAAATATTTTTGCAACCTATTACAGACAAATTACCTAGCACCTTCGCAGCTAACCACACGCCCAAAATGCCTGTATTTAGCACATTCAACGTCTTTTTTTGGTTTTTAGCTTTTTAGAAAGAGTTTTTTGGTTTTTAGAAAGAGACAGTTAAGATTTTAATTAGACTTTTCTTGCTTCAACTCTACCACTTCTTTTCGCAAGTACACTTTTCTATAGGAAAATGTTCTTCTATATAACTTTTCGAACGGTTTTCCACACAATGCAAGACCTCACCATCTATGAGCACCCCACTAGCCCGCCAGGTTGCCTAAAAATAAGCGTTGTCATGTACTGCTTTCTAGCAATTCAATGTCTTTTTGGTAAGATGTTGCTTTTGAAGCATGTTTTGTCTGCTATCAGGCGAAGGGAGGCGAGGGGTGAACTGAAATGTACAATCCACTAAATAACTATTTCCGTGTATCTAAAAATCATTTCACATTCTTTCTTCTGAAAGCAAACGTTTCTTGTAGCGAGTGCATCAATATTTAATTCCACCATCCCTATATCCAACTTTGGTGACCTAAGTTCCCACAACAAGTCGGACTTCACAGGATGGCTGGAAATGGTTGTCCCTACTGTTCATAGTGAGCCCCCTGAAGTCATTGCAGTCGTGATTGACGGAGCCGCCGTTGTAATTATGCTAAAAGAAGAGAATCGTAAGACGTAAAAGCACTACGCATATATCATTTGTTTATCTCTGTGTGCGCCATTACTACCAAACAACATGAAGAAGATAGACATTGCCTGCGACGTGGCAACAACAGTCCAAAGGTAGGCGCAAGAGATAAACGAGGTCAAGGAATAAGAAGACGAGCAGAAGCTCGAGAGCCATATCACATATCCCTAGACTGACCTCTCTGATCGTTCAAAGACAAGCTGCTCTGTCAGAGCATAAGACTCGTACTCGTACCAGTATAAAGACCTAAGGAATAAAGTGCAACGAGAATGCAAATCATCTAAAGCTAAATACTATACTCGCAAAGTGTCAGCTCTGACGTTACCCATTGGTACAAAGAGGTCAAGTCCTTGAGTGGCAGCACTGACTCATGTAATTGGTGGAAACAGATGGTTGACGATGTTGTTCCTTCCATCCAGGAATTACACTTCAATGTGTTCTTGTATGACCAGACATCAAGCATCGTCAGTTCTACTCACTGAAATTCGGAGCCAGTCCCCCAAGAGTTCCTAGTCACCCCTGGTAGGGCTCACAGCTCTGTGGCATCAAAGTGAAAAAATCCTCTGGCCCTCGGACCCAGCTCCAAACATCGTATAATAATAAACAATAATAATAAAATGTTCCTGAGCATTTAAAAATTCTCAACGCTCTTACAATATTGTTTTACCTATGTTTTACAAACTGTTGATAAATGTACAATGAGTTATTAAAAAGTAAAAATATAATAAAAAGTGACTAACTAATAGAAAAGATAAAAATCCTACAGTTTGATAAGAACAAGAAAAGATAAAATAATAATAATATTAATAAATATATCATTTATTGAATAAAAATGTCTTAAGTTTGGATTTGAAAGTCGACAGGGAAGGTTCGGACCTGACGTTGTGTGGCAGCGTATTCCAAAGAGCGGCAGCAGCAAAAGCAAAGGAACGGTCGCCATAGGTATTAGAGCGAGACTTGGGTAGAGATAAAAGGTTGGAGTGAGAAGATCTAAGAGTTCTTTTAGGCTGATATTTAACAATGCAAGGAGTAAGCCTTTAAGTGGCAAGAGCCTTTGAGTGGCAAGAGTGGACATGTTTCCCAGAAGACCAAAGATGGATGTGATACCTACTGGGGAGAAGGATGTGATACCTACTGGGGAGAAGTCTCCCATAGCCATCAGAGTTGGGATGGCGAAAAAGCCATCATGTAATTAATGCTGAACCAACAATCTGGACCGTACTCCCCGAGATTTCTACAAAGTGTCAGCTACTTGTGCAAAGCGGCTGTCAACCTGATAAGGGGTGTCGAGGGCGCTGTAAATGTGTCAAAGCACGCTCTCAATGCACTGCCATGTGCAAGTACACAAGAGATTACGAACGACAGTAAGACTAAATTAATTTTCATTGCTGGTTTAGAACTTCATAATATTTAGACTTTTCAGACAGGCATATAAAATATAAAACAATATGGAATTTTTGTTGAAGCAGGAGGCCAAGCAAATCGTGGCAGCTCAGTCAAATTTAAAATACTTTTGCTTTAAATGTTTTATTATTTCATAACTTTCAACACTGTAAGTAGCTGAAATAGGGTGTGGTTTAACTTAAGAATAATGCGGCATAAAAACACTTATCAATACTTGTAATTTGGAGAAAAAGGAAACTCCAGAAATAGATTTTGCCAAATAGTGAAGTGTACATCTATGAAGGCTGTAAGTAAGCAATATAGGGCGTGACTCAATATATATGTTTATGTTGGGCATTCGGAATTCGCGCCTTGCGCTGGAATAGATCCCTAGGGTATCTTAGCGTCCCTACATATAGCGTGTTGTTTGATTTTGCAATCACTTGACGCAACCAGTTCAAACCGTGGTCAATTTATTTATTATGGGAGACGATTCTGAGTCGGAAAACGTTGTTACCAAAGGTGATTTGGCCGAATTCAGGAGGTTTTTCCTTGATCAAATTTCTGCCCATAAAACTTCGATTCTTGCTGAATTTCAGGTAGCTCAAAATACGGCTACCGCGGCTATTCAAACGTCGAAACAACTGAAGGAAGACTCTGAAATTTCTTTTCGTTTTGCCGGAAACGAAAAAAGTTACAAATTCAACAAGCAAGTTCTAGATAAACTTTTTGCTGTCGAGGAGTCTTTGAAAGGTATTCCTGGTACCTCTAATTCTTCCAAGATTGTTGAAGAAATTGTCAACCTTGTTAAGGAACGCAACCGCAAGATCAGAATTGCCGATTCGTCAGACGGAGGGTGGCTCACGGTGAAGCACTACGAGTCTAATCCTGTCTCGTTAAACGAGGAAGACGATAAGAAGATCAGGTCTGCAGAGAGGGAAGCCCTCAGAGACCAGGCTCGCCAGAGACGCAAACGCAATGTTGAGAGGTCTCAAACACGCTCTCGCCAACCTTCTCTGTACTCGACAGGAACAGGCTACAGACCCTGGAACTACTACTCCCGCCCATCGCAGTCAGGATGGCAGTCGTCTGCAGGATCCAGCTTTAATTCACCTGGCCCAAGTGGATTCACCCAGTCTACCAACGAATTCGCCCGCGGATCGTGTAGATATTGTGGCGCCTATTCTCACTGGTGGAGGGAATGCCCCGTCCGTCTCGGAAAGCACAACACCGGAGCAGCCACCTCTCAATTCCCCCCCAACACAAGATCTTAAGGATTCATTCTGGCGATCACTTCAAAAGGATTGTTCTGGCGCACTTGGTTTAGTTAGCTCTAAAAGGAAATGTGACACTTCCACCTCCTCGACATCTGATGCCTCCGTGGATTTCTCTCAACTTTTAGATCAAGATAAGTACGCTATTGACTCTGATTACAAGCAATTTCTTGTACATAATTTATTTGAATATCACATGGGTACCGCAACTCTAGTTCTCAAAAACAGGCTTAAGTACAGCATTGAATTTTGGAAAACCATCGGTACACCTCCATGGATTCTTGATATTATTAGTAAGGGCTATCGAATTCCTTTTATTCGTAATCCTCCTTCTGCTTTCTATCGCAACAATAAATCTGCCTTGGAACATTCAGAATTTGTTAATGAAGCTATTTCTGATCTTATTCGTGCTGGTTCTGTTATTGAAGTTCAATCGCCTCCTTTTGTTATCAATCCTCTGTCAGTTTCATTTAATTCTGAAGGCAAAGGCAGACTTATTCTTGACTTAAGGCATGTTAATCACTTTATTCCTAAGGTTAAATTTAAAATGGAAGATAGCAATGTATTTCTTAATTACGTTCAACCTTCGGGTTACATGTTTAAGTTTGATATGAAGTCTGGCTACCATCACATAAATATTCATTCTGAACATCAGCAATTCCTTGGGTTCCAATGGCCTCTTGATAACTCTTCTTCTCCCAGATATTTCATTTTCTTGGTTCTCGCTTTCGGTTTGTCTTCTGCACCTTATTTATTTACTAAGCTTTTTCGGCCCCTTGTTGCCCATTGGCGTTCTCAAGGAATTCCTATTGTTTTGTATCTTGACGATGGTGCTGTTTGTTTACCTAATTTTGCTGAAACTGCTCGTGTTTCTGAGCTAGTCCGATCGGATTTATCTCGTGCTGGCGTTGTTACCAACTATGTTAAGTCTGTTTGGGTTCCCACCCAAGTAATGGAATGGCTCGGTATTTTGTGGGATCTTTCTGCTTGTCGTATTTCCATACCTGAGCGTCGCATTAACAGTCTTATAAATTCGCTTTCGTTGTTACAACGCAAACTTCCTTTTGTTTCTCCTCGCGAGGTCGCTTCGGTCGTAGGTAAAATCATTTCCCTGGCACCTGGTTTTGGTAATATTGCTCTTCTTATGTCTAGATTCCTACAGTCTTTTGTTAAATTGCACGATGACTGGGATCTGGTTAGTGATATTGGTTGTTACCAATTCTTTCCTGAATGTTTACTTGAAATCGACTTTTGGTTACGTAATTGTCAGAAATTCAATGGCTGAGCACTTATTGCGTACTCACTTCCGGTCACTATTGTTCATTCGGACGCTAGTAGTTTTGCCTGTGGTGCTTCTGTTCTCCACATAGATCGCGATGAATATGATTTATTTTATCAAGCGTTTTTGACCCTAGAAGTCTGCTTGGATAGCAATGCCAGGGAACTTCTTGCTATTCTTTATTGTCTTAAAGCTTTCAAGCACTCAATCTCTGGTAAAGTTGTTAAGGTTTTTACCGACAATAGGAATGCTGCCACTATTTCTGCTAAGGGTAGTAATTCTCTTCGCCTACAGTCCTTAGCTGTTGATATATTTTCGTTCTGTTTTCACAATAATATTTCTCTAGAAGTTGAATGGATTCCTCGCTCGCTTAATGTCTATGCTGACTCTATTATTTGTCGTTTTATGTAGAATAAACAATATAAACGTTTTCTGTGCGGAGGAGCGCAGCGACAGAGCACAGAAGTATAGTAATGCAGGACATCTATTTGTGAATAAAGTAACATATTAAGACTTTTGTGTAACGTTGAGACGTTCTGATTGGGAGGCAAGGAGAGTTTCCAGTATATTGTTAGATTGGGGTGACTTGGTTAGGGTGCTTGGGCTTCCTTTAGATGTCCTCCTTGATTTTGGGGGGACAAGTACTACCTCGATGTGTTTCTCCCAGTTGGGCTCTTCATTTACACCTGAGCTGTTTCCTTCTAAAATTGGGTTTGTCCATAAGGACAAATGCTTGGCACTATATCGCCAAATAGTGCCACGTTTCTCAAGATCCCTAACCAACTGAATATGTGTATCGTTCCAAGCATCATTCTCTGATTTGTTAGCACTAGTGCACGGCATCTCAAGTCGTCTTTTTCGGTTTGGTTTTGGGCCTTCAGTAGTAAAATTTTGAATTTAACATGAAAACCACATTACATTTCCAGGGGGGCTCCCCCCTGGCAAGGGATGCTTGTTCTTTATTTTAGGGGTTAAAATTGGCCCTCTGGTACCTTTTAGGGGGTAAAAATGAAAACCTGGACATTTTCGCAAATCAAATTTTTGTTTGCAATTCTTGGTACCTTTCAAGGGTAAAATATGCTAGAGCCACACCTATTTTGGTACCGTTTAGGGTTCAAATCCAAAGTTTCTGCATCCCCCTTCCCTTGGGATAAATTCACCAGAATGATGAAAATCCCTTCCCTACATAAACCAAAAATCCCCTTGGGACAATTTTCAGTTCTGCATTTCAACCCCTTTTTTATCCCACTATACTACCGAAATCACTAAACTGTTAGCACCCAGAACGCTTTCTCATGTATTTTGACCTTTTCTCATTTAGCTAATCGAGGCTTAAATTCCAAAGGATTCACGGACATTTAATATAACATCATTGGTTTTGCCTGATTTTGATGGAGGGTAAATCATAATGTAGAAAAAATGTAAAGTTTACACTGCAAGCCATAAAATATTACCAGTTTCCTTTAAGACGTGATTTATTAAGAGCAATGGAAGGTCGTGTCAGCTCAAACAGTCCACTTAAAGTTCAATCATTCAGCACCATGTGAGCTAGCTCTCAAAGTCATAAATTTTGCACTATACATTTGTGCACTTACCCAAAGCCACAGAAATTGTGCTTCAGATGAGTTAACCCAAAGCCACATAAATTATGCACCTTACATGAACTAGTTCAATGTCTCATAAATTCTGCATCAAATTCGAGCTTGCCCAAAACCACAGAAATTCTGCACCACATGTGAGCTTACCCAAAGGCACCGAATTTCTGTACCATATGTGAGCTTGCCCAAAGCCACAGAAATTCTGTACCATATGTGAGCTTGCCCAAAGCCACAGAAATTCTGCACCATATTCGAGCTTGCCCAAAACCACAGAAATTCTGCACCATATTCGAGCTTGCCCAAAACCACAGAAATTCTGCACCACATGTGAGCTTGCCCAAAGCCACAGAAATTCTGTACCATATGTAAGCTTGCCCAAAGCCACAGAAATTATGCACCATATGTGAATTAGTTCAATGCCACAGAAATTCTGTACCGTATATGAGCTTGCTCAAAGCCACAGAAATTCTGTACCATAAGTGAGGCCACAGAAATTCTGCACCATACGTGAGCTTGCCCAAAGCCACAGAAATTCTGTACCATTTGCGAGGCCACAGAAAGTCTGTACCATATGTGAGCTTGCCCAGAGCCACAGAATTCTGCATCATACAGTATGTTGAGTGAACACCCAGAGTGAGGTACTTGCAGTATACATGACAGCAGGTCAAACATAGTTCTATATTACAACAAGGCCAAAAATTACATCTCAAAATAATAATTTATTATTATTAAAATGTTACCCCCCAAAAATACAAGACTTCAATACCTCACTACAATTGCAATTATACCTTGCTAAAAAGACTTTTTAGGAGTTACAGGTTATCTAATCCACATCCCAAAGCTGCTATGAGAAATTTGAAACTCAATTTGTTCATACAACCATGTAAGTGTCAGTCTTTCTCCTTTGTCCTTGAATCATGAAATTCCTGAGAGTATGGCAAATCTGCCAGCCTAAGGGAAACCACTGGACAGCTGGTTTTTAGAAAATAAAGGCAAGATACTAAGTTACTAAGACCTAGCCTGCTTGCAGGCGGTACTGGGTGTTTTTATCACGGAAAACCCGATCCGTCCGCTGATCGGGCACCATCTTGGAATTTTGAGGCGCACGGTCCCGGGGACAAGCGCAAAAATCGGGTGAAGGGGAGGGAGGAAAGGAGAGTCTTTCTCTTCTCTCCCTCCTCCCCTTCACCCGATTTTTGCGCTAGCCCCCGGGACCGTGATAAAAACACACAGTTCCCTTATGGTAATGGACTGTAAAATGTTCTTCTTTCAACTCCAGTACTTTACCAATGCAGGGAATCTCGTCACAATTTTCAAAGAACATGGCAACAAAGCAGCCAACCTCTACATCTGCAACAGGTGCCTCACGCTCTTCAGGTCTCGTCCATCCTCCAGTATAAATCTGTAAAATGAGAAGAAGAAAAACATTAAGTTCCTATCTATTACCGGGTAAGCAGCCACCCTTGGGCCACTTAATAGAGGTTGGCCGCTTAACAGAAGTAGTACAAGTACTAGTCATGAAAGAAAAGTCAGTATTGCACTGTAATTTCCACTGGAACTGCTATAAAAACTATTCTCAAAGAACCACCACTGGATGTCTGAGTTGCATTAAGCAGCTTGTAAATAACAATAATAACAATAATAACAATAATAACAATAATAACAATAATAACAATAATAACAACAATAACAACAACAAGAACAACAACAACAACAACAACAACAACAACAACAACAACAACGACGACGACGGCGGCGGCGGCAGCGGCGGCGGCGACGACGACGACGACGGCCACGACGACGCCGACGACAACGGCGTCAACAACAACACCAACAACGACGCCAACAACGACGTCAACAACGACACCGACAACTACGACAACAACTACGACAACAACTACGACAACAACAATGACAACAACAACGACAACAACGACAACAACAACGTTATCGACTGTCACAACATTTTCTGTATGGTATTAATATGATTTTGGCCACATGATAGAGGTATAGCATTTGGGATCGGAAAATATTGGGCACAACCACTTAATAGAGGTATTAAATACTCAGTGCTTGAGCGACAAATATTTTGTCAATTCTGATTGCAAAAATCTGTAACACATGACGACAAACAAAAACTCACTGTTTCTTTTCAAAAATCAATTTAGAAAAATACAAAACAAAAATGTCCGGATTTCATCACCAGACTTTTAATTTTCACAAACTGTTGTGAAATGCCTACTATAAATGTAAGAGTAGCTGAATAGTCCTACATTTTAGCAATAATACATCTTTTTTGTTTCATTTGGAATTAATTGTGCTACCAATTTTTTATCAGAGATCTGAAATTGCACTTTTCATAATTCCAATTTGTATGATTACCTGCCAACTGCCAACTTTCATGTTTAAGTGGGAGACTTCCAGTTCCCTTAGACTCGAGGGAAAACATTAAACTTCTAATATATTTGCTGTATATCTCCCAGGTAAATTTCTTGTGATTTTCTCATACAGTTGTTGTATTTGAAACACAATCCCGATTTTTGGAGCTTTCGGGGTTGGCAGGTATGTATTATTATAGCAAAATAGAAGCCAAAATATGTACCGTTCTTGTCTCCCTTGTTTCCTTGTCTCTCAGTTGTTGTAGATCTTCAGGGAGCTGGTTATCATGAGCAGATGGATGGATTTTTTTAGCTGCTGCGAGAATATCCAATGGCAATTCAAAGGTTTCTGGTACAACCAGAAGGTCGTCAATGTCCCTTAACCAGCCATTTAATGCAGTGAATGCAGCATGGGGGACATGTTCTTTGTATTTTGGAATGTCTGTCTTCAATTTATCCACCTCCAGCTTGGCCAATGATTGGGGGACAAGGCTTGGTTTACCATTAGGAATGCCTTTCAAAACCACAGAATGTACAATTAGTATATCATCAATCCAGTGCCATAGTTAGCAAACAGGGCAGCCCCCCCCCCCCCCCTCTCCGAGTGAAAAATATATATAATTATTTGTGTCAACATGTGGAAAAAACCTGCTTGCCCTTCTAGCAAAAAACAAATGACGAACAAGGCTCCCTCCCCCCTCCCTGCAAGCAGTAAAGATGATTGATTTTCTGTGTGACCATCAACCGGGCCATCCCGTAAAAAGTTTGTCATTCAGAGATTCAAACCACTTTAGGGAATTCTAATACCTGCAATAAGCTTGGTGACGATTGGTTATCTTCTTACAAAATAGCCTGGTTGACATAGTCGCACAGTAAAATAAGATCCAGTTGATTGGTCATGGCTGGTTTGTTATGGTTCACTGATTTTGGTAGTAAAATACCTTATAAGGTTCAATAGGCTCTTTCCAATGCTCATGACTCCAGTTTCTGTAGAACAACATCACTTTTCCTTCTTCATTAGCTTCAAACTTGAAGCATTTGGGGAGGGTATGCTCATGCAGCTCAAACAAATCTGGATGATCTTTCAACCAAGACTTAATGTCGACCTTTTCAAGGCTAAAGGCTTGAGGACTTGGATGTCTTGAACAAGATTCCAAAGCATTCTGCAGATCTTAACAAATTATTCCATTGATTAGAAGGTATAATAGAAATGCCTCTCTTGCCTTTTGCCATATTTGGACAAATCACAGCATGAAACAATTATTAAAGGCACCGAGTGTCTCGGTGCACCGATTGCCTTCTCGAAATATAAATTTTCTAGTTTTGATGATGTCATAGATGACATCATGTCATGTGAATTTCGGTGCTGGACTACCATTGTCACGAGGATAATTTGATCCAAGTTTGGTCACCTAGTGATGTTCCCAAATATTAGTTTTTCTAGTTTTGATGATGACATCATGCCATGTGACTTTGGTGCTGGACCCTCCTTGCCACAAACTTTACCCATATTTGGTGATGTTTCATTCTTGAGATGTTAATTTTTCTAGTTTTGATGACGTCATGAGCTAACACTTGAGTTATGAGCGAGTGACATTCGGCCCACCACAATAACTCGTGTTTAACTATCGGTATCCATGATTTAAAAACTGAACCTTTCTGTATGACTGTAGCACAAGTGTACACACAGAAGTAACCCAAAAAATTAAACAGTTGTTGTAGTACCTTCCAGGGTGTAGACATCACGCTTGTCCAAATGTTTGGAGAACACACCAAAGAAGCCATCTATGTCTTCATATGTATGACCAACTGGAAGGAAGTTCACTCTAATCTATAGGAAAAGTGATTAAATCAAAATGTTGCTTATTCGATTATGTTTAAAACTTCTGACCATCATTCAATTTCTTATTTGGAAAAAGGAACACAACCATTTTAGTCGACTCCAAAAAGCGTGTCCTGGAATCGCAAGGATTTTACAAATGGATTCTGATTTTAAAATTCCTAGACACCTTTTTGGAAGTCATTTTTTTCTGTAACGAGTGTGGGAGTGTAGGGATAAAAGTTGGCAGGATTAAATTCAGGCTATATGTTATGAGCCAAAGCTTTCAGTGAAATTCTCATGACTATAACAGAGGCTTGTGTGTTATTCAACATTACCTTTTTAAATATTTTCCGATCAACCATGATAGCCAGCAGGTTAAACATGAAGCGATTCTTGTTTTCTCTGGTTCAGTTATCAAACTGAAGGTAGAGCACTTGGGGGAGCTTGTAATGCTGTGACCATTTTACAAGGACATCTAGGACCACGGTCATGGTGAGGTTTGAGTCATGGGGCCACTGATAATAGTCAAAGGAGCCATAAATCTCCTTACCATTTGGTGCTTGCCCACTGTGGATTATGGACCCAACGAGATGAGTTGTGATATTCCTCAGCCCTGCAATAGCTTTGCTCAGCCTTCTAACGTTAGGGATGTTGGTAGTGTGTTGGTCCATGCCATCATCTATACTTGTCAGGTATTTTGATGGGAACTTTCTTGCCTTATAACGGTGAAGATAATATACTCGTCTCTCTTGCCTGAAAAACAAAAAGAGCTACAATATCAAGTAAGGTACTACAAGAAACAAAGTATTGCTAAGCTCTGTTGACTCTTGTGAACTGTCCTTGTTATATAAAGAATCTCCAAAAGTCCTAAGATTTCCAGCAGTTGGCATCCCTTAGTAAATTTTCTGATATCATCCCAAATGTCATGAGTGTATTGTTTTTTCCCCATAATAACCAGGAAGCTGCAATCTCCCATATTTTGGCACTAAGAACTCATAGTTTTTGGCATCTTGGGGTTGGCATCTGCACATACATTTAGCTGACGATCTTTTCACCTTCACTTACCACACTAATTCTAGATGAGCATTCAGATCTTTGTCAATCTTTGCACGCTGGACCTTTTCCATAGTTTTCTCTTTCTCTTGTTTATACCGAGTACAATCAGTGCACTTATTAAATCGATTTTCCTGTGAAGAAACAACAATGGTTTTATGTTACACTGTAGCTGCCTGTTCAATAGCCAATGGCCGTGAGTAATTTCCGAACTTGGGTTATTTGGAGATGATCTTAATTCAGATAATGCTTTATATTCGTACAGAATGCGCGAGCACTGGGTTCAATATCGTCATGTAGCTGGAATTTGCATCCACTAATATCTTTACAGTCCTACATCAGAACTGTCTTAAATTTGAACTTTCTTGAATGTATTCTCTACTTATTTTGATTGTTCTTTTTGGATTCGTTGATCTTAAAAGTTCGATGTGTTTAGATAACAGTGTCCCTTTATTCTTTATTTTTAATAGCGGGGCCTTTGCGTCTCGGTTCAGTTTATACAGAGACATCAATGAGGGCATAGATAGATAGAAAATGCCAAATTTTGTGGGTGCGAAATGATATATTTCCAAAAGTTTGTAAAAGCATTTGTAATTTACCTCACAAAAGATGTTTGACGAATATTATGGCTTTCTGCAGGGTATCGTGGGATATGGTTGTCGGCGGGTCCGAGGGAGGATGACCTGCTAGCATATCGTCGGCCATGTTCGTGAGGACGTGCAAAGCGGTTGCCGCTCTTACTGTAGGTATCAACTCTGGCATCTTTGACTTTGGGGGCTTATTACCGGCTAATATCGATTCGTTCACCTCTGTTACAAACTCGTCCATGGCCTTCTTTATGGCTTGGTTTCCATTGGCGTCAAACGTGTAGACCGTGCTTTCTCTAATTTCAAGAATCCGCTCAAACAGTGTATCTAGAATCGTCTCTTGGCACTCTTCTTCTGACTCTAGATCTTGATCGGTGTCCAGGTCGCCCAGCATGTCACTCAACTGCTGCCTGGCCGATTCAATCTCGGTTAGCGTGGGCCTCAAAGCAAACGGCGCAGTAATAAGAAAGCGGTCTACTAGTTCGTGACGTTTGTCCATTTGTACCAAGAGTCTCGCTCATTGGGCAACTCGTTTGCACCGAGAATTGAAAATGGCGTGTTGCGCTCGATGGCTCTTGTTCTCTCCGTCGAGAAACGATACGAAGGCCTCTCACCAGAGAAAAGTTTGCACAAGAAATGTACGTCGCCAGACGCATTCTCGACATCTGACTTGAGAAGTGCTTTCAGAACGTCTTACACTTCAGGCGATACGATAATTCCTTGCTTGTTGCTCGCCAATAATTTTATCAGGCCTGACGAAGTCGTCCTACTTATCAGGGCTTCTTCGAGACCCGCTTTTTCAATTGGGACTTGTGCAGCGCTTTGTTAAATCGATGATTTATCTGAAAAGAGAAAAAAAGAAGAAAATGATGATGGCGATCTTCAAACATGATAGCTTTTGTTGAGGCAGGTCGGGGGTGAAATTTAGAATTCATAGGTGGATGGAGTTTGGGGGGCTCGCTGTTTGCTTAAACGTAAAAATCTTTGAGATAGATTTCAAGAGAATTCCTACTAACTCCTGTCATTAACCTGTTCCCTTGGCAAAAATTGCGCACTGTTAAATGCCTTTATAGCACATCGAAGCCCGTCAATAACTTACCTAAGCCTGGTTGTTCAACGAAAATTGTGAAAAGGTCAAGGGGCTGTGTATGTGTTACTGCATCGACCTGCCATTTCCCTGTGGAAAGAAGAAAGGCCGTTGTTGTAACAAGCGACGGAACCATGTACTCTTCGTAGCTTCCTCCGCTGTGGCCTTTTCCTTGTGGAAAGAAGAAAGGCCAAAAAATAACATCGGGAGAGCGGCTGAAATCCCATTATTTCTTCATATGGGATGATCATTTTATCGTTTAGGGGTTAAAGTCATGGCTTCAGGTATGAGGGCTCTATAAGTACACTGGCAAAACATAAGGTACGTTTTAAAAACTATCTAAGAGAGAGAGTACTGACAAAACATAATTAAATGCATACATTTTTATTTCAATTGAGACACACCCTTTTTGGAATCTTTTGAGGCAAAAAAATACCCTAAAAATATTTTTACCACATCCTTTCAGTATTTGGTAGTTATTAATTTTTAGGGGTGAAAATTCCTAACGATCATCCCTTGGGGGGGGGGCTTACGTGAAAAGGCCTAACAATGTTCACTAGCTGTGAATATTAACTAATGGTTGGCTATCACCAGCTACCAATTTACATTGAGTAGATTCCTATAGAGAAAAATCTATAGATGCTATCATGATTATTGGGGGGAGGATTCCCACCCCCTAGCTCTTCCCCCTGCTACAGGCCTGTAGTTTAAATGGCAAACTGGCATCAAATTACTTACTGCATAGCCAACGTGATCCTTGAAGTAAGCATTTTGTAGCCATTCTGTTTCAAGGCCTTCAAAAGGATTTTCTATATCATTGAAAATCTCTTCAATTCCATTGGAAATACTACTGTCAGCGCGTGCTTGGTCAACAAGTTTTTCTGTAATTCTCTCTTGCAGCATCCACATTGTCTCCTCAAACAAGCTGTCTATTCCTCCCACAACATTGTTGACTGCTTTCTGTGACATCCTATTTCTTTCTTTAAGCCTAAAGAAATAATACAATTAAA
The DNA here is from genome assembly GCA_033964015.1 of Scolanthus callimorphus. Taxonomy (NCBI): domain Eukaryota; kingdom Metazoa; phylum Cnidaria; class Anthozoa; order Actiniaria; family Edwardsiidae; genus Scolanthus; species Scolanthus callimorphus. The sequence goes on from CM066911.1 coordinate 3,190,870, forward strand.
GCTGTGTCATGACTCCAATTGTGTATAATTATTAAATATGTAGATGTCAGATGATTGTTGTACAATGGACAATTCCTGGAAATATAGATACCCCGGTGACGGGCGGCACTAGTTTTGATCTCTCCCCCTTCCCCATGCATCCAGAATTTCCAAAATGGCTTACCTCCCATGCATAATTCTTAACTTTGCTTCGAGCTTCAAGAACCCCCCCTCCCCTCCCCTCAAGAATTCAAGAAAGATGTTTTTTTAATTAAGGGGAGGGGAATTTTGTCAAGTTGTCATGATATTTATTCAATGTGATGTGTCAATTCAAGTGTTCAATTGGTGACATTCTGGTGACATTCATACTCCAAGGAACACCCCTAACACATCAAGAAGGGTGCCAAAAAATTGGCAACCAAGAGGGGAGGGCAGAGGAATTTTGTCAAATTATAATATATTAATGTGAAATGTCAACCTCGTGGTGCAAATGACCAAAATTGACATATATGTTCCAATGGAATCATCCCAAATAGATTCAGAGGGGTTGCAAAAAATTGGGAGAGGAGAGGAATTTTTGTCAAATTATTATAAATATATTCAATTTCACATGTGTCCAATATTTTAGCATCTCTTAACATGTGAAGTATGATCCATGGGTCATATGACAAATTTGATCAGTTGCACCCTTAAATTACCACTGTGTGCAACAGTCAACCTCAAAACCTCAAATGATGTGATGTTCAATGTTGTGATGGGCGAGTTATGATTTTTTGCCATCAATCAAGCCAAAACGCTGGATTTGGCTGCTTCACCGAGCCGACATTGATCGGTTTCAATAGCTATCCTTGACTTCCTTGACTCAAATGTTTAACTTTCTGGTTCAAGAAAATTGACAACAATATTCTTGCGTAAAATCGCCCAGCAATTCATATGGAGGTAATTAACACATCTCCGGAAATTATAAATTTGATTCCGGATCCCCGATAACTACAGGGAGCTTTGAGAAACGCTCGCTCTCGTACCCGATAAACTTCCCTGTAAACTCTCCCGATAAGTTTTACGGGCCCGATAATTACCGGGCGTTTTGAGAAACGGGCCCCAGAACCGATATTTACAAAAGAAACTTGGATGAAAACCCTAAAATTCCCTTTTATTTGTTTTGACCTGCCAAACTATTTTTTAGGGGTAAATTCGGCGGTCGCCACGCCAAATTTTCTTTTTTAGGGGTAAATTTGCTGTTTGCCACGCCCATTTTGCTATCCCTTTAGGGTCAAGAATCAATTTTCCCAACGAGCACGGGCTCCCGCGCCGCGCCTCGCAGAGACGCTAATGATATTATACCACTATTTCCCTCCAAAAGTACTTACCTGAGAAGAAACACAGCGGCACGATCTTTTCTTTCCTCATAAGCATCATTGCTGGGAGGTGGGAGCGTCATGCATGTGCTATTGGGCCCATTATTGCTTTGATCCTGCAGAGTTTCCAAACCTCGAACCTCCACAGCTTCGTAGTTGTTGTCTTCGGCGGAAGTCTGAAATAGCGGTTTAAGCACGCTGTCCTGTTCTGTCTGTGATTCTTCAGTTCGAGCCTTCGTTCCAGCCAAGTCCTGTGGTGGCGCGAGATATGCTTGTGTAGACTATTGTGTTTAGTGTATCTTGCTTCACAATTGTCAATTCCACAAAAGCGACCAAAAAAATCAGGATCCTCACTATGAACACGGTTTACATGGCTCAGCAAGTCTGGGGAAAATAAGGCTGCAAAAGCACAACGTGGCCATAGACACCGAAACATGCTAACCGAACACCAACTTACATATCAAAACAGGTGTAGTCTCTTCAATCGCGTGGTTCAAATTTCGAGCCCATGGTTCGCTTTTATTTCATGTGACTGAGCACTCCTAAGCCCAATCCTAAGCCATCCAGAGAACTAATCAGCTGGATAGCTCAAACTCTTTGTGACAAGTACCCAGGGCTGAAGCAAGTCGATCCCCGCCAAGTTCTACTGGGCAAGACACAGGAAAGCTGCCTGGATGATGGTTCTGACTTTCAATATTGGGTAAGTGGGATGCAGTTCAAGTATGAGTGCCTGTTTTTACACCATTTACAATTAAAGCACTGAAGCTTACCCTTGTATTGCATTGCAATGCAACCAGCCGACCATGGGCGATTTTTAGCCATCAATCAAAACTGATATGCTGGACTTCAGGGGGTCGACATTAATTGTCAAGTCAACCAAAATGGTTACAATAACTGCAGCATCCTAGTTCAACCTGCATTTTTCAAGTCACAATTTGGAATTTGGCCATTCCCTTTATAAACCTATGGGATAGAGGGCAGCTGGTGTTGTTTTCTTGAGATTCGATACAGAACATATATGTAAAAGTATATTGTGTGGTTCCAGAAAATATCCATCCCTGCCCCCCACAGAAATAATTGATTGAAAGTTCCCCTGAGGGGTTGGGGGTTGGGAAAACATATCAGATTTTTTTCATACTTTCACTTTTTGATAAAAATACGAAAGCACAAAAAGCCAATGCAAAATTTGTACATGAGTGCTTCCTCCTCTGGAAAGACACTATCATTACATAGTAATAATTATATCTCTTTTTAAATAAGTTTTATTTGGAACTACCAATCGATGTACTTTTGTATACGATGCCAAATAAAAACTATCTGTCTGTCTGTCTGTCTGTCTGTCTGTCTGTCTGTCTGTACAAATACTGGGGGTCACTTTTTGACGTCCCTTCCATGGGGGCATATTTTCTGGAACCACATTTTAGCTTGCAGATCCTTGGGTCATGCTACAAACTTTAAAGTCCATCCTGTAATCAGTGTGACACTGTTCATATTACTTTTCAGTTTGATTTAGTTCAATAACATTAAATGTAAGTGTCCCCTTTGTCTTAGGATGTTCTGAAAAAAACTACTAAAAACTGTGTTTTCCTTTAAAAACACAAGAAGTCGAGAAAAACACCTATCCAGTCTCTCAAGTGGTCATGTTAAGAAAGCCACCAAAAAGAAGTGCAACCAAGGTATCCATCTCCATTAATTACAAATTAAACATTCTTACTCAGAAACACTTGTTCAAAAAACTCTCTATGAATACTTGAAATCCTAAAGCTAATCTTTCCGAAAATACTTACAATGTAGAGCAGAAACAGCTCTTCACACTCAAGACTTTAGCCAGGGGCAAATCCCTGACTCCTGTTGGCTGTCTCTTTGCGACTTGTACTCATCTCACACGCTCTTTTCAATCTCTTTTCAAGCTCACTAACAAGCTTGTTATAGAAATTAATTAAACAAAACTTAAAACGTGTTCCGCCCTTGTATTGCCAGAAAAAAAAGCAGCTCAAATGAAGCGCTTTGAAAGTGTTTTTACGTCGGAAGGCATTACGCAGCCCGTTGCCAATCCGCTGTGAAGCGGTAGAAGATGCTGTGGCAGTGGTTTCGCAGTGGTTTGCAGCGGTTTAGCAGCCGAGCTTAGGGCTTCTCCTCGCTGCAAAACCACTTCAGGCCACTTCAACAAAGGAAAGGAAAAAAAACTTACACACGCTGTGTACTAATAATAGCAATGGTGCTCGTGCTCGTTTCCGAAACTATTCCGTGTTATCGTTTCCCAAAGATCCGATGGCTTGAAATGTATTCTCCCGACGTACACATTATCAGATTATCAGTTGAAGTCCAAAATGATCGAGTTGCGGCTTCAATCCGAGATATGGTTTGCGTTTAGAGACCCACCGTGCAAGTCACTGTAGTACGTTTTGAGTGCGCGAGGTTTTCTAACGCCCGTGATGATAGATAGCTAGCTAGAATAACAGACACATGAGCGAGAAGACCGGGTCCAAATATTTATCAATTTTCTTCGCTAGATACTTTAGAATGTCTCGAATAACAGACCAGCAGTTGTATCTTGTTAAGGATCAGCTTTCTACACGTGACAAACTCTACACTAATCAAATAAGGTATCCTATCTCGGCGGATTTTTGTTTGGTGAGAGGTCGTTTAACCGTTCAAAGACGATCGTCTCTCGCAATTGAAATTCTCTACAAAAAGCAATGTTTACAGCAGTGTCATAGGTATACGAGGATAAGTTCAGTGTACTGTTGTGGGGAGTGGAGCTATATCTCTGTTCAAGATGGGGAAGCGCCGGGGAAGGAAACAAAATAGAAATTGGGAAATATGTATCCTTCGCGTTAAGCTGGAAAACCCTAGAAAAGGGGTTGTGTAACGTTCGCGTCTCAGCACAACGCCAAAATCAAAGCTTTATCAGGTACGTTTGCCAAGTTAAACTGTTCTCTCTTAGGGCATTTATTTGAAAGTACTTGCATTCAGTTTGATTTTTTCGTTTAATAATCTTTGGGACAGTAGATACAACACGTCCCTGATACAAACCACCCGTCTTTAGATTTTACTAAGTGCGAAACACATTTCAACCTCAGGTCGTCGAGTAATCAACCAACAAACTGTTTTCTCTTTACTGTAAACTGTGGCGAATCCGATAATTTTATCGCTTTACTTGTCATACACTAAACTGTGACACATTGTTTAATAGCGGAACTCTGGTGGAGCCCCATAGGCTAATGTGTGGTATTAAAACAAAATGAAATAAAACGAAAGAAAATGAAATAAAAGTAACCCATCGAGCACCTTTCGCGTGGTTATAATTTCCGATGGACAGCCGCTGGTCTAAGTATCGCGGACGTGGTGCGTCGTGTGTACCCAGGCCAGGTTCCTCAGCCTGCCCCATTGCCAACACAGCTAGGAGATATCGGAGCGAAAATTCTTCAAAAATCAAATGTAAATCGACTTTTCTGCCAAAATAACAATCGCTAGTATATATTTTACATGTCAGCGACGTTTTTGATCGTGATTGTTGGCAGAGTGGAATGAAATTGAAGTGTAGACTGTGAAGTAATCGATGAGAAAATCAACAACTTCACATGTTTAATCACCCTATGAACGGCTTTTGATTGCAAAGAGAAGAACAAGAATTGCACAGGATTGTTTCAACTAAAGCACGGAGGGGATTAAGTTGTCCAAAACAAGGATTTAACTCAACAATCGACTCTTTAACTTCACGCGTGCTCGACGAGAAAAACATTTCACTCGATAAGAGGGAACTTTGTGCATGCTGATTCCCGGGATAGACATTAAATGGGAAAAGGCCATACAACTTTATGGAACTTTATGCCACCCGTTACATCGAAATCCTTTACAGGTGTTTAGCAAGGAAGGAAACACAAAGAAGAAATCGAAGCAGGTAAAGCTGTTGTTAAAAATGAGACGCTTTTTCATTCAAGACGAAAACTAGAGAAACAATTCATTGGCTGAATTTATGAAACACGAAAGCTAAATTAAGTAACTAAGGCCTGTTTCAAACGTCGATCTTTTGCCGCGTCGAATCCAATTCAGCCGACTGTTTTTCTCCTTTTCACAACCAAAGAAAGAATAAACAAGAAAAACAAACTTTACATTCCTTTTTGTTCTGAATGTCAAAAGAAGCTGCAGATAAAATTTCTAACAATTAGATTCGACGCGGCAAAAGTTCGACATCTGAAACGGACCTTAATTAGCTTATATTTTAGTTCTGAATGTTTAAATAGTACCAAAGCTTGAGTACCGGAACTAAAAATAGATGTTTGGTGCGAGGAAAAAGGTGTTGGTTATCGGTTTTAAGGGTGATTCGTGATGTTCTTCAAGCTGAAGCCATTACACACAACCAGAAACATATAAGTGAGTTGAAACGTGTAACAGCGCGAACAACTCGCGATCAAAAAACACAATATTTGGAAAGCAACAGATTTATCGCTTAGCCAATCTGCAACGGGAGATGTTACTCGTCATGTTTTCTAAAAATAACGCGCGCGAACTCCCCACAACAGAAGCACAAATGAGTTGAGAAATGTTTCTTCAATGCTCAAAATCCATCAAAAATCAGGCTTAAAAGCACCATGAAGAAGAACAAATGAAAAAATCTAAAGACAACAATTTGTAAAGAAATAAAATCGATAAGTTAATTTATAATCTAAACGTTTTTTTAAAAATTCACTACTGAAAGAAAAAACAACCACATTTTTTGTCAAGCCTTACTCGTTTGTTTTAGCTTGATTGGATCCTTCGTTCTTTCTTTGACACTCTCATTTTCTAGTACAAATTCAACGACAACATATCTTCAAGTTTATAACTAAAAGCAATGGAGAACTACTCTAATTTCCCTTCTTCTGTGTTTGTTGTTCCAAGAACAGATCCCTTGCAAATAGCCGAGCTGTTTTTTCTCCTTCATTCCTACGTGTAAAGTAGTTCCTTTTCGATCAACAGAATCCAGCCGACGTTGAAATTCATTTCTCCCGTTCTGGTTATTTCTACAATAGTTTCTCAGAGTTCCTAGACATAAAACTCTGCTTGGCCAACTTCTTTTTCTTGAAGTCCCAAAACTGAGTGATGTGAGTTTACTTTGCAAAATATGAGTTATTTTTCTCCTTCTGAGAAATTTATGCATTTTGGTTGAGTTTGGAAGTTCTTCTTACAAAGTTCATTGGTTTTCCAGCAGGAGGAAATCTCGTAGAAAAGCCGGTAGGGCTTCCAAAAATCTGCAAGCATCGATGAATCAGAATGTAGCTTTGCAAAACGAGCACCGACGCCTGTCGTGTGCACCGAAGCCTGTCAGAAAATGGCGCTATAGAAATTTTATATTATTATTATTATTTATTACTTTTGATTGGCTGCACGCAAGGACATTGTTTTCCAAATATGGTGTTTATTGATCGCGAGTTGTTCGCAGGTTGTCACATCAGATTCATTCGTCTGTTACACATTTAAACTCACTTATATGTTTCTGATACATTCATATCCATAGAGACTCCACAATAAACTAATGTAAAATATATCCTAAATAGCCCATTGTTAGACTCCTTTCGTCTAGCTCTCTTGTTAGACACTGCTATAATTCATGGGGACATCATGTAGACTTCATTATATCCATTTTGAAATCACATTTATCTCTATCTCGGGTATCGATCAATTCATAAGCTCTATTTTGCGGTTTTCCTCGAAAAGGAGAAACCAGGAACACCGGACATGTCTTTGTATGCAAAACAGTTCATTATGTATACAGAAAAGTCTATGGAAAACTGGAGAGTTTGTGGCTTGAAAAAAATACTGAGTGGGTTGTTGTTCTCCTTCGAAAACGTCTCTATTACGCTTGTCATGATCTCGAGGGACTCTGGCTCATAAGTTTTTCCTATTATTTTTACTTCTGCATAAACCTTGCCAAGAACTTAATCTAACTCGCCGGGTGGAATGGCATTTTCGTAAAATCCTGATTTTCAAGATGAGTAAAATGTAAATCATAGTTATTGAGATGGTAGTGCCTAAACCAGTTTTAATATACATGGAGCTCACTATCACAAATCTGATTGGTCGAAAGCATACTTAAAATATTCAATGTCATGTGAAAGATATAACATTCAGCTTGTCAAGTTCAAAGTCGGTTGTTCCCAAGCTGCTCCTCCATGTTTGCATTTTGGGAACAAAGCCATCGGGCACAATCCTATTGTTTGACGCGACATGAAGCTAAACAATAGGGGAATTTGTTTTGCTGAGCGCGCTTGAGTGAGTTCATCGCTGATTATCGGGAGCCCTTTCTGATTGGCTCTCGCCGCCGCTATGGGACTTCGAGTGTATTCCCATAACGCTCCCTGGCCTGTCAATCACTACCTGAGGGAATTAACTAAGAAATCTCAAAGGTCGTTACTCATTTCAAAAGATTAGAGATGTGAGAACATTTTACAAAAGGCTGAAATAATTTCTCCGTAATCATATTTAGGTTACAGGATAATTTCATTTTTATCAGAAAGAAAGAGATATTGTTTTCAAATTGACAACTTCGCGGCCCTGCTGTTTCTGCCCCCCTAATAGAGAATGCAAGTCGCACGGTCGCATGGTATTTGTTTGTGCTTCAGGCAGGTTTGATTGTCTAGTGATATTTAAGAATGAAGGCAATAATAACAACAATACTCGGCACGGTCGACAACGGATTAGCTTGCTCTAACTATGATCAAACTAAACAACTTCTTAGCTGCCATAACGGCCTTTATAAACCGAACCAGGCGATCTATAGGTGCCTTTTGAATTCCTTGATGACTGGACGTGCGTGCCTTGCGCACGTTCAGTCTTATTTCTCGTCAGTCTTATTTCTCGCATTTCTACAACCAAACCGTTGCGTTTCTACAAACAAACCGCGAAGCACTATCAAAACGAAACGAGGGTAAAATCAATATCAAGGACGGAGTTAATATATTTTTACCCGGCAAGTAAGTTGACATCACCTTATTTTTCCCCGTTTCAGTTATCTGGCAAAGCCTAAAAATTTAGGCTGATTTTTCTAGATTGTAATGAACTCGCAATCAACATTTGCACAGCTTTTTTTACTTGCTAAAGTTTAGAGCGCAAGAAAACATCTAAAAAGGAATTAATTTAGAGCTAAAATTGATAAATAACTTTTAGCGTTGGTTTTAGTAATAAGTTTTAGCCGTCGGAATAAAACAGGAAAAGAAAACAATTGAACAGAGGATAGATTTCTAAAGGGGCCGGTTCTAAACATTTTCACAAAAGGGAAAGATTTCTAAAGGGAGGTTCTTAAACACTTAAACAAAGGGATAGATTTCTAAAGGGAGGTTCTACCTGGTTCTACTCTACTTTTACAAAGAGATAGCAAACAAAAGAAAGCCTCGCGCTATTGAAATTGTCAACCAAAAAACTCTTAAGTAAACAAGAAGCGCAAGCCGCATTGTTTTCTAGCTAATTAGTTATTATGTTCGCGGAGAGCCAAGCTTCTATAAAAAGGCACACAGATTATGTTTACTCACTCTTAGTTGCAAACAACTATGGCTAAACGCGTGCGTAAACCTACTGGATTCTACTGCCATTTTGACTGCGATGAACCACGAAGCATCTTCCGTGCCAAGTACCGTCCCGTAGAGAAGCCTCCCGTGCTAGGCATGTTCGAAGTTGACCGAATCATGGGGAAGAGAAAAGACCGAGGCAAGTTCGTGTACAATGTCGCATGGAAGTCCTATTCCACGGCGGATAATACCTGGGAACCGGCAGAACACATCCCCGAGGAGCTGATCGAGGCCTTCGAGAATCCTAACCCTCCCGAAACCCATATCCAAGAAGCTAGAGAGCGCCTGGCTGCTGCGTTAGAGAGTGGGCTGAAAACACGGCTAAGCTACAGTGAGACAGTGATAATGAGACACGATGTTGTACGAGCCCTGTTTCCCCGAATGTCATCAGAGCTACGAGCGAAACCATTTCTCGCAGATAACGAAGATCTGACGGCCGCTGGCCTAGCACCCTTCCTTAGTAAATACATTACAGTCACTGGCGGACAATGTTGTGTAACGTGTCCAGTTGCAATTAAACTTGTCCTGGGACGATCAGCGAGATTCCTGGATGCGCAAGGGAAAAGGGCGCCTTCCCGGCTCGTCGAGAAAGTCCAGATCAAGTTCAGCAAACATTACGTTGGCGGGCGAGTCTACTAGCAAGACCCACGATAAAATACAAACAAAAACGGCTCTTTTAGGAGCCACCACATAAAAAGAAAGTCATGATGAATGCTTCTTCAAAATAATATTCTATTTAATTGCATTGCGGCCTTTGATGTGCACACAAGGTCGGATTATTTACAGTATTTTTTATTAAGAAATGGACAATTTTAGAAACTCATGAAAATGTGCAGTAAAACAGTAACAAGAAATCTTATCTATACATAAAATGATAATTAAGCTCGCGCAGGCTACAATTTTCACAAAGAATTGGAACTCTTACATGGGCATGCAGTTAGGGAATTTAATTTTTACAGTATTTACACTTTGTCACATTGGGCCATTCTATTAAAAATTTGTATCCTAATCTATTGGGGGAGCTCAGCTTTGTTCTATCTCTTGAAATAATAATGAAAAAATAAACTATCCGTTTGTCTCGTTGGGGATTACAAATATCAAATAGAATAGCCCATTTTGAATTTTTGGGAACTAATTAGTGTTTTCTGTGCGGCGCGCTTTGACTGCTCTTGGGTGGGGGCATTCGCTTTCCTGTGAAATGAAAACGGAAGCTACACATGATTTCACTGCAGAGTGCCAAACTTTCGTATTTTTGTGGTGGTTACGATTGGGTTTATCCAATATCAAAGGGATTTTGAATTTCACACACAAACATATAAGTGTAAGTGCTATTTAAATAGTAAGCGCAACCGACTACAGTGGATTTACTGACGTAAAATCGATAGTACATGAGTGCGTGGTGTTAAACAAAACAAAGTACCTACTATTTAGTTGTTCCTTGATCTCTGGGAACTGATCTACTATTAAATCCATGTTTAGTAGCAGCATTCGATCATATCGGCGGTAGGGGTGGATTGTTTCCCTCTAGATGATATCAATGAGAGCAAAAAATATATTATCAGGGGTGTATTAGGATAGCACTAAATACACGAATTATATTCCGGCCCAACTCCAGTCAGCCCGGCGCAGTTTTGCTGTTTTGTGTTTACAGGCACGGATGTTAGTGTTGTCAACTCTTGATTATTGCTAAGTATAAAGGCTAAGAGATAACCACAGCATTAAGATGTACCTGATCAATTTCTTGGAGGCTTCCCTCCAAGAAGTTCGCAAGCTCCTCTAACCACAGGAATACTTGCTCGTCCTGGATTTCTATCACGTGGCGACAGGGCTAAAAAAAGAACAGAAGTTATGAGCGGTTTTAACTCAAACAGTCCAAAATATTGTCATAAAAGCTACAGTTTGACTTTGAAAATACTAACTAACCTCATTGGTGTTATTTGATGTGGAATCAGCCATAGTTTTTAGAGAAAAAGCTGCATCAAAGAGTTTACAAGCGCTTCTCCTCACTGCAACGTAACTTGGTAACCCGGTGTATTCCCGGCATGCCATGTGTTCCATTACAAGCATGCATTGCGCCAAGCAAAAAAAAAAAATCACAATGGCGGCCGGATATCAGACGAAGTTTGGTGGTATATGTTCAAATCTGTATTGCATGGAATTTGGCTAAGAAGTTGCTTAAGTTTTCGAAGTGAATGGCCATACTTTTAAACGATGTGCCTTGTTGGTAGTTCTTGTCCCGTCCTCCTTATCTTTGGAGCCTCAAAAGCATGTTTCCAGGTAAAGAAATTTGTTCAAGTTAACTTAATTTTAAGCTTATCTCTGTCAATCCCATATGCACTTTTAACTGCCAACTCTGGAAATTTTTTTAATGAACTTTTCCTTAAACTGGATTGTTAAAAAAACTGACTGGCGAATCATTGACCCTTCAAAACATAGAATCTAGTCATACCTTGTTTGTCATGGTGGTTAAGCTTGATTTCAAGGCTAGTTCCACAGTCGTCCGCAACCTCGAGAGTTTTAAGTAACAGACCAAGATTCTCTGCAAACCATAAACCCGCATCTGCTTTTTCTCTGTAAAACATAAAACCAATAAATTCACATATCTAATAATTTCAGAGACTGTGCACAAAAACAAAGCGCATGTGTGACTATCTGTTTTTCGTAAACGATTTGTTTTCTTTAACAAACAAGTAAGTTATTACCTCAAGTCTTTCAATCTACGCTGCTTCTGTCTTTTGCTGATTTCACTAAACTTTTTCAGCTCTCGCGTCTTTCGGGACATCTCGTCATAGAGCTCTTGTGATTTCGCTTTAAAGAACATACACGGATTTTAATACAGAACTTAGCTTTACCTGCGATTCAAATAACGGATTCCAAATAACAGTGAGCTAAAACCTACCCTCATTTTCGTCACGTAAGCGCTCGTTGTCGAGTTCGAGACGCAAAATTGCGTCGGTGGGAGATGAATCCATCTCTTCTTTTCCGATGGACAAGAGTGACCAGACATCGCGCCTCAGCTTCTCACGAACTCTAGTGTTCTTGCTTTTGCAAGCTTTCATTTTGTTAGTCATATAAACTATCTTGCAGCCTAGCGCGTTTCCGATACGCTTCCAGCAACTGGGCTTAAGACGGTACCCAAGCCATCGTAAGTTAGCTTGAAGTACCTCGAAAGCAGCCTTTTGGTCGGAATTGCCATACTTCCTCCATTTCCACAGAGCCTCTCCGTTTATCTCTAGTGTGTAAATCAGGCTTCCACGATGCGGTGGTATCATATTCAAGTAGGCAGGTACGATCGGGGGTTCTACGAGCCCTGAAAAGAGCTCCCGATCGACCTTTGCTTTCTCGAATACAGACGACATGTTTTGAGTACTACTCCGTTCGATGGTTTGTGCTGATCTGAGATATGTGCGAAGAGGCCCCAGTGTTTTCTTGTTTGCGTTGAACCGTATTGGCACACGAAACAATAGAATGTGAGTAAATTCGTGTTAAGTGAGTTTCAATAAAGTGATTAAACAAATTCAGTAAGATAATTTAGCGAACTCTGCCTCTTTTGTCTTAGAGGCGGAGCTTAGAGGGTTAATTATGCAAAAGCGGGAAACTTCAACCTCAAGAATACAAGTAATTTGAATAATTTGTGTGCCTAAAACAAAATCTTTCTCTGGGGGCAGTAAAATCGCGCGCTAATCAAACAACAACGGTGAAAATCATTATTTCGAAATCAGTACCGTTCAATCCCGTAATAAGATTTTGATAAAAGTATTTCTTACAGCGCAAAAATGAGCTTCGAAACGTTTTTCCACACGTAAAATGGCTAAAAACCAAAAATAAACCTCGTCGTGGGGGCAGTTTAATATAATGATTCATCACAATTACTAGGCAAAATGTGTTCTTTGATCTTTAAACTACAAAATTACGAATTACGCTTTTTCAAACAGAGACTAGCAATAGCGCAATTTGACAATATTATAGCCTATTTCGACGGCTGAGCTCTGTTTTCTCTGTACTTATCGCTGATTAGCTTTTGAATATCGCGGCGCTCAACCGAAGAGTCCCGGATGTATGTCGCTGGATTGTGCCCGATGCCATTTTGAAAATTCATTTGGCAAATTGTATCAAATTGTCTTCTTAAAGTGCGACTACTCAAATCAAGGCCACCAAAGCAAATTTTCTTTCAGACTGATTTTTAATTCTAATTGTGTGTTTCCAGAAATTACCCCCCCCCCCCCCCTCCGAAGGGATTGGAAATTCCATACAAATACTGCTTTTCCATACAAATACTGTATTTTTCTTCAGAAATTACAGAGGGGTGAGGGGGGTCACTTTTCAACACCCTTCCATTGGAGGGGGGATGGATATTTTTTGGAACCACACATTTTAAGAAACAGGTGAGCTAACAAGCTTTTTGCCTAGTTTGTTTCATGAGGTTTTGAAAGAGCCTCAACAAGCATAGAAATTGACATGGAAACAGGTGTATACTTGCTTAAAAATAAGAAATGAACTGATCGTATGCTTTTCATTATGTTTTCAAAGCTTATATGCAGCCTTCAAATCATTGGTGATTTAAAATGCTTATTAGCCCACTTGATTTCTCTAAATTCAGCCTTAATGCATGTGCTCATAATCTCATTTTTGCATGGTATTGATATTCAAAGCATATTATTCTCTAGCTCTGCCAAGTAGCCTGATTCTTTGTTTCTTCTGCAAATGATGTCACAGAAATAATCGCCAATTGGTTCCTGTAATTCACACTTCCCGTGCGCTTCAGGGGGGAGGGGCATGCCCTTATATTGTTATTCTTTTTTTACATTTACCTGCTGATTGATGCTATTTGATCTACCTTCCAGGGAATATTGGATTGAACCACATTCACTGGAATTACAGTGAATTGTCTATGACCAGCGTAGCATTTCGTGTTAAGGATGTTATGTGACACAATTTTTTTTTGTTCAAGACAAAAAGACCAGCATACAATTTATGTATCTCTTGGCTGAATTGAGTTAAAATAAAATGCTTTATTTTATGCATTATAAGGCAACGTTTTATTTTAGTTTTTGAAATTCCAGAGGGATGGGGTGTATCAATTTGCATTTCGTTGGCTGAGGTTCGCGAGGTTGTGGACAGCTGCAAAACAAAGGGAGTTTCGACCCAGCGCAGAAGTCTCTTTTCCTCGCGAACCTCAGCCAGCGAAATGCAGAGGAAAGAAGCCTCTGCTAGCAGGGAACACACAAATGTGTTGCATCTATTGATCATATGCTTGATCGTGATTAGCAAATTTGTAAGAAAATTTGCTTTGGGTAGCCTTGGTTTGAGTAGTCGCACAACAGGAATGCCAGAACAAGTAAAATAAGCCATAAATGTTAATGAGGCACCATTTAAAAAGCCTGCAGGCCCTGGGGTGAGCACAGGGCCTGAAATACTGTAAAATTTACCTGATCTTTCTTTCTTCTTTTGGGGAAATTCCAGAGTGTCTCACTTTTCAACACCCTTCCCTGGTATTTTCTGGAACCACACAATATCGAAGAAAGGTTTTTTTAGGTAATCTCATTCAAAGGTCGACTCTGCCTCAGTAATTATAACTTGAAAACGAGCCTCAGGGGAATAAAACAAAGGATATAAATAATTCTTTTCCAATGCTGATGTGTGGTATTTTGTTTTAATTTCCTGACTCTTGCACTGAAGTAGGAACTTAGTGATATAGAATTAATTTGGTCTATTGGTCCTGTTTTTTTGAGGTTTTTGGAGTGGATGATTGTTGGCTGACGCTCAAGCAATAAGCACTATTAAATTAGGAAAATTGTACCATAGAGTTGGATGTGGCGTTTCATTTAGAGGAGAATATCTCAAAAAACACCTACACATCTCATTGTTTTCTTAAAGAGATGTTACATGTAAATGTATATTTTTAAAAACAACACTTTACTAACGTCTTATTCCCAATGCCAATTATACTTATTTTATAAATAAAAAATAGAATAAAAAGGAAAGTGGGACAAAAAGCTTGTATCTATGTGTACTTGAAAATTTGTTTACCTGAGATAAACAAATGTAAAATAAAATTATTTTCAACCACTATAGTTTGGTGGGGTGTTACAGAACGTGCAAATTAGATAACTGAGTGAAAATGTGGTAAAATTGTAGGTTCTACAGGGTCACCTTTTCCAGTGATTGGCCAGATGGTCAGTGAAGTTGTGTGTATTATTGTCGCCGTGTGAGTTCCGCTTTTAGGCAGTGCCTAAATCTATATATTATGCGCTCTCTGTGATAGGGGACAACCATGTAGCGAAACTATAATACCCTTCCCTGGCTTAATAATGTAACAACCGCCGTAGTATATCATTTGTACTAGAAGTGTGTGTCAGCAACTGTTATAAGAAAGTTGTATGCTGCTAGGAAAGAAGTTTGAAATCATGTTATTAATTTTAGCTTTTGCTGAAACTTTTTTATAGCTACCTTTGCAGTCCACTGACCTGATTGCGTGAATAATTATTATCGTGTCTATCATTATAGCGGAGCTCCAGCGCGGGCCGAAGGCCCGCGCAAGCGGAGCACCATACCTAAGGGAAAAACGTATACCATCGAGTTGATTTTTGAACGTCACGGGCATTTTGGATCATTTTGATGACGTCATTGATGGCGTGAGGGAACGTGACTTTGGTGTAGAGTTCCTCTGATGGTCTTTGAAAGTTTGTCCAAGTTTGGCTTCTAGAGAAGCTTCCCTTCGGGAGATATGATTTTTTCTTTATTTTTCTGGTATTAAACCTATAGTGTCCGCCGTCCGTCCGCCGTCCGTCGTCCGTGTACACATGGGAACCCTGTGGTATGCAAAGAAAAAATTATATCTCCTCAAGGGAACATGCTAAGACAGCCATACTTGGGATATTTTGTCTATGCCACAAGGGGGGTGCTGTAGCACGGTCACGTGATGTGACGTCATCGATGACGTCATCTATGCTTGAAAAATGAATATCTCGTGAAGAGAAGACTCTAAAACAACCAAACTTGGGTAGTGTGGTCTTGGTCACCAGATGAGCGAAATGAAGTGGTCACGTGATGTGACGTCATCGATGACGTCATCTATGCTTGAAAAATGAATATCTCGTGAAGAGAAGACTCTAAAACAACCAAACTTGGGTAGTGTGGTCTAGGTCACCAGATGAGCGAAATGAGGTGGTCACGTGATGTGACGTCATCGATGACGTCATCTATGCTTGAAAAATGAATATCTCGTCAAGAGAAGACTCTAGAACAACCAAACTTGGGTAGTGTGGTCTAGGTCACCAGATGAGCAAAATGAAGTGGTCACGTGATGTGACGTCATCGATGACGTCATCTATGCTTGAAAAATAATATCTCGTGAAGGGAAAACTCTAAAAGAACGAAACTTGGGTAGTGTGGTCTAGGCCACCATATGATCGAAATGAAGTGGTCACGTGATATGACGTCATCGATGACGTCATCTATGCTTGAAAAATGAATATCTCGTGAAGAGAAGACTCTAAAACAACCAAACTTGGGCAGTGTGGTCTTGGTCACCAGATGAGCGAAATGAAGTGGTCACGTGATGTGACGTCACCGATGACGTCATCTATGCTTGAAAAATGAATATCTCGCCAAGAGAAGACTCTAGAACAACCAAACTTGGGTAGTGTGGTCTAGGTCACCAGATGAGCAAAATGAAGTGGTCACGTGATGTGACGTCATCGATGACGTCATCGATGACGTCATCTATGCTTGAAAAAATAATATCTCGTGAAGGGAAAACTCTAAAAGAACCAAACTTGGGTAGTGTAGTCTAGGCCACCATATGAACGAAATGAAGTGGTCACGTGATATGACGTCATCGATGACGTCATCTATGCTTGAAAAATTAATATCTCGTGAAGACTCTAAAGCAACCATATAAACCATGTACACATGGGAATCCCTTTCATTCACATAGAAAATTTTATAACCAGGAGCTCCGCTTTTAGCCAGTGGCTAAATCTATATATTAAATACCTATATCACGTAGCATCCTAAGCGCTGCCAAACGCTTCATAATAGCGACCTTAAGATAGAACTCAACGCGGCGGTGGCGGGTGTGACGTGTGGACGTGATGGCTTGGGACGAGGAAGCGGCGCGTGGCGGGAAAAATCAAATTTAAGTTTTGATCTCGAGGCGGCGCTCGAGGAAAAATCTAAAAATCTCCTTTTATATCGAGTATGGCGTCATTTAGAAAAACAAGGGACATTTTGGTCGATTGTTACATGAATGATGTAATTTCTGACGATGAATTTGTTTTACTTTACGATAGCAGTTTTTCAAAAACCCAGAATGTCCTTATGAACATTACGGAGGACGATTTGACCTAGAAGACATGGCGGACTCTGAGTGTTTGGCAGAATTCAGAGTGAAAAAGCGAGACTTGATAACTTCGGCAGATGCTCTACAAATACCAGAAACCTTCAGGTGCAATCAAGGCTCTATCAGCAACGGTATGGAAGGGATGTGTATGCTGCTTCGCCGTTTTTCTTACCCTTGTCGGTACTCCGATTTGATACACCGATTTCGACGACCTGTCTCAGTCCTAAGCATGATTACGAACAAGGTTCTGGACTTTATCTACGAGCACCATGGCCATAGAATCCTCCAGTGGAATGATGACCTTTTGAGTCCAAATCAACTCCAAGTCTATGCAAATGCTGTGCGTGACAAGGGAGCTGCTCTACATAATTGTTTTGGATTTGTTGATGGGACTGTCAGACCCATTTCCAGACCAGAACAAAATCAAAGAATTTTATACAATGGCCACAAGCGGGTTCACGCCCTCAAATACCAGTCTGTTGCTCTCCCAAATGGAATCATAGCCAACATGTTTGGACCAGTCGGTAAGTGGTATGGTTGCCCATTGAGTGACATATATAGAGGATATTACACGGTGGCGCGAAGATATGAGTTTGATTTTCGAGTGGCAAGAACAATATCTTACGAATGAGCGTAGCGAATGAGTAAAATATTGTTTCTGACACGAGAAAATAAAACCCATATCTTCAAGCCACCGTGTACTTTTCTTTTTATTATATAGACAAAACCGGAAAAAAATATTCCAAATTGATTTCCAAGCACTTTTGTTTTGACCGATATCCTCACTAGTGAGGATATGGAAAATATGTCACTGAGGACCCGGATGTAGCTTCGTATGAGATCTACGAGTGGCGTATTTCCCAGTAAAACACTCGTGTCTATATAATAATATAAACTATACATACTAAACATTTATTCATGCACATATTGTTTTAAAAAATGGACAAGTCAATATGAAAAGCTTATTATCCCCCCCCCCTTTTTTTCTGTGTGGTTCCAAAACCCATTCATTCAACTCCAATGGCCAGAAAACAGGAACCACTGCCGAGGCCTCCAGGTGCAGCTACTCACTTTAGAAACCTTGATTTGTCCCTACCCAGACTGGAATTACAAACATGTTTGTCTTAAAATGTATAGAGAAGATTTCAGACGAGTGCCTGGAGTAATTGGCACTTACTTTGCATCTACTCTCCTACACTGTTGTTTCAGAATTGGACAAGTCTCCATTTGGTTTACCACAGTCATGTGAAATAGGCTCTATTGATTACCATAATCAAGGGCTGTAGCTAGCAGGGGGGGGGGGGGGGGGGGGGGGGCAGAGGGGGCCCAGCAAAGTAACATTTTAAGTCTCAACATGTGGGGAAAAACCTGCTTGCTCCCCCAGCAAATACAAAGAGTTTCCAAGGCTTGCCCCCTCAGACAAAAATTTCTAGCTACGGCCTTGATAATAAACAATCTCTTTGTTTATATAATTAGGTTTTATTGATAAATTTAACTTTTTTGGTATTAGAGGGCAGGGAACATGATGCAAGCATGTTGGCAGAGTCAGGTCTCTTGGCAGAATTGCAGACAAATGCCTACTCCCCTACTGGTGATCCCCTCTGCATATATGGTGACCCAGCCTAGCCACTGCGTGTTCATCTACAGGCACCATTTAGGAATGTCCATCTTACACCGCTAATGCATGAGTTTAATACCAGGATGAGTTCAGTCCGCAGCTGTGTAGAATGGTTGTTTGGAGACATTGTCAACTATTTTAAATTTATTGATTTTAAGAAAAATTTGAAAATAGGTTTAAGCAGTATCGGGAAAGTTTATATTGTCTGTGCGATTTTGAGGAATGCACTTACTTGTTTGTATAGCAATACTACTTCAGAATTTTTTGGTTGGCAGCCTCCTAATCTTCATGAGTACTTTGCATAAGAAAGGATCTCAAAGTTGACTAAACATTTATTTTGTAAAAATAGCATTACTGTTGGCTAACAAGATACCATACTACTACACCAGTACTTTTCAGAAACCATTATGATCATATAAACCAGCAGTTTTATTATTGCTTTGGACATGTAAGAACTCAAGCAGAATTTAAACATCCGTATAAGTTAAATGCTATTTCAAAATATGAGCTAGTACTAACAGCAAACTCAACTAGTCCAATGTAACAAACACTCGTGAACATACAAAGCAATGCTGAATAAATAAACATTTTTGTTAATGTGTGTCTCTAGAATACGAGTACAGTTTATCACCTTTTATTGTCCTATTTTTCTGCAAGTTTTTGCATGAAGCCAGCCATCAAGGTCATAAGTTGGTTATGCTGCTGTTGTTGTTGTTGGTTGGCCAGAGTTAGTTCATACAACCTTGTGTGCCTCTCTTGCTCCTCCTTTTTCACTTTTTGCTCTTCTCGTTTCATTTCCATGTCCATTTTTGCCTTCTCCTTTAGGAATTCTATGGTGTCATTCCCTCCTTTTCTGGTCTTCTTTTTCGGCTCTGACGAGTCCTCACTCTTCTTCTGTTTACTCGTTTCTCCTAGCTTTTCGCATGCCAACTTTCGCATTTCCTCTCCTACGGCCCGATCTTCCTCCACTTTTTTCTTGTTATTTAATAGTGTTATATCCTGTTCTTCCGCAGCTTCCCACTTCTCTCGGATTTCCTCAAGTGCTTTATCTAACTCACTTTCCTCAACCTCAACTCCACTTGCCCTTTTCTCGTTCGCCATTTTCGCACGGTGCTTATCTAACAAGTGCTTCATGTGGTCCCTGACCGATTTCACGACGACTTGGAATTTCAAGTGAGAATGTGCATTCAGATTTCTTGCTATTACTTGCCAAATTTTGGTCCTATCTACTGTCCTCGCCTTGAAGCGAAAAGGCTCGAGCAACAGAACTTCCCTTACCAATGCAATGTCGTGATTTTCGGTCCACTCCATCACAGATCTAAAGGAAAATAAAAATGAAATAACAATTTCAGTGAAATGGTTTTGGCGGCATTTCAGCGACGAGAGTGAAAGTTTCCTAATAAAAGTTTCAAGGAGAATTTCTTTAAAATTTCAAACAGGACAATAAATCCTTATAAAAACAGCCCTTGGCCGCCAAAAGCATCGCAATTTAAGCGGTAATTAGCTTTAAGGCTTAATAGAACTACAACTAGAATAAATGAAACAATCTGTCAAAGAAGATTAAATTCTCACCTGGTTTTCGCAGCCTGCGAATCCGAAGCCTTGCTCATCTTTTTCTCTTTACTCGTTGAAAAATCTAAAATATCAGAGAAAATCACAACCAAACAATAAAACAGCTTTTGCTCAACTCATTCTCTTGGAAATATGTGTTAAAAAAGGCAATTTGAGCGAAAGAATGGAAAACAAGCTCACCTTTCGAAGAGGCCGTCAAACTAAAGGTTTTCGCCGCCGCGACGAGAGTCGAGGCGGCCAGAGTGACGTGACACGTATGCTAATTAGGTTCTCGACCATGTGAAACTACTTCCGGCCGGCCGCGTCGAGGCGTATCTTAAGGTCGCTAATCGCTCCCGAGCAGCCACGAACTAAACCGCTTCAAAACCGCTTCCAGAACGTTGCAAAAGCGCTTTTTTGGAAGCCAAAATGTGCACCTTCCGAAGCCCCATTGTTTGAAGCCTTTTGGAAGCGCTTCCAAAAGCGTTCCAGGCGCTTCTCGTTTCGTACGGGTAACTCTTCATATGCCCATATGGATTTCTTTTTTTCCCAGTCCCTACGCCTCCAAAACAATTTTGATAGAGAAATCGATTAGAGAAATCACCGCAAAAGACGCAAAAAATAACGTCTGTGTACGAGACTGCCGTCTTCCTTGGTTGTTAATTATGCTAATTAGATGCATAAAATATGTTTCGCGAATCTCTTTGACAAAATTTTGGATCAATCAATCAAACTTACCAGGGAGTTTGATATTGATTATATGCATCTGCTAATAGGACAATTACATGACTTTTGGAGGGCTTATAGTTTATTTGGGGCCCGAGTAGCATCATTTGCGCCCGAGCGCAGCGAGGGTGCAAATGATGCTACGAGGGACTCTAATCAACTATATGCCCGACAAAAGTCATGTTATTATCATTATTATCACTACACAAGGCCAAATAATACAAGTATGATAGTGTTCGTCCAACCGAATTGAATACTGTAAGCTTAGATAAAGGCAAAAATCGTATCGTTCACAATTATTTCGCCCGTTGAGATTACAAACTTAGGTTAATACATGAAACAAAAAGAATCACAACTTTTAAAAGCACATAAAAATCTACTCTGCTAGCAGGGTAATAAGAATCCCAAAAGGGAATACAAATGAAAATATGGCAAATGTTTTTTAACTGTTTTTTGTAGGCTTACTTCTAGTCAGCTCTCGCCATCCCTCCCGTCCTCGACCCGCGAAACGAAAGCACACCAAAAACCAGATAAATTCAACCAATATCTCCGGAGCCCTCTATTTTTCGTCGGTGTTCTGTCCGTGGCTGTCGAATTAAGTACTGTTTCCCAGACTGATAGCGAGTTTGTGTTTCGGTTCCACAATATTTTCTTTTTCTAGTAAACAACTTGTTCGCCTTCGCTTCGAACATGAGACTAAGCTTGTTGTTGTTGAGGTTTCGGCTCACCGGTGTGATTTGGCGATGAATCGCTGCTTAATTCCTGTCAGAGTACTCGGCGTCAAGGCTTCCCTTTCTCTGTTTTAACTTCGGCGTAGAATTTCCGTAGAATTTCACTTTTGACTTGTCTTGTTTTACGATGGTAAAATCGACAACAACGTTTCGCTTGTGCCTTGTGGCATCATTTCTCAAACTTCCTTATTCCCCACTCGGTCGCTTTCTTTGTGTTTTTTGCTTGTTCATTTAGCTAACTGATCAATGTTCAAGTCTGAGTTTTGGCCACTGAGAGTGAAATACAGGGTTTCTTTCAATTCCATGGCGATAAAGAAACGAGAGAAAGTTAGAAAAACTCGCCGAAAATTTTTCACCGAGTGAATTCCCGCCTCAAACTCACACTAAAATGGTATCCGCGTGATCTGATTGGTCTAGCGTGGCAGCAGAGCGCAACCACGGCCAATCAGAATGAGGGCGGCAAATGTATTTGCGGCCCGCTGTTTGCCATTTGGCCCGCAAAAATAGAGCGTTTTAGAGAGGGCGGTTTACAATTTGGCCGCGCGTAGTGATAATAATGTATATTACTAACAGAGCAACCATCAATGACTTCAGAATTAAGCATCGGTCATTTTGGCGGCGGCCATCTTGGATCCGCCATCTTAGATGTTTTACTTCTTTTGTGTAATTGGACGATTAACTTCAAGAAAACGACTTTAAACATTGTTCGGTACAAACACATGCTCTTTTAGTTTTGCTCCATGGCACTTTTAGTAGAGTTACTTTACATCTTATGAGAATGCGTACACATCATCCAGCCATTTCTATAGAAAGGAGAGATGTAGTGATTTGTCATGCATGGCCATGAACCTGTGCGTGTGAAACACCAGCTGGGGGTAGCATCTCACAATCCCGCCGGGCCTCGCGTTCCCAACGGAGCTCTTGAAGGTTGGAAGGTTTTGCTACTAGTAATCCTGACAGGAAAACTTCTCTTTGCTCCTACCAAGCTCCTGTAAATGGTCGAAATGGCTTTCGCCATTTTCGCGTGGTTAGTCCATTCAATATGACTTTAGCTAGGACGTCGCCACCTTTCAGTCTTGAAAGTCTAAATGACATCATTGTCGTCTGTAGTTCACACAGTTACCATCCGGAAACGTCAGGCGAGTCAAGGCCTTTTCACTTTAGTGTCATGAACCGCCACGAGCTTGACAACAGTTTGCTGGAGATGTGCGCTAAATATCCAGTGGCGAACAATGTGACAGATTTCGTTTGGACCTGAATGGAAGAATTGATCTCAGCCTACTAACAAGCAGACGTGGAATGGACGATGGCATCCTGGATTTGTTTCATGGTAAAAATATATTTTCCACAAGGGATCAGGGGTGTCGTTAATGCAAGTTTAAATAGAAAAGCCCAATTTTAGCTCTTACTAGCTAAACCTCTTACTAGCTAAATGATCACTTACATGTACAGTACAGTATATTCAGTTTTGTCAATAGAACTGTCTTCTCTTGGCAGAAAAATATTTAAGTAGCGCTCCGTCTTAGAACTATAGCGGAAACAATAGGGCCGCGGAAACAGTGGTCGTCTAGTGATGCTCACACTCGATTTTCTTCTTGAACAACGAAATGCTATAAAATATACGGAAGACCTATTCGGAAAGAATTCAGCACTGCAAACGAAGTATTTCGCTACGAAATCGGTCAAAAATAAATTTCAACCAATCAGAAGGCCAGGATTTGTTGACTAAGCCAATTAGTTTTTAGAAAATTAACAATTTAAAATTTTGAACAAAGCATAACTCAAATTCCCCATAGCCGTTCACGCTATCGTTCTTGGACGGAGCGCTACTTAAAGTTTAATTAAGCCACCTTTAAACTAGTTTAAGCACCGGTGTGAATGGGGTTTAAGGCTATTCGACTTACCTTTATCAATGCCGTGTTACAAACTAAAGCGCCTTGTTCTCTTGACGAATATTATAGATACGGTACAGTTTCGGCGGTGGCTACCGTAGAAATACTCTCAAGACCGCGCTTTCACCCGATTTCTCTGACCTCCCTGCCCACTAAACCTAGATTAAAACAAAAGGCCATTTGCACTAACTGGCAACGGCAACTAAAGCAACTACCGGCAACTACCTTCGCTGCCTCCATGCTCACCTCCATTACCGTAGCTCTTGCTAACCTCCTAGTGAATTTACACACTATTGGCTTAGGGCCGCTTCTGTTGCTATCTCGTAGAGGGGACGCGATGAGCAATATCTATATCATTGAAAGTAACTTCAGCTCCATAGCAATGAATAAATCCAGGCATACCCGTGCGAGTTGATCTCTCAGGATTTGGCAAATCCTAGGATTTCCCGAGTTATTCTAGATTCTCCTAACTTTTGGGAATTATAGCAATCAAGCTAAGTTTACAAATTGGGAGTTCCTAGGAAAATGCGGGAGCCAAATTAACGCAAATTTCAACCCTTCAAAAATGTGGCAGTTCCTAGGAGATCCTGAGAGCAGCCTACATTTCCCCAATTACAGCCAGTCTGACATTTTTAATTAATAAAAATGAAGATTTGCCACCTCTGATTATGCGGGAGTTCCTAGGAGATTCTTGGAGCAGTTCCCAAATCCTCTCACAATCTTGGAGTGACCTCCTGAATATTAAACTTGGAAAATTATTTTGCGTACAAAACATGCGAAATTAAATAACCTAGTTAGAAACTGATGCGTATGTGAAATGTTAACTTATGTGAACCTGAAGTTGGACTTGATGTGAAACGAGTGTGTAGTTTTTTTAAGAGGAGAATTAAACTTTGCAATCTGAAAATGCTGTAAATGACTCACTATGGCCAAAGCAGTGGCTCGGTACTAAAAATCTCTAAAATTAGCTGCATGAACATTTAACAAACAAGAAAAAAGGTGGAATAATTCAATCTGTCTTTGTAGTAATTTTAAATTAAAACAGAATTGCAGCCCATGAAATAAATGTTGTTCTGATTGTTGAGCGAGAGGAACCTGGTGTCGAGTGTTCTTCGCTTCCGATTTGTTAACTCGCACTTTTGAAACAGAGGCGGCCAGACACAAACGGTTGGAACGTGGCAGTGTAATATGCTCGCATGGCATGGCCCGCGGCTCTCGTTCTGGCAATATAAACTTCGTTACAGAATCTGTCGATTATATTATGGTTGGACATTTCTCCCAGCATATCCTCGAAAGATACTACCAAAGAATAAACGCGGATATTACTGACATATAATATATAAGAGGTGAGTTAGAATTGTTGTTATTCCCAGGTCTAAGTAGTCCGTAAAGTTTCTGTGCTGAGCTTTGAGCTTATATTCCCGACATTACTTGTATAGTCCTTGTATAGATAAAAACTATTATAATGGAGGGGGCAGCAAATCAGGAGAACTACCTTTTCTTGACTTTATATTGTTTCGTATCAAGGGTTAGATTCGCGATCAATATAATCGGGTCGAACTTAAGCGGTGGTAAATCTCTTTGCAGTAATCTGTAATAGTTTTTGATCGGTTGTTTATTTTTAATCTCGCCCCAGCGGCACAAACGGTCGATCTTAAACCTTTTCCAAGTTAGGGGTTACTCGGTTACTCAACACTTACGTTCAGTCTTCTGTTAAACAACGAGAAAATTAACCTTTACTTATAATACTTGTTGTGTTTTGTTGAATTATAAACACCGGGTCACTGCGGTTCACGCTGCGAACAAATCGAGTAATCTGTACACGCCGTGCTATGGATTTTAAAGATCGCAAATTTGTAGAGCTTTAGAATATTCTTTCCAGTAAAATGTTGATGAATAATGCCTTCAATGTTTCGCCATAAAATCGATCACAAGCCTATATATTTTTGCTACGAAATTCCTTAGTTGTAACTCTCGAGTTGTTACTAATATTTCACAATAGACTACATCAGCAGACCTGCTAACACGAACTTCCGGTTTAGACATTAATGTGTGAAACTGGAAAGAAAGTTTAAGTTTATAACTGAGAATGAGTATTACGAGTATAATTTTTAAACTGCGCATCGTTTCTTGTAAAAACGGCAAATAAAGCTATCTTTCGCTTGATAAAGTATACACTTGATAAAGTATACACAAAGTCAGTGTATGTATTTAGGGAATGATAAATACATGTAGTTTAGAGAATGAGTAATTGTTGCTTTAGTAATTGTTGTAGAATCGGAAAAACACGCGCGCGACAATGATTTTTTTTTATTTATGGCCTCGTTTAAGAGGGTAAACAGTTTTAAACACATTTCACATGGTCATGTGTGATACTTTTGCCGGGCACAAACAATTTCACATCCCTTTTAGATTCTTTGCGGTACGCAAATAATTTTACATTCGTTTGCATGATGTTTACCAGAAACAGACAGTTTTTATGTAATTTTGGCTTGGCCAAAACGTAGAAAACCTCACATCAATTTCACATGTTTTACATGTCGGAGAGGGCACCCGTAGGTTCACATCGTCATTTCACAAGACTAACTAAAATACATTTGTGAAATAAACTTATTTTTCCACATGTCCATTTCACATGCATATGATATAATCTTTAAAATGGTATAAATTACGCTTTGTCGTTGCCCCGGTTAAAATGGTGCAGGTACTTCTAAAAAGTGGGAGAATCTAACAGAATGTGGGAAACTTTCGCTAATCGCTCCCGAGCAGCCACGAACTAAACCGCTTCAAAACCGCTTCCAGAACGTTGCAAAAGCGCTTTTTTGGAAGCCAAAATGTGCACCTTCCGAAGCCCCATTGTTTGAAGCCTTTTGGAAGCGCTTCCAAAAGCGTTCCAGGCGCTTCTCGTTTCGTACGGGTAACTCTTCATATGCCCATATGGATTTCTTTTTTTCCCAGTCCCTACGCCTCTAAAACAATTTTGATAGAGAAATCGATTAGAGAAATCACCGCAAAAGACGCAAAAAATAACGTCTGTGTACGAGACTGCCGTCTTCCTTGGTTGTTAATTATGCTAATTAGATGCATAAAATATGTTTCGCGAATCTCTTTGACAAAATTTTGGATCAATCAATCAAACTTACCAGGGAGTTTGATATTGATTATATGCATCTGCTAATAGGACAATAACATGACTTTTGGAGGGCTTATAGTTTATTTGGGGCCCGAGTAGCATCATTTGCGCCCGAGCGCAGCGAGGGTGCAAATGATGCTACGAGGGACTCTAATCAACTATATGCCCGACAAAAGTCATGTTATTATCATTATTATCACTACACAAGGCCAAATAATACAAGTATGATAGTGTTCGTCCAACCGAATTGAATACTGTAAGCTTAGATAAAGGCAAAAATCGTATCGTTCACAATTATTTCGCCCGTTGAGATTACAAACTTAGGTTAATACATGAAACAAAAAGAATCACAACTTTTAAAAGCACATAAAAATCTACTCTGCTAGCAGGGTAATAAGAATCCCAAAAGGGAATACAAATGAAAACATGGCAAATGTTTTTTAACTGTTTTTTGTAGGCTTACTACTAGTCAGCTCTCGCCATCCCTCCCGTCCTCGACCCGCGAAACGAAAGCACACCAAAAACCAGATAAATTCAACCAATATCTCCGGAGCCCTCTATTTTTCGTCGGTGTTCTGTCCGTGGCTGTCGAATTAAGTACTGTTTCCCAGACTGATAGCGAGTTTATGTTTCGGTTCCACAATATTTTCTTTTTCTAGTAAACAACTTGTTCGCCTTCGCTTCGAACATGAGACTAAGCTTGTTGTTGTTGAGGTTTCGGCTCACCGGTGTGATTTGGCGATGAATCGCTGCTTAATTCCTGTCAGAGTACTCGGCGTCAAGGCTTCCCTTTCTCTGTTTTAACTTCGGCGTAGAATTTCCGTAGAATTTCACTTATGACTTGTCTTGTTTTACGATGTTAAATCGACAACAACGTTTCGCTTGTGCCTTGTGGCATCATTTCTCAAACTTCCTTATTCCCCACTCGGTCGCTTTCTTTGTGTTTTTTGCTTGTT
This sequence comes from Scolanthus callimorphus, assembly GCA_033964015.1. Taxonomy (NCBI): domain Eukaryota; kingdom Metazoa; phylum Cnidaria; class Anthozoa; order Actiniaria; family Edwardsiidae; genus Scolanthus; species Scolanthus callimorphus. The sequence continues at coordinate 3,218,705 of CM066911.1, forward strand.
CATTTAGCTAACTGATCAACGTTCAAGTCTGAGTTTTGGCTACTGAGAGTGAAATACAGGGTTTCTTCCAATTCCATGGCGATAAAGAAACGAGAGAAAATTTTTCACCGAGTGAATTCCCGCCACAAACTCACACTAAAATGGTATCCGCGTGATCTGATTGGTCTAGCGTGGCAGCAGAGCGCCACCACGGCCAATCAGAATGAGGGCGGCAAATGTATTTGCGGCCCGCTGTTTGCCATTTGGCCCGCGTTTTAGAGAGGGCGGTTTACAATTTGGCCGCGCGTAGTGATAATAATGTATATTACTAACAGAGCAACCATCAATGACTTCAGAATTAAGCATCGGTCATTTTGGCGGCGGCCATCTTGGATCCGCCATCTTAGATGTTTTACTTCTTTTGTGTAATTGGACGATTAACTTCAAGAAAACGACTTTAAACATTGTTCGGTACAAACACATGCTCTTTTAGTTTTGCTCCATGGCACTTTTAGTAGAGTTACTTTACATCTTATGAGAATGCGTACACATCATCCAGCCATTTCTATAGAAAGGAGAGATGTAGTGATTTGTCATGCATGGCCATGAACCTGTGCGTGTGAAACACCAGCTGGGGGTAGCATCTCACAATCCCGCCGGGCCTCGCGTTCCCAACGGAGCTCTTGAAGGTTGGAAGGTTTTGCTACTAGTAATCCTGACGGGAAAACTTCTCTTTGCTCCTACCAAGCTCCTGTAAATGGTCGAACACGGCTTTCGCCATTTTCGCGTGGTTAGTCCATTCAATATGACTTTAGCTAGGACGTCGCCACCTTTCAGTCTTGAAAGTCTAAATGACATCATTGTCGTCTGTAGTTCACACAGTTACCATCCGGAAACGTCAGGCGAGTCAAGGCCTTTTCACTTTAGTGTCATGAACCGCCACGAGCTTGACAACAGTTTGCTGGAGATGTGCGCTAAATATCCAGTGGCGAACAATGTGACAGATTTCGTTTGGACCTGAATGGAAGAATTGATCTCAGCCTACTAACAAGCAGACGTGGAATGGACGATGGCATCCTGGATTTGTTTCATGGTAAAAATGTATTTTCCACAAGGGATCAGGGGTGTCGTTAATGCAAGTTCTCTAAAGAAGGAACTGCAGTTTTTAAATAGAAAAGCCCAATTTTAGCTCTTACTAGCTAAACCTCTTACTAGCTAAATGATCACTTACATGTACAGTACAGTATATTCAGTTTTGTCAATAGAACTGTCTTCTCTTGGCAGAAAAATATTTAAGTAGCGCTCCGTCTTAGAACTATAGCGGAAACAATAGGGCCGCGGAAACAGTGGTCGTCTAGTGATGCTCACACTCGATTTTCTTCTTGAACAACGAAATGCTATAAAATATACGGAAGACCTATTCGGAAAGAATTCAGCACTGCAAACGAAGTATTTCGCTACGAAATCGGTCAAAAACAAATTTCAACCAATCAGAAGGCCAGGATTTGTTGACTAAGCCAATTAGTTTTTAGAAAATTAACAATTTAAAATTTTGAACAAAGCATAACTCAAATTCCCCATAGCCGTTCACGCTATCGTTCTTGGACGGAGCGCTACTTAAAGTTTAATTAAGCCACCTTTAAACTAGTTTAAGCACCGGTGTGAATGGGGTTTAAGGCTATTCGACTTACCTTTATCAATGCCATGTTACAAACTAAAGCGCCTTGTTCTCTTGACGAATAGTATAGATACGGTACAGTTTCGGCGGTGGCTACCGTAGAAATACTCTCAAGACCGCGCTTTCACCCGATTTCTCTGACCTCCCTGCCCACTAAACCTAGATTAAAGCAAAAGGCCATTTGCACTAACTGGCAACGGCAACTAAAGCAACTACCGGCAACTACCTTCGCTGCCTCCATGCTCACCTCCATTACCGTAGCTCTTGCTAACCTCCTAGTGAATTTACACACTATTGGCTTAGGGCCGCTTCTGTTGCTAATTTGTAGAGGGGACGCGATGAGCAATATCTATATCATTGAAAGTAACTTCAGCTCCCATAGCAATGAATAAATCCAGGCATAGCTTGCTTCGAGACGTCTCAGCTTCTAGCGAAGGGCAATGGACGCCATGATGTTCTCGTGCTTGCTCTTGAACATCGACACGCTCTTCTAAAAGTTTCAGATCCCTTCCGGCAGCTTCCAACTGCCTTTTAAAGTCATCGTTGCTCTTGCTCTTGACTTGATAGTATCCCACATTTTTCGTTCACGATAAGTTAACTATTTTACCAAATAGCAGGACAGAGACAAATTCACGTCCAACCTGTACGCACACATGCGCTGAAAGAGACGAAGACGTAAGAAGACGGAGACCATGACCTACTATTGCGAACCATGGCTTTTCCAGACCTGCCAGGGATTGCTATGCCTTTGCTATAGACTACCATTGGCTACCATGCCTTACCATAGACCAGGTATGGTAGCCATGGCAGGCCATGATAAGTCCTACCATGCATTACCATGAACTACCATGATTGCGAACCATGGCTTTTCCAGACCTGCCAGGTGATTGCTATGTCTTTGCTATGGACTACCATTGGCTACCATGCCTTACCATAGGCCAGGTATGATAGCTATGGCAAGCCATGGTAATTCCTACTATGCATTATCATGACCCACCATTGCGAACCATGGCTTTTCCAGACCTGCCAGGGTATTGCTATGCCTTTGCTATGGACTACCATGGGCTACCATGCCTTACCATAGACCAGGTATGGTAGAAATGGCAGGCCATGATAAGTCCTACCATGCATTACCATGAACTACCATGATTGCGAACCATGGCTTTTCCAGACCTGCCAGGTGATTGCTATGTCTTTGCTATGGACTACCATTGGCTACCATGCCTTACCATAGGCCAGGTATGATAGCTATGGCAAGCCATGGTAATTCCTACTATGCATTATCATGACCCACCATTGCGAACCATGGCTTTTCCAGACCTGCCAGGGTATTGCTATGCCTTTGCTATGGACTACCATGGGCTACCATGCCTTACCATAGACCAGGTATGGTAGACATGGCAGGCCATGATAAGTCCTACCATGCATTACCATGAACTACCATGATTGCGAACCATGGCTTTTCCAGACCTGCCAGGTGATTGCTATGTCTTTGCTATGGACTACCATTGGCTACCATGCCTTACCATAGGCCAGGTATGATAGCTATGGCAAGCCATGGTAATTCCTACTATGCATTATCATGACCCACCATTGCGAACCATGGCTTTTCCAGACCTGCCAGGGTATTGCTATGCCTTTGCTATGGACTACCATGGGCTACCATGCCTTACCATAGACCAGGTATGGTAGACATGGCAAGCCATGGTAAGGCTTACCATACATTACCATGACCTACCATTGCCAACCATGGCTTTTCGAGACCTGCCAGGGATTGATATGCACTTTCTATGGACTACCATTGGCTACCATGCCTTAACATAGACCAGGTATTGTAGCCATGGTAAGGCCTACCATGCATTACCATAACCTAGCAGTGCGAACCATGGCTTTTTCAGACCTGCCAGGGGCTTCATTGCCTTTGCTATGGACTACCATTGGCAACCATGCCTTCCCTTCCCAGGTATGGTAGCCATGACAAGCCATGGTAAGGCCTACCATGCATTGCCAGGGATTGCTTTGCCTGGAATGCCTCAGTTTATGCCTCATTCTATTCAAGACTTATACGCAGAGGGTAAATAATCAATAAAACGATCTGTCCAACCAGTGTAGAAATTAGGGTGTATTAATTGTAAGGTTAAAGGTTCGAACCGTGATTATTTTCTTAATCTTTTTTTTTCACTTCTGAAGGCGAGCGCTTGTTTAGTGACGCGGTGGACAAAACGTTCCTAGAGCATTCCTCGATCATAAATGACAAAGTTACTTATGGCGGGAAATGTCGAGATCCAGCACGAGATTTCTTCGGCAGAAGCAACATGCAACTTAGTCAGATTTTCTGATGGTAATGCTAATAATCATAATCATATTTATATCGCGCAAGTGTCAACATGCGTTTTCAAATGCGCGTTAGAATATAAAAATATATCTTTATATACAATATTATCTACAATAATAACATATAACGATCAAAATTTACAACATACATAATAGTTATAATTAAAAATGTAAGATAATAAAAAGCTAAATATAGGCTATCGTAAAATTTTATGTTCTTCTTAAATGTTCAAATGCAATATTGCGGTCTTCTCAATTCTAATGGTAGACTGTTCCATACTTTAGGCGCAGCAGCTGCAAAATCGCTGTCACCTAGTGTTTGTAGTGTCTGCCGATATGTTTGCAGATATGAATTATGAGCTGGAGACAGCGAGTTTTCACGACAGCGAGTTTTCTAATCTACTTCTTAAACGGCTGCCAGTAATAATTCATAATTCCAAGTTAGTTTTAAAAAAGGGAAATAAATTTGTACAACTACTTCATTGAAATCTGATATAGATTGGCTTCAAGTTGTATTGTTTAGCTATTTTGAAATAACAAACAAAAGATTGACAATGAGAGCTTTTCATTACGAATAGTGTCTTTAGAGAGGCGTAGAAACACAATAGAAACACAATAAGATTCACGGGACCGTAGCGTGTTGTAATTCTAATACAACCACTAGTGGTTGTAACTAATTTGCATAGCAACTTTCATGAAACATATCTTGAAGTTTCTCTGACAAATTTACAAGATTTTCAAAACAGCGGACACAAGAAGCGATGATTTTTGTTGTTCACATAATCTCGCGCTGCGCGCTCATGTTGTAAATCTGATACAACACGGCTGCTCATGTTGTAAATAATACTTAAATAATTAAGGGCCATTATGTTTATTGTTTTATAAATAAGATAATAATAATTATCATATTTATATTGTGCAAGTGTCAACATGCGTTTTCAAATGCGCGTTACAATATAAATATATATATATACGATATTATCTACAATAATAAAAATTACAATATACATAATAGTTATAATTAAAAATGTAACATAGTATTATATCCAAACCGGCCTTTGTTCCACGGATCACTGATTTAGAGATGGGAACAACAGACTCCATTGTCCAGTACCTGAGCAATGGTGTGGATCCGTAGCAGAGGCTAGTGTGGATATAACACTAAACTGGGGCTCGGTGGGTGGGCGCCTAAATGTATATCCTTCATACTTATCTATTCAGCTATACTAAACCAGAACAACCGATTGCTTGATGGGCCCTACCCCCACAGCTACCCACCCCACCTCATTTTCTATTTATCCATGTCGTCTTAAACACCAGCGACTCCGGCCAGCCCTCGCGAAATGTGAGAAGAGAGTGAGCAATAGGATTGCTCGCTCTTTTATTGTATCCCGGGTGTGCATAGCTCACATTCTAGTGGTTTCCGTGCTTCTCAGTGCCCGTGGAACGTTTTCGGCCGATTTGAATAGTATTATATCCAAACCGGCCTTTGTTCCACGGATCACTGATTTAGAGATGGGAACAACAGACTCCATTGTCCAGTACCTGAGCAATGGTGTGGATCACTCCGCTCGTCCAGTGCCTCCACATCCGACGGCATCCCGTGCCCCAACCCTTGCCCCCAAGGAACAACCCGACCATATAGCTTCCCCATATCTCATCCATATCTTATTATATCTACCATCCCCCTCCTCACTCTCACGAGGTAACATTATATGTATATAGCCTAAGGTATGTCATTACTGTACGATTGCTATTGTGTGTCCGCCTTGCGCTTCTTATTGCCCCCGGGGGGAAAGCCAACACAAAGTTTTTTACTAAATTGAGATCATGATACTCCTGAGACAATTCTGCTACCGGGTGTTGTTTATCGGCAATCTCCGATAGGCGTGTGGACGTATCATCGTTTCGCAGGACTTTCCCCAGTTGCATATAATACTTCGCAGTATGAGATCTGTCCCAGCCTACATGATTCATCACATCCGCTAGCGTAGAGCCTGCCAAGGCTAGTGTAATCGCACAACCCGCTCGAAAGCTATGAGCGGTCTCGCCCTCATCAAGACCTGCGTCCTTGAGGTATATCTTAAGCCTTGCGTTCATCGTCTCCGAAGACACTGACGTCGGGAGGATCTCACCCTGGTTGTTTGTAGGGCGAAAGAGGAAGCCATCAGTAAGATCTACCTTCATTGCCCGTGTCGCCGACATATAGCTTTCGATGGCCGCCACAGGACATATCTTCAAATTCGGACATCTTTTGATGCCAAAAAGGTTAGATTTGTCTCCCCGTAGAGTTTTGCCCCAGGTATGATTAAAGAGCAAGCCATCGTCGTTTGGGAAACGTAGCATTTCATTTGTGCGCACTTGGCCAAGGTCACCCGGTCTGTCTCCCGAAAAATACAAAGTCTTAAAGTATGCTTGATCTCTGAATAAGATATACAACTTCTCTGGGTTGTCTTGGACCAGTCGTATCTGGTGCTCCAAGTAGTCAGCTAACCTGACCAGCTTGTCTACAAATAACGGAGTGGCCTGTGTGGGAGTGATGCCAGCAACGGCCTGTTCCTCTTTGATAAGTTTCAGGTATCTACGCACCAGGTTAGAGGCCACCGGATTTCCCATACCCATATTTTCGTGCCAGTCTCCCGCTCGATCATGCTCGTTAAAGATCGCGCGTAGCTTCCCAATCAGCGAGTCGACTGAACCTGAGGCGAGGCGTACTGGGCATTTGCAGTCAAAAGAACCTTTGAGGCCTCGGTGTGGACATCGTTGTGCGTGTACCTGTGTTTTCCCATTTGTATCTTTCCAAACCAAGAACCGTACTATATCCATTGGGGACGCGGACAAGACATCCTTTGGCGTTGCCATGGAAGCCAAGAACAAAGAAAACTGATCAAAAAGTCGGGTTTTCTGACGATTGTAGGCAGACTGTCTATCAAATAGCGAATAAATACGATCATCAATCGTATTGATATCAATGTCCAACCTATGTGATTGACTTGACTGGTTTGACGCCTTCCGGTTATACCCGCATCTCTGACAAAAACGGAATGAGCGGTCATTCGCGTGACAACATTGAGGGCAGGCCACCGCAGGTATCCACAGTCTAGGGACTTCGCGCAAAGGCTGAATAATAAAATCAGAAATACCAATTTGAGTCGTTTATCGTATAAATATTTAATATGCTCATTATCAGATTTAACATGAATAATACAATAAGTAACGTATAATATGTGTCAATGGGTTTCTCAGCCGTGATCTTAAGGAATATTGGTATTGTCACTAGTAACAATCAGAAAGAACTCTAAACGCCCACAGGTCCCAAGGAATAGGGCCATACTCAACGAAGCCAGCTATGCTCGGGCGGCGCAGGACACCTGACTCCCCTCGCGCTGCTAATTTCTCCTTAGATGTACATTGAGCCTGAATTATTGGCCACCAGTACGGCCTTGGATATCTATCAGGCACCACTAGCGTGCATCTCGCCTTCTGTTGTTGTAGAAACCGAAGGGTGGGGCCGATAAGCCGAAAGGGGGGGAACACGTATGGGTTCTCAAAGACAGAATCTTTCTCCGCTGAGATTTCCTGACAGAATACGTTCACACCATGAGCTCCTGGTGTCTGGAATGGCGCGAAGTAGGGAAGTGGGTTTCCTGTTCTGTCGGTTTGAACATTGGACTCCAAGGCCATTAGATCGCATGTGTGACCCAATGGGCCTCCATAGACGCGCTGAATAGTCTCCCATATTTTTGGCGACAAGGAGCAGTCCATAAGTGAGAGACGGCGGGATGGTGCGTCCGCTGGGTTTTCCAGCGACTTGACGTAATAGAGCGAGATGGCAATATTCAACTCGACGGATATCCAGAAAAAATTTCCTTCAAGACTCGAAGCATGTCATGGGAGCTTGCATACTGCCTTTCCCAGCAGCCGATCAGCACGGTGCTGTCAGTTAAGACATCGACGCGCTTGTTCCTCAATTCATCTCCCAACGCTTGAAGGGTGCGAGACAATGCAGTGGCCTCCTTGACGTGTATCGGGGCGGTAAGCATGGGGGGATTCCAAACATCCTTAACCTCTCGGACGACCTCCCTTTTCTGGTTCAAGAGAATACCGCCCCAAGCAAAATTCGACGCATCTGAAGCGATCGAGACAGAGACGTGTTTTTCTTGGCGCCATTTCATATGACCTTTCCACGTATCCAGGAATCTCCAAAACTCAAGCTCATCGCGCAGTGGACCGCTGACCATGATGAACTTCTTGGACTTAAGGGCTTTAGTGACAGCAATGTTCATTTCTCGTGTAAATAACTTTGCCGCCGGTACGACTAAAGTGAAAGATATGCATTTGCCAATGAGCTTCTGGAGTAATACCGCTGGAATCGATCGAGAGGATAATATGCTCTCCCTAAGCATCTGGAACTTTTGAATTTTTTCAGTCGGTAGAGTAAACGCTAGAAGGTGTGCGTCACAACAAAGCCCCAAGAACACTATCTTCTGAACAGGGGTAAATACAGACTTGGACAGATTTAGGAAATACCCCAAAGAGGTGAGGACAGACACAGCTATTCGGTTAGCAGCTTGCGCCGATTCTAGCCCATGCCGCTGCGTAGGGGGCGAGAGTGGCCTTCGTAACTGCCCTATATGCCGGTCGTCAATATATTGTGCACAAGGGACAGCTTGGCTTCTTATTTCCTGGGTAGCCACCATGCCCAAAGACTGGTATATATATGGCGAGATTTTCCATCCGAAGGGGAGTACGTTATTGACTAACCACCATCCAGCCCATAGGAAGCCCATGAGCGATCTGCTTTCATCATCCATTAGCACATGGTCGTATCCTGACTTGTCGTCAAGTTTGGACTGAAAATGGCCTCTGTCGACATAGCGTGTCAGGTCTACTACAGAGTCAAGGCGGAATGGCATGTCTGTCATCCAGCAGTTAAGATAGCGTTGATCTTGACAGAGGCGGGGCTTCGTAGGCTCTACCGTTAATGGCATCACAATACAGGGTGGGGGAACTTCACCTACTCTACCAATTACACCCACTGCACCGACTTCAATGCGATTCATTAAACTCTTGGAAATGAAACTTGCAAATGGCTTACATGACGCATGGTTCTGGAATATTCTGGACACTGGGTAAGGCGAGTCATAGTGACAGCCCCCAAAGTGTCCCTTAAATGGTCGTATAAACTCTTTAACTGCAATCCTGTTATCGATCCAAGCCATTAGTTGTTGTCTATTCGGCGATGTGCGTGTAAGCTTGTCCCATTCATCCCTACAGTTATGTACCTCGCCCGCACGGAAACTTTCTGGATCCCGCACACGCAGTTTGACGTTAGTGTCAATGGAGGAACTAGGAGCATTTTCCGCTGGGACTGGTGTCTCCGAACTGGTCCCTGGGAGCGTCACCCACTTCACTGTGTTTGAGTGATATCTCTGATAAGCCGCCATAGGATCAAAATCCTCACTCAGTTCCCAGTCAGGAGGGACGAAATCTTGAATACGCGATCGCTTGACTGGCGGCTAAACGTCCGTAAAAAAAAAACAGAAGAGAACCCCTTAGTATTGAGCGACGCCCCCTGGGATCAGTAGGAGAACGCCAGTCCCGGCACAACTGCAAGAGTCGAGCACGAAGGGCCTTAGATGACCCTGGGACTGTGAACCCTAAATCACCCAAAGGTTATGCTGTCTCAATCGTATGTTTTTTTTTTTTTTTCTCTTTGTCCTACACAGATCGATGTTCCGAGTCACGTGATTAACTTTATCTCCCAAATTATGCATAAACATCATGTGTCCTAGGTAAAGTTAAGGCAGATTGTATGTTTTCCTAGCTAACAACCGGTAAGCACCAACAGAGTGGTCACATTACAATTCCCGAAGAGGGCTTCGCAATGAGTCATATATAAGTAAGAGTCCTGAGCGAATGGATGGACTTGTTTATTAGTCCGTCTAGTTTGTAACTACGCAAATCTAGTGCTTAAAGAGCCTCTGTCAGGCAAGACAAGGAAAGCATCCATTTCCCTCGGCTGATGTAGGGAATGTAGTACAATATTTGCGATTTAATTCAATAACACAATTGTGTTCAGCAGACTTTTAAAACCTTTACAGGTAATTCGTTGTCTGAGATGGACTGAAGACAATAACAAGAGAATGACGGACAACATGCTCACCATACGTGACCGGTGTTGCGTGACATAACTAACATAATCAACAGTGAAAGCACCTCGCCGTAGAGGTTTAATTGAAAATTAGCATTGATGACGTCACGAAACACCATCCCTAGACTTGAAAGATACGGACGAAGAGAACATCTAGCCCAATATTGTTCAAAATGACCTGACGAACAAGTAATTTGCTTAGGTATATCAAGTCAAATCTAGCGTGATCTAAATGCTGTTATAAGTTTTAGTATTCCCTCGTCGATCGGGGTCATTTTTCTTATCGTTCCGACAATCGGGGAGGAAGTGCTCAAAATTCCGACACGCGATTTGTAATGCCCAAAAGTATACTCTCCCATATACAAAAGTTAGACAAGTTACCCATCCAAGGAAAGCAAACGAAGACACAGAATCCTTGTACATGGTTTTATTATCATGATACTCGGAATCGAATATTCATTCCTATTCCCTCTATGAATTATTATCTTGGACAATATCTAGTAATGTAGCGGAGCCTGTAGCATTTATAATACCTTATCACATGTTTTATTACCCTGGTATCCAAAATAGACTTTCATGTTGTTAATTAGTGTCCTGGACAATATCTAGCAATGTGGCCGAACTTGTGGCATTTATGACACCTTATCCGTCCCGTAGCATTCCTTGCACGTCCAGGAGGCGGAGCAGCCTCCCAATTACCATTCGCCACTCTGGGATATGGCTGAAAGCTCGGCCCCGGTGCTTGCTTGTACATTTTCGCCACGGTTTTGGCGACCTCTTTGTCTACATCATCGCCTAGGACATGCATGATGAAATCTCCCATACGCGGGCCTTTCGGGAGTTTTTTGCATGTTGACAAAACCGCCGAGAATTTGCGGGCATCAGCATGCCCCGCCTTGCGACCAGCGTCCTCCAGATGTTCTAGAGCCCCAATGAGTGCATAGGGATCAAATACATTGGGAGGTCTCGCAGCGAGTTGCCGCACCATCATGAGTGCCTGGTTGACAATGGAACCCTGGGCAGCTCCAGTAATTTGCTCACGCAATTGTCGTATTTGTTCCTACGGACAATATACACAACAACACAAAATGAGAAAAAAATCCCGCCACGCGGTATAAACAGTATTGATGCACAATGCCGTACGCGCACAAGTCCCTTAATTATCCCATAACATATTCACACATGGTACCTGACATTGTTTCTAGGACAAGTATACCTCCAATTAAGTTCCTACAAGGCACTTGACATATGTTTCTAGTAAATCGTGCGTGACCCAAATGGCCATAATAAACAACAGATAAGTTTCCGTACCGAAAAGACAACGAATTAATCAGACAACCAATTAACCACCTACAAAGCACTTAAACATTTCAATAAACCGTGCCTGGCCCGAGATGGCTATAATAAACAAGAGAAAACCGTTTCGTACCGAACCGAAGTTCAGTATACAGCCAATGAAACTCCTACATGTCACAAGAAATATGCCTGCAGTAAATCATGTGCGGCCCGAATGGCCATAATAACAACAAATAAATTTTCGTACTGAACCGAAGTTCAGTATACAACCAATTAATCTCCTACCGGGCACCGGAAATATATTTCCAGGAAACACGCTCAGCCCGAATGGCCATAATAACAACGCAGAAGTTTTCGTACTGAACCGAAGTTCAGTATACAACGAATTAATCTCCTACCGGGCACCGGAAATATGTTTCCAGTAAACACGCTCGGCCATAATAACAACACAGAGTTTTCGCACTGAACCGAAGTTCAGTATACAATCATTTAACCTCCTACAGGGCATCGGAAATATGCTTCCAGTGAATCGTGCCCGGCCCGAATGGCCACAATAAACACTAGCTAATTTTTCGTACCGAACCGAAGTCCAGTATACAACCAATTAAACTCCTACAGGGCACCTGAAATATGCTTCCAGTGAATCGTGCCCGGCCCGAATGGCCATAATAAACACTAGCTAATTTTTCGTACCGAACCGAAGTCCAGTATACAACCAATTAAACTCCTACAGGGCACCTGAAATATGCTTCCAGTGAATCGTGCCCGGCCCGAATGGCCATAATAAACACTAGCTAATTTTTCGTACCGAACCGAAGTCCAGTATACAACCAATTAAACTCCTACAGGGCACCTGAAATATGCTTCCAGTGAATCGTGCCCGGCCCGAATGGCCATAATAAACACTAGCTAATTTTTCGTACCGAACCGAAGTTCAGTATATAACCAATTGAACTCCTACAGGGCACTGGAAATTGCTTCTACTGACTCGTGCCCGGCCCGAATGGCCATAATAAACAATAGCTAATTTTTCGTACCGAACCGAAGTTCAGTATACAACCAATTGAACTCCTACAGGGCACTGGAAATTGCTTCCACTGACACGTGCCCGGCCCGAATGGCCATAATAAACAATAGCTAATTTTTCGTACCGAACCGAAGTTCAGTATACAACCAATTGAATTCCTACAGGGCACTGGAAATTGCTTCCACTGACTCGTGCCCGGCCCGAATGGCCATAATAAACAATAGCTAATTTTTCGTACCGAACCGAAGTTCAGTATACAACCAATGGAACTCCTACAGGGCACTGGAAATTGCTTCCACTGAATCGTGCCCGGCCCGAACGGCCATAATAAACAATAGCTAATTTTTCGTACCGAACGGAAGTTCAGTATACAACCAATTGAACTCCTACAGGGCACCTGAAATATGTTTCAGCTGAATCGTGCCCGGCCCGAATGGCCATAATAAATAACAGAGAACTTTTCGTACCGAACCGAAGCTCAGCATACAACCAATTAAACACCTACAGAATGTGTCTACAGAACTGAAACAGAGCAGATTCATATTTACCTCGAGTCCTTGGTTGTTAGGTGCAGGTTGGTTTGCTGGGGCCTGCGCCGGAACAACGGCTGGTGGAACGGCCGGAGCAGCTGGAATTACAGGTGCTGGCATAGCCACGGCAGGTACAACAGGAACAGGTGCTGGGGCCACAACGGGGGCGGCGGGGCGGACGGGAACTTGAGCCATAACAGGAAAGGAACACCAGCGACTCCGGCCAGCCCTCGCGAAATGTGAGAAGAGAGTGAGCAATAGGATTGCTCGCTCTTTTATTGTATCCCGGGTGTGCATAGCTCACATTCTAGTGGTTTCCGTGCTTCTCAGTGCCCGTGGAACGTTTTCGGCCGATTTGAATAATAAAAAGCTTAATATAGTTTTTTTTTGCTATAATAATAACTGTCAGCTATACTTTAAGACAGTGCCTAATAACTATATTTCATATCATTTATGTTGTTCAGACAGCCATCTTGGAAGTTGGGTAATTGCCTGTTGTAATGTGCGTTGAGCTCAATGCCTTGGAACTGGTCCGGTGAAGAAACACCGGAACTTTTGATATTCAGGGGTCAGCCGATGTATCTTCAATCTTAAAAGAACTGTTACGGGTACCCCAGCTGAACAATTCTCTAATTGACGTTCTGTTAAATTTAGGTAAGAGACTGTCGCAGTTGCTTCATATATTGAATCTATGTTTCTACGGGTGAGATGAAAGGAAGATGATACTGATGCGCTTCGTTTCCTGTGGTGGAGTGATGGATTGGACCCCGGGGGGACTCCCATATTTTTTGGTCGGGGATGATCGTCGTATCTTTTAGGGGTTAAAATCACGGTGGTTTGGTCTCTTTTAGGGGTTATCTTGATTTTCAATAAATGTTAGGGCCGAAACTGTGTCCAAATTGTTTTTTCCCATTATTGTGCTTCTAAAAACCGTGTAAGAAAGAGAGATTCTTCGACGAGAAGGCGAAAAATTAGAAGCAAACACGGAAATTTCTTCATGGGTATCTTTCACCTGTTAACTGTGTCCTTCGCGCCTACTTGGTACATAAGACCTCATCCTTTAGGGTATCTTTTAGGGTAATAAATTTTTTGAGCCACGCCATGGCCCGCCATGTTTGGTATCTTTTAGGGGTGAAACCGAAAATTTCCGACGATCATCCCCGACCAAAAAATATGGGATCCCCCCCCCCCCTCCCGCGGATTTGACAGACCCCGAGCAGAGATGACAGTCCACCTTTTCAATGAAGGCGGCCTCCCCTTGCATTGCAGCTTGGGCATTGAAAGAGACTGCTAAAGACAATGAAGCTGAAATGAGTGCAGCTGGAGTCCTTTAGCGACCGACAGGTCAGCGTCACAAGGATCTCGCTGACAGTAACCTGAAAATCACGGTTAAGTTTATCCATAAATGCGAGACCTTATATGAAAAGTATGCTACCCTCAGGTAGGGGCATGTGGAAAGGACATATCATTACCAGTTTCTCACATGACTACATATGATCAGTTCAAAGAAGTTTTCCTTGTGACATATTGCAAAGGCCAGGCATTTGCGAGGCAATGGTTCTTTAAATTACCTTTTATAAAATAATTTCGATAGTACGCGCGCACTGATTGGCTTAGAGCCATGTTTGCATTTCCATGTGCAAACATGGTTGTGACGTAACACTTGAGTGATTGGCGAGCCGGTAATTTCACAAGTTTTACTTTTTAGACAAAATACATGTTTTAGGCAAAAACATTTTTTGGGTAGACATTTGACAAAGCACATTGAATTCACATAAAGCATGAGACTCGTAAAATAACATCATTTTCGCTTCTTTACCTGAGCTGAGTTCGGCACAGTTCTACAATCACCTTACAGTTCGGCAGTCTCGTTTTGTAAATCATAACTAATTCTGCCTCTGCCTCTGAGTATTAAATGTTTGACCAGCCCATACGGTGCAAATAGGTGGATTCCTTTCTTCTTTGCCATGTTTGCCGTAAATAAAGCGTTCAAATTCGCTCTTCGCTTCTTACAACAGTTCCGCTGCCAAATATGCAAGTTCTTGCTCGGGAGAGATTTTGTTTCGGCTTCATAAACGAAGAAACTCGGCCAACTCACATATGTAAAGCAACGGCTCTTGTACTAATGTCTTCTGTTCGCCTTCTGTCATAATTATTTTGTATTTTGAATGGATGATAGGCTCCATTTTAAGCCACAACTGTCATTGTAAAATGCCATCTCGGAAAACTTGCACTCCGATCAGAGAGATCAGAGATTAACAAAATAATAATATATAAATTTGATATAGCGCCATTTCTACTAAAAATCCAATGGCGCTTTACAATAATTGTTATACTTTATAAAATAACTAAGATAGTACGCGCGCTCTCATTGGTCGACAGGTGTGTTTAGATGAGAGTATATAAACATGGTTGTGACGTCACGCCCGGGACGATGTTTGCGCTGCCTTCTTTTTTCATTCTTACATTTTGACAAAAATTTATCCAAACACTTGAAGCAATGAAATTGTGAAAGCAGTGCTGTTTTCTTTTTTAGCTATCAGTTGTTGTCCCATCCTTTAACCACAAGTTCAAAGAATTGGCTTGTCTTCGACTTTTTTAGTCAAACCCACGCGTGTAAATTTTCACGATTGTCAACATTTTCGTACGATTTAAACATGATATTTTTGTCCTCTGACATCCTCTTCCCTCCCTTTATGAAACGATTTCTTTGATTTCTGGGAACTTTTTAAAAGCATACAGCTCGTACTAAGAGGAGAAAAAAAACACAAAAATTAAGTTATAAAGCGACCCAACTAAAATTCTGAACTTGGATGGAAACTTTCGGCGAATCGGCTAGCCAAAATGAAGACCAAATTATGGAACAAATCACGATTTATTTCCACTTACTTTCCTATTCAATGATGATCTTTCACAAGCCGAGTAGGTAAGAAATCGTTTGCTAGCAAGTTAACAAGATTTAGAGTATTAACAAAACATGAAATTCTTACCGGCGATCGGCGAACACCGACGGCACTGTCGACGAAACTTTGACTTCAGAGTTGCTTCAAAAATTCAATATTCGTTCATGCCATCAGCAACAATTGAAGCCCCCATAGTATCATTCCAGTCTGGTATTCAACATTTTGCTTGATTTGAAGAATGAAACAAGACACACGCTTTTTCGCTATGCAGCTTTTTAGATGCCGAATTCGCCTTTCCAAAACTCGGCAAAAGGCTCAAGTCAACACGAAGGCCATTGTTGTACGGAAAATTCCTTTGGCTTTGCAATTCTTAACCCGTACATCCCTTCATTGGCATTCGCTTATGCTTCAATTACAATAAACACCATAGAAGAGGTCAATAAAGTAGTCAAAGTCGTTTCTTAGAAAGCAGTTTTCTCTCGCCTCCCCTTCGCAAAACTTGCAGCCAACTTAGTGAAAAACTTGAACACATGCGATATAACAAGCCCTCTGATTGGCCCGTTCAGGCCGTCGCGCGGTTAGGAGAATTTATATATTCACACAAAATGTTGAAATAAATTCATTTTAAATCTTTCGCTTCAAAAAGTGAAAGATATTTTATAAAAGCAATAGAGAACTTTTTCCCAGTGTCTACATACTCTGATGCAAACACTCGGGTAGGTTGGGAGAATTCTCGACTAGTTATGCAGCCACTCGACCTTCGGTCTCGTGGCTGCATAACTGTCTCGAATTCTCCCACCCTCCCCTCGTGTTTGCATCAGAGTATGTAGACACGGAAAAAGTTCTCTATTGCTTAAATATAAAATTAAATCAACTAAAAATATAAAAAATAAAAATGAATAAATAAAAAGATAAAAATGCTTACAGTGTGATAAAAACTATAAAACAATAAAAACTTTAACATTTATATGTTAAAAACGCGCCTAAATAGTAATGTTTTGATGGCTGACTTAAAAACACTCAGTGATTTAATGTCACGTATATCATCAGGCAGGGCATTCCAAATGGAGGGAGCTGTATAAGAGAATGCCCTTTGGCCATAAGTCTTAAGTTTGCATTTTTAGTAAGGAGTGACTTGGACGAGGAACGTAGTGTTCTAGTTGGGATATAGGGTTTTAAAAGGTCAAACAAGTAAAAAGGTCCCTTATCATTTAATGCCTTAAAAGTCAAAAGTAAAACTTTATAGTTGATCCGCTCAGATATCGGTAGCCAGTGTAGCTCTTGCAAAATAGGGGTGATATGGTAGTTCTTGCGAGACCCAGTCAGGAGACGCGCAGCACTATTCTGAACATGTTGTAGTTTCTGTATCTGGGTTTTAGGTATACCAGATAAAAGGGAATTACAATAATCAAGTTTAGAGGTTACAAAGGCATGGATCAGAGTTTCACAATTCTTAAAGGAAATACATTTTCTTATTTTGGCAATGTTGTAGAGGTGATAGTAAGCGGATTTACAAATAGTAGTAACTTGCTTGTCCATGGACATTGCATTGTCGAACCAGGCCCCAATATTTTTGGCAGACGAAGAGCAATACACCCGTTCAGTCCCTACGGAGTTGAGCATGGGCGATGGGCGGTGGCGAGCTGAAATGACAAGAAGTTCGGATTTATCATTATTAAGCTTTAGCTTATTGGCAGTCATCCATTCTTCGATATCTCTAATACAGTGTTCCATACGCAATATGGAAGAATCTGGCTCACCGCGTGCAGATGGACGAAAGGACATGTATATCTTGGTGTCATCGGCATAGAAATGATAAGACAAGCCGTGCCTTCGTATAACTTCCCCAAGAGGAGTTGTATACATAGTGTATAGGATAGGTCCCAGCACAGACCCTTGCGGTACGCCGCAAGGAAGCTTACGAGTAGATGATCTCACATTGTCAATACAGACAAACTGGGTTCTCTCCGAAAGATAGGACCTGAACCAGGCGAGTGCTTTACCCTTTATGTTAAAGTATTCTTCGAGTCTGTCTAGCAGGATTTTGTGATCAACCGTGTCGAATGCAGCTGAGAGGTCCAAAAGAACGAGAACCGCACACCCTTCATCAATTGAACACATGATGTCATTGTGTACTCGGGTGAGTGCCGTCTCAGTGCTGTGACCTATTTGATATGCAGACTGAAAAAGCTCTTTCATGTTGCCCTTCACTAGATGAGTCTAATCGCGCAGCAGCAACTCTCTCTGTTGCCTTAGAAACAAATTGAAGGTTCGAGATTGGCCGAAAATTCGGGAAAAGTTGGTGGTCAAGAGAATCTTTTTTGAGATCAGGAAAGATTGCAGCCACCTTGTGATTAAGGGGCACAGTTGAAGTATCTAGAGAAAGGTTAACAATTTTGGTAATTACAGGGAGCAGATGATCAAAGCAGTCCTTCAGTAAAGCCCCCGGTATCGGATCCAACAGACAGGACTTCCCAGCCTTAGCTCTTATAAGGGATGACAGTTCATGAGGGTCTGTTGGGGCAAGCTCCGTGAGCTCATGGGAGCATCGGCGACAAGTGTCCACAAGATCTGGGTTACTGGCTGGTACTAGGTTACTCCTAATATTTTGGACTTTTTCCACAAAGAAATCAGCAAACTTGTTAGCCAAGTCTAGGGGATTGTCATGAGTTGGCAGTTTGCGCTCAGCCTTAAGATGTATCAACTTGGTGAAGGTTGTGAATAAGACCCTTTGATTGGAGGCGTTATTCTCAATTAGCTCAGCATAGAATTGCATTCTAGACTCGTATAAGAGCATGTTTACGAGATTACATTGGGTCACAAACATTTCCCTGTGAATGGTTAAGCGGGTCTTACGCCATAAGCGCTCAAGTTTCCTTCTCTTTCTTTTTTCGTCAGCAATGTGATCATTATACCATGGTGCCTTGGGCCTCATGGTTACTATTCGTTTCTTAGTTGGTGCATGAGAATCGAGCAGAGATGAAAGTATGGTGTTGTAACGCTCAGCAAGATCCGTGACGTTGTCAAAATATTTGAAAGAATTTAGCTCGGAGTTCTCAATATCTTGGATGAAAACTTTCCTATCAACAGACCGCAGATTCCGATAGGAAACTTCTCTCCTTTCAAAATTTGGTTTCTTCATTGAGAGTTTGCAAGTAACTGCTGCATGATCTGATATTGCAGGATCATATACTTTAACATTTTTAACGAACTCATCCTGTGATCTGGTTATTACTAGATCCAAGGTATGTCCATTTTTGTGAGTGGCTTCATGAACATGCTGAGAAAGGTTGAAGTCATGGAGTAAGTTAGAAAAACGATTTGCAGCCCGATCTTCAGGGCAGTCTAGATGAAAATTAAAGTCTCTAACAATGATGAGTGGTTCAGTGGAGACAGATAATTTCTCAAGCAATGTACCAAAATCGTGTAGAAACATCGACACATTTAGTCGATTCTTTTTAGATGGAGGGGGTCTATACACTACAACAAGTCTGATACTCAGATTAGAATAGCTCATCATGGAATCTGTGAATTCAAATGATTTAAATGATACACCAGGGGAAAGTTTTTTAAGTTTAAAGCATTTCCTGTAAAGGAGGGCAACTCCGCCGCCCCTGGAAACTGTACGTGGTAAGTGATGAAAAGCATAACCCGCAGGGCACAAGCCATTGATAGTATTCTGATTGATAATGTCAGACCGAAGCCATGTTTCGGTGATCGCCAGAATGTCGATGTGGCTATCCACAAAAAAATCCTTCACAACAAAAGATTTGTTTTTAACAGACCTTGTGTTAAGCAGACCCAAGTCAACTGACTTAGAAAATAGTGTCGCAGAGGGGAGAGGTGTAAGGGGAATAGTTATAAAGTTAGTTGGAGAGCGAGAACGATTACTTTGACCAGGTTCTCTTTCAGGGCGTACATTCCAGTATGTATGGATGGAATAAGGGCCAGGATTCAGTGAGATGTCCCCACTCAAAACAAGTAGGCGAAAAGCAAGGAAGCCTGTGCAACAGTATGGAGAGACAAATTTCATACGAGTCTTATTGTCTTCAACCAAAAGGCTTGCTTCATTCAGGCCTATTTGAAACATTGATGGCCAAATGTTAAAGTTATCAAGACTGCAAGATTAGGAGGGTACATCATACTTCTCCCGAAGCATATTATGTAGGTATAGGGAGAAGGGTAACAGTTTGAATGGAGTCATGAAGCCACCAGCCATGATATTTCAAATAAAGAAGCTTTGTTTATGTTCTATTATTTTCCTTTAATATTGAAGCCCTTTATTCCCATTAAACTTCCCTTTAATTTCCTCACCCCTTACTCTATATAAATCCTTTAATTGTAATAATTTTATTATATTTATAGATTTCTAAGATATATTTGTGTATGATATTTGATTATTTTTGTTTATAGATAAAAAATATTGTTGACATTAATTTAAGACTTTTAGAGTAAAAATCTTTCGTAATTATATAAAGTGGAATTTCTAATTGGGTGATGATAACAAATCAAGAACGTGTTGAAAGACGAGACTGTAAGCAGTTATTATTGACAAATTAAATTAATACTTTGTAAAACTTTGTAGTGTGCTAGTAAATATTGGAAGGTGCGCGGGTTCGCAAAATATGCGCTTGGGAATAAGCAAGACAGAGTTAATTAACGCGAAGTAAATGAGATGCAAGGCTAGAAAGAAGTTTACGGACAATTGATTGCAACTACGAATATTTAATTACTTCGTTCAAGGAAAAAATATTAAGCAAGAAGGGAAATAAAAAAGATAGCAAGATCCGAGGCTCCTTAAGAGCAATTCGAAAAATGTAGATTCAAGGGACAGACAGTAGAGTTGTTGAGTACACAGTTCAGACGCCAGACCTTAGAAGGTTTTGGCGGGAAGTGCAGGAGACAGCAAAAATAATCGCACAAAACACAGGCAACAAAACCAAGCGACAGTAATTAAATAAGAACAGAATTAGAAGTAGTTAAGTTACCGGTACCGGACTTCGTATTATGCAGGCGATCAATCAGTCACTTGGGCATCCGAAACCTCACTTGAAACCTTGATGTAGCGTCGAGATTAAAAACCAAACTTCAGACCACCGAAATGTACCCAAAATGCTTCAAAAAGTTGAACCAGAGTTGAACAGGCAGATCCAGATTAGTTTCAGATACGTTATTAGTACGTCTTGGTTGGATATGAAATGCTTTTCGGCGATGATAAACTAGATTTCAGGGAGAGCCGAAACACACGTCTGTACGTTCCGGCGTTGCGTTGCATGATTGACAAATCATGCGATAGAAAAAGCGCTCTGATTGGCTGATGCAGCCTTTTCATCTGTATGGAGAATTTAGAGTCTCATCCGCTTCAAAACCTTACTATATATATTCTACGCGCATTTTAATTTTGTAGATAATTATTTTATAAAACAAATAAAACACAGTTCCCGTGACTGCACATGCTTATGCAAACCTCGATGTGGTTTGGAGAATTCTCGAGCAGATCTGCTCTCGAATTCTCCCAACCACATCTCGGTTTGCATAAGCCTGTGCAGTCACGGGAACTGTGTTTTATTTGTTAATTAAAGTCACAAAGTTCAGATTATTGTCGGCAGAACCAGAACCTCACACTTGGTGGCAGTGACATGGTAGACATTGATTAGTCTGTGGTATTGATTAGTCTGCATACCATTTTTGATGAATTGGGTGCTGTTAACACGGCCAATCTGCTGTGTTTTATGTATAATTTGCTTACCATTTCCCCCACTATAGTGATTTTATGGGAAATGAGATATTATTGGTGTGAATATTTTCTGTTGTTGCACAAACAACCAGACATAAAGTGAAGAATAAATTACAATTTGTTCTGTGAGAGTAAACGTAGTTTTACTAATAATATTCATCCATTATTCATAGGATGCTCATCCAATCTCTGCACTGGATTCAGATCAGGTGACACTACTTGTAACCCCCGATACCACATGGCTAGGTGTCTGATACAGAATACTAACTGATCGAATTAGTATTCTGTATCTGATACAGAATACTAATTAGACCAATTAGTATCCTGTATAGGACACCTTCAAGTGAAGTCCAGATAAACATTAAATACCGAAAGATGACAATAAACCTTCTTGTGCCAAATTTTCGGCTTTATTTAAAAGCCTTCATCAGGGCAACTGATGAAGTTTACAGAAACCGTTAAATATACACGCGTGAAGATACCGCGCGCGCTTATCGCGCGCAATAACAACTAGAAACAAAAGGAGCGCGCATAGCAACAATGCCATGTTGTTTACATGTTTGAGAAATCATCTACATTAAGGCCACGTGGTGTAATAGCCTTCAGACGGTACGCCCATTGGGCCTCCCTATCTCTAAGAGCAACCTCTGAAGTAACCTGATCAATAACTTGGACAATAACATCCGAAAGACCCAAGTGGTCATCTGAGTTAAAATGTCTATAAATAAGGTCGTCCCGAGCCTTTGCCTCGTCCGTAAGATTCTTTTGCCTGTTGATTCTGGATTTGTGATTATTAAACCTAATACGGAACTTGTTAACAGTAGATCCTACATACTGCAAACCACATCGAGAACAAGAAATTAAATAAACTACCATCTGAGAGTTACAATTAAAGTTAAAATTTATAAAGCACCTTCCGGAAGGGGCCCGATATTCTGCAGGCACTGCAGAAAGTGTTTGGTGTCCCTTATATGTGATGGGATAGCAGGTACCAATGACTTGATGTGGTAGTCCACGAACTCGGAGATCTTTTCTGTACACGTTCCACAACCCGAAACCACAGGACGACCGGGGCATCCTCGCTTGTGAAGCTTAGGTAGCAAATAGAACCGTCCTGCCTTATGGTTACTGTTGACTAAAAGATACTCTAATGTTTTATCATCAATGTGACCATCTAAGTTAAGTTTAAGTACCCTATCATTAACTAAATCAGCTATATATTTAGTAAGGTCTTGTTCGGCCTCTCTATAGATCTCTTTATCGCCCAACTGGCGATCGGCTTCCCCGATGTAATCTTCCTTGTTCATGACTACTACACCGGAACCTTTATCGGCCTCTTTTATAACTATATCCTGATACGATCTCAGGCGTGAGAGGGCCATACGTTCATCGTGACTAATGTTGCTATAAATGCGTCTACCATTATTAACCTCTCTAAGAATTTTGTCCTGGATAGCAGTAGAATATGCCTCTATGGCTAAATCTCTAGATCTACGCGGGCACCATGTAGATTTTTTACGAAACGACGGAATATTTGAAAAATCACTATCTACATTATCTTCATCATAGAAAAATTATTTAAGTCTAATACGTCTAATAAATAATGGTAATTGAACTGAGTGGAGTGCAATTTGGTCTGAAATCATACGCGTGATTTCAAAATCAAACGAGCGCGTAGCGCGAGTTTGATTTGAAATCACAAGTATGATTTCAGACCAAAATTGCACGACACGAAGTCCAATTACCACTTTATTATATCCATTTTTAAATCACATTCTAGAGGCCCAGAGGATTCTTTCATTTTATTTTCTCGAAACCGGAAATGCCTCACAATAACACTGTATGCAAATCGAACTCATTATATGCAGAAATTGTCATGTGACAAACAAAACTATTTCGATCACTCATCTGCAAAGTTCATTCAGAGTTGAGATCAGTCGTGTTTAAAATCACACCATACACAATTCAACAAAGTAATTGTCATTGTCTGACACAAGGAAGGAATGCTCGTCGCTTTTATTGCGGCCTTGGACTTGAAGATGGAGTGGAAGAGTGGAGTTGGAGACGTAGAAACTATTGAAGTTTTGCGATGGAACTGACTTTGCTGGGCGAAAGCTGAAAGCTTTTCGGTGGACTCGGATTCCTGGACTCGGGACCGGAATTTTGCACCAGACGTGCTGGATTATTCCCTTGAAAATCATACATATTGTCGTGAAACTGATATCATACTCTGGAAACTCGACAGATAAAAAGGTACTGTAAATATTTAAAGTTTCATCCATAGTTTTGTCTTTGTTTCTTGTTTTTCTTTTCAAGCAGAAGAAGAAAGGGGAGAATTTCCCAAAAAAATTGCAGGAAGATGGTTTTCCTGTCATTATTTTCCTGTAATCTGATTGGTCAGTGCCTTTTAACCCAGAAATCTGATTGGCTGATTGGTTTTGATGCTTCATTTTAATTGGCTGAGAAAAAGATGCGATTTAGACTCAAAAGGATGCTATTTGGGAATAAATCGCACTGTTGTAAGCCAATCAGATTGCAGGGATTGACAGTGATTTCAAACTGGATATAATGGATATATGGATTGTTCAGCGGACATTGGAGGTTCCGGACGTGTTTTCCTTGGCCTCCGTAAAATTGTTCAGAATATTAACTCCTTGTTACCTGATTGCTCTGGTTAGCACTCTACTAGAACAGGAGAGTAATAAAGAGACCGTGGCTCAAGTTCTTTGACATTTTTCAATCAGTTTTTCTGTGTTTTGGGACTATTTGGTCGACCAAGTGGGCTTCAAGTTTCCCGCCAAGAACTGCCGTGATATTTCTTGACCCAGCAAAGACTGATCGCGCCATTTAAAGGTTAAGGTATTTTTTATTAGTAATCCTTTCGAAACATTTTGTTTTGCAGTCTAGTGCTACTTTTTCTTTAATTTTTTGCTTGGATTATATTTTTCTATCTAATTAATTCAATTTGAAGTTTGGGTTTTTCAAGGTTCACTTACCACCGCTTTACTCGCAATTTGCATTAAATTATTTGTGTCACGCTTTTGATTTTGTGCGTTACTTTCTCGCGGGACTCGCGCGGGTCGACCAAGCACTTGCCACTCGCAAGGGTTTAGGGTTTAGATTCACAGATCTTAAGTAATATATCAAGTAATATTATTAAGTAATATATCTAGCTTGCATATTTTTATAATAATTTTTAGCTCTCCACACAATTATACGTTTATCATCGCATATAAAGAGTTAATAAATGAAATAAAAGGGAACACATTACAGCCTAAAGGGAATTTAATTAAAACAAGTAAGCTAAAGGGGAGGTAAAAGGGAAGTAAAGATTTTATTGGCATAAATCCATAAATAAAGTATAATATATTTAAAAAAGGGTTGAACTAGAATTATTTTTATCCTCTTAACTATACTTAGTTATCAAAATTATATCTACAAATTATGTTATCAAATTATCATTTAAAATCTATAAAACTATTATAAAACCTACAAATGACTAGAGGGCGAAAAATGAAATTTTCCAGATTTTGGCTCTCGTCCTGCTTCTAGTGGTCATCAATGATGCTTCCAAGTCGCGTGATGTTTGCTATGGTGGGGGGTCACTTGCTTTGGCACTAAAGCTGGACATGAGCACCTTATTGAGGTCTCCCATAGGCAGCAGACCAACCGTGTTGTCACATATCGCCCCAAAAACTACACCACATCTCACTAAGACCTCTGGTCGCTGCCTGCTCCACGCTTTGCTTGTAGCCTCATATCTTATTTTGTTGGCTGGTGATATTTCCATGACTCCTGGCCCCATCTAAACCTCTGAATACGCCAGTAGTTTTTCAATTTCTAGTAACAGCCACACCCGTTTGCATTATTCTGAGAAGCCCAGAGGCAGGGGAATCGACCAAGGCGGGGTGCCTATCCCTGTCATTACATCCTCCCATGGAGTGCCAAAACGTCCTTTTAGAAATAATACGACCTCCACTAGAAATCTGAATAACTGTGTTATCATTCAACCTAGAGTGTTCTTATTCCCCTTGAGCAATTCAGATGGCAGAGAACATTTAAATGATGACCAAGGTCTTCGTCCTTCCTTAGTAGAAATTCAACCTCCCACCAAAGGACACGGAAACCTAACAATAACATCAAAGTTTCAACAAACAAAGAATGCTTCGTAGCTCCCTCGCGACTGCGTTTTGCAATTTGGAATGCTCAGTCTATGAAAAAAAAGTCGGCGTCCATTTGTGATTTCATTATTTCAAAGCGCCTTGATCTCCTGGCTTTGACTGAGACCTGGCTAACAAACCTTGGCACGGACAACGTAACTATTGCTGAGATCACCAACACCTTACAAGACTACGATTTTATTCATGTACCGAGGGCAGGTAGAGGTGGTGGAGTTGGTGTTCTGTTGCGAAAGGGATTCACTGTGAAAGAAAACAATATTTCAATATTTAAATCCCTGGAGTACATGGATCTGTGCATTTCATCAAACTCAACATCCTTCCGCCTTATTGTGATCTATAGACCTTACCCTTCTAAGAAAAATAAGCTTACCGCTAGTATGTTTCTAGCTGATTTCTCTGTACTATTGGAGGAACTAATAACCACCCCTGGGTACTTGCTACTAACTGGTGATTTCAATTTTTATATGGACAAGCCTGATAACTCTGATACCAGCAAATTTAACGATCTTCTCGACTCAGCTGGTTTCGTTCAGAGGGTGAAGGGCCCTACCCATCGTTGAGGCCACACCTTAGATCTTGTCATTGATCGCCAGGATGATCAACGGCTTCCTTCATCTTTTGACGTTGTAACTGATTTACCATCTGATCATTATGATGTTGTTGGTTCGCTTGATTTTCCGAGACCAAGCTCAACTAAAGCGTCGTTCACTACTCGGAACCTTCGGTCACTAGATCAATCAAAATTTCTTGAGGACCTTTCTGTAGAGCTATCTTCTGGAGGTCTTCATTCCCTAACCGATGTGAATGCATTAACAGACAACTTAAATGATACTCTGCGTACTGTACTAGATACGCATGCACCAAAAGTGACCCGTTCAATCAGGTTACGCCCTCACTCCCCTTGGTTCAATGATAATCTAAAAAACCTGAAGCAACGTAGGCGTTGGTGTGAGCGGAAACTCCAGTCTACACAACTTGAAGTCATAAGATCCGCTCGTTCCAACGCCCCCAACTTGCTGTTTCTTTTATCTAACAACGAGTCCCGGAATTTTGACAAAATACTGTCAATCTTCCCTCTCAGTGCAACCTCATCCAGTGGCTCAATACCTCTCCACAATGTTCGTGTCTGTATCTCCAACTCGTCCATAATAAGCCTCAGTTCTACCAGCAATAAACATTGTAATTGTCTTGAACAATCGTCGAGTATAGAATTCCAATTGTGTAAAAAGTCTTCAGAAGTGAAAGAAATGTTAGGCCGCTTTCTTATCTGTAATCCCTTGGGAATCAATTGTCGCTCTTGACACTCCTTAAGATACTCCAGATGATGTTTCTGTCTCACGCGTTTCTTCTCCAAATTAAGAATCTTGAAAAACGGATTTCTGCCAAAAAACTCCATCAGCGATTAACGAAGAAAAACTTGAATAATGCAAGTATGGTCTTCTCTCGTAGAGCAGTACCTAAAAACATCTTCACCTGAGAGACTATATGTTGTTTTAATCCGGCTAGTTCCATGTGGGACAGGAATCATGCCTTCTGCGCATGCTTTCTGCAACATGATTGGCGTTTTTTGTAAACACCCGAAAATTCTTTCATTTTAAATGCACATTCAGTTTAATATAAGTACAAAAGTTAGAATATCATAAGTACTTTACAATATTCGTGTCTATGTTGTATCGGCAGATACAACATAGCCACTCATATTCTAAATAGTACTTAAAGCATGAAGTATATGTAACTTTTCCATTACCAAGTTTGTACTTATTCATGGTAACAAATATACAATGTTCCTAAAGATATAATCCTCGACACGTTTACATCAATTTTAGCGTCATTAAATATCTCAATGACAAATTGTAGGGGCAAGTGCTTGTGTCGGACTCGTGGATAAATACTAATTGTCCTTCTCTAAAGATGTATGTATTGCCTTCTGTTACATTCACCACCATATAAGCTACAAAAACAGTAATACCACATGCAATACGCATATATTTTAGTGACGCATTTTCTGGGGCATACATTTTAACTATTTCTTGAATTATTGATAGTGTCAAAGGATCTTTCTTCATTATTGAATGCGGTCTTGTTCTTTTTCTGCCTGTACCAAATTATTGCAAATACTAGCATTTAAAGAATTACTTTAAATTGAGAAAAAGCTATGCGCCCATTTCAAAGCAGCATGCGCCATGGTAGTTCGACTAACCAGTTTCTTGTTGACTAATTTTATAGATATGATGCTAGATGTACTTTTTGACTGGCAGGACATGAGGCAAGCATGTATCCTTCTGAAATGTTATATACCCTCTGTCGTGAGTTTGAAGATAGTTCTAGCTTGGTAGATATTTGATTTGTTTGTTTAAGTCTTAATTCTTTTGCAGGCATGTTAAGGATTCAGATAGCGTTGGGTATTCGCAGAAGTCATATTAGGTTCTTTCATGATTATATGAAGATTTTCATCGAATTCAGTAAAGTTGTTCAGTACAGGGATGCCCTTACTCCTACCTTAAAGGGAGGCTGTCACGGCATAGCGAATATTAGCCTTACTTTGAAGAGGCTAAAAGCAGTTTCGTTCATCGAGAATAGCCAAAATATCTATCTAGTTTTGTAGATGAATCTTTTATATGTCAAACGAATACAAATTTGGCGTATCTGCTTCTGTTATTGAGCGAATGGAATCGAATTAAAACTTGATGTCTTTTCAATCGTTACGCCCGTACATTACGAAGCAGTTGTCAAAAATTGAAAATATGCCAAAAAATGTTACTCAACGAATACAAACTTTGATTATTTTGCCTCTATTGCTTTCTAAAAGTCACATGAAGTAAATAAATAGATTTAAGGGTTGTCTGACAAGATGACGGGTCATACTTTTCAATATTTTGCTTTACAAAGCGTGACAGCGTTCCTTAAGAAGTATTTACGAGTATCAGCTATAAATGATACTTCCACAGATTTCGATTTCAGAACTTTCGATACTTATCGTTCCACCAAAGCAGGCTAATATACAGCGCACTTTACGAAATATGTCTTGCAGTGAAATATTGGGAAGTCCACAAAGACATCCGCAACCCCTGACCTATCGTTCACACTGATGAAGCAAGACTGGTGTACAACACATATATATCTCAGTGACAGTCATGTCCTCTGAGACAAAGAGGACAACTATTGGAGCATCGTACTGACGTGACCGCTAGTCGTCTTTGGGGTGACGATAATCTTGCACCAAACAGTAAATAAGGGGCAAAATGATTAGAACTAGCATGGCGATTAGAAACACCTAGCTTGCGCCTGGCTGGGTATAAATGACACCGTTGCTATAATCCTCTATAATCCGCTATAATGCTATAGTCCTCTGAGACAAAAAGGACAACTATTGGAGCATCGTACTGACGTGACCTCTAGTCGTCTTTGGGGTGACGATAATCTTGCACCAAACAGTAAATATGGGGCAAAACGATTAGAACTAGCATGGCAATTAGAAACACCTAGCTTGCGCCTGTCTGGGTATAAATGACACCGTTGCTATAATAACGGTATGCTTTATTTTATAAATATATACAATAAAGCTTTTGTTGTAGCTTCGTTATGTGAATACATTGTATGAAAACAGAGCCACCAATCACAATTTTAATATACGACGCAAGAGAGGATCTCCCACCCCTTTTATGATTGAATATTAGCCATAACCACATGATTAAGTGTATTACAGATGACACTTTATTGTATTTACATTCACAATTAAAAATTCACATAGCTATTTTGTTGTTTGCAATGGTTATACAGCCTTCGCACATATCTCCATGATACAATGGACACTTGTCCACTCGACATTTGTATGGTTCATAACACGCTTCATATGTTCTGAGCCCTAAAATGTTAGAAAGTTCGTTGTTGTTTATTCTTTAAAGACGGCTCTTATTCTCCTTCCGGAAAAGCCTTGTTCTTGGTGTTTGCATTTTATCTTTTCAAATTAGGCCGCTCTGAAATAAGTACATCTTCTATGTCTTCGACGTCTCCAGACTCGGGCGGCTACTAAGGTGGATTGCGTTGTTAAAACCCATCAAGGTCGGGGTTGTCTGAGAAAGTATGAATCAAATCCTCCATCTCATCCATTGTATTCTTGAGAGCAAAAATGCATCCGTCGTCAATGTCACACCGTCAAATTCAATTTCAATTTATTTGCCATTTCTTTACATTAACAGTTATACAAAAAAAATGTATAAATAGACTTAAACAAAGGATGGCGAGAGCGTCTCAAGAAACCACTCCACTACGGCGCCCTCACCTTATAGGAAGAAAATAGGGAAAAAAAACAAGAAAAAAAAGCGAGACGAGACAGACGAACACAGATTACTAAAGTATAAAGGGGATAGAAACGTAGTAAGTTCTTTCTGAAAGCTAGAAACATTATGAATAGAAACAATAGACCGAGGTAAAGACTTCCAAATATTAGGGCCTTAAAAAAGAATAGTGAATTTTTTTAAGTTGGTGGGGCAAGCATGTGAACGATAATGGTCATGAGACCGGGTATTATAACTATGAATTTGGCTACTAGTAACAAACAGATTAGAAAAAAATTATGGTAGCGAATGGTGATAAGTATTTATCTACCCTCTAGCGAGGGTCAATTGGACCGCTCGAAGCCGAAACCTGCAGCCCGATGACCTGGTTCTGGTCGCTGATGACAACAACCCGAGAGGGCACTGGCCACTCGGACGAGTCACCCAAGTCTTTACGGGAAGGGACGGCCTGGTAAGAAGTGCGGAAGTAAATACCGCTACCAGCTCCTTCCATCGTCCAATCAGGAAATTATGTCTTCACAGCGGGCATAAATGCGCGCCAAAGCGGTACGTTCGCAAGAGTTGAGTCGCGGTCAGCGGTTGCATATTTCTGTGATAGTAGCAAGATGGCGGCGCGTTCGAACACGGAGCAGTGCAAGGAAGGATGTTTGCTCAATATTTATGCTGAGTTCAACCGCCATACCCTGCCCAAGATGAGGAATTTTGCAAGAAAAAGCTTCAGTGGACGTTGTTGTAGAGTACCAAAACAGTTACTTTACAGATTCTCTTGAATTTCAACAAATGAATTCGACTCGTGTAAAAGTTCGCTTCCACATCTCCTATTTATCGTCTTCCTTGCAAATTTCTAGCGTGCTTTTCGTCACAAGCGATGATTATGGCTTACAAGAACTGCCTAGATAGCGATTGACATATTTCCAGATTTGAGTATGCTGCTAAGTCATGGAGTGTATTAAGTTAATAGAGTTTGTCAAAAATTGATTTAAAAAACTAACACCATGAAGAACTGCACTGTTGAATGGGGCCTTGATATTTGACTAAGGACGGGGTCATGGACACATGGAGATTTTTATGCATTCTGCATTACGGGAAATTGTCACGGTCTGACACATCTAAAGCATGTCAGTCTCCAATGACAGAAAAAGGATATCAGGATTACCAGAGGAAAATTGTTGCTAGAAATGACTGCCTTTGTGTTATTGTGCCTAGACTTCAGAACCTGTGAGAGGCTATATCTTAGAGCTTAGACCTTCTATAAAAGCTTTCATTAATGCTAGAAGATAGGCCAATAACATTTAAGGTAAAATGATAACAAAAACTACGGTATAAATAAATCAAGGAATTCCCATAAAGTCTTCTTGAAAAATAAAAAAAATTCTAAAAATACTATAACACCTGGACGCTCAAGAATACTTATGTCTGAACTTGCATACATTCTAAACTTCACTTGCTTACATGCATGCTCACAGTTTCTTGGCATGTGACATGAGTGAAGCTTGGGATAACTCTAGTACCATCCACTTTTAGATATTTCACCCTCACTGTGGCAACTATATCTGTAATGGAAAACATCCTCTTTTTTGAGGGGGATATCTGGCTGGACAGTATTATAAGCAAGCTTGTTTGTTTTTTTGACATAAATTATGTTTGCTTATATTGCCTCCTAATTTAATAAGCTAGAAACTTGAAATAATGTTATTTTATTCTTTATTTTAAACAAATACATCTATTGACAAAAAATACATCATTTTTTGCCATGACCGTTAGCAGATGAAAATGAGCCGGAAGTAAAATGTTTTCAAAATAGCTGATCACTTTTGCACTTGTTAGATATACTTGTAGGAGAATATTATGTAGATAATGACAAAAACCAAAGAATGTCAACATTGGTAAAATGGATGGCTTCAGGCTTTAATAAAAACTGTTCACCCACTTATGGGACAGTTTACTGTCTTGCCAGTGCTCTTTGCACTTATTTAACTGGCACTTTCTCTTTCATGGAATTCCCAAAGCATATACAATGCTCCTCTATCTGTAAAACTAGTTCCAGGAGAAGTTTACAAATTGCAGTTTTGCCATTCAAATTTGAATAAATTAACTCTATAGCAGCATGTTACAATTATGTCAAACAAAATGTTACTGAATTAAAAATGAGGTCCTATGTTTTGCCCCCTGTTTCAAGCTGGCCATAATAGTTTATGACTAAAATAGCAGACCTACTCACCTGAGAACAGTAAATGACACAATATATTTTTTCCTCTTCAAGTAGGATTTAGCTACTATGGATTCTTGACAAGTTTTCTACTACTCAAGGTCAGCTGTGTCGGTTTTGGAAACCGCACTGCAGATAACAAGGAATTCAGTGACTGATATAAAAATTTTGATGTTACCTTACAAGATCTAGTAAACCACCACCTTTTTAAATGGTCTGAATGCTTTGAAAATTATATTTATCAATCTGACACAAGAAATATATTAGTCATAACTGTAATATAGTTTTTGTGTGATTTATGTTGTATTTTCTATGCAATGCTTATTATCTAATTTATTTTAAAGTGACTGACATGCGTTATTTTGTGATACAGTCCCATTTGAATGCCTGATAATTATCCATCTTTTATACTTTTGTGTCAACTATTTTTTTAAATTCAAATATACAGTGCAGGATTCTGTAAGTACAGAATCATTTTGATAGACACTAGTGTCACTGAATTTAAGCATAGAAAAATATGCAGGTGGGAAAATTGCAAAGTATAAGATTTTGGCCTCCTTTGTACTAAAAATCATTCCTTTCAGTTAAATGAAAGTTTCTTCTTTTAGTTGCTTTTGGGATAAACAAAAGCATATTGTGTCACTTATTTTTTTCACTTCAAATATACATTGCAGGATTCTGTAAGTACAGAAACATTTTGATAGACACAAGTCTCACTGAATTTTATAAGCATAGAAAAAATATAGGGGGGAAAATTGCACAGTAAGTTAGCTAAGCATAAGTAAGACTTTGGCCTCTTTTGTGCTAAAAACATTCCTTTCAGTTACATGGAAGCTTCTCCTTTTAGTTACTTTTGGGATAAACAAAAGCATAGCTTCATGTGAAAAAGTAGAACATAAGTTCATTAGTTTATTACACTTTGATTTTGACTTCTGAATAGATGCTGTTCAGACTTCAACTTGATCTACTATTATACATTCTGAATTCTGAGCGGAAAAATTTTTTGATCAAACTGCAGTGGACTATGATTTCAGTTTCTTTAAGCTGTAAAACTGTTTGAGCAATATTGGAGATGCAATTTTGGAGGTGTAGTGTTAGTTTTAAGTTCACAGACGAAACGAAACGCGCGGTTTGACCGAAGTTTGACCAGCCGCTCGGATGTCAATTAAAAGAGCTAACTTTTCTAACGATTTTACAATCGCTTAGGGTGATAAATGAAGAAAAAGGAAATTAGTTTAAGTACTGCATACTACAAGGAGGATTATTAACTCGAAATATCTTCAACTAATCTGTTAAAGCGAAGTGCAATTTATACGCAGAAAGATGTAAGCTTACAACCGATACACGAAAATAAAAACGCATGGGTCTGCAGTGAAAAACCCACGAAAATGACAGAAGAATCAGGAGGAATGTTTTTGATATTTCTGTTGTTCAGTTCTTACCTCTTGTAGCCAAAACTCTTCCTTCAGAAGTAAGCCCTAATTACTTCACATCTACCATCATTATCTTGCTGAACTGGAAGTATTCCACTCGCTGCCATGCCCTTCAAATTTCTTCTCAGCTCCGTAAGGTTTTCCCATTTCAAATGAAACCACCAACTGATTCTGAGCGATATTTTCGTCCAAAACACAGATTTCCAAAGAACTAAAAATGGTCTCGCGCGAAATCAAAACAGAAATTCAGAAAAACTAAAAACATAGCGTTTTGGTTTGAAGACTCGAGAACGCACTTAACATTAATTCAAAGGGATTAATAACTCCATGGAAAAAGTAAAACAAGGGTCAGAATAGCTGCTGACGACTATGTTCTGTTTTTTTTTCGAATTTTGGCACTTTCCAGTGGAGCAGAAATCTGCCTTCTGTTTTCCGAAACCCGTCATGTTTGGTATCAGAACGAAGCTGCTTCCTTCGGCCATGACTTCCCGCCTTCCGATCTTTTCCACGGTAAACAACGAGTGAGAAACGAGCTACCGAAGTGGATTGTCGGATGAATCCGAACATTAGTCACCAGGCTACCAAAGGCCTCACGTCCGAGCCCCAAAGCTGCCACGATTCAACGTACCGTTTTGGCGCGCGTCTAGGCCCGCCGGAAAAGGCGACTCCGTGATGAGACAGACAGACGATACAGATGTTACCCACTGCAAGATATTACGAGAAACTGAGGTTCCTCATGGGGACCCAGGATGTTAGATTCTATAAGCTAACAGTCAGCAATGAACTGCGTAGTTTTGTTTACGTTTGATTAATGTTTGATTACGTGACAATGTCTAATTATATCCACCACATGGAAGACACTATCAAGAAAGGTACGACCCGATATACTAACTACTTATTAACCGAGCGCGAGGTCCGTACTGAGAAATATCAACTCGAGGTCTTAAGTACAGACCGAGCCGCAGGCGAGGTCTGTGCGAAAAGACCAAGGGCAGATATTTCTCAGTACGGACCGAGCAAACGAGGTTAATAAGAGTTTTATTATATGGCTTTTGGAAGAAGATTGTTTTGATTTGCAAGAATAATTTCACGCGAATGGTTTTCCGCCAATTTACGACACACGCGCGCCGCTTTTATTCAAGGTCATTTGCATGCAAAGTCATTTACATGGATCGAAAGTCAAGCCGTGAAAACAGTTCTCTACAACTTATGCAAGCAAGAAATGCTCTTTTATTACAAATCCACGCTAATATCAAACAAAATGTATCTGGACAAAGATTTTCATAATGCTGGACTTTGAATAAATGACCGTGGGACATTTAAACAGTTCTGAAAACGAAATGCAGATCACTCCAACTGCAATGCAAGGAAACGTCACAGGAAAACGAAAATCTTGCTATTTTGTAAGCTTTTAAGCTTACTTCGACCACGAAATCAACGTTTTTGGATGAACAACTAAATATGAATACTCGACAAATTCAAAAGTGGACTGCACAGCGTTGGACGTACAGAAAACATTCTAAAGATATCTGGATGGATTGTAATCTGCCAAATTTGGGAAAAAGTTGGACTCAAGCGGGAGGGAAATTGTGAAAAACAGCGTTCTGAATATTTCAAGCAAATCACAATTCAACCATTACCGGTAAGCAACTCTTTCTAGAAATTAAACCCTGTCCTAATGAGACACTGCAGATCCTGTGATGCAAAGGATTTTGAATTGCAATAACCATAATAAACAAAACCTACGACAAATAAAATGTTTGCAAGAAAATCACCATTGCTTAGTTGAGATGAATTTGATTGTTGATTCAACTCTTTGTTTTTCGTCATCTTCTAGCCTTTCTTTGTCTATTTTCCTTATCAGATATCACATTTTAGACTTTATTTGTTTCACAAATTAAAAAACACCAGGTAGTTTTCTCTTTTCAAACTGAAATCTACATTAATGCAAATCGCACCTAAAATTGAGTAAACGGAGAAATACAAATATGAACTGAAACCAAAATCATGTGTGCCTTGTAACACTTAAGAGCGGATGTCTGTAACGGTCGTCTCCAGCTGGAATGTCAGAATGAAGCCTCTTATCAGCTGTTTCTAACGATATATTTTTTATCTCGTTGTGATCAATATTTTCGGAGAAATCCGGCCGAGTTTAGTGTCGGGTCGAACAAGGGGTTTTAGTAGCCATCCGTGGCCGTTTTTTCCGCACCAATAAAATATCAAAAGTACAAACAAATGCAAGGCGCTTTGAAAAATTTAAGCTGGTAGAACTGAAGAGCACATAATTCTTGCCAATTTAAGCAGTTTTTTATTTCCAGCGGTGAAAATTTTACGAATTTTTAAATAATAATAATAATAATAATAATAATTAGACCTTTTTTTGGATCCCCCATCTATAGGGTATCTTTGACGTGCTTTATCGGGTAGATCCATGTACATTTGACAACTGAAACTTACTAGAACCATGTGTTCAACTTGACCTCGCCAAGCAACACGAAAATCCACTTTTAGCAAGCCATATTAGACAAGATTTAGGGTCATTTTAGTGGAGAACGTCGTACGAGATGGATATACGGTTTTTGTTTATTATTAAATTTTTTCAACTACTAATAAATCATAAATTGCCTTTTGAGCAATTAGCGCTCCGCATATTTTACCCGAAAAGTATACCTTGCACAAGTAAAACAGGATACCCCGGCCCATTGACGGGGTTGGTAGTGGGAGGACTTTTTAACATCCAAATCAGTTTGTTTTTTTGTGGTTGCCGGTGCAAACAATTTATTTCTTTTCTGGATATTTTGCTTGGAAATAATTTATTTCAGTGCGCATTCTGCAAATAATTCTTTTTTCAAATTTTGATAATTGCGAAAACTTCCTCAAAAAGCAAACACACAAGCTAGCACGCTCTCAACTGGTGTGGGACAAACACCTTCACAAGATGGATCTTGGACGCGTGATCTGGTCGGCGCGACTCTGTCAAAGTTCCGGCGCAAGGTTCACTTTTCGGGTAAAATCAATATGCGAAGCACTCATTGCCCAAGGGGAAATTTATGATTTATTAGTAGTTGTAGTAGTTGAAGGAATAAATAATAAACAAAATGATATATCCCTTACGACGTTCTTAAAGCCGTAGAACGCTGTATTCCATTTTTCGGGCTACCTGTGCTTACTTGGGGTATGTTATTCACGTAACCAGCGTCACGCAATGCTTACCAATCTGACGAAGAGATTCTCGTGTTCTCCAC
Organism: Scolanthus callimorphus; assembly: GCA_033964015.1. NCBI lineage: Eukaryota > Metazoa > Cnidaria > Anthozoa > Actiniaria > Edwardsiidae > Scolanthus > Scolanthus callimorphus. Next base: position 3,255,709 of record CM066911.1, read on the forward strand.
TAAAATGACCCTAAATCTTCTCTAATATGGCTTACAAGGTACGTTTTTGAATATTCCGAAGGTATTTCTCTTTACTTTACGGAAAAATGGAGCTCGTTTGCAAGCGAAAAGTGGATTTTCGTGTCGTTTGGCCAGGTCAAATTAACACATGGTTCTCATGATTTTCCCTCCACGCTTGTCAAGTCAACAGTGTGACCACGTCAAGGTATTTTATTGCCTCCTGCTGGTCACAAAAGTAGCTTGCCCACAAAAGTTATTTGATATTTGTGAACATCTATCATCGCTCTATTTTACCCTGAGTAAAATTCAGTTGTCAAATGTACATGGATCTACCCGATAAAGCACGTCAAAGATAGGGGGCTCCAAAAAAGTGTAATTATTTAAAAATTCGTAAAATGTTCAATTTTTAACGCTGGGAAATAAAAAAAACTGCTTAAGATGGCAAGAATTGTGTGCCTTTCAGTTCTGCCAGCTTAAATTTTCCAGCTGATTATAGGCTTCATTCTGACATGTAATGTCAAAATCTATTTTCCAGCTGAAGTCGACCGTTACAGACATCCGCTCTTAAGGTGACTTCATATAATTGCATCCCTTCTGTGCACTGCACCCACATACGCGCATTTTCCAACCGGTCCAAAATGTGCGCGTGGATGGTGTTTAAATTATTAAAATGCAAAATTATTTAGATTCGTATTGGCTGAAAGTAGTGCAGTTCAGATGGTGTAATTTCTTGAAACACCAATGCAGAAACTTGTAACACTCTGGGGCGTAGCTAGGGAGGACCTGGGTTGCCCGTGACCCCCCCTTTTTAGAACAAAAAGACAGTAAGCATTAAGAAAAAAATCGTTAAGCTGGAAAGGAACACTATATATTCATTCATTCATTGTTAGCACCTTATACAAGAAGTACATGGGTTTTGTGATACCATACATTTGTCCCTGACACTAGTGCAGAATTTTGGAAACACCAGTGCAAATTACATCGGATGTAAATATCCACAAAATGCTACAGCCGGATAGCTTGTTTAGTATATACCACATTGGTAAAATATAATACGGGGAATCTAAGATTCAAAATTTACTATTGCTCGCGAAATCAGCTGCCATTTCAAATAGCTTCATGTTGTTAGTTATTCGCTAAGTTTAACTGTATACCCATCTTCTGCCGCACCGAATGGCGACTAAAGTTGTTTCAAACGTGCGTGATAGTTGTAACTGTCATGAACTATCATGATCGTTTGAAACCTACAAGAAGATACTAGTTCAGGGGCACCCAGCGAGACAATACCGTAAAACAGCTCAGAATGCCATTATAAGTCGTTGCTGAGCATACAAATGACTGTAAACTGAGATCTTTAATCCCCACAAATTTTATATCAGTTCGGATTTCGTAGCTGAAAATTTTTGGCTGCGAAAGCTTTAGGGATAAAATCAAGTCTTCCGAAAATGCTAGAGGAAAAACTCAATCCGAAAATTTTAGGTGACCTTTTTAACGACAAAAAATAATTAGTCAAATTTAACCTTTTTGTGCAATTCGAAAAATCCAGGGGACCTAGATAGATAGACAGATAGATAGATAGATAGATAGATAGATAGATAGACCTTATGATCTATATACGAAAGTTAAAGCTTGAAATTCTTAAGCGAAAATTTCAGCTCTCGTAGCGCTATCCGAACAGATATTTTACCGAAAATGATCGTTGGTTGCACCTGATATTTCAAATTTATTTGGCAATTTTATACAAAACCTTAATCAGATAATTCATAAGGGATGCTGCGCGTTTAATGATATCTACAACAATGCCTCAAGTTCTCCACTCCAGATCATCATCATGATCGCTAAGTGAGTCCTGTTCATCCAGTTTCATCTGTTTTATTGCTGTCAAGGCATCCTGTACGGCTTGTTTAACCAAGCAGAGTCGTAGAAATTGGCCTCGTGCTTTAGATAAGACCCCCGTCGGTTTTCATCCCACCTGATTTCGGCTTTTCTTTTTACAAGGTCATTGTAGTATTTTTTTACCTCTTCTACGGCTTCCTCAGAGAAAACGTTCTCTACAATCTCACCATCTGCGGTCATGTGCCATCGGTGTAGAAGTGTGAACACCTCTTCAAATGTTATTACGCCTTCTTCCAGTGGTTCTAGTTCCTTCCATAGCGGGTCCTTTTCTGGAGGACAAACGGGTCCTTTTCTGGAGGACAAACAAAGAAGAAGCGGTCTTTGAAACCGTCAGTATCTTCGGTAGCCAGCTGTTTGATGACATATTTTGGTTGTACGAAGCCGGTGAGGTTAAGGCAAGTGTTGTGCATGGCGGCCTGCCCCGTCTGAGAAGTCTGATTGACGTAATCTCTCACCCATTCTCCTCCATTATATAGCGTCAAAAACACCTTGCGGTCCAATTGGCTTTTGCCTATAATTACAACAGCATTTTGTTAATAGCAGAACTCCATTTTTTTATTCGTTCAATTTGGGATTACTTTTATTTTGAAAAACTCGATCGTTGAACTCCAACCAGATTTAAGGTGACGATTGTCCAAATGATTGTCAAGGTGACTCTCATAAATGAACGCATAAAAATGGTCGGATGTTTTTGTGCTTTTTAAACTATTTTTTCGAAATTGTTTTTTAAGAGCCGGATTTGCTTATGCGAGCCGATGCGAGCCGATCTAACAGTGCTATTTTTATAAATAATAATAATTTAGTTTTTTTTTAATTCAAATTTCAAGAAAATTGTACAAGCGAAAATTACAGTACAAGATAGAGCCCAAGAAAAATTTTAGAAGATTTTTCGCACAGGAGGGACTTTTTTAGAAATACCACTATTAGAATATCGGCTCGCATAAGCAAATGCGGCTCTTAAAAACAATTGGAACAAAGAGTTAAAAGCACTAATAGTCGACCATTTTGGATGCGACGCTAGCGAGTTAAACAAATTGTGAAAAGTGCGTAATATTATGTGGGATTCACCTTAAGAATTATGGCACAGTCGCGAGACATGGTCTATATGTGTTTAAAATACTACAGTAAAACCCGCATATAAGAACCTGGATTTTAAGAACCTGTTAGGCTAGAATTATCCATGTGAACCCCATGATTCCTTGTATTTTCAAATCAAATAAGAATCTGTTTTAGGCTAAAATTCTAGGTTCATATATGCGTTTTTACTGTACTTGACAACCAATGCAGTTAATTTTCAAAAAGCTGGAACAAGCTCTTTCTAACAATTATCGAGAAAAAAGAGATCGTTCCTCTGCAACTTCATAAAAAAATACAGATTTTTGAACTTTCTTTAAGATTCAAATATGCACGAAATTACATGTAGTCACTACATTCACCGCATGTATTCACTTAATAGTCAAACATAAAAATGAGTGTATCCTTTATGCAAAAAAATGGAAGCGTGCAATGCATACACTTATTTAACAAAATCAGATAATCACTCTTGCATAACAAAAATCTTGTTCTTAAAATAACGTTATTATATATCCATTCGCGTGATATTGGTTTTTGGTAGTCAACATATTTACAAAGTAAAAAAGTGGCACGTGCTGTGGCCGGTGTATTATACACCTGCTTCGATTATATTTCCTTGATGTAAAACGTAAAATCATGAGCCATGCATCATAATGAACACGCATTTCTCGCATTTTGCTCGAATTTGGCAAACCAAACTAAGCTAAAACCACCCAGTGGTACATTTTTTATACAATTTGACATGAAGTGCTGCGTTTTAGGCAAGAATTATCATTGCGACTTATGAAACATGGTTGATAATACATGGCCTTTCATGAGTAACGTTAATGAAACATGTATAGCATTTCTCCCTAACTCCGTTGTTGGCGATGACCTCATATAACAAACTCATCTTGTCAAAAATCCAAGCATCTGCTTATTATTCTTTAATATAAAATAACTAAGATAGTACGCGCGCTCTCATTGGTCGACAGGTGTGTTTAGATGAGAGTATATAAACACGGTTGTGACGTCACGCCCGGGACGATGTTTGCGCTAATGCGCTGCCTTCTTCTTTCATTCTTACATTTTGACAAAAATTTATCCAAACACTTGAAGCAATGAAATTGTGAAAGCAGTGCTGTTTTCTTTTTTAGCTATCATTTGTTGTCCCATCCTTTAACCACGAGTTCAAAGAATTGGCTTGTCTTCGACTTTTTTAGTCAAACCCACGCGTGTTAATTTTCACGATTGTCAACATTTTCGTACGATTTAAACATGATATTTTTGTCCTCTGACATCCTCTTCCCTCGCTTTATGAAACGATTTTTTTGATTTCTGGAAACTTTTTAAAAGCATACAGCTCGTACTAAGAGGACCGGCGATCGGCGAACACCGATCTTTCGCTTTAAAAAGTGAAAGATATTTTATAAAAGCAATAGAGAACTTTTTCCCAGTGTCTACATACTCTGATGCAAACACTCGGGTAGGTTGGGAGAATTCTCGAACTTCGGTCTCGTGGCTGCATATTTGTCTCGAATTCTCCCAACCTCCCCTCGTGTTTGCATCAGAGTATGTAGACACGGAAAAAGTTCTCTATTGCTTAAGCATTAGCTGATGCAGCCTTTCGAAGGAGAATATGTTGGTTCGGGTCTGGCTTCGTTTTCTACACTTTTTTGGATCTTTTTTTCTAGTCTCTGTATTCCTTCCAGAAGAACACTTGCAGCTGCGGATTTTTTTTTCGCCTTTTCTAGCGGCCACGACAGTCCACAGAAGAGAAGGTTGATGCCATGAACTGTTAATTGAGAGTATTGATGATATTCCCATACAAGAGGCTGAACACGACAGAAATGGGAAATAAAAGAACTCTTCTGGACATCCGATAGCCTTTGAATAAGCAGAGATGAAGTGCTTTTCATCTCTTGAACAGATCCCAGTCAAAATTAATTTGCCATGCTTCCAGCATCTTTTCGTAGCATATTCTGTCGCTTACGTTTCTCAGCCATAGCGAAATGAAGTGTTCTCTTGCCGGGCTTCCATTATTTAGAGCTTAAATACAGGCGGAAAGGACAATAAAAATCCATTAACAAAAAAAGACTAGTTCTTTTAGCTTTTCATATAAACTATGTTCTTATTAAAATAACAAAGCTTATACTCTATTTGCCGGCTTTTTTGCTTCTCAAATGTAGTCAATCTAATGGGCAATAGAAAATTGGTCCGCCCAAAATTACACTCTTGGGGAAGTAGATGTTCCCCAGGAGGCTTGGCATTTTGTTAGACGGATGATATTTGTACGAAGACAAGTTTGCTGAGATGTGCACCGCCTTTAGAAAGTGACAATCAATTTAGCACATTGGAAACTCCTTGTTGTATATAAAAAAAATTGCCAAACCAGCACATTAGAATTGCATAGTTATTGAAATTGAAGTATAAAACACTACTGCAGCTTATGTAGAATTTTACATTGCTCTTCATGCGCTTCTCGAAAACCAAAAATCATGAACTAAACCTTGGAAGGGACAATCAAATCTGGATCGGCAAGCTTTGTAGAACGACTCAAAACACAATGGGATGCTTTGTTATGTAAAAATGTATTCTATAATCTAGCGAGTTTTTCAAATGATGGACAATCCTATAAAAAATTACTCAATTTAAAGTGCCACTGAAACGAAATCTCACTTCTTGATTCCAACCTGCCAATTTGAAGATTGACTATAGTTATTGCATTATGCCAAATATAAAATATGTTAAAAAAGAAGAAAATGTTTTATTAAACTGTTGAAAACAGGCCTCAAGGACGACATTTTTCAAGCGAGCGAAGAGCTCATTAACATAAATTAGCATCACATTAAAATTCAAGTTTCCAAATAAGGACGTGTGACGTCAACTGATGTACAAGCCAGCAAAACAACATGGCGGAGGGAACGATGAATCGAGAGTGAAGTACGTTTATCTGCCGCTGGAGCTCTGTTTTGTACCACTATCAAGAATCAGACTGGATCACTTGCAAGAATAGAATGTGTTCGAAGATGGAATCTGTGCATTTCTTTCTGAAAGACTGAATTCGACGAGCAAGACCAAGGAAACAAGTCATCAAACGAACTCGCGCGCCTGGGCAAATGTAGAAACAAGCGGGTTTTGTTCGGTTCATTTATGGGACTTCAGTACTAAAGAAGTCGGATTATTTGTGTGCAATGACAACCCCAAAGTGCATTTCAGTTCCTGGCTAAACACGAAAGGAAAGCATTGCCTAAGTGTGATTTTCGACGCTCAAAGAATAGCCATATACTCGGCCCTGATAAACAAGTCGAGTTGAGTGAGTACTTTCTGAATCCTGGCTACAATTTCATTTTGCAGTCTCCATAATTAAATTATAAACTCTATCTTTGATTACTTGAGAAGTCGACTGGCCGTTGTTCCCTCATTAGCTTGAAATGCAAACTAAATCTCGGGCGAGGGGGTACTTTTTGTCAGCCTTCCAGTGTATCCCAGTTTCCTGTCTATTTTTTTCACTCATAATAAATGCCATCTGCTCTTATGATCGCTGCTTGTACAGGTAAAATCCTTAGCCTTGAAATTCTACCTACCTGAGTGGCTTATTCTTTTGTGCTAAATTTTATAAAGTAATTGAGAGGAAACTGCAGTATAGTACTGCGAAAGTTTTATCAGTAAATAAAGTAGATGTAGATTTTTAATTCAGAACTTCACTCGGTTAAAAAAAAAAGAATCCCCCAAAATATCCTTACCTTTAACCTTTTGTATCAACCGTGTGTAAGGAACTCCGAATAAACTCACAGGAAAGCCAAGGCTATGGTTCGTGTGTGTAATGGAAAAGGAACCATTCAAAAAAACAGTTTTTTTGGATGATTTTCTTTGCAGGATAAGTATTTATGGTCTCAGGGTCCAGGGCCTCACAGCATGAGGGTTACAAATTTTGTTTTGCATCAGTTCCTAGGATCTGTCTTGAAAACCATCAGTAGGTGTTTGTACTATACACCATACCTGTCAACCCAACTTCGTCAAAAATCTTGAGATTCTCCCTCATGTGGCAAGTAAATAGAGAAAATGTATGAAAATTCTGAGAGTGACAATGCGGGTGAAATACAGTAAATGTATGAAAATTTTCGCAAACATTATGCGGGTGACAGGCTTCAAAATCTTGTGACACCCGCCTAATGCGGGTGAGTTGACAGCTATGATACACTGTCCACAACGATGGTTTCTTGTTCAACTTTCACTACCATTTTGTGATTGGATTTCTTGCAAGGATTTTTTTCCAAGAGAGGCTGTATTTTATCTTGTTTGCTTTTTGTCTGTTGTGATCAGTATTGTAAGGCATGAGATTACAAGCCCTCCAGAGCTCCAATTTGCTTTAAGAATTAGAGCAGTTGTAGATTGAATTAGATAATGAATTCAATGGGGCCCACCAGTGCCCACTTTGACTGTAATTACTGAGCTGGCAGAAATGTTAAAAAAAAACATGCTAATTATGACAATTATTAGGGCTGAAACCTTCCATGGTCACTGCTAAGTAGAGATGCATACTTTAACCACTTTCCTGGAATGTCCCGGTTGCACAAATCCTTCTCCCCCTGCCATTCGAAGTCCATCCCCAGTACAAATGAAATAGCCTATGATGATTCCCTATTTTTTCTTTCCATTTTTTGAAGCCCCCCCTGATGATATCAGGGTTTTTTTTCCTGACCCCCCCTCCCCACCCAAGCACATACATGTCCCCCCACACCCCACCCAAGCACATACATGTCCTCCCACACCCCACCTAAGCACATACATGTCACACCACAAAGATTACGCTACAAAGATTACAAATGGGAAGAGCAGTTTTTTACTGAAGGGCTGAACTCCCTTTACGTTTCTGGACGCTGAAAAAAGGAAAATCAGCTCAGGTGATGATGATAATGACAATAGAGATAAACACTGTGTTGGGCTAAACATGGAGAGAGCGAGAGTGAAAGTGAGTTTGAGCCACTGCCAAAGGGACCTTGCAGCACAAGGAGTGGATGCCATGCTTCTAGTTCAAATTTAATTCTCAGTATCAACATTTGTAAAACAAACAAACAAAAAATACACCAAATCGGCTAACAGTGCTTACATCTTGTTGCCACCCAATTAGGATCATGTGATGATTTCCTTGAGTTTGTCAATTTTTTCTCACTGGACCGAGTGCACGAGTGTATGTGCAGAACTAACAAAAGTATCCACCTAAGGAATCATCACATGAACTGAATTGGGTGGCAACAAGATATGTATAAACACCGTTAGCCGATGTGGTCTATTACAAATGCTTGGGCACTCTTGTTACAAGAGTGCCCAATTCATATACTTTGTTTCTGGAAAAAATGGTTGACCCCCCCTGTGGAAGTTCCAGTGGCCCCATGAGCTAAGTCAAACACCAGTACCAGCAACTTTACAATGAATTTAAAAATAAGGTGAGTTTGAGTTCTGTTTAAGTGACTTTCTGTTTAAGTTTGAGATAAATACAGTTTCCACCATTGGGCAATTCCAAAACATATTATATGAACTCTGGGATGGGCAACATTCGGAAATTCTGAATGGGAGGGGGTTTTCAAAATCAGAGTTCTGCCTGCATGGGGGTTTTCAAAGCTGGAAGCTAGTTTAACCTCTCAAGAATTCTATGCATGGGGTAAGCCATTTTGGAAATTCTGGATGCATGCAGGGGGGGGGGGGGGGGGGGGGTAGTGCCATCCGTCCTCAGGGTACATATATTTTCTGGAATTGCCCATTGCAAATATGATATTTTGACAAAAAGAGAGAAAATACAGTATCTAGAGATCAGATACAGTAAACACCTGAATATAAGAAGACACGATTTCAGAGGTTAAGCTGATTGACTGACAAATGAGCCTCAAATGACAGCAAACATAAACTTACATGTGGTGAAATTATGACACTATTTCCATTAAATAAGATAAGGATAAAATTTTGAGGCTGCCTGATCTTGTCCTTATAAAAATAAGGTTTTATTGGCTGGATAGTGAGTTAGGACATGAGAATTGCAAAATGCACTGAAGGCTACCAAAACCATACCTGCAAACCTCCAGATCTTTATAATTCATCGCATTCCTCCGGGAGACGAAGTGCAAGGTAATATTATTTCCCCCCAAAAAAACACAAGAAGCCTGGCAACTACAAACATGTATTTCTTGTTAATATTGCGACAATACTATTGTAATCTACAGACAGAAAAACAAAGGAGCTTCCAACGAGTCTGTCAACTCTTGATGGATTCCACGAAGACGAACAAAATAATAAAGTTTTAAAAGAGTTTTTTACTCGACTGATCAGGGCCGAGTGCGGCTATTCTTCGAGCGTCGGAAATCACACATGCTTTCCTTTCGTGTTTAACCAGGAACTGAAATGCACGTTGGGGTTGTCATTCCACACAAATAATCCGACTTCTTTAGTACTGAAGTCCCATAAATGAACCCAACAAAACCCGCTTGTCTCTACATTTGCCCAGGCGCGCGAGTTCGCTTGATGACTTGTTTCCTCGGTCTTGCTCGTCGAATTCAGTCTTTCAGAAAGAAATTAACAGATTCCATCTTCGTACATATTCTATTCTTGCAAGTGATCCAGTCCGATTCTTGATAGTGGTACAAAACAGAGCTCCAGCGGCAGATAAACGTACTTCACTCTCGATTCCTCGTTCCCTCCGCCATGTTGTTTTGCTGGCTTGTACATCAGTTGACGTCACACGTCCTTATTTGAAACGTGAATTTTAATGTGATGCCAATTTATGTAAATGAGCTCTTCGCTCGCTTGAAAAATGTCGTCCAATAAACCTCGAAAATGGTGTTTTCGGAATCAAAACTTCGTATGTTCCTCTTTTTCAAAACCTCAAATATTTGGTATAATGAAAGCACTATAGCCAATCTTCAAATTGGCGGGTTTGAATCAGGAGGTGAGATTTCGTTTCAGTGGCACTTTAAGTTCAAAGGTTGGAAGATGGTTTGATGATGCAAATTACCTGTGAAGGACTGATCCTTCCAATTATGTGAAAATGAGCTGAATGATAGCTAGTACTACCGCCTTACGTGGTTTTCATTGAAAACCTTAATTTAGCATTTCCCCCCAAGGGGCATCCAATTTATTCAATGTCTCCAAATCGAACCATACTTATGGACATAAAGTGGACTTTTTTTTAGAATTCCTTTAATAGATGTGTTCTTAGTTTCAATGAAGTCGGATCGACCCTGAAATCATGACGGGAATATTACCACTCAGCGACGAATGTGAAGTCAAAGGGTTTGAATGGGTCTATGAGCCAGGAACAGTGCAAATGCATTTTGTGGGATGCAAAGTTTTGGAAAAGTGCAGATCACCAAAGGGGGTTCACTTCTGGCTTTATAAAAGAGAATGCAAGGACAATAGGGATCTGTACATGTTTATTGCATATTCGCCACCACGCGGTTGTTTAACGTGTAGCATAAACCCATACATAGCACGAATGGGCCTGAAACAGAGAAAGCTTGGAGGGATATGCCTATTTGAAAGTGAAAGAATATCTGTACAACAAAGTATGCATTCTGGAAAAATCACTGGAGGATACTAAACAAATGGAAATGACAGTTTAGGATAAATGTTGCCAAGTCAATGAGAGAGATATTTTTTCGGACCCTCTAGTAGAGGATAAATGGTGTCAAGTGGATGAGGCGGAACTACTACTTCAGGAAAACTTAAATAATTAACGTTATTACAATGAAGAAGAGCTTATAAATATGTTAGCATGAAATTGAAAGTGAAAGTATGTAAGTAATTAAATAAACTAACTATTATTTGTTGCCTAACATTCCAGTGTGTGTTCACGTGATGCAGTTCCGTATATATAAGGATCAAACTGAAATGAATTGTGCATGTTGTTTCTCGCTGAAGATGCCGGGATTTTTTTTAAATGCTCAGGAGATCTCCGCTGCCGTTTGCGCAATCAGCCATTTCCAAGAAGGTACTCCTCAAAGATGGAACCTAATTTCTGGATTTATCAAGGAATTACTGTCCAAAGGCGAAGAAAACCCGCAGCGTTTCCCTATCGGAAGACAATGCCAGTCTTTCAATTATTCTGGGGAGCATTGCAATTGCAGAATTCTTAACAGGATTCTAACGAAGGAATTCAACTCACTTTTTACAATTACTGAAAAACAACTCCATATTACATGGAGATAAAGCTGGCATGAGAGATGCATTTAAACCCTTAATTCTTCTTCCAGCTGTGGACCAATGTGTTCGATGCAATACCAAACTGAAAACCAAGAACGTCCCAAGCTATCCTTTGGTCTATTCCTCTACCGGAACAACTGTTGCAGCAATGTGTGAGGGTAAATGTCAAGCATGCGATATCGCATTTTACCCAAGTTATTTTGTGGACAAAAGAAAGGGGGAGAAATATTTATACCAGGAATTGTTAGCAAATCCAAAGTATTTTCATATAACATCACAAACGGTATTCGAAATCCTGTTTTTGAAAGAGGTGGAGCTCAACATCGTGTTATCGGAAGCAACTTTTGAAAGTAGAGCGAAATTGTATAATGTCCTTTTGAAGGACCAAATGGACAATGAACTGCGCAATTTTGCTGAGTTTTCAAGGTCTCAAAATGATCTAATTCATTTCAAGCTTAACAAAGATCGTCTTGAGGAAGCCTTTTTTTCTGGGAATTACGAAAACTTCTTGAAAGTGAAACAAACATTGCCACGGAAAGCGATTACTCGACTAGCGGACACCGAATTGACAGTTGTGTAAACAAATGGTAACTAAATTCTACACGATGGAGAATAAGTGGTTAGATCATACCTGTGAAGTAGAAGGTTGTGCTGAGGGATATGTCAAAATCGATGGTAACGAGAAGATACATCGCCCAAAGTGTGCTGCGCCAAACACATACATAAAGCATGATTCCTCAATGACCAATATAGTAGATAGCTTTCCAGAAAGTCCGGTGTTTGGGAACGAGAGTTCTAAACCGCGAAAGTACTGTAATGAACATGTGTTTCTCACCCGGTCACCCGTGGCTCCCATAAAACTACGAAAATTAGCGAATACGAGATTGTGCCGCCTATGCAAACAATTGTGATAAAATTGCCAGAATTGAAGGCATGGACCCCGAAATAATAAAGTCAAGAAATCAGTCCCCAACAGTCGAGAACAAAAAGCAATGCAACAAAAAACATAGAACAACAGTTTTACAATAAAACTGCAGGCGTGTTTGCTGCAGTCAGACCTTGTGGGATCATAGTTAACATCCAAGAAATGATCACTCACGAGTCCCCGACACAAGCATTTCTTTTCTTAGTGAACACGTTTTTTTCCGGTCACGAGTTAAAACCTGGCGTTTCTTTTAAGTTCTGTGGATATGATCGTGCTTGTGATCTCGATCCCTATCTAAAGAAGCTCAGTGAACACGGGAATAAGTGCGCACATGATGTAGTATCTGAGTGCGAATTTTGTGTTGATATTTTCCACTGCAACAAACACACTGAGCCTACGTGCTATCCACCAAGTCATCCAAACTGTATTTATCACCCAAGTTTACTCAAGTTTAGAGAAATAGCCAACGTCAACACCGAGTGTGCAGAGTAAGCGTTTGCGTGGTTGAGTAAACGTCAGCCTCTTGTTCATCACATGACCCAGTGGAAATTTCGATTCTTTTTACATGTAGTGATCAATCGTTATAATGAACTGGTAGAACAAGGACTCTAAGAAAAGGGATCTCTTCATTAAGTACACGTGTCATAGCACTTTCAGCAGAGAACTCCACTCTCGAACTCACACTCTCGAAGTTAGTAGAAGATGTATGGACTCAATGACTCTTTTCTACAAATATGTAAATGGATTAGTTAATGTATCCCTCCCTCCCTCAGTTGTTAGATCTGACCCTAGAAACCGTTCCTCGCATGACTATAAATTTAAGCATAACGGCACAAATTCAAATCAATACAAGTTTTCTTTTTTTCCTAGGAGCATTCCCCTATGGAATGTCCTACCAGCCACTGCCGTCGCTGCCACCTGTGGCCTTCCAGAGCAATGCTTTGCTACCAATCAGGCAGCATTTCAGAAATTAGCTTTTGAGTTATTTATTTATTTCATTATTGTCATCGTTTCTGTCCGCTTGTTTTCGCCCTATTGCACCATTTTTTTCTTTAACATCCTGTATAGTCCGATGACTCTAGGATTAATAAATATGAATGAATGAAAGAACTCGACGCAGTGCCACACAATTATGGAATAGAAAATAGATGTTAGTTGTATGTTAAAATAAATCTCAAGGCTAATCTTCAAAAAAAGGGTTCTTACACGTGGATTTTTACTGTAATTCTTTAGAAATGGAGTCACTAGATAGAAGTATTATGGCTCTTCAAAATTACTTTACATATTTACCAACACTCTACATCATCTGATAGCACCTTTTATTCAGAACGTATTATTGTTATACAATACACACAGCCTCGTTCTACAAAATGTGACGGATACGTACACATAGCCTCGTTCTATAAATACGAAAGAGAGAAGTACTTCACTATACACATAGCCTCGTTCTACAAATGCGCTGGAGAAAACTAGTTCACTATACACATAGCCACGTTCTATAATTGATTCGCAAGAGAAAACTAGTTCACTATACACATAGCCTCGTTCTACAAATGCACTGGAGAAAACTAGGTCACTATACACATAGCCTCGTTCTACAAATGCGCTTGAGAAAACTAGTTAACTATACACATAGCCACGTTCTATAATTGATGCGCAAGAGAAAACTAGTTCACTAGACACATAGCCTCGTTCTACAAATGCACTGGAGGAAACTAGTTCACTATACACATGGCATTGTTCTACAAATGCGCTGGAGAAAACTAGTTCACTAAACACATAGCCTTGTTCTACAAATGCGATGGAGAAAACTAGTTCACCATCACATAGCACTTAGGAGAAACTAGACATCTAATAGATAAATATCCCATAATATCCGATAATATCGGCTAGATTAGCACCTAGGAGAAGGAGAGAGGGAAATTTAACCGTAGAAATCTAGTAGATAAATATCCGATAATATCAGATAATATCGACTAGATGAGCACCTAGGAGAAGGAAAGAGGGAGATCTAACAAAATCTAGTAGATAAATATCCGATAATATCAGATAGAATCCCATACCTCTATTCTATCGCGCGCGCTGATTGGCTAAGAAGGAGAGGTATTTTTGTGGAATACCCCAATTCCACAGGGCCCCCGTCATTTAAATTTAAAAAATCGACGAGTTTTTTAGTTAGTACAGCATTCCCGGGCTATTAATCAGATAGCACATACAAAAACTAAATTTGTTTTATAATTTTTGATAGAAGTTAGCTACGATAAAAGCAGGGGAAACGTATTTATCTCCATTCGTATCACAGCTTTTCGCGCGCTTTGTGAAACGTGGGCACACACGCGCCTCCACAAGACACAAAACTCTCGTGTGGTGAACACAACAAGTTTTGGAAAAAAAAAATCTCTCTGGTTCCTCCAACGTTTCGGGTATTTCTACCCTGGGTATGAAAGGCAATGTCCAGATATTTACTTTACAAGATAATTTCAACGAGAAGCTGTTGGCTCGTTCGACTTAAAAGTTCTGTCATCGATTGAAAAGTTATGTCAAATGTTAGAGGTGGAAAGCACATGCAAAACGAAAAACACTACAGGAGCTGTACTTTTTACCAAGAATAAAGGAGATAGAAAACCGTAAGGGAACAAGAAATCAAACAAGTAAGCTTTAAAAGTTAAAACATTTTCGATCAGTAAGATAATTCTGCTAATTCAAATCATTTTTGTAGACTCGATCGCTTTCATAGTCAAATGGCTTCAGTCACTTCAGTGTGTTGACACTGAACTGAATGAACACTTAACTGAATGAATTTTCTCTCATCACATTTATATATTGTAATATCATGTTTTAGAGATTCGCTATTGCAGCAAAGCCTAATTTCAAGGGACGTTCGTTTTGAGATTCAAAAAATGCCATCGCTTTCCCACTAGCGCGGCTTTCAAGCACTCGAAATCCACTGTCAATTCACTTAAATTTAGCCTTATTCTCTAAAAATGTCCGGTATGGGATTCAAAGAAAATCCATTACCTGACAACGGAATTCCACGCTAAATTTCACTTGAAAAACCGATATCCGATATCGGTTTTTCGCGTGAAATTTAGCGTGGAATTATCTCGTTAGGCAATGGATTTACCTATAATATCGACTAGATGAGCACCTAGGAGAAGGAGAGAGGTAGATCTAACTAGAAATCTAGTAGATAAATATCCGATAATATCGGCTAGATGAGCACTTAGGAGAAGAAGAGAGGGAGATCTAACTAGATATCTAATAGATAAATATCCGATAATATCGACTAGATGAGCACTTAGGAGAAAGAGAGAGGGAGGTATAACTAGACATCTAATATCGGATATTATCAATATATAAATATCCGATGTTCGATAGTGTGTCGATACCGCGCCTAACTCATTATTTACAAGACGAATGTAATCAACCATTTTTGCATCTCGAAGAGTTCACCGTTTGACCTGGGGGGGGGGGGGGGGGGGGGGGGGTGGTGGGAGGGGAGGGTTGGGGGAATTCCTCTATGAATCCAAGTAGCCGAGACGTAAATTTGAGCATGTGGCCAAATTAAAATACATCACTTGCAATAGATTGAGAGCCAGAGTCTCTAACTTCGAGGGCAAGATATTTAGCATATCGTGGTTGCATTTTAGACTTAGATACAATTTTCCTACTTTTCCAAAGTCAATAACAACTGGGGAGAGATTGCCTGTCTGACCTTCAAGAAGAACATTAAGCAAATTTATGCTTCACATAAATTAAAGTTAATGTGACAACCGTGACACATAACAGAGTCAAGTAAGGCGATATGTGATCAAAGGGAAGCTCTGTTCTCAATTGACCCCCACATGTCATCACACTGGGTATCATTTGCCCAAGCCAATCACATCTCAGGTCTCACGTGCACGGCTTTCAGGCGCCAACAAACATGTTTACCTTCGGTCAAGTCTGCCCTCGACCTTTCAGTTTATCTCACTCGCTCTGGTAGCCATTATATTTCCTTCTCAAGTTAATTCCCTCCCTCCCTCCCTTGAACATGTCTTCTTATGTTTTTGGTCACATTTCGCCTGTACACTTAGCCTATAACGAAGGCAGAGTTTTTACATAACCGTTAGCATTGAACATGCCCAGTCTTGTTATACGTAGGTAGAAGACATTGTTTATGTTCGGTTATCAATGTTTGAAAGGACTTATGTAACCTGCACATTACAAACTGTGAATTTCTCAGAAACGGAAATAAGGACAATGGGACACATTAACAATATACTATGTACATGCTAGCCCTGAAACAAAACGTATGAGACCAATAATGATAGTAGGTACACATAGCGTCAATAAAAGGATGGGTAGGGAAAAAGTGCTCCATATTGGTCACCCTTTGCCCCATAGACGCACTAAACTAGGGTCAACCCTCCAGCATATAACTTTGTTACCGTGGTTACATGGAGGGGGACCCTAGATAGGCTAAGAGGGGACCCTAGATAGGCTAGAGGATGTTGCCATGAGGATTGTAACCCCTTGGATAGTAGTTGTTTAGACATTTGTGTGACCAATTTTGAGGGTACTCCATTCCCTACCCATTATCCCACACAAAGGTGTTGTGTCATGGGTTGGGAGCATTAATTAGAGTTAAGGTCATTGTGCAAAAACCTTTCCTGTGGATGAATTGCACGGTTCTGGCGATCATCTAAAAGACTCGACAAAATTATTCTTTACTAAGTCATTTTCTATCTGCTGCCTCGTGTAGAATAACACTCTTCCCGTTTATTCCGTGAAACTTCAAAACAACCGAGTACGGTGCTCCATTGGTCATTACGCCGAGGATGAGCGGCAGTCCAGCATTTGGTCCCGGGGCAAAGATAACTTTCCCTTCTCGTTCTGCCTCTCTCTTAGCCCATTGCCCTTCGCCTTTTATTTCCTATACGACGGCATCAACGCCTCTATACTTCGCAGGAAAGCAGTCCCCAAAGGCACCACTCCCGATTGCCGTCTTCGGCAATGAAAATTGTACCAAGGCTAGATCGATTTTGGGGGGCTTCGATGATGATTCCCTCTTTTGAGAGATGACCTTGAAAACCTTTTGTGTTTTCCGCGACGGCTCGTGTGCGGATTCCTGCGCTTGTGTTCGTGCTCGTTTTGCCGAGAAATCCTTGCTGATTTTCAGGTTGTTGGCCTCTTTGGCAGCTGGTCGCTCTGGGCTATTTTCTGGAGGAGAGTTATCATCTCTTCTGTTGCCTTCTTTCTTTCCTACACCTCTTTTTTTGCCGTCTCTTCTCCTCGCTTGTATGCTTTCGACTACGTTTAGTCTTTTTGTATTCATTATAGAGAGTACAGTAAATTGTAGCAGAAGTGTGCTAATAAAGCAGACGTGTGCTCAAGCAGACTGAATGTGCTGAGACAGAAGTGTGCTGTGACAGAAGGGCAAAATTCATTATCTACGACACCGAAGCCGGGGTTGGGGTAAGGGGTGAGCGTGGCGGCTGTGTCTGAGAAATCGATATTTAGTATTTAACATCTTACGTTTTTTCATCCTATTGGCATTAAATGTAGATGTTGTAGGTGAAATTGAATGTCAGTTAGAAATGATTTCAAACTAGTTTGTATTGATTTAAAACTAGTAACAATTCATTTTTAACTAGGTTGAATATCCGACTGTCTTAAAAAAGGGATTTTTCTTTTTTAGGGGATTCATAAAAATGGGGCTTGGTGTTTTTCGGGACTTAAAAAGTCTATAATTGCTAATTATATTTTACTCTACTCCTCTTCCACTCCCATTTCTCCCTATAACCCACTTTCTCCTATCCATATCTACCTATCTCACCTGCTTACGTTTACCTTAATGATTACATAATTACTTTATCTTTTTTCTTTTTCTTCTTGCTCCTGACGTTTTACGCTAGCGATTTCGCTACTCACTATCTATTACGTGATAGATAGTGAGTAGCGGAGCCAATCAAATTGCAAGATTCATGATAGTATGCGAGTGGGTTTCTACTAAAATCATTTATACTAATGGTGTGTTATGCAACATAAATTCAAAGGAACTGTTTGCCACAACACACTAACAAATAATATACAAAATCCTTCTACAATTTGTCAAAAATCATAATTGCTATTACCTCAGGAATTGCCTTCTTGCCTTGGACAATACACCACGTCAGTTTTCATCCCATTTCACTTCTTTTTTGCGTCGAACAAGCTCATTATAGTATTTTTGAACTTCCTCTACAGCAACCTGGTCCTTAAACGTAAAACTAATACATTCCCCTGGCACGGTGACGTGACCTCGTTTCATAACAGTGAAAACTTCAAAGAAGGTGATAGCCCTTGCATCAATTGGTTTAAGTTCCTCCCACAGGGGATCGTTCTCGGGCGGACAAATAAAGAAAAATCGGTCGTTGAACCCATCGGTATCTTCTTGGGCCAGTTGACGTATGACGTACTTCGGCTGTATAAACCTGTCAGATTAAGGCAAGTGCTGCGCATAACTGGGAGCGTGCTTTGGTTTATGTAGTCACGTACCCATTCCCCGCCAGTATATAAAGTTAGGAAAACTTTCCTGTCGGGTTGGCTCTTACCCCCTTTGTTATTTGCAATTAACTCATAAAGCAAACTAAATTTGTCAAAAAATCCCAACATCTCGGCATTGTTCTTCGACATTAACTGGTGAAGTCTCTCGAATGAGAAAATATTAACATACATTCGAAGATTTTCAAGTGCTTTTCTTTCCTCTTCGTCATCGTTGTCTTCTTCTGCCTTTGCTTTCAGTTTCTGTTCCAGTTTCTGGATTCCCTCGAGCACTAGGCTCGCAGCCGCGGACTTCTTTTCTCCTTTCCTAGAAGCTATTACTGTCCAGAGTATGGCTACCTCAAACCAACTGCTGTTAACTCTTAGCTTAGATGAAAGTCCCATGCAAGACGCAGAACAGGTTAAAAAAGGGAAATAAAAAAATTCCTCCGGACAACCAATGGCTTTAGAATACGACTCAATAAATTCGCGCTCCTCAGAAGAGCAGTTTTTGGTCCAATCGAAAGAAACTTTCCACGCGCTTAACATTCGAAAAAAGCTAATACGATCAGAAATGTGGAAAACGCCTTTATCCGACATTGCTCTAAACACATGCCGTGGAATTTGATACTAGACAGCCTAGAGCGAAATCTCGTCAGTTAATTTATAGTAATTTATAATAGATTCCACTAGAAAACGAAGTTATTAGATATCATGAAGTAATTCTATTGTAAAATTTGAGGAAATCAATCAATGATGTGAGCGATGATGTAATACCAAATTAAAATATTATTCTCGCGTGATTTACCTCGCATTCGTGTGAAAACGCATCGCATTTCTCGGAAGGTACTCAGTACAGAACAACAATAAGCTTTTCAAATCGGAAATAATATTTCAATTATGTGTATGAGGTAATATATAGATTTAGCCACTGGCTAAAAGCGGAGCTCCCGGTTACATATTTTTCTGTGTTAATGAAACAAAAACAAGGTTGCCATTGTAGATAGCTTGTCACAGTATGCTTTACAAGAAAAAATGTCTCTTGATATGTATACAGTGTCTTCTTTGGTATGTTGCTACACTGGCACAATAAAGCTTGGCCTGTCGTCAAGTAGGGTAAAGAAACTTCCTTCAGAAAAAATAGCATACTTAACCCCTCCCAATGGAATAATTCTAACAAAGAACAAAAGTGCAATAAAGAGAAAAGTAATTATTTGCCATGAGTTTTTTTTAAATTTGAATCACAATATACATGTCCCATTTATTACATGAGCAGTGTATTTTTACTAAAATATGTCATTCCAGAAAATACCAATACCCTACCAATACCGTACCCCTTTCTTATACCTCTAGCCTGAAAACCCTACCCCTTTCGGGCCGAGCATCCCCGTACAATCCATATATGGTATACCATGAATCCATGAATGAGAATGAGCTTTCCACTCATTCAGCTGCACCTTCTTTTTTAATTAAAAATTCCACTGAATGGTAAGGGGGTGGGCCTAGAAGCTCAGAAGGGAGGGGCATCCACCTTTGAACATGTTTTCTTGTTTTCCCCCACCCCCCACATTGCCATACATAATGTCTATCAGCCCCCTCACTTATGTTCTGCCTCCCATGTACTACAGCCATTATGTTAATATTATTTTTGCCTTATGCCATGGATGGCCTGTCCAAGAGCGATCTCTGGCTGCTGCTTTGTCACTGAAATTGAAAGAGAAAAGGAATCCATTATAAAATGTTGCAACTATAACACAGATCTTCTTTTCCTGTCTATTTACCAAATGAAAGCATATAGCCATGGATATTATTATACATTTTAGTAACGGAACATACTGGAGTCCCATTATCTTTGTAAAAGCCATAAAAATAATGAAAACATTAAATCAAGGATGAATAACATTCAAACTTTCAGATTCACCACTTTAAAAGGAATGTATTGATTGAAGCAAGGTTGATTTTTTAACACTCCATAATTACCATGTCTCTGTTTGATTGACCAGGAGGCACACAGGGCACACACACAGAAGCATCGTTTTTGACACACTTATGCTATGGTAGTATTTTATGTAGTATTTTATGATATGGTAGTATTTTAGAAATTATTCGCTTCCGATCGATTAAAATATGCTTAGGAATGTTTTATGTGGATGTCCAGCAGGCACTAATTCAAGGATTTATGGTGCGTTAACAGTGTCAGGGCCACAGCGCTTACCGGGGCCCCCAGTTTTTCCCCAAACAACCCTTAAAACTCCCAATTTTGCACCCTGCATTTCAAAGTTCTCCCAAACATGCGGCAAATTCACATTCAGGCAAAAGAGTTTAAACTTTTTAAAAAACTGCTTTGAGGTTTTTTATATGTTGTCCCTCCCCCCCAGTTTTTGGAGGCTTGCTACGGCCCTGAGTGTTATGTGTGGTTCCCTCTCCCTCACTCCACAGAAGTGTGTTGAAAAGTGACACATCCCTCTGGAATATCAAAAGAAAAATAGCTGAGTATTTGTATATAAAAAAAGCAGGTAAATTGACCCGCAACCACTCTAGAATTTCCAAGCCCTTCCTTGAAGGGCTTTCTGGGACCATAACGAAGGGGTACCTTGATATAAAAGTGATGTGGAGGTCTGACATTTTTTGGGGGGTATGAAATTTGTAGTAAAAGGAATTTTTTTGGGTTTAAAATTCTACCAGGTATTTGGGGGGTGGGGGGTTGATCGAAAGCTAAAGCTATTTCCGGGAAAGCAGCTCACAGCATCATGTGTATGCTAAATGGCCTTTTTAGACTAAGAAAGTTGGATATTATGGGCGGGCGGTTTAAAACTTATGGCTCATTTTTTTGGGTGAAATTTGAAGCTCTGTTGGACCCCCAGTCATTTCTATATCCAAGTACCCCCTGGGAACCACACATTTTATGTGTGTTTGGCTACAGTCATTACTGAGGATATTCCACTGTGTGATGATTGCAGGGGGCCCGGCCGGGGGTGCAAGCTAATCCTCACAAGATGACTTATGAAAACATCACATGAAGCTATAATGTCACAGATACAAATGATTGTAGGTTCACTTTTTTCATTTTTATGACAAATATTAACTATCTGTGAATTGTCCTAGGTTTTTATTGAACTGAAATATAATTGCATCTAAACTCAAGCTTGACAAAGGCCAAATATCATGAGGGAGAAATATATTGTTCTAAGAAAATATGCCTAAATTTTGTTTCTTTTCCTGTATTAAGATAATCAATTTTCAGATTCCCCTTCAACTGTGAATGATGCACTTTGTCAGTTGTTCCCAGCATGTCTGGTTTTATAAAGTATACTTACACTTTATTTACAATGTAAAAACTAACTTTTTTTAATGATTTGGGAGACAAAAATAATCTCAAATAAACTTGCGCTACCTACAAGATATATGCTTGAAAATGTTCGTGCCTGATCCGACAGTGAAACAAAATAATCTAATGATTACTTGCCTGTTACATGCGGTAAACACTCTGAAGCCAGAAAAACATAAGCTGGAAACCTACAAATTAAATCAAGCAGTCATTATTCCTCAGTCAAACCTCAGGGCTTAGCGAAATGGATAAAATATTCCACAATTCTAAGAACAACAGGTTAATAAACTCAAGAATTACTGTACCATTGCCTAATCGGAAGTTCGGAGATTGCATTGCAGAGTCATTGTTTGATGACCAAAGCAGGGACGTCAACTCTCCCGTTTTGCCGGGAGTCTCCCGGTTTTTAAGTAAACTCCCGGTTTTCTTTTGAAAAAACGATTTCTTTTTTGCTTCTGGACCTTAAAAGAACGCTAAATACAGCGAAAATGACAGACATTAGGTATTTTCCTGCCTCAAAAGCCCAATATTTTGGTGTCTCAAGGTTTTTCGAG
Organism: Scolanthus callimorphus; assembly: GCA_033964015.1. Lineage (NCBI taxonomy): Eukaryota > Metazoa > Cnidaria > Anthozoa > Actiniaria > Edwardsiidae > Scolanthus > Scolanthus callimorphus. The sequence goes on from CM066911.1 coordinate 3,278,165, forward strand.
CGGCAAGGTTGAGGTCCCTGCCAAAGTAAAGTTCGATGATGGCGTTCCGCTTCATTCAACATGGCTGCCTAATGGACAAGCAAATACCTAAATTCTCCCTAAGTACAATAATTATCGCTCAAAGCTATGGCAACGGAAGTAGAATCACTGTCAAACTGAAATCACTTAAAAATGCGTATTACACTTGGAATCCTCAAACAAACAAGTATTACGTAAATCTCCCGACAGCCACCATCGTTTTTAACTAGCGTAGCGAGCCGCCGGGACGCGAAAAAAACTTGGAACGAAAATTAAAAAGAAAATTAATAAAAGTAAAAAAAAATATAAAGTTTATAAAACTACGGTTGAATTTTAAGTTTTTCGTGAGGACCTACCTTGAGAATATTTTTTCCTTGCACAGCACGACGACAGTCTTCTGAGTTTCGACCTTCGTTCTTCTTCCCGCGCTGTCGTTCTATCTTTCCTTCTGAGATTCTGAGAAGGAAAATGTTCTGGACACTTTTTTCCGTTGTATTTAGTCTCTGCCTTTTTACTTCAGGTTTCGACATGTTGGCTAGGGTACTTTCATCCCCCTACTGAAGACATAATTTTTCGTTCTCTCTCGATCGACGGCCGTTGTTGTCTTCCGACATGTCATTTGCTCGCTGCTGGTTCTTCTCTCTCACTCTTCGCCCTCAGACTTCGTTTCTTTTTCCTTCGTGAAACTCCCGTGTTCATCGACATATCCATCTCGACGTTTCGACCTCATCGCAGTAAATTTGACTTTTAGACTTAGTCTAAAATACCTTGAAATGAGGCAGCTTGTCACAGAAACGTTTCATTTTTTTCGTGAAGAGCAAGAAAACAAATTCCCTTGTCGAAAATTCTTCCCTGCTTAGCAGAGCCAGAGGCCTCTTCTCTCTGCATTTCGCTGGTTGAAAAAAAAAATCCCTTGCAAATAAAATTCAAGGCGCGCGCGTGCTCATTTTCCCGCTCAAAACTGATGGGCTACCTGTGCGACGACGGACACACACACAACCGGAAGTCCATGAAAATCGAGGTCGATGGGTATACACTTTTCTGTTATGTTTCCTTCTTCTCCTGCATGTAGCTATGGGGCTCCGCTACGCGGGCGCCTTCGGCGCCCGCGGGAGCTCCGCTATTACATGACAAAGAAAGAGGGAAAAACAAACAAGAACTGTGGAATAAGAGTAGGGCGTCAATGAAATTCGCGATCCGGTCCACATCTACATGAAATGAACAGTTCGACGCGGCAGCCTTTAACCTTTTGTATATTTAACAATGCAACAATATTGGGTATTCTCTCCAAAATACACTACAATGCTAATGAAAATGAGGTCTCTAGTGGAACTTTTTGAAAAATAGCAAGGTTTAACACGGGAATCCGTCTCAAACCAGCGGAAAGAAATCTTTGCATCTTTAAATGGAGATGTTTTTTACAAGTTAAGATCCGCTGCCTGTAAATATCAAGTATCGTCCGACAGATCAAAAAAATCGACCTCCAGTTTTATTTATAAAATGAGCTCCCATATGGAACTATTTTCGAAAATGGAGTTTAAAATTTTCAGCGAGTTTAATTTTTCCAACATGTATTTTCCCAACATGTACACTAGTTGCTCCTGAAAGGAATTGCTCCTTTTATTTTACCAACTGCAAGAAAAGATAACTTTTGTATTTTTAGGCTTCGAAGTGCAAAACTTTGGTTTTGCTGTTTCAATTGTTTTCCCAGCCGATGCTAATTGAATTATTTTAGCCGAGTTATTTTTAGCGCAAGGGAATAAATATGAATTAAAAGCTTTCATAAATCGGGAAATAAAATAAATGAATTACTTGCAAATGTTCTCTTTTATTTGGGTTTATAATTTGAGTCTTTGGTTTTTCAATTTGCTAGTTTTGTATCTTACGAGGTTTTCTGAGATTTAGGCGTTACGCGGTTAGAAATTTGGACAAATCAACACTCAAATCGTTTGAGTTTGAGTGCGCGTTTGTTAACTCCCTCTAAAATCAACTCAACTGAACTGTGAAAAATCGTCAAGCGAACGTTTCCCACGACTTTATGACCACGTTGACCAGATGTTGTTTGGCACTCCAAGGTGACCGTGAGTTCAGGGGCGCATTCCATTTGGCCAAATAAACCGGCTCGGGTTTTCGGTACGTTTCGATAGTCAAATGGAACGGTTCCATCCCGGAAAATCACGTACTCAGCGTCACAAGAATCCCACTTTTGTATTTGTGCAGGAAATTCAGCCCAGTAGAGCACTGGGAACTGGGAAATCGATCGAGAATGGTCAAATGGAACGCGACTGTTTCGAAACATACCGAAAGTGGCGCGATCCAATTGGCAGATTTATCGGGAAATTCGGCGTACAAAATCCAAATGGAACACACCAGTTCCCGGGAAAAGTTTTCGAAAATTTAGGACTACCTCGCGAGGTTGTCCTGAATTTTCGGAAATCGTTTTCGGGAAATGGCGTGTTCCATTTGGATTCGAACCGAAATTCCCAGACATTCTGCCAAATGGAAAGCGCCCCAGGTTTACGCGCGCTATGGCCTCTTGTGAGTCTTTTCCCTCGAAATATTCTCTTTTTTTACGAAGGAAAATACGTCTGAAATTCAGGCTACAAAGTGTGCCACAATTGATTTGGTAGAACGGACCTCTAACAGGTACCTCAGTATCTGGAAAAATTTAAAGTTTTCGAATTTTAGCCGTAAAAGGTACCGGAGGCCTGATTGTAAACCTTAAAAGGTATGACGAGCACCCCTGCCCAAACATTTTTGCGGTCCGAGGATTTTCCCGGACCGCCAACAAGATTAAAAGACTCACAAGAGGCCATAGCGCGCGTAAGACTCAACTCACGGTCACTTTGGAGTGCCAAACAACGTCTGGTCACGTGTGAAACGTTCGCTAAGCGATTGTTGCATTTTAAATATATTTAGATTTCACAGTTCAGTTGAGTTGATTGTAGAGGGAGTTAACAAACGCGCACTCAAAATCAAACGATTTGAGTGTTGATTTGTCCAAATTTCTAACCGCGTAACGCCTAAGTCTCAGTCCCCCCCCCCCCCTCCCCTGCGTCTCTATGCGCAAATGTACAGCAGACATCACAGGACATCTGAAGTTCTTAAAAATCGGGAACGATAGTGACGTGAAGAGCGAACCAAAGCTTCTTTTTGCTCGAGCAGGTCTGCTAGTTGCTGCATTAAGTCTGTTCTGGACATTTTTTGCGTTTTATTTTTAGTATCTACGAACAATGGACGTTATTTAGATTTAATTTGTTAATACATAATTTGTTAATGATTACTCAAATGTTTACTCTATGTTGTTGCAATACGAGAGCTACATAGAAAGCACGAGTCTTTAGTCAGTTAATACAGTCAATCAGTGAAGAACCAGATTACGGAGTTCAGAAGTCTTATTGTGTTTCAAGTCGCGACCGCCGGGTATTCACCCTTCAGGTACATTCTTAATCTAGTATATATTAGTAATTGATTCTTTATTGATTGTACTTAGGATTTTATAAGCACATTTAGTCGCATATTTTGATGTATTTTAGAATCGTTTTTTATAATCCGTATGGTTTCAAAATTATGATCGGAATGTTAAGACTGTAGCTAGAATGTAGTCCTTATACTGTTAATTTCATGATCTATTTCAGAATTTATAATCGAGTTGTATTAAAAGGAAAAACAGGCCGGTTGCCAATTCTCCTTTCGAGCGTCAACATCAAAATTTCTGAAGGTTAAGTTGAAGGAGCCGAAGGGTAGGAACAATAGTCAATTGATACCATCGTTCACAGCATGGGTACCGAAGACGGAGAAACCTCTAAATCGGAACCTAGAGAAGATAATTTCAGAAAGGAACGAAAGAATATAAGGGGCAAAATAACCCGTTCGATAAAGAGAATCAAGGAATTGGCTTCTAGCAGCGATACTAACGTACGAAGGTTTGAAAAGGAACTTGAACAGTTAAGGAAAGATTATGATCGAGCTTGCGAAATCCATTGTGAGTTTTATGAATTTGTCGGGGCCGACGTAGAGGCAGTAGATGCATGGGAGAACGGGCTAACGGATGTTGTGTTTGGGATCGAGCAGGAAATCGAGGAACACATAAGCAAATTAAAGGTTAAGGGAATTGGCTACTTCGTCGATATGAACGCCAACGAAAATCTTAGCAAAATAGTAATGCGCCTCCCCGACCATATGATCGAAAGATGGAGAGTCACTTCAGCCGACTTGAGAGAAAAGGGCGTCGTCCCGGGCATACAGCACTTCATCGAATTTGTCCGCAGGCGAGTCAAAGCGGAGTTCGACCCTGATTTTGGCGACATCAATAGGAGTCAGAGGAGCTGGAATCAGGGCGGTATTTTCTCTGCACAACGTGACCAAAGGCCACCACTGAAGTGTTTCGTGTGTGACGAGGAGAACCACAGGGTTCCAAATGCCCCAAGGTCACACAGGCAAGTGTCGCAGAGAGGTTGGAGTTGTTTCAGTAGGCCAGGCTCTGTTTTGGATGCCTCAACAGAGGCCACTCGATAAAGTTATGCAGATCAAAGAAAAGGTGCGAGAAAGAACCCTGTCAGTACTACCATCACCCCCTACTTCATGAGGATCGTCCCGTCACGCAACCGTCCACGGTCAGCGGTGAAATCCCACAACAATGACCCACCAGCGGTGTTGCGTCCATTCTAGACAAGGGATGTATGATGCCTGTAGTGAGAGCAAAGTTTAGAGCAGCAAATGGGCGTGTCCGCGAGGGTAACGTGTTAATCGACAGCGGAGCGGGAACAACGGTAGTGCGCAGGATTTTGCAAGGGCTCTAGGACGAGGGAGATGAGAACGAATCGACTTAGCGGTAGTTGGCGGAGAGGGAGTCGAACAGCCTGAAAGCAGACGACTAAGTTTCTGGATTTCCCCAATCAGCGGCGGTGAGGAGTTTAAGTTAGAGGCGCACGAGATCGAAAAAACTGTTCTGAACACACAGAAGCTGAACCGGAACTGACTAGACTCCTTTGCGTACCTCCGAGGCATTGAGTTCACACACAGCGCCGGTCCGATAGATCTTATTCTCGGGGTTCAGTATAGCCATCTTCATGCAGGAAGCGAGACTCGCCAGGGCACTCCCTTCGAGCCACTAGGTAAGAAGAGCAAGCTTGGATGGTTTGTGATTGGATCTGACGGCGCCCAGAAGACATCAAATGTATGTTCAATGAACTTTGTAGAGGCAAGTGATTTTACGAAGTTCTACGAATTTGAGACCCTCGGAGTTCAAGCGCGCGACTGTAATTGCCCGGTATCACCCACGTCGCAGGACGATCGGCACGCCCTCGAGCTAATAAAGAGTTCATGTCGACGTGAAGAAGACCGTTACGTTTTCGGGTTGCCATGGAAACAAGACAAAGTCCTGCTACCAGATAACCGCCCCTTAGTGGAAGCGAGGTTAGAGTCCCTAGAAAGAATCCTAAAGAAGAAACCAGAGAAAGCGGAGAAATACCACCACGCGATTATGCAATACGCAGATAATGGATGGGCAAAGAAGTTATCCCAAGAAGACTTAGTCCCAGAAGACCTTTGCGAGACAAAGAAAAGGTATGTTTTCGCGGTAGGAGCTACTATTGAGAACAAGGTGCTCTTAGATGCGTCAGCGTATTCCCGATGGGACAGGATGGTGAGAGTTACCGCGTATTGTATGCGCTTTGTGCACAACCTGAAGTCCAGGGCGAGAAATCCAGAATGCAAGAAAGAAGGACCGCTACAGCCCACAGAAGTCGAGGAAGCTGAGACCCACTGGCGGAATGAGACCCACGGAATGAGGATGGAGAAGTACCCCGAGTTATCCCCATTTGTGGACAACGATGGCCTTATAAGAGTGGGAAGCAGGCTGGATAAATCCCTGCTTCCTTACGAGCAGGTATTCCCAGTTCCTCTCCCAGCCGATCACCATATGTCTACATTGTTGATTCGACATGCGCACCATAAAGTGAGCCACGGAGGTCGAGAGAGAACACTCTGTGAATCGAGAGCTAAGTACTGGATCTTGCGTGGGAGGAGGCTAGCTAAGAAGATTTGTCGAGAATGTATCACATGCAGGAAGATCAGACAACACCACACACCACGCTCATGGCGGATCTGCCCGCTGATAGATTGAAGCTGTTGTCGCCCCCCTTCACCGTGACAGGAGTGGACTTATTTGGCCCATTCAAACTCAAGTACGGAAGAAACAAATCTGTCAAAGCCTGGGGAGCCATTTTCACTTGTGCGACGGTGAGAGCGATTCACCTAGAAATCGTGGAGAATACTTCCAGTGAAGCATTTCTTCAAGCCGTTAGGCGCTTTGCTGCCAACCATGGATGGCCTGAAACCCTCATATCTGATAACGAAGGTTCCTTTGTTGGAGCTGAGGTTGAGCTGCGCAAGCTTGTCGAAGAAGGGAGACGACGTCTAGAAGATTTTGCCATGCTCCACAAGTTCAAGTGGATCTTCATCTCCCCTTACAGTCCACACCAAGGCGGCTTGTACGAGAGCCTCATCAAACAAGCAAAACTCGCGCTGCGAGTCGTAGTAGGAAACCATGTATTGACATGGAACGAGACGGCGACGATTTTCGCAGAGGTCTCTACTTAACAGTAGGCCCATAAGTTCTGATGATCCGAATGATCTAAGACCCCTGTTGTTGGGACGAGCATCCCCTGACGTCCCACACGGTCCGTACGAAGACACGGCCAACCCAAGGAAACGCCTTCAGTTCACACAAGCGCTAGTGAACCACTTCTGGCGGCGATTCGTCCGGGAGTATATCCCTACCTTAGTAAGCCGCGGACGCTCCAAATGGCAAGTAGCAGGTCGCCAGATGTGCGTCGAAGACATCGTCCTCCTCGTCGACTTCAACGCCCGACGAGGCAAGTGGAGCATGGGACGAGTGACGGAAGTCTATTCCGGAGACGACGGTATAGTACGGAATGTAAAGGTGAAGACGGCGTCTGGTGAGTACCAGAGATCTGTGCAGAAATGCTGCCTGATCAACGAGGCCAAGTAATTCTCTGACGTTATCTATTGGCGTCCCCCCGAGGGTTTGTTATGGACACCTTTAGCGTTTTATTTTTAGTATCTACGAACAATGGACGTTATTTCGATTTAATTTGTTAATAGCGGAGCACCATACCTAAGGGAAAAACGTATAGTATACTATCGAGTTGATTTTTGAACGTCACGGGCATTATGTATCATTTTGATGACGTCATTGATGACGTAAGGGCACGTGACTTTCGTGTAGAGTTCCTTTTATGGTCTTCGAAACTTTGTCCAAGTTTGGCTTCTATAGAAGCCACCCTTCGGGAGATCTGATTTTTTTCTTTATTTTTCTGGTATTAAACCTATAGCGTACACCGTCCGTCCGTCCGTCCGTCCGTCGTCCGTCCGTCCGTGTACACATGGGAACCCTGTGGTATGCAAAGAAAAAATTATATCTCCTCAAGGGAACATGCTAAGACAACCATACTTGGGATATTTTGTCTATGCCACAAGGGGGGTTCACGCGCGGAAGACTACAAATATTTAGCTACACGTGTTCACTGTCAGACTGCATGATTTCTTGCCAGATGAGAGAGTTACGTTAACTCTTTTGATGGCTGTCCATGACTACAATGTCTTCAGCATATAGCCAACAATACAGATTGTCATGCCACTCAGGATAACAACAGCTGAGTGGTTTTCATACCAGTAATGCACTCTTGAACTCCGAAGAACGTTCTTCTTCTTCCATTATGGGACCATCTCCTTCTATCTTGAAGATTCTTATGGGCTTCAGTGCAGTGCAGTGTGGATGTAGCAAAATAAAAGTTTCAATAAAGTGCAGGTGGTTTAAAAAAAGAATGATGTGCGCTGGTCAGCGGCTTATGGCTAGCTGACTCCACAGCCTGTCCTAGAAGGTCACAGGCATTTTACATGAATGTTATATCAACTACTTGGAAATGGTAGGGTCTTGTTACATGCCTGCTGCTGCATCCATGGCAGAGAAATGTACGGGAAGTGTAATTTGGCTGATTTCCAGTGGTAGTCTATGCAGTGATTGCAGAGAATTGTTGCCTGTGCCATGATACCATCAAGAATGATATTGATTGATACCATCAAGGTATCTGAAGCAATTTCATAGCTGTCAAGTCACCCACATTAGGCAGGTGTCACAAGATTTTGAAGCCTGTTACCCACAAAGTGATTGTGAAAATGTTTTACATTTACTGTATTTCACCTGCATTGTCACTCTGGATTTTTTCATACATTTTCTGTATTTACCTGCCACATGAGGGACAATCTGAAGATTTCGGTTGACACGTATGCAATTTGCAAAGAAAATAGAGTTGTCATGGATCAGTGAATAGACTGGACGAAGGAAGGAACTTAAAATCTCTTCTCAGGTGAATTAGTTGATTTACAGCATGATTAAAAACTAAACACAAAATAGATTTGTGAACAGAAAAGTACACAACCGGAGCATGCATAAGAATGTAAGCTAATGTAAACTCTTATTAATTTAAGAATCCAAATTGGCAAATGTTTATCTTACTAAAAAACACAAAATGATATTTAATTGCTTGGCAGCTAAATAGTTCTCAAAATAACTATTTGAATTTGAATGGCCAATGTTATAATTACAAATAAATTAGATTATGTTTTCCATTTTACAATTAGACTATTTCCTACGAGCCAATAGTCAAGATAGCTAACAAGGTATATCAAGCTGAGTTGACTGATTGACTCATGAGTAGGGCCTTTTCAATTCAAAATTTTATTAATAACTATTTGGCTGTCGGATAGTTTTTGCTTATTTGCACTTAGTAAGATAAACATTTTGTTAATTCAAATTTTTTCAAGCAGTGTAATTGAGCCAATCAGATTGAAGGAATGTGATAGTGTACGAGTGGGTTCTTACTCTCACATTGTGAGATATATAGTGAGTAGTGGAAAGCCAATCAGATAGCAGGCTTCATGATTTCAATGAAATGCTAATAAATAGAATTTGTGCTTCTTGTAAATTTATTAAACTGGACAGGTTCATATAGTGGTTGCTGATATTTAACCATTTGCACTAACTAGGCCATTTGCACTAACTGGGTCACGTGACCCAAATCCCATACATTATGAATAACAACTTGAAAATTAAACTTGCTGCCATTTGCTCCAGGTTAAAGATTTTATGCTGAAACTTGAGTTTCTGACTAATATTAATTGGTTCTTTGTATTTCTTGAATTGATTTTGACAAAACATCTCCTTAAGAGGTAGTTGGCGTCACGTGACCATGTTAGTGCTGAGTTTTCTATGATTCAATAGTTAGTTAATGAGGTGCGTAGCACAGAGTTGACTATTTGACTCATAGAAAACAAGAATCAGTAGTCTAATTGTTTTACTAGAATCCCACTAGCATACTATTTTGGAGTTGTTGCCAAAACTATTTATTTTCATGGTTTTAGAGAGTTTTGTGCTAGCGTTTTCGCTACTCGCTATCTATTATGTAGATAGTGAGTAGGGGAGCCAATCAGATTACAGAATCGGTGACAGTATGCAAGTGGGTTTCTACTAACATTAATTAGTCATAAGCCCCCCCTCTCCCAGCTTTGCATTACAATTTTTGCAAATTTCAGTATTCATGTTAAATTACTTTGCATTAAAGGCAACCTTCAGAGTTTGAAGTGTCATTTATTGGGCAATTCCAGAAAATATATGTATCCCTTGGATGGGTGGCATTCTGAAATTCTGAATCTGAGGAGGGTTTTCAAGCTCGGAATTCTGTCTGCATGGGGTATGGCGTTCCGTTACGGACAAAATATCAACTAAAATCGCAAAAACAGTCACAAACTATAAATTTGAAACTAAAAAGTTGAAACAAATAACATCGCAGTTGAAAAAAATTGTTTCAAATTTTTAGTCAAACTACACTCAATATTGAATATATTGAATGCATATTTTATCTAAAATAAAGCAATTCTGTTTAAAACTACGTAATTCATCACTCAAAGAACCGAAAAATCCCAGTCAAGAAATCCAATGTGAGTTTAAAATAATTTAAACATTTTCATTTGAAACATGGCGCCAAGTCAAAGCCAAGTTTCAAGTCAAAAACCATAAATGTGAGTCGAAAATACCCACATCGCTGTTGAAATATTCAAACTACGGCAATTAAGTCAAAATACGGAAAATTTCAAGTCCAAAATCATAAATGTGAGTCAAAAATACCCACATCGCTGTTGAAATATTCAAAAACTACGGAAAATTTCAAGTAAAAAAATCCTAAATGTGAGTCGAAAATACCCACATCGCTGCTGAAATATTCAAACTACGCCAATTCTTAATTCAAAATACGGAACATTTCAAGTCAAAAATCATAAATGTAAGTCGAAAATATGCCACATCGGTGTTTAAATAATTAAATTCTCATTTGAAACTACGGCAATTCTTGAGCCAACTACGGAAAATTCAAGTCAGAAGTCCTTCGGAATTATTCACAGTGAAATCATCTTCGGAACTATGGGACAGGAAAAAAAATCTAGTCGAAAATATTCACAACGTAGTTGAAAATTTCCAAATGCGAGTAGTCGAAAAAAAAGACACTCGACAGGTCCGGGGTGAGGTAGTAATCCTTAGTCCTCGAACCGCTGGGACGGTACGCTGGCGCCGGCCGCTTGGGAAGCAGAGAGAACATGGCTTCCAGGTGGTTACCAAACCACGAAGAGTTTTTTCACTCGTTGGTAAGATTGATAGAAAGTGCCGAAGAGCAAAGGAACGCATCCTCTTACGACTCGGCCGAGTTTTTCTACAGAAGACTTGATGCATTTGAAAGAACTCTGTCTATTTTGAACGCAAGAGTTGCCGATTGCCTTGGCTGGCACGAATCTATCGGTGGTGTTGACATGCCTGAAGTACTACAACAACTGGACTATATATTCAGAAGAGTTTCCTCCTTAAGGCAGCATTATGAAGCTATATTTCATTTAAGTGCAGCGATGGAAGATGAACAGGACAATGTTGACCCACTTGTTACCAGAATATCCCAAGGCGAGCCAGGGAGACCTCGCGCATTGGTTTCGTCTGAAGTGTTGAATACTCTATATCACGATGCAGGGTTCAGCTGGAGTGAGATAGCCCGTACATTAGGCATTTCGGAAAGAACTCTTCGGCGCAGACGGCATGAACATGGAATGCCGGTTGTCGGACGAGTTTTTACTGAACTGACTGACGATGAACTCGATGAGCATATTCGCACGATCCTCGCTGTAACGCCTAGTGCTGGTATAAGGATGGTGCAAGGCGCCCTTAGGCAACGAGGCTTGGTGATTCAGAAGGACCGGGTAATAAGAGCAATGCACTGAGTAGATCCCGTCACGTCGTCCCTAAGAAATGCTAGGCGAATTATTCGAAGAAAATACAATGTGCCTTGCCCCAATGCTCTTTGGTAAGTGACAAGCACTACGGGAGATATAAGTTTCCTCAAGGGCTCAACTCCCCGGCAGGGTTTAAAAAGTCTTGGGTGCTCGATTCCCATAATATATTTTTTGTTCGGGAATGATCGTGGTTTGGTCTCTTTTAGGGGTGATCTTGATCTTCCGAAGATCAAGATAAAATTTTAGGGAGATTGGTATCTTTTAGGGCCGAATTGTTTTGCCTCATGATGGTGCTTCTAAAAACCGTGTAAGAGATTACTCGACAAAAGACGATAAATTAGACAACCTTCAAGGTAGCATTTAAGTGAAACACGGAAATTTCTTGATGGGTATCTTTTACCTTACCTGTCTTACCCCACCCCACCCCGAATGTGCTATGATGAATAGACCATGAGGCCGAAGGCCGAATGGTCTATCGATATCATAGCACATGAGGACGAGAGGTCTAATTGTTTTAGTATAAATCAACTAGTTGGTCGGTTTTGGCAATGAATTCCATTATTTTATGTTGAGAAAATCACGTTTTCTTGCAAAGGAAGGTGGTGGTTTTGCCAGGCACGGTCTATCACTAATAGACCATTAGTAGCTCAACCAATCAGAATGCAGGATTTGTAATAGACCATTAGTTGGTTTATACTAAAAGCTTTTATAAGCGTACCCCCCAACCCCAAGAGCACACGCAGACCAGGCGAATTATTAGTAAACAAGAAACTTGACGCTAGAAAGACTCAACCTGACTTCTAATGACCTCTCTTCAAGAAAGACATCTGCCCCATGCCGAAAAAAATGAAATGAGCCCCAATTTGTTTGTTTGTTTTGCACTGGTCTCCCCGATATTGATGGAGAAAATGACGCACGTGTGTCGTGTGAGTCAGTCCGACTTTCAAGTGCGGACGATTTAGCCAATCAGAAACGTTTGCGCAGACAACCCGATTACAATAGTATAGATAAAGTTGTGTCTTGGGGAGCATTGGAGCCCATTATCTTTGGCTTGGGAAAAGGTTATGGAAAGGGGAGCAGGTGATTTTTTTTACGAACTGTGGGAAGGCAGGCAACAGCTCGGAGGGCTCCAATTCTCAAGACAACTCCCGCGCAGCACCATAAGGAAAGTGGTATCAGATATATATAACCATCAAGTCGCTTTTGAGTGGTTCGAGACATTTTTGGCATTTTTAATGACGTAATCAGTGACGTCATATCACGTGACTTTGACGTTAGATAGCTATCAACCTCAAGCCAACTTTCCGGAGATATGCTTTTTTATTTCTTTTTCCTGAATAAAACGCATTAGTCAAATCACACTAGTGGTCTATTGTCAATGCTGCGTTCTGATTGGTTGCGCTACTAGTAGGCTATAAGTTATAGCCTACTAGTAGCGAAAAGTGTCAGATTTAAAGCCAGAAAATGACAAATGACCAGACCAGAAAACGTTTTTGCCTATACAAATTGACCTACAAGTGTGATTCGACTAAAACAATTATTCCTCTCGCCCTCATGGCCTCTGAGTCAATAGCCCATTCGGCCTTCGGGCTATTGACTCAGAGCCCATTCGGGCTCGAGGAATAATTGTTAAATAGACCTGTGATTGGAAATTCCCAGTAGTAGTGGGAGAGTTAAAGTGAATATTTCCAGTTACCCTAAAAATTGATTTCCCAGTGTACTTTTACAGTAATCAAACATCCAATTAATCCAAGGGAACGGGTTTTTTAAGGAAGGTCTCCAACACCACTCCCAAATGAACCAATATGAGCACAAATTACAAAAACCAGTCACTATTGTTAACAGATATGGCAGAAAATATAAAATCAGTAACACAAACCAACACTAACCCAAATTGACCTTTTTATTTATAAAACAAATTGTTCTTCATAGGCACATTGACGGTAATCATAAACTTGTCCAGCCATACAGATTTGTTATACATGGCGGAATTGATGGATTTTCAAGGCTTGTGGTGTTTTTTAAAGCATCTACCAACAATAGAGCAGAGACAGTACTGGGATCTTTCCAGATGGCTGTTGGCCAATACCACCTTCCATCTAGAGTTCGTTGTGATCTTGGAATGGAAAACTACGAAGTTGGGCGATATATGCTTGAGAACAGAGGCTTAAATCGTGGAAGTATTATCACTGGTACTTCGGTTCACAACCAGAGAATAGAAAGGCTTTGGAGGGATGTCAACCGCATAGTAGTTTCTCGGTTTCTGAATATATTTCTATACTTGGAAGGGGAACATGCTCTAGATCCATTAAACGAAGTACACCTGTTTTGTCTTCATTTAGTCTACACAGACCTGATAAATCAAGCAATCGAAGAGTTTGTTGGCCAATGGAACAATCATCCTGTAACCACAGAATGTAATCTCTCCCCAAACCAGCTTTGGATTAGGGGGATGTTGTCCTTGCGAAACTCGGGATACTCTGCCGTTGATGATGTTGTAGGGGATATCTTGAACAATGGCATTGATGAAGGTGGGCCTGTCCCAGATGAGGATCATGGACAGATGGTCCAAGTACCAGAATCTCCTATATCACTGAATGATGCCCAGTTGAGAAGGGTAATGTCTACTGTTACTACGACGCTTGAGAGAGGTGATGTAAATAGCATTAATGCTTATGTTGCTGCTGTGGATGTAGTAGGTACCTTAGTATGATCCGTTATGGTTGTACCAGCAAAATACAAAGTCAAACGTAGTGTATCGACCCTGTTGTCTTAAAACGGTGTCACACAAGTGCTTTGCAAGCTATAGAATATGGTGTTTACCACTTTTAAATATTAGTTCTTGCTTCTGGAGATAATCAATGGTCAATATTTGCTGAACATTCCAATCTGATCATGTCATAACTTCAACATGTCTCAAACTTGTAAAGTTCGCGTGTTTAAATGGAGTGGCGATCACAAGTGTGTTTTTTTGTATCGAGTTGAGTTTGATTGGCTGAAATACAGTATCTTGAAAATTCAGGAGATGAGGTCATCAGATTGGATATAGCAATCTCAATAGCAATGGCCGGGTGCAGACTACCTGTAACAAGGATAAGCATAGGCTTACCGTACGAATTTTTGCTAAAACTGACTATGTGAGTGGGACATACAAGTGAAAATTGTGCAGGAACGCCCTTGATGGCAGCCATTTTATCAAAGAACGTCTCTGGAACGGAAAGAGATTTTTTCAAAACGGAAAATGGCATAATTTTTCAATTTGAGCTCTTTAATAGAAACACTTCCTTCAAATGCCATAATTCTGCGAAAAAAATTCGCATCTTAACAAGCTTATTCCTTCTCCTCAACTATGAAAACTTTATTCTTTAATTTGCTTAAACAATTTTTTAGGGAGCCAATGAACGATGGAACTTTAAAAAGTTGAACTGATGCACCGGGAAAAACATAAATTGGCTTTTGTAAAATTAAAAGAAATTATATGCCATAGTTTAGCCCATTGATCTGCCAAAAAATAATAACCCACGAAAAAGTTAAATCTGAGGTAGCAAGGACAAAGGTCAAAATAATAAGTCTCTCTGACTGTTCCCAATTTTGGGGTCCTAAAATTTTGCAAAAACTCAATATTTAAAATAGCTTATTAGTTTTAAAACCAATTTTAATGAGAACCACACATTGCTCTGTAACTTTGGCGCTTTATGCACCCAGATTTTGCATAGCTTTCTTAAGACAAATTTTGGGTGTTCAAAATCAGAGGGGGTACTTGAACAGGCTCAAACAATATTATACAACCAGAGACAAAGAATATGATATTTGTTTTAATGTCAACGGAGCATTTCGATGGTAAAAGGGTTGTTTGCATTTTCCCTATCAAATATGATTATTACAAATGTTCTACTATATATGTTGTCAACAAAACTCAAGAGGCACCTCACTAAAACTTAACCCTGCAACAACTGATGGTATATGGTCCTCAAGAGGAACATGATTTCACGGTCAGTATTATTACAAATGTCCCACGTAACGTTCTACTATATTTGTTGTCAACAAAACTCAAGAGGCACCTCACTAACTTAAACTTAATCCTGAAACAACTGATGGTATATGGTCCTCAAGAGGTACATGAAATTCACGGTCAGTATTGCACATTTTCTGATCACTTATCATTGCACTTTTTGCAAGTTAGCGATATAATGCATTTCATGTCTTCAAAACTCAACTCATGTAGAGCCCTGTGACTATAATAATCAAACTGGGGCTGATAGACTCACTAAGAAAAGCTAAATCCTGCAGCACCTGATTGAAGTGCAGTGTCCATTTTGCCTTTAAACATTTCGTAAGTACTATACTTAGAGGGCAATGTAATCATTCTGAAACAGGTTTCAGCTACAGGAAAGGCAATACTAAAATCAAACTTGGCAAGGAGTTGCTTGGCCTTCTTGTTTCCCCTTGGTATCACATAAAATGCAGTCCAAAAGTGCAACAGGTCTTTCATCTGCAACCCATCTAAAAAAAAAAGAAGTATGCTAGTGTGCAAATAAGGTCAGGTTATTGTCTTTGTACCATTTTCCGGGAAATTAATTTGAAATACCGTACTGTACAGCTACTATACATGTATGTTATCACGAGGTTTCCCTTATTAGGATAAAAACAATGCAGATAATGACTGTTGACTGTCAGTACTAACTTCTAGTAAATTAGCGCAAGTGCATGGAAGGAATTTGTCAGCTTTCTGCACCAGCACCAGAGGATAGGGCTCCCTACAGTAAAACCCGACATAAAATAATAGCCTAAAGTTTTTTAAGAACCTACCAGGCTGACGAATTTGGCTATTTTATGTGCCCATTTTATAAGCATTATGGTAAATGTATAAAGAAATTATTGAGGCCTAATTAATAGGACGGTTCTTTAACAGAAAAAAGTAGGTTCTTTTACAGATTTTTACTGTAAATCTAATGCTGTATACACATTCTCATGTCCAGGTTGCACTGCCAGACGAATGCATAATCACAAAGGACATTTCGGTTTTCTGAGTGGCTTTTCTCCCTTTTAGTGTATTGGGCTCCCGATTGCCGTTCATGGGGCCTCTTGTGGCATTCATTTCTGTCCTCCTCTTTTTTGTACGTATCCGTTTAAGGTTTGCACTCGCTCTCAGTCTGATCTTTTCTTCCCCATGGGCTGGATAACATGACATGCTTGCAGAGCGGGCTAAAGTATCACTAACTGTTGATGCACTGGTTAATTGAAACGGCTCTAAATATGCTTAGTTAATATAACTATAAGTAAGGGAATATAAGAAAGGGCGGCATATCGCCGAATCCCTCCCTCCACTTCTCCCCAGTGCTGAGATTATTGTTATACAATATCATGTAATCAAGCAAAAACCTCTTGCATAACTAGATGCATGGCTTATGCATGGCTTAGCAGTTAACATTTTCCTGGAGCCTAAGAGTATTATAGTGGGGTCTCTAGGGGTATGTAATCTATGGGTACCTGCTCTCTCGTCCATTTCTTGGACGTAAGTTAAGAAGAATTCAGCAGTCGCTTCATTGGCAGGGCTAAGCTCTTTGCCTTGAAATATGAGGAGAGATTTAACCTCATCTGCCTTTGTCTTCCTTTGGTCTTCCATTGGAAAGATGAGACTTGCCACTTTGGGGCATCTTAATAGCAAGGAATGGAGAGAAACCTCTTCCATACCTATGACATTTAAAACAATTTGGTTTTAATGAAGCAGTCATTGTTTTGCAGGGGCTGTTACGGTTTGGGCGGATTTAAGGCAATTGTTAATTTTATATAGCTTACAAGGATGTTTAGCGTTTTTACCAGTCACACTGTAAAACGTATTTTTTTACTACTTAAAAGAAGAGGCATTTAGCTATTTAGCAATTTAGCACCTAATACAATTATCAATCCTATCACGAAGTCATACAAGAAAGCAGGGGCCGGTTCCTAGAACGTCAGATAAGAGTTATCAGCAGATAAACGCTTATCCAACGGATAAATCCAGAACAAATCCTATACAACAGATAATTTATCCGTGGACAACTTTATCCAACCTTTCAGGAACCGGCCCCAGGCCTTTAAATATTTGACTACTACTCGCTAAACATTATAGAGAACATACATCAAAGTTATTTTAAATAATTATTATTAAAGTATACATTTAGATATCAAAACTTCAGAAACAGCCAAGAAAATTAAGTAGCTGTGGTCTACTTGGATCTAGTAATAATAAGCTAGTAATAATATTAAAAAAAAAATACATTTAAAAAGTACAGTAGCACACATCTTAGATAGTTGTCATATTTGCCAGTAAGCCTTTTTTTGTAGTATTTTTTGCTACTTTTATTCAAGTAAATAAAAAAAGTTCCGAATGGGGCTTGAGCTACCGAGTTAGAGAGACTTGTTTACTCAGATGTGTCAAACTTTGTAAAAAATAATGTAAAATGAAAGTATGACATGTATATGTAAATGGGGTGTACTATAAGTTTTAAAAAGATTGTCGTTATAATTGTACTATGCAGTTCGTTATGACTGAATGCATAATAATTCTGAGCATGGTACCATACATACAGCTAAGGGGGAGATTGACTGCTCATATAAAGTGTGGGTAGGGATTGTGCCGTTAGGTCCAAGAGAAACTGACCCTGTTCTAGGGAGAAACAAATTATTTTTGCTAACCCTATATATATCTAGAGAATCATAAATCTACAAAATGAGTGGTTGGATTCTTTTACCATATGTAACAGAATGGAAGTATTGCTGGCAGTCAAAATGTATGTCACTTTGTTATGACTATCCATATGGATATATACATAGGATGAATAATCTTCAGCTGTTTTATACATTACGATAACGCATTTCTGAGCAATCTCGCATACAGCATTCTTGTACCAAGAGCTCCCCGGCTCGTCTGCTCATGGGGGACATCCATTCGAGAACCTGCGCTGATTTTAAACGTTGGGGCATGCGCAGAACATTGTCTCAACGGCTCTGTATCAAATCTCGAGCTTACGAACTGGGGAGCTCTGGGTTCGAGAATGTGCATACAGTAAATATAATTTCAAGATTGACTTTGTGTGAACGTCATCTAGGGAAAGCCATTTCATGGGTAAAGAAATGCAAAACTTTAGCCAAAAGTTTGCTTTTTTAGCTTGTACACTTGCCTCTCGCAATATCATCAAGCTCCATACGCCTCTTGTCAATTATATTATAAAGCATCAATCCATCTACAATAAGTGACCTGTTGAATGCCATATTGTCTGGATCTAGTCCAGCTTCATACAAGTACGGCTCCAGAGACTGTCTAAGTTCTAGAGTGGGGCTTTCATCCTTTGGTAAGAGATCTAACTGTAAATTATTAAGAACATTTTACAATTAAAAATAATATAATTCAAAATGTATCCCTCTAAAAACTTTTTTGCTCTCCTTGAAACTGAAAAATGTATCTGATGTTGCCATAAATGATCTTGCAAAGCTTGCAGTTGAAATGAGTTTTGCTGTCTTTGTAAATGGTTTGGTATCTTTTAGAGGGCAAACATATTTGCCGCAACGAAAGCATCCTCATTACCCTGCGAGTAGTGATTTCCTATAAGGACCGAAGAGAGGAGGACATCACTGCTCGTAGGGTACATCCTCCCTTACCAACGAACATATATGTTGCATACATATGCAACCTATATGTACGTCCTATATGTAGAATATATGTGACATATATGCAACATATGTGCATGTACATATATGCAACATATTTGTCACATATATGTCACCTATTAGAATTTGGCAGTGTTTACATATAGTTTGCATATATGCAGTGACATATATGTGACATATAAATTCAAATCATATAGGTGAAGTATATGCACAGCATATATGTGGCATATATGAAAACTGCTATTTTTATTGCTGTGAGAGAATGCACATATGTTGCATATGTGCGGTCGGAAGATCTAATGAATGAAATCATAATTGCAATATAAGTAAGCTCTACATATTAACATTGCGAAGGCACTGCGGACACGATGCACAAAGGTAAGATTGACAAACAATAATTTTAATCACACTTTTTAATACAATTATGTAAAAAAATATAACAGCAAAGTAATTTGTATAGGCAGCATCTGATTTTGATTGGAGAGAAATGACATCAACTTAGATAGTTTACAGCTGTTTTGGATATTCTGCGAACTCTCGAGATCGATTTCCAACCGTCAAACCGCTTTCTCGCTTCCGTCAATCAAACTTTGAAACTCATTGGAATACATAGAATTCACACAGCATCTTTTACTATCTTTTTCTAGACAAGTGGCCTAAATTACGGTCGCCTAAGACTCAAGTTAGACCCGAGAGTTTGACGGAAGCCAAAACGCCATTGGAAGTCGAACGCGAGAGTTCGCAGAGTACTCAAAACAGCTGTAGATGTCCGCATATCCTAGGCTTTCTTTGTGACAACGTTTCCCGAAAACGGTATGGCTAATCATCTCTAAATCTACTTTTTTTCCTGTAATTTGATAATTGTATCTTGTACAGTACCTTTTTATGCAAAAAAACTTTATTGTTATTATTAATAATATTATTATATTGTAAAAATAAAGGAGATTGGTGAATATCACATTTTCTACGCCAGCGTAAATGTGGGTCAGACAAATAATGGTGTTTATAAAATTATACATAGCTTCACAATATGATGTCTTTATATTTTTGCAGGGTTTTGCGTGTCCTCATCGTAATTGTTGAGGTTATACTAAATACGGATACTCCAACTTCGTTAAAAGCAAATTTCTGCCCTCTAATCAACTTGCTTGCTTGGCGTCAAACACTTCAGTACCTCAAACCTTTGAATATGAAACTTTATCCAATTGAACTTTTCATGATGTGTTCTAATTTTTTTAGAACGCGTTTGCCATTTTTCATTGAGCAATTCCACACAGACATTTTTCGTTAATCTTTGGAGAGTGCAGGACGACAATGTCATCAGCCAGAATATAAGGTCATAGTTAGTAACGGGAGGGCATTTTTTTGGAAGCGAGCGAGCGAGTCGAACAAGTGCAGGAATCCGCTTTTATTTAAGTTGGGAAAAACTAAAAGAGTGCCCGGTCGAAGGGCACTACGGCTACGTGTCACGGTTGTTTAAGCAAAATTCTATAAAAAGTAGGGCAGTGGAAACCAGTTCAGCCTGGTAGGCTGGCTTATATTTGTTCTTTGTCCGCCCTTTTCCTTGAAATCCCTCTGCGGGCACTGCAGCATTTCTGTTGTACTGCTAGGTTTATGGCGGAGGCTGCAGCTCCATTGTCTTGTGTCTTTTTAAACGTTGTCAGCACATGTGCTTTAAATGCAAAAAGGGATAGAAGAATTATGCACCATTGAACAATTGAACATACGATGTCACTTGCTATCTGGATCAGGATGTAATTTGTCCAAATGCAGATCAGGATGTAATTTGAACAGAAATTCAATTACCTGTGATGGCTTCCACAGTCCTCTTGTCAAGGGCTTTGTACCCCAAACTCCCTCCACCATCCTTATTCGAAACCTTAAGTGTTTCCTTGTCGAAAAACACTCCTAGTAAGTGGCTAGTATAGGCGCCAATCCCTGTTGCATGCTTTAGGGCGTACACCCGCTGGCTTGGGTGCCAGTATACCCCTGCTCCTTGCGTTATCTCTTCCATCTATTAAAAAACAAACAAATGCAATACATATAAACTTACCTGAAATTTGAATAGGACACATGCACTAACTGTACCATGTGACCTAAATCCAATATATTCTCAGTAAGATCTTGAAAATTCAACTCGCCGTCATTTGCTCCAGGTTAAAGGTTTTATGATGAAACTTCAGTTTCTGACTAATGTTAAAATTGCTTATTATTGTATAATTATCTGGAATTGGTTTTGATAAAACATCTTATTAAGTAGTTTGGGTCACGTGACCCATTTAATACAAGTGGCCTATTGTTGCGCTATTTAATATGGTCTGTACAAAAACAGCTTGTATATTACGCATGAGGAGGTTGATTTGCTTAAAGAAAAAATGTTTATGAAACAGGTAGAACATAGTGGACGAAACCAAATTGTCCTACTTTTCAACAGCCTAACAACCAGTTGATGATTTTAAATGATCAAAGACAGAATTTTGGCAGACCTTGTATTTTTTGGCAATGCCTGGCGCTAGTATGCCAGGCAATGGAACTTCCCCTGCTTCACCCATTGGAACAGCCTCTGAAAAGTGCAGAGAATAAAAAAAATGTTGTTGTTCGTGATGACTGCTCATACAAGATGGTTATTGTCACACGCCAACCTTGTCCTAGGGTCTTCTGGGTAGTTTTCAAGATGGGGGAGCAGGTGGGAAATTTGTTGACGCTGACAAACGAATGTGGGCGCAGCCACGAGGGCAGGCTTGCAAGTTTGCGTCACATTCCTGGCAAATGTTCATGCTCCAGGCAAACTACTTCTTTGCTTTATTACAATGACACATATTGTTGTGGTCAAGATAGAACATCAGCGAGATTTCATGTCGAGTGAAGGTACATATAAACGGCCTCAAAATATACCAAGATGATTTTTCCAGCCGATGAAACTTCAAAAATAGGTCGGTTTAAATGCACGAATGAACCAGAGAAAGTTTGGTTCTGGTGCATAAGCTTTCTCTTATATGTTCATTTTTATACGCAACATCTGCCGGGAACTACATGTAGGAAGAATACAATTTAAAGATCTAAGTATCAAACTTAAGAACCATGATCGCCCTGGATAATTGTATATGTTAAAGGTATCTGTTTCTATGTGTTCGAGCCCTCGGGTGATCAGGCGTATGGACGATTATGATTTTGTTGTTACTTTGTTCAGATAGAGGCAGCGTGTAAAAATACAAAACTCTAGCTTTTGCACCAGAACCAAATTTTCTCAGTTTCATCATAGTTTATAGAGGGGAATGGTTAGGAAGCCCGGCAAACTTCAAAGGAACAACACAATAGCGTGGGTTGGATGTTCAGAGGGGCTATCACGTGACATTGAGAGTGCACAATCTTTTGTTTCAAGCTCATATGATGTGCGTAGGTGAAAGTACACTTGCATCTTATTGGCTGGATTTTGGTAGTCATGTACCGTGACAGTGCACAGACAAAAGGATTCCACAGAAAAACTGAACAAAGAGATAGTACAATAACAGGGTGTCAGGTTTCCTAACCATTCCACTCGATTAACTTTGGTTTCATTCTTGCATTTAAACTGACCTATTTTTACAAGTTTCATCGGCTGAAAAAAATCATCTTGGTATATTTTGAGGGCCATCTATTCGTTCACTCAACATGAAATTGTTACTTCTGGATGTTCAATCATACAAAACTTCTTTTGTTATTGACCACAACAATCCATGCGGATGCAATAACACAAAGAACTAATTAACCTGCCTGTACGAAACTTTGTAAGGAATGTGAAGTTTTCGACGCTAGCACTAGCTCACAACTCTGGCCTCACTTTGACGAGCGCATACTCTTTACAAATTTCCCACCTGCTGATGGTGGGTCACTTGGAAGAAGACCCCCTGGCTTTGCCTTTCCACAGGGAGACCAACTAATTAAGAAAAACAGTCAAAATCCGATATGGCAGACAGACAGCTGGGAAGAAAGGGCAGAAATCGGAGCTAGAATTTATCTTAATGACTAGATTTGCATCATCTTTATGGTGTCCGCCAGACATCGGCTTATAACTGTTTCTCTTAGGGGACTCCCTGTGTAAATGCCCAAGCCTTCGCCAGGCTGAATGACCTGCCATCTTGAAAATAACACAAAAGACCCTGGGAACAATGTTGTTGCCACGTTTGTTTGTATGTAATTGTAGCAAGTGTGTACCTCTCAGCTGACTTTCCAGCTCGGCCACTCGCCTATGGAGGGCGATAACATCATCCCGAAGTCTCCGACTTCTTGCACAGTCACATGTCAGATCTGAATAAAATGTCAAAACAAAGTGTAATGAATAAAGGTATTCTAATCATGAAGGTTTCATCACCTTTGAGAATAGGCCGTTATCACGCAAAATTGATTAATAATATTTAATAGTTATCAGAAAATGAATTCCAGTTTCCAATTCTACACATCCATATTAGTAAAACTGCAAAGTTTCAAAATAATTACTTGAAAACTGCCTGAGATATGAATTTTCAAAACTTTGTATTCTTACAAAGAAATGTATGGGCAAAAACGTCAAGTCGAGGCCATACATTTCTTTGTAAAGAAATGTCTTTGTAATTCATATCTCAGCCAGTTTTCAAGCACTATTCACCAAACTTTGCAGTTTTACTAATATGGATGTGTAGAATTAAATAATGGATTTCATTTTTTGATATCCATTAAATATTATTAATCAATATTGCGTGATAACGGCCTATACCCAGGGGAACTTTCAATTCATGAGCATTTTGCAAACAATGGGTCATAGCTGCTAGCCCTGAACATCCATCACACAATATTAAGACAAGTTATTTTAAACCTTCAAGCAATGAGCAGTCAAAAATTGACTCCATTGACTAGATTTTAGTTTCTTTTGAAAGGTTTCCATGTAAGTCACTTGTGTTTTGGCCGCAAAGAAATGTTGATGGAAAACCTGAAAAAAAATTCCAACGACTGTTCAGAACCTATAGGGAATCAAGTGGTATCAATGTTGGAGCCGAATTTTTCAACCATTTTTCCTCAGCAAATTTCAAAATCATTTTTTAGGGTAATATAAAATGTAACATGTTTTCTTTGTGTCCTAATGGCGAGTATTTCCTATATTATTCTCCCCTTCCAAAAGACTAAAATCTCTTCAATACATCTTATACATTTCTGTAACTTTATTTTTTGACTGCTTGTTTACAAAATTGCTCGAACTTCTATTAGTTACCTAAATCCTCTTCACTGTCCCTTTCAATAAGAGCAGCATCTGAAAAAAAAAACAGTATGTAATACAGAGAGCCCTTTTGTTCTGTTGAGAACACACAGCAACAAGAACGGGAATGGAAAATAACGATACAGTTAAATACAGAGTATTATGCTCACACGGGGAAATCCATAAAGTCAAACACATTTCAACTGTTTTTCTCCTTGTTTTACGCTCTGGTGAGAACGGGAACATTGTTGGTGATTTTGTTCTGTCTTCGTTTGATACTGTATGTTTGAGAATGGATGCGATTTTGCTGTTATCAAGGTTAGAATGAAAAGGAAAATTCCAAAAAACTATTGATGAATATTGAGATACAGTATTTGAACAAACGAGTAGACAAAGTTTAGTGAGACGTTCCTGTTGCCGTCATCGCAGCTTAATGCCCCTAATAGGTAACATGTTTACTCTGTAGTAAAATGATATTTTGCAGGCAAGAATCATGTTACTAAATTATTAGAAGATGCAGTACTGTACCTCTTGGTAGGGGCATCTCTTCAGCCATAGGCAATCTACTTGAGGCAGTACTGCTTTGAGGACCTGGTAAAACACAACAGTATTTGATCGTCTCAGTAACTGGAAACTGCAATTGCAGGGAGACAATAACTCATATCCCACCCCCTCCAAGGAATCAAGCT
Organism: Scolanthus callimorphus; assembly: GCA_033964015.1. Classification (NCBI taxonomy): domain Eukaryota; kingdom Metazoa; phylum Cnidaria; class Anthozoa; order Actiniaria; family Edwardsiidae; genus Scolanthus; species Scolanthus callimorphus. The sequence continues at coordinate 3,303,086 of CM066911.1, forward strand.
TTAACATGCGTGATTTTTCCTGGTGTAAAATGCTATTTTCCAAAGGCTATGTCAAGAATCATGAAACTAAATTACTTCTAGAAAATGTAAAACCTGTGAAGAAGATGAAGTACCTCTTGGTAGGGGCATATTATCATCCACCAAGAACGAACGACTTAAGTGATTACTTGCTTGGGGCCCTGCAAAAACACAACAGTATTATGAACGTCTCAGTCACTGGAAACTGCAACTGCAGGGAAAAAATAACTCCTATTCCACTCCCACCCCACCACCCAAACCCCCCACCCCAAAAGGAAATCAGAAATTCTGGAGGAGTCGAACATTAGCAGGCTTGATTTTTCCTGGTGTAAAATGCTATTTTCCAAAGGCTACGTCAAGAATCATGAAACTAAATTACTTCTAGAAAATGTAAAACCTGTGAAGAAGATAAAGTACCTCTTGGTAGGGGCATATTATCATCCACCAAGAACGAACGACTTGAGTGATTACTTGCTTGGGGCCCTGCAAAAACACAACAGTATTATGAACGTCTCAGTCACTGGAAACTGCAACTGCAGGGAAAAAATAACTCCTATTCCACTCCCACCCCACCATCCAAACCCCCCACCCCAAAAGGAAATCAGAAATTCTGGAGGAGTCGAACATTAGCAGGCTTGATATTTCCTGGTGTAAAATGCTATTTTCCAAAGGCTATGTCAAGAATCATGAAACTAAATTACTTCTAGAAAATGTAAAACCTGTGAAGAAGATAAAGTACCTCTTGGTAGGGGCATATTATCATCCACCAAGAACGAACGACTTGAGTGATTACTTGCTTGGGGCCCTGCAAAAACACAACAGTACATGAACGTCTCAGTCACTGGAAACTGCAACTGCAGGGAAAAAATAACTCCTATTCCACTCCCACCCCACCACCCAAACCCCCCACCCCAAAAGGAAATCAGAAATTCTGGAGGAGTCGAACATTAGCAGGCTTGATTTTTCCTGGTGTAAAATGCTTTTTTCCAAGGGCTATGTCAAGAATCATGAAACTAAATTACTTCTAGAAAATGTAAAACCTGTGAAGAAGATGAAGTACCTCTTGGTAGGGGCATATTATCATCCACCAAGAACGAACGACTTGAGTGATTACTTGCTTGGGGCCCTGCAAAAACACAACAGTATTATGAACGTCTCAGTCACTGGAAACTGCAACTGCAGGGAAAAAATAACTCCTATTCCACTCCCACCCCACCACCCAAACCCCCCACCCCAAAAGGAAATCAGAAATTCTGGAGGAGTCGAACATTAGCAGGCTTGATTTTTCCTGGTGTAAAATGCTTTTTTCCAAGGGCTATGTCAAGAATCATGAAACTAAAATACTTCTAGAAAATGTAAAACCTGTGAAGAAGATGAAGTACCTCTTGGTAGGGGCATATTATCATCCACCAAGAACGAACGACTTGAGGGAGTACTTGTTTGGGGCCCTGCAAAAACACATTAGTATTTGAACGTCTCAGTTACTGGAAACTGCAACTGCAGGGAAAAAATAACTCCTATTCCACTCCCACCCCACCACCCAAACCCCCCACCCCAAAAGGAAATCAGAAATTCTGGAGGAGTTGAACATTAGCAGGCTTGATTTTTCCTGGTGTAAAATGCTTTTTTCCAAGGGCTATGTCAAGAATCATGAAACTAAATTACTTCTAGAAAATGTGAAACCTGTGAAGAAGATGAAGTACCTCTTGGAAGGGGCATATTATCATCCACCAAGAATGAATGACTTGAGGGAGTACTTGTTTGGGGCCCTGCAAAAACAACATTATTTTTAATGAAAACTGCAACAGCAGGGAAAAAATAACTCCTCTCTAAAAGACCGACAGAGAGGAACCTACTGTAGCTTGCTCGCCGTCGTGCAGGGAAGTCTGCTTGTGAGCTATAGGCCCAATTTCTATCATCTTTATCTCACCCCATGAAATTTGACTTGGAGAACTTATTAACATGTATTGCTACAGAGATAATTTGGGATCCTAAGAAATTCATCCAAGTTTATCTATAGGTCTTGCACATCTTACAAATAACAGCTGGGCTTGAATTTTTTTCATTAAATGCTATTTTCCAAAGGCTGTATCAAGAATCATGTGAAGATGATGCAGTACCTCTTGGTAGGGGCATTGCCTGAGCCATACTCAATCTGCTAGAGGGAGTACTTCTTTGAGACCCTGGAAACACAACAGTGATTGTCTCAGCAACTAAAAACTGCAATCGCAGGAAAAAAATAACTCCTGCCCCCCCCCCCCTCCAACACGAAAAAAGAAAAAGAAATTGGAAATTCTGGAGGAGCATTAGCAGACTTGATTGTTCCTTGTGTAAAATGCTATTTTCCAAAGGCTGCGTTTTAAGAATCGTGTTACTAAACTTTTAGACAATGCAAAACCTTTGAAGAAGATGTAGTACCTCTTGGTATTGGCATGTCGACCACAGGTGATCCACTTGATGGAGTACCTCTTTGGGACCCTGGTGAAACACAACAGCATTTGTTTGCTTCAGTAACTGGAAACTGCAATTGCAGGGAAAACATAACTTCTATCCCCCCCCAACTCTGAAAAAAAAAAGAAATCAGAAATTCTGGAGGAACTGAACTGAACTTCTAGAAAATGCAATTTAACCTTTGAAGAAGATGCAGTACCTCTTGGTATTGGCATTTCCTCAGCCACAGGTAATACACTTGAGGGAGTACTTCTTTGTGACACTGGTAAAACACAACAGCATTTGATCACTTCAGTAACTGGAAACTGCCATTGCAGGAAAAAATAACTCATGCCACAACTCCCTCAACAAAAAAAAAGGGAAATTTGAAATTTTGGTGTATTATGAAATAATACATGTATGATGCATGACTCCTTTTGCAAATTTCTTCGGGTACAGTAGTCGCACAAGGCACATTTGCACAAACATAAAAAAACAACGAAAAATAATGCTTTCGCATTATGAAGAATTGAAAGTTGTCATTTTGCCCATTCTTATGTCGTTGGAAATCATGCTTTCCACTTCAATGGATTTTATTTTTTTACCTGCAGCAAATTTATTTCTGCGTCCACTGTTTTGACTAAACAGCCCTCTCTTTGCAGTCTTAGTTGGGTCTGTAAAATAATATAAATTTTCCTACACATTCAGGGATCGATCATAGTACAGTAGTCAAGTAGCGAGTAAATGACCAAGATTCACATAGCCATAATATATTTTCTACTATAGTTTCTACTATATTTTTTACTTCCTTGACAAAAATCCAGTAGCCAAAACACTAAAGAGCCAAAATCAATGGATAATGAAGAGCCAAAATCAACTAGCCAAAGTGAAAATTCTACTAGTATTTGGCTAGTTGACCACCATTAAGATTGAGCCCTGACATTGGCTTCTATGAAGAAACTAGCTACAATACATGGAACAAAAAACATCTTTTAAGACATACCATCGATCCTGTAAAGCTCCTTGACAGGAGACTCATATTCAATGTCATCATTGGGCTGGTAATCTTCATCAGAATCCACAGCTTCATCGGATGACATGCTAGTACCTTGCTCACCAGCAATGTCTCTTATTATGTGTTCAGCCTGCTGTCTCCTCTGTACCAATACAGCCTCTTGTGCTGCTTTTTTTTCCGCTAATTTCTCTTTCTTGGCATTTTTTAAAAGCTCTTTGCGATTGTCCGCAATGGCTTTAGGTTGTCCTTCATTCTGTTTTTCCATTGTCTTTCTGTTTTTTTTGGGCCCCGTTGGCTTCTTCTCTAGGCCAGCCTTCTTCTTTTTCAAGAAATCTGGTTCTGTTAAATCGTAACGAAATTTGAAAAAAGAGGATTTGAAATGGTGACATGGCAATACCAAGTTTTTTAGAATTATATCACATGCGAATACATGTAAGATAAATAGAGGATATTACATGGCCGCGCGGAGATACAAATTTTATCTTCGAGTGTTGAAAATTTATCTCACGAGTGAGCGGAGCGAACGAGTGAGATAAATTTTTAACAAGAGAAGATAAAATTCGTATCTCCAAGCGGTCATGTAATGTTCTGTTTATTATATAAACATCAATGAAATACCAAATTCAAATTTTGTTTGAGTTAAGCTTAAAAATCGAGCATTCAGCAAAGGCAAGTGTGATATTTCATTGGTGTTTATATAATAAAAATTTTTATTATCTAGAAACAGCAATGAAATACCAATTCGTGTGAATTGACATCTTCACATGTGAGACCTAGTCTTTGCTCACTCAGTTTTCAAGCTTAACTCAAATAAAATACACATTTGGTATTTCATTGACGTTTTAATAAACAACATTACATGAAGATAAAATTTGTATCTCTAGCTGCATTGTAATAACCTCTATGTATCACAGAGTTTCTTTTTACTATAAAGACATGAGCAATAATATAAGGGCAATACACAAGAGAAACATTTCTTTGCAATTTTTGTTAGAGGCAGGAAAACAACAATACTTGTGAGAACTATAAGACTTGCAAAATGCTGTTTCTTTTTTGAGGAAAGCATTCCCGAAACACTAAAAATTAGGATTCCCTGCACTCAAAGGGGCTTGTTCCTGAAGAGAACCTTTTTTTCATGTAGGAAGAAGACACATCACCTACCTCCAACTTCTATAATGGTGGCACGGTACCATTTTCCATCACCTTGCCACAGTGCACACACTTGACAGCCAACAAGTGGCTGTTGTTCTAAGTCCATTTTCATTTCATCTCGTTTCACGATGGCTTTAATGTTGTCTTCCGTAAAAGCCACTAAATATTGATCTGTTAAAACAATGTTAAACAATTTAATTTTAAACCATTACCAAGTCTAACTTTCTGCTGTAGCTGCACTTATCTGTAGACATGTTATTAACATTGTTATCTATATCATATAGCTATAATATCATGCAAGCTCTGATTGGCCCAAATTTATGCTCTATTCTTATAACTTTGGCGAGCATTGTGGCATATTATCCGGGCTCTAATGGACATTAAATAATAATAATAATACTTTATTTATACACGGTAATTACATTCAGCTAAAAATCTAGAAATACTGGTTTACAAGTAAGCTGTGTGTCATTAACCTATACATTTACAAAATAAAAATACTCAGAAGAAGAAAAAGACCTTAACCCAAACCATTATATACATATCCCACCCCATGTAACAAATGTATAAGACATTTTGGCACGAGTCAATCGGCGTTATGATGGTCGCCATCAATTCTCATTTTCGTACTGAATGCTTGGGCCCTTTCTCAGTGCTCATTTTATCCCTCGCTGCACTCGGGCTAAAATGAGCCTGAGTCGGGCCCAAACATATTTACGCCCGCGAACATCAACTATATTGTTTTAGTATAAACCAACTAATGGTCTATTACAAATCCTGCATTCTGATTGCCTGAGCTACTAATGGTCTATTAGTGATAGACAGTGCCTGGCAAAACCACCACCTTTCTTTGCAAGAAAACTTGATTTTTTTCAACATAAAATAATGGAATTCATTGCCAAAACCGACCAACTAGTTGGTTTATATTAAAACAATTTAGACCTCTCGTCCTCATGTGCTATGATATCAATAGACCATTCGGCCTTCGGCCTCATGGTCTATTCATCATAGCACATTCGGCCTTGAGGTCTAATTGTTAAATGTTTACACCAATAAAGTAATGGTTTGCCCCTGCTATAACATAACAAACGCATTAGAGCAGAAAATAAATTATTTGCCTCAAAACTTTTTTGAGCCAACATTCTTGTGTACCTCACCAACAACTAATTAAGTAAGTACCATGAGAGCAACTACTTTCTGAGTTTTTTTCTGACACAATCACAACAGCAGGTGAGTGTGTCGAGTGTCCCTCTAACATCACAAGTGCTCTATTTGCAGATAAAGTCAACCATATTGTGCTCTGATTCTTTTAATGATATAGCGGGGGAGAACCCTTACTTTACCGTATTTGTTTGAATAAGCGCCGCCCTCAAAAATGCGCCTTTTCGAGCAAAAAGTTAATAAGCGCCGCCCTCGGATAAGCGCTGCAGGTTTGCAGTGGCCCGTTTGGTGTAAACCATGAAAATCAAAGAAACGTTGTGCTGAAACTCTAACAACAGCATACAATGTTGCATTCTCGCTGCATTAAAAAACGCATGAATTAATCTTCGATGAGAAGTGCGTAGCTTCGAACGATTAACAGTATTACATGGTAAAACTTAAATTGATTCTCTACCGTTCTATCGAAAGCTGGGAGCTGAGAGCAGTTTGTGTCGGAAAACGCGCAATCGTCCGCCAACCGTGCGTTGTTCAGTATCTGAAAGTAATCTTAGTTTTATAGCCTTACTTACCGTCTTCATCGGTGTATCGAGGAGGCGCCTTGGTTTTTCGACCCATATTTAGTATTATTTCGGATAAAGTGGGTATCAAAAGTGGCAAACAACGAGTTTAAAAGGGTGATCGTTTGAACAAGGTCAGGAGTGGTCGAGAGAGGTCGAGAGAGGAACTCCGAGAGGTCCTTTCGGCGATGTCGCGGAGCTGAGAACGAGCGGGACTTGGTCGAGTTCCTATAAAACAATCAACCTTTGTTTTTTTTTTCCCGCCATAGATCATGACAGCCAATCAGGTATTAGGAACGTTTCACTCTAGTATCAGGTATCATCAGCTATTTGTAAAACGACTCTCGAACTATGCATAAATAATACACTGGGTAAAGGACAAAAATGGCAGATTCTAGTGATTTAACACCGTTACGAAAAAAAACAAGGGGGTCGTATGGTAGATACCTCAGAGATCCGTCGGTCCAGAAGCCCAAGAGAACGTTTTATCGAGAGAAGAGCACTCGAATTGCCGCTGAAAGGGAGGCCACGCGAAGAAGGACGATCGGAGAGCTTGACCCCAAAATGCCATTGCCATCAACATCATTTCAAGAAGGTACAAATCAAAAGCATTTTGAACGCTTTCCTGGGTTACTAGCCCATGTTCATGATTTTAAATTTTCATATACTTAAAACTAAAAGACTCGATCGCGATCGCACTCTGACTCACAAGTTTAAACGTGGGCAGCACAAGCAATTTATCATTTGCTCATCTTCTATTACTATTTATTACTATTTTGACATACTGTATGCAGTAAAATCCATGCCACAGTCGGTTTGAATGGAGGGATATGTAGGTAAATTATTGCCTAAAATTTATCTAACGCCGTTAGTAACGGGGGACGGGACGGGGGTTGGCGGTCCCGCGGTTGTGCCGGTTTGCGATTTTGAAAGCAATAAGCATAACTATATAGTGTGATTCAACTAGAAACAATAATTCCTCTCACCCTCATGACCTTCATTCCGTCAACCCCAATCAGGCTTGGGAATATAATTGTTATGCATAGTTACATATAGGGCTGCAAATTGTGCCCGTGGGGTCGCTTTTGTGACTAAGTTTTCCTCTTTTGCGACTAAACTTTGTCAGTCAGTCGCAGTTTTTCGACTCGCTTCTTGTCTAGTAAAGGCGAGTCAATTTTTCTTGCAACTCGCAACGCAACAGTGACGAATTAAAAATCATCGCTGTTGCTAAATGACCGGCAGTTTTCTATTGTTTTCCATTGACTATTTGACCGGCAGTCGAAATAATTTTCGTATTTTGAGCACTAAACCTAACCAAATCCTAACCCTAAGCCTAACCTAACCCAACCAAGAAATAAATAAGTTACTGATTATTTATTTTTTTCATGTTGAAAATGATGATTTTGTGTGCTGTTATTTGACCGTCAGCCGGCCATATAGACACTTTGAAAAATCATTGGTAGTTGCCACGGGATGTTACACGCTCACAATATTTTTTGCAACCTATGCAATACACCGGCATGGAAAATTATAAATTACAGCAGCATTATCAAAACAAGCGTGTGGATTGACACATTCAGGGAACCATTGTGTGATAAATTGCCAAGACATGTTACCCGTAGCAACTTGTCTCGCAACGTTGCGAAAAGCAGAGCTTGGTTCTACATTTTCTGCAACTCATAAAATACAAAAATAAATATCCCACAGGTGGTTTTTGGCAGCAAAAAATATCCTGCAACTGAGTATGGCACAGAACATTGTGCTTTAAAAAATCCTGCTAAACTTGGACTCCGAAAAAAAAAAAGCCCTGTATTCAGTTATCTCTGAAAAAAATAGTCTTGCACAATTTTTTTCTGCCCCCCCCCCCCCCCCCCCACCCCCAAAAACCAACCTCCAGGTTTTTCATCCATAATAAACATTACATCACATGGCTGCCTGGAGATACAAATTTTATATTCTTGCGTTTTCAACACTCACAGATAAAATTTGTATCTCGGCGCGGCCATGTAATATCCTTTTTATGTCTTTGTTGCTACAGAGTCAAGGTGGTATAATGAAAGTTGGAGTGAAAGTTGCAACAGAGGGACACTTGTAACTGCCAGTTTATCAGGAGAAGAGCTTGTGCAGGAAAATCCTGCTAATTCAGCTAACATCAGTTATGCATATGCATTGGATGCATATGCATTGGATGAATCAGATGACATTCAAACTACGGCTGGTTTATATGAATGTGGTCACAGCCCAAACCCAATAGTTGCTGAACATGAAATTGACGATATACAGGTTATGGATGCTTTTGGTTATGACTCAAGCTCACAAGGTGATGAACATGAGTCAGGTCATTATGACCTAGATTGTGATCTTGATGATGACGAACAGAACATTGACCATGGAATCACAGATGACCATGGGACCACAGATGAAATTGCTTCAGGGAGTTTTGGATTTGACCTTTGCAATGACCCCCCTCTTTATGATGGTGCAAGTATCAAATTGTCAGAAAGCATCCTATTAATACTGACACTTGCTTTAAAACACAAACTGACTGGAGTGTGTTTGGAAGACATGATTGAGGTTATCAATCTACACTGCATCCAAGGACCAGCCAATAAATGTGTTCGTTCTTTGGCTGGCCTAAAAAAGGTTTTTCAATCTCAGCATGTTTCTGCGGAGCGTCATTACAGCTGTTTATACTGTTCTGAGTATGTTGGAATGAATGTGCCAGACAACTGTCCCACCTGCCAGAAGGCACTAAATGGAAAGCAAGCAACAACAAGCTTTGTCGTTCTCCCTATAGATGAACAACTGAAAGAACTGTACAAGCGTAAGTTGATTTCCCATTTTATTATATTGTCAATAAGGTCCTTGAAATCAAAACATTTTTTAAAACAACGGCAATGACTTCTCTTTAAGGAGAGGAATTCAGAGTGGCACTTTCATACAAAAATACCCGAAAGAAACAGCATCCAAGCAACATAGAAGATGTCTTGGATGGCCGTCTCTACAGGAACCTTTCTAAACCTGGCAGGGCTCTTGCTACGGCAAACTCCATTTCTTTGAAGTTTAACACTGATGGTGTAGCCATCTTCAAGTCTTCAAACTCCAGCATATGGCCATTATTCTTCCAAGTGAATGAGCTGGCACCAATGAAAAGGTATATATACATGCTATATTTATGTCAATTGATTTCATGATTCATGAAGCTCCGAAGGCCAATAGTGCCACATAGAAATGATGATGATAGAGTACTCGTGTGACGTCATAAATTTGAGAAATCTTGAATTTCTGATTTTAGTCCAGGAATAACGAAAGACAAAGTGGAAAGAGATGATGCAAAGATGGAAAAATGATGCAAATCGGTTGAAACGCGACCAAGATATGGCCACCTGAATACATTATTTTCTTTAACAAATCACTGTATTTTAGACTGAATTCAAAACTTTATGAACGCAACCAAAAATACAGTGATTTCTTAAAGAAAATGATGTATTCAGGGGGTTATTATCTTGTTGGCGTTTCATCCGATTAGCCTCAATTTTGGTGTGTAGCATTCATTTATTATGCCCTTTCCAAATGCAAGGAGAAATATTGCTAAATCGAAAATTTGTTTTTTTGTGACGTCATCACTTGACTACTCTATTATGATGGGGCTGAAGAAATATACATTCCGACCCAAGTTCTTATCCCGTCCAATAATCCAGGCTGGGATCTCATGTGGGATGAGGTGGGATCTCAACTTCATGAAACCTGGGATCGTACTGTAGCTGGGATAAGGCGGGATCCCATCTCTGATTTTTACTTAGGTCCCTCTCAGAAATCATGTGGACAGTCAAGGCAACAACATTTTAATGCTTTTTGGTACTGCCTTTACTTTTGACAGTAAAACAAATGGAATTTTCACAATGATTTAAATGATGAACCCTTGGTGATTACCTATTTTTATAGGAAAAAAGTTGACAATATGGTTTTGGGAGGCCTATGGTTTGGCGACAAGAAACCAGTCATGTCTACCTTCCTGAAGCCATTTGCACATTCCCTTCATAACCTCGAAAGAGAAGGCAAGTATGTCAGTCATAATGTACATGCTTGCTACAGTAGTTATGCAATTCTTTTTTGGCATACTTTGGAATGTTCAATTTCACTTGTAGTGTTTTGAGCTAGAGCACATTTCGTATGACTGTAAAAAGTTTTGTGACACGGCGCGGTACGTTCGCGGTGGAAGTATGGAACCTGGCCTGCTGTAGATACCGAACAAAAGTGTGTAGTCTCAGTATGGTCAGGGTCGCAGTGTGGTACAACTCTTTCGTGGCATACGAAATCTGCTCTATTCAGGGATACTATAAAAATACTGTAAATCCGTAACAACAACAAAAAAAACTCATCAAACAAAGTAAATTATTCCAAATGGCTAGGATACAAACAGTTGGCTGTTTTACAAAGAATCTGGGAGTGAGACAAGTGGGAGACTTCAGACGGCTGACACATGGTCCACCAGAGACTTTTCTGTCTTTGTCCTAATTCTTCGCCAGTGTTTGTATTCATATTATACAGAATAATATGGTAGGAAATTTTTTCCTCTTAGGAAGGTTCACACATCCTCCCCAAGGCCGCAACATAGCAAGGTAGTTCTCTTTCCAAGAAAATATTGCTTATCTCTCTTGCCTCTGGGAAGCGATAGAAAGAACAATATGCCACACTCAGGCACCAGAACCCAGGGACATTTTGTGCTTCCCCTGGAAAATTCACCGCCACTCAGGGTATTGAATTGAAACAAATAATCCTTGCTGGTAGGTATGTACCTCACTGGTTGTGGCTTGGGAGGAAGGGTTGGTTATATTTTGTCTTTTGTCTCAATCCATGAACTATAGTATGGCCATTGCTGCAATGTTTCTTTTTTATTAGAGGATTTTATTAGCAGCATAATATTCTTTTTCTTTATTTCTTCCAATTCTTTTAATTTTAGAGGGTGTTGTTTTTAGTAATATAATTGAAAAGAAGATTAAGTTACAAAGGTACTACATTTTAGAGTGTTTTTAACAAGAAATCTACACATACTCTACAGGTCTCGAGGTCCCAGCCCATGTTTCCCTACAACCCATCAAAGTGCTCCTTCTGTGCTATGTGCTAGACCTCCCTGCAAGGGCATCATTTTTAGAGATGAAGCAATACAATGGCTTCAATAGTTGCTGCTACTGCACTATAGAAGGGAAGTCTTGTCGCACAGGAGAGGATGGTGAAGGCAAGGGAAGAGTTACAGTCTTCCCATACGACTTTAAACACAGAGCAGGATTCCCAAAAGAAAGGTCCAAAGAGTCCCTGGTAGCAGATGGAATGCAGGCACTCCGAGATAAATCAGGCAAACCTGTAAGTAAAAAACTGTTTCATCATTGATACATATATAATTTAAAGAAAATTAACCCGTACTCACACAACCAGAGGGTTTGTTTTGAGATCAATAATGAAATCATCTCTGTTTGAGAGGGTTGCATATACAATGACAATATAGTTTTTTACACATACACATATGTTCCCTCTGAGGCCTGGAATCAAATTAATGTGATAATTGGTAACAATCAGTTACCCCCTCCCCCTCCCCAAACAAGGTGGGATGCTAATGCTGTTCTATGTATGCATAATAAACATGTTATCAAGCATGCAATTTTTCTGCCTTGAATTGTTTTGTAGGTTAATGGAGTGAAAGGTGTCTGCCCATATGTTATACTAAAACATTTCGATATTGTACGTGGCTGTTGCCTTGACTACATGCATGGTGCCTTGCTTGGTGCTACCAAGCAACTCATGACTCTGTGGTTTGACACCAAATACAAGAACGAAGCATGGTACTGTGGTGACTTGCTCAGCATTGTTGATGAGCGACTATGCAGCCTAAAACCACCTCTGGAAATCACCAGGACTCCAAGATCGATTGCAGCCCACCTCAAATACTTCAAGGGTATGTAGATGTATCGAAAGACAGTATGATCTTCTGGCTGTCTCTATAACCAAGTACTTGTCTAACAATCTCTGTTTTGGTCTTTCGTCTATCTTCAGAATCAAACTACATATATATATATTTTTTCAATTTTAGCATCTGAGTTTCGGAACTGGCTGTTCTACTACGGCATTCCGTGTCTCGTGGATGTCCTGCCCGATGAGTACTTGCACCATTTTATGTTACTTTCTAGCTCTGTGTGGTTGTTAACTCAACAATCAATAACACAAGAGGAGATCCACCAAAGCAATCTACATCTGAAAAAGTTTGTGGTGCTGTTTGATGGTCTATATGGTGAGTATCCAACCCCCCACACACACACTGCGAGGAGCATGATGGTGCAAAGCTGGAGTAATAAATTCTTTTTAGATGGAAATTGCTACAGAGATCACTGCATGTTGGACTGTGAAATGTTCCAATTATCAGTTACTAAATAATTGGTTATTTGTGTAAATCCATGCTCCCTTGCAGTTTGGGTGCATGGTTTAGTTACACAACCTTTATGCCCTAGCCAAACAGTATTTTAAATGTATTTTGTTTAGTGTGAAGGATCAACCATTTTATTTTTGGATCACCCCTTTCAATAATTATAATGAACAGTGATCGGGTTGAATCCTGTTTGATTATACTGCTCAAACATTTGGTCAACATCTGCAGCCAGCATTTTGTTTTGTTCTTGTGGAAAGAAATGTGCCCTGAGCAAAGCCCTTGCTGTTTGTGATACCAGACCTCTGACTGCTGGAAAAAGCACATAGTGGATGTAATCTGTTTATTATAGCTGCAGATGTTGGTCAGCATTCTGTTGGTCAGCGGTAGAAAACATATGGCTTGTAGCATTCAGGCCACCATGTTGGATTGAGCAATAAAGAATCTCTGTTGTCTTACTCACTAGTCCTGTCCACTAGACTCAGAGAAGTTGGCAGAGTGTAATCAGTTGAGAAACCAATTCATGATTTTTACTCAAAATAAGTAAATATCATTCAATGGCATTTTTATATGATTAAGTTTTTTGCAACCCTAGTGCAGCCTTGGAAAAAAAAACTGATAAAAAATCACGCTTAGAACTAGATTCAAACCACAATTGTTGCCACGCCAGTGCAATGCTCTACCACCTGAGCTATCCAAGCCACACAGGGAGAGATTGTATACGGGTTAGCCCTTTAGCACTTGCAAAATAAAACTTTATCATGCCCAAGTTCAATATGATCAACTTAATGACTGATACATGAACGATTTTTGGTCATGAAACTTCATTCACAATCTCTGTTTTATTCATCTTACAAGGTGAGAGACATCTGCTCATTAATATACACAACCTCCTACACCTGGCTGAGTCAGTGGCAAATAATGGACCTCTGTGGGCTACTTCTGCATTCGAGTTTGAAGGAGCCAATGGGGAGCTGACTTCTCTTTTTCATGGTACCCAAAGTATCGACATGCAGGTGATTTAATATTATTTAATATTTATTTGAAGACCCCAAGGCTGCAAAGTTGCTACTCATTCTTGTGTCACTTTCGTTTTCATTTTCTAGATAGCAAGTGCTATCTCTGCTATAAAGTATGTACCAGAATGTGCGAGAGGCCTTACACCAGGCTCCCCTGCTGAATTGCTTTACAAGAAGATAAGATATGGAAGGACTAAGAGGTTAGTACTGTGATTAGCATACTACAAAACAGCCGATATGGGTGATCATGGGATTTGCACTCTCTCCCAAATGAAAGGCAACATGACACCAAATGTATCTTTTAAATTATAGAAAGCTTAACTACTGGTATGTACTTCATTATAAATATTTTGCACAACATGTGGCCCTTGATAAAATATTAAATCCATTATTAAATTAAGAGCCTTCCTTATTATCTAGACATGGGACATAGGCATTGGCTGATTAATTTTTTTTTACAAACCCAGTGATCACGGACCGTACCATATGAAGACCCCCTCCCCTGAAATTTCCATAGATCATCAACACCCCATCCGCTGGAATTTCCAGGAGTCCTGAACATCCCCATCCCCTGTAATTGAACACCCTTGGAATTTCCAGGTTTTGCTGGGCACCTATGCACCCCCTTTTACACAGCTGGACAGACCCCTCCCCCTGGAATTTCCACGAAATCCAGGGGACCTTGACCCCTCCCACTAGTAATTTCCAGGGTTCAGCTAGATCCCTCCCCTCGAACTTTCCAGGGCTTAGATAGACCCCTCCACCCTGGAATTTTCCAGAGTCCTCGACCCCCCTGTTGTGGAAAGAAATTTCAAGAGAGCATTCCATTAATTCCATAAATAAATAAATAAACATTGATTGATTTGGGTATATGGTAATTGATTATTGTAAACTCTATATCCTTTAGGGCTGAGGATGCTGGGACTGTGGGCATACTCGGGGCATTAGTTGAGAGTAAGCTTTTGCCAGATGTCCGGGCTTCCCTGGCAACTGCTTCTCATGCATCCATCGGAAAAGTCTTCTCCTTTAAGAGAGTTCTTCTGAATGGTGAGGTAATTCACAGTATGGACTACTCACGTGTATATCGGAGGAACAGTTACACTGTGAAGTATCTCACCACATCCCGCCCTCAAGATGGACATTCGTATGGCTGCATTAAACACTTCTTAAAGCATGTTCCTGCCTGCGAGGGAAACTGCACAAGCATTTGTCGATGTGCCACCCCTGAGGTTTTTGCTGTGATGATCCCGCTCAAGACAGTCCACTGTCATATATTGGAATCAGATGAGATTGTTGCCATGGGGAAGCAGTTGACAAGTGTAAATTATCCTGTGTAAGTAAAGCTAATGCAATCATGTTTTATTAGCCACGTCAAAAATCAAAAATGTTCATATAAACTTCAATCGAATCTCTACAATGGTAGTGTTAGTGTTCTCATGTATTGATTGAAAAATTTTTGTTTTACAGAGACAAAGACAGAATATGTCTTGTTCCGCTAAACAGAATCATCCATAAAAGCATGTTTCTAGAGATCAAGAACTCAAGGATTGCATATGTGGCGAACTTCCCAAACTTCATTGAAACCGATTAAGGTAGATCCATAATTGTTTACCTTTACAGGCAAGTGATTTGAAGACACTTCACTTCTTTGTCACAACAAATACTACTACTACTACTACTACTAATACTACTACTACTACTACTAATAATAATAACGGTTTGGCACATCCATGAGATGGGTCTTCGTCCCGTGCGTCTGTGAAGTGTTTTAGTTAGACCTGAAGACCTGTATCAGCATCCCAGGGTTCTTTTACGTCCTCCTTGAATTGGATATGGAAGTGGAGGGAGATGGGACGTCGGTTTATTGTCTCATCCGAAAGACTAAGGAAACACAAGCTTTTTATAGCCCACAATGAAGCCTAAGCCCTTTTCATGGCAGGAAAGAAGAGAAAGAATTTCCACGTTGGATTACTGTTAGTGTAATGTATTTACAATAGACCGTGAATCGATCCAAGGCTACAGCGGTGAGAGGCGAGCGCCGAACGCTGTGCCACCTGTGCTTCCTACGAAGACGATCATATAATGTATTCTTAAATCATACAGTCATGATGGGCAATAATGGATAGATTCTGTTCTGCACCTGTTTTTCTTTATTTAAATTATTACTATTGTTATTGATTTTACTGTTTGGTAATGTATTTACAATGGACCTACTGACATTGCATTGTCCATTAGGAAATGCAACTTCAGCATGATGATTGCCATTTCAATGGTTAAAAAAAGAACATTTTCTAGATTAATGTCATCCTGCATATGTGTGACATATATTACATCTATGTCAGACATATGCAGATGTTTATATATGCTGCATATATGTTACATACAATTGACATATATATGCAGAATATACGTAGAAAGATGCATATAATTCACATACATGTACATATATGTGACATATATGCAGATATATGCTACTTATATGCAACATATATGTTCGTTTGGTAAGGGCTATACCGGTTTTGGTTTTTCCCTGCAATGCCCTGAATTTCCCAGATGGTCTCTATTGCTACCCAACTAAAGCATCAGTAGGAATAAAAAACTTACTTGCGATATTAACTGCCTCAATTCAAAATCTGCAATGTCTGCTAGAGAAAGTGGAGGTGGTTGTTGGCTTTCCCTCTGACTTAGGTAATATTTGACTGCTGGTGATAAACCAAATAATCCTTGGCCACCATGGAGAATCGAATGCCCTATGATCTTCCCAACTGCTTTGAAACTACCAGTAAGTCGCAATGCCTGGTCATGTACTGGAAGTCGGTGATCATCTTCTCCCTCGAAAAAGGTAAGTGTTTTGCCTGCAGATGGTATTCCCTCATCTATAGTTTGCATTGCCATTGTTAGAAACTCATTGATTGGTCCTGCTCCAACCCCTGGTTCACCCTCAAAGCGTACTCTTGGGAGTGCCTTTAGATTGACTCTAGGATTCTTGTACATTCCTATAATATCTTGTCTTGCATCATCATCCCCATCTAATCTGCAAATTCTAAACAACTGTGATGGCCTGTTTCTTTCGATGTTGTTGTCTCGATAATGTATTAGTGCAGTTTCTGCCAAAGAGTCATCCAGTACATGTAAACTCTCAGAGACAAAAACAGACGAATTGAGATCATCATCATCATCATCATCTGATAGGGTGACCGACATCGGAAGCCCTTAAAAATAAGGTACACGAAAAAAGTCAGTGAAATGACAATCAGGAAATCAAAAGATGCTTATGGCATAATGTTGGTGTTTGGTCTATACAATATTGATCTTAGCTGATGCCGGGCTCTGAGTGTATAAGGAAGAAATTGATTTACTTAAAGTGTTTTCTGTTTTTATTCCTGTTTTTATAAAAACAGGAAAAGAAAAAAAGTCACAATGGCCATATGTATGGGTGGAGGGGGTCATGATTTCCCTGAGTTCCCCCATCAGCATGAGTACCCCAAAATACAATACGCGTTTCTCGTCTGTCGGAAACTTTTTCATCAAACGTTCAAGACTAAATCAACATTTAAACTCGTTCTCTGGAAAAGGTGCTAGAGTATGGAATTCTATCCCAGAAAACCTGCGAGTGCTACCAAAACACCTTTTCAAAAAAGATACAACGTCTTTTATTCCGAACACTCGAAAGCCAAGACAGCTATGCTGATTTAAATTATTTAATCGACGAAATAAAGAAATGTTCTTAATCTATTACTGTATATACATTAAGTTCACAGCAATTTATAGTTTAGTTTCTTGCTTTCTTTTCTTTTTACCCAAATATAATAGTTGCAACTGAACATGTATATAAAATACAAAAAGCAATTGTACGTAAAATATCTTTCCATTTTTTTCCACGTCATCCACACCGCCTGCCTCGACTAGCTTTCAGCTACTTAGATTGTGTGTAACAATACTTTTGTACTTTGTAAATGTAAATAAAATTGATTGATTAATTTTGGTGCGACAAAATCACGCGCGTGAGTCCGTCTCTCAAATCCGTCAAGAACCCGCGAAAATCGAGAACTTAAATTAAGCCAAAAAACATAAAAACAAAAAACCCATTTGACTTCGGAATTGTTTGTATGTTTATCATATCTCAGTTAGGGTAGAGAAGAAACAGTCAAGTAAACTAGCTTGAATTAGAACTTAGCCCAAAGTGAATCTTTTCCAACAAAAACACGCCCACTGGAGGGATTTCCTCCTTCTCTTCGGGTTTGTGTCCTTCGTCTTGCGATACAGCCGTCAGGATTTATACTTAGAGAATATTATTCATGACTTTCACGGACTTTGCTAAATGTGTCATTTCGACTTAGATGACTTAGCGCGCGCTCTGAGGGACGCAAGGTTGTATGTACGTTTGTTCAAACTTGAAAACTTTTCTCAGGTCAAAGCTTTCGAATGAGAATATTCCCTGCACATGCCTGTATGTTATCTGTAACAGAATCATCTAGGTCTGGATGTCTATGGTGATTTCGGCTGTGCGAACTGCGTAAGTTCGTTTTTAGGATTTCAAAATGGCGGCGATGGCGGCTTTGTCTCTCGCTTAAGAAATCGCTTGAATTAGAACTTAGCCCAAGGTGAATCTTTTCCAACAAAACCACGCCCACTGTCGAGATTTCCACGTTCTCTTCAGGTCTGTGAACTTCTTTTGGCGGCACAGCTTCAGGGCTAAAAGCGGACTGAGTGCGGACACGATTTGGCTTACGGTATTAATATATAGATAAACTCAGAAGTTTATTCGTTCATTAGTTCATTGATTGATTTAAAGGCCCCTAAGCGCCCAAGCCGCATTGCAGGCACACAAGAATAAAACGCAGTTGAAAATTCGATGCAAATTTCCAGTTTGAACGTGTGAAATGCGAAGAACAAAAGGGGCCCCTTTGGGAGCTACAGTATCAGCCAATCACAGCTGTTGAATAACAATCGATCCAATTGAAGTACAAAGCGCAAAGGTTACCGGTTGACTATGGGCCTTTAAGTAGTACAAAAATGTTTGAAAAAAATTTAAATGGCGAGTTTAACCTTGCTGGGCTGGGTCTATTCATATGTAAGTGATTATAAAGTTTATTACCTCATTGATACCCAGTTACGACACAAGCTCCAGTATCCTACTGGAGGGGACAGGCTACATTCTTGCCGTAACAAAACTCAAGACAGTGCGCTAGTGTTGATATATGTTCAACACATTAATGTGCAAAACTGCATCTTGCATCAACAATGGTTATGACACCTCCCACAAAAACAAAAACAAGGTACTTGTACTCAAGCCCCCTACTACCTTAAGACCCCGTCCACACTACACTGTTTTCAAACGAAAACGGATACTTTTTGCTCCGGATACGGCTACCGTCCACATTACAACGCCGAAAACGATCACCGAAAACGGATCAATCCGAAAACACTCTCCAGAGTGGAGTGATTTGGAAACGCTGTTTTCTAGTGTGAACGGGTGAAAACGATGACGTCACCACAGCAAACCTGACCCATTTCGGGGGCCGACAGAACGAAATGCGCATGCGTTGAGCTTGTTTTGGCATGCCCACTGACAATCTCGTACCCAGAGCCCGTGCATCTTTGAGCCAGCGGCAAGATACAGCACTCTGGAATAATCAATTTTTATACCCAAAATCTGGGTAGTCTTCAGTGCGCATGCGTTTGACCTTTACCGTTAATAAAATCATGGATTTGTCGCAAAGTTCTTCAATATGTCATATAAATTTTTCACATTTTACAGTCGTGGTTATAAATCAAGCTAAGAAGAGATTTAAAAACATAAATTACTGAAAGATTTCATTCAGTTTTGAGCAGGTTGTGTTTTTGCAAGACAGCGCGCGTTCTGCTTGACTTGAAAGTGGCGTGATCTTCGTCAGCAGGGCACCCGAACATTTGCCTCAGAATCAAGACTTTTGTTGCATGATTTTGTAGTGTTATAACACTAGTTTTGGAAAATTGATCTTACGAAATGCTTACGAAAATTCATAAGAATAGATCTACAAGTGAAACGACTTTGAAGCGCAGCGTTTTATACCTGAAATATGTTTTTGCCCAACACGTGATATTTGTGTGAAAAATATTTTCTGTTAGATTTCCAATCTCGTACCCAGAGCCCGTGCATCTTTGAGCCAGCGGCAAGGCCTAAAAGATATGCGGGCTCTGGGAACGAGATTGTTAGATTTCCTCCGAATTTAAATCGCGCGCATGGGTAGTGGAGAGGAGTGACGAGCCAATGAAAATCGTCGCACGACTTGATTATTCCAGAGCTCCGTATCTTGGCGCTGGCCTGAAAGATACGCGGGCTCTGGGAACGAGATTGGCCCACTGAGTGCATAAGAGCGGTTTCGTACGGATACGCGTTGTAGTGTGGACGGGCGAAAACGATACGAAAACGTTAAGTGTGGACGCAAATCTTTTTGACAACGGAGCAAAAAGTATCCGTTTTTGTTTGAAAACGGTGTAGTGTGGACGGGGTCTAAGTGTAGCTTTGGGTACACTGTGCTGTTGTTTTATGGAACCGTCTACATATCTTCTGATCTACGAAAGGAAATTCTTCGAATGCATTCAAAAGAGGGCTTTATCAATTTTACTCGACAATGGATTCATGCACGACAAGCATTTAAAGCAGTATCAGTCTTTATTTTATTTTTCTTAGCTGTAAATGATGTACTGATGGTTTATCCATGACCACGATGTATGTACATGTATGTTCACATGCACTTGGCTAACATGCTCAGGGACAATCAAGTCTATGTTGAAGTTTCAGAAAAAGAGTAGGGCATTTAATGCACAAATTTGGTACAAATTGATTGATTCATGCCAAAAAGTATACTTTGAACATGTAAACTATTACAAGTCTTTTTAAATCGTCATGTATGGTTGAATAGCCCATAAGACAAACTGATATATTGACCGAACCTTGTGGGTGTGCTAGGCCAAAATTATAGAAGGTTATCACCAAGCTAGTTGTACTAAACTGTGACCGTCCACACTACGCCGGCTAAATTTTAAAACGGCTAATATTTATACGGTTGTTCCTTCCGTCCACACTATGCTGGCTAAATTTCCACCGAAACCGGATCTTTTCGAAAACGCTGCCGAAAGTAGATAAATTTGAAAACGCCGGCTACGCGTTTTAGTGTGGACGTCGAAAACGGAACTTTTCGAAAACGATGATGCATGTCACACGGCTGCGAGGAATTTATGACCGCGGGCTCTCTTTTTTCTTTTGGCGCATGCGCTAAGCTGACGTTTTTGTGCGTTTTCAAATTCAGTCGGTGTAGTGTGGACGGAAAACTTTTGTTCCGTCTTCGAGGCAAATTAGCCGTTTTCAAATTTAGCCGGCGTAGTGTAGACGGTGCCTAAAATACAGAATTCAAAACATATTATTTGGGAAATACATGCAAGGTTTTTAGTCTTGACACCAGGAGAATTTGATTGGATATTGCTCACCATATTGCTTACCTAAAAGTCTTTGGGCTGCTTCATCAACATCTCCTCTAGAGGCACTAAGTGCTCCATGTATTTGTGTACTAGTAGCCCCAGGGCATAGCTCCTGTAAAGCACATAATGAGCCACTGCTTGGGACCTGACCTAAGACGTCAGATCCAGAGGAGGCTCTACTCCCATCTGCATTAGTTGGTACTGATTCTGGTAAGGGGTCGCAAGATCTTCCGGATGGCTCATCACCTATGCCAGATGGGGTAGCAAGGTGCAGACAGCTGGTGGGAAGGGCTGGCTGTCCTGGTGTCTCACTTATTCCAGGAGAGGTTGGAAGTGTCTCAGGGATGACACTGTCTACTCTAGGTACCTCCCAAACTCTGGATGAGGAGGGTGGAAGTGGTTCATCAAAGCAACTGGATAGATCAGTTGTCTCACCACTGAAAAGAAAACAAGTAATTACTTAGTAATTTTAAGTAATTACTTAAAAGACATCCAAAACAGTTGCATTGAGTTAGTGTAATAGCGTACAATGTAATTCTTTGCTTGAGTAACCAATCCACTAATAAAAAAACAATGGTCAATACAACTTTCAATAGTTTTTTAAATGGTACATGATTACCATACATTTTGTAGATATCAGGCCTTGGGGTATGGCTAAAGGCTACATGCTACTAGGGTATGGTTAACAGCCTCCTGGCTCTGGAACAGGGTACCTATATTCCCCCACCTTTCCTGGATCAGGATATGTTTTTGATGACATTTATTGCAGTTTCTCAGGCAGATTTTTTAACAGACCTCTCTAAATGAACTATTTGCAGTGAAAAGCTATTGTTAATCTTTGTTGAGTACTCGCCAGGTAAGAGTTATAGGGGCGTTCCAAGAATAGATGATCTGCTCAAAACATAAAAGGCACAAATTCTGTACCAAATGGTATGGTGAACTAGAGTTAAAAGATCACCAGTTGCAAAAAAAGCACATAAATATCCTGAGCTCCGTTGAGTTGCTCAAGTACGCTTGTAAAACAACACTCTAGCTAAAACGTAAATCTTTACTACCATGATCACGTGTCGCGAATGTGGGCAATTAATCCCTTTGATCCTGATGGGACCAAAGAGCGGGACATTAAAAAATGGTGTCCCTCAAATTTTAGCCTGAGATTGGAAATGCAATGATTTTTTAAACTAAATGTAAGAACCCATGATTATCTTCTCTTTTGTAATAAACATGCATTTTTCAAAATTACATCAAAATTGGGAATATTAAAGAATGGTTAAAATATTCATCTACCCTTGTCTGGAGAGTATCACTGGACTGGACTGCTGCACTGATGTTGACTCCTGCACAACAGAATGGTATTTCATGTCAGGACTTCTTATGACTTATAAAATCACGTCTGGTGAAAGCTGCACTACCAAACATGGTCAAATTTCTCTGCATGGGTATATTCTTTAAAATATTGCATTTTATAGCAATATTAGGTGGTAGACTCTTGTTATTTGTTATATTGGTGTTATTGTTACTAATTGTATTTTGCTATTGAGATTCAACAAAAAAAGGTTTTTACACAAAGCTATTGGAACCATATTTCTTTAAGGAAATAAAAACCTCTGGCATGAGACACAGGACCTTACATACCTGGGTGTCAATGGGTTCATCTTCAAAGTAGGAGGTGATGTCTTGCATGTCTTCCTGAAATGTAGAACAAAAAAGCTGTTTATTTATACATTCACAGGTAAAATGCCAGAGATGCTTTTTGGTGGGGAGGGGAGATAGAACTTCCTAAAAAATTGGATGACATTTTTGTACTAATATACATCTTTGCAACTTGGTATGAGTAATTAAATACTTGGGGAGGGGGTGGGCCAGTAAAAATACGGGTGGGCCATGTTTTTTTGGCTCTCATTTGGAAGGCTTAGAAGACTAAGAAGACAGGCACCACTTTAACCTAGACAATTATACAGAATGGTTTACGAACAGCTATTTTAACAGATTAATTTTTAAATAGAAATAATTACTTGATTGAAAAAGATATTGAAGAAAAGCAGGCATAGCTTGCCAGTTGAAAATGTTGTGAGAAATTTGTTGTGCAAAACATGATGCATTTTGATATGTCTTAGATATAACATAGATGTGTTGGCATAGCAGGCATGATGATCAGAGAATAGACAACTGCATAGCCATTCTTCTATGAGGTTTGGTGAAAGTTTGTACATTTTGGTGGTCAGAATGCCTGAAATTGTATAGATTTAAGCAAAACAGGCACCCCAGACCCCAAACTTGTGACCTCTCACAAAACAATGGGACAGAACCCCCCTAAATGAAAATGATAATGACAATGATAATGATAGTTAAACATTTAAGACATGTTATTTTACAACTTCGAGCAACGTTTGGCCAAAAATACTGTTACTCAATGATTTCTATCATTTGTAGATTTGTTGTCCACATTTTGAAATATCACAAAAGGCAGAGGACTGGGTTCGCGCCGCCACAGAAATAAGCATTCAAAAATGGAAAAAATATTCATTTTAGGTGCGAAAAATATGTCTATTGGTAAAAACTAAAACTTATTTTCTCAGCTTCCTCAGGAAATTTTTTACCAGCACGATAATACATGAACACTACCATGAAGGCCTTTGAAATGAGACTAAGTTCAAAGCAACAACTTTTTTTTATTTCGAGTAACAAGATTTTTTGCCGCTTTCTGGCAAAATTGATCGAAGTTCTAAAAAAATCTGTCTTAATACTTTTAATTGTTTGCACATGAAACTGTCACATTTGTGATGTGGGGTTTGCTAGGTATTCAACCTAAAATTCTTTGACATACTAAGATGCATTTATGTCTACATTGCACATGGGTAATCAAAAATACAGGGGAAGGGGAGCAGTCATGTTTTAGCTCCCATTCTGGGAGTTGGCCTTACATTTTTTGAACCCAAAATGGGAGGGTGACATTTACTGGCCCACCCCCTGACACCTAACGTTTTAGACTTAGGCATCAAAACAACGACTGTGTAGTTTCTACAGTGTTCTCCTAGTGGATTTACACCTTGAATTTTGATAAGTTACACCAGCCTATAATGTTGGCGTAAAATTACAATTATTTCTTAATTTCGAGCCCTGCTGACTGTTTTTTTAGGGGTCGAAATCTGTGACTTCCAAGCAAAATGGTGTCCATAAAACAGATATGGTAATTTTTAATTTTAGGGATATTGGGGATTGGTGCTAATGGTAATTTCACAGTGGGTATACTTACGATAGTCAAACAATATCTGCAAGTATTTTAGAGAGATTTCTTTCTAGCCTCCAACAGTGATCCCTACCCTTTACGCGAATTGGCCAGTAAATTGTCAATAATATGTGTTCTCTATTCAATTATTTTACAAAAAAGAAAATTTGGAGTAATCTTTGTGCCGTGAAGAATAATTATGAAAGCAACATACATGTTTAACAACATACTTACATCCTCAAACGGGACATCCTCTTCCACCCTGATATAAACAGGGCCAGTCCCTGTCACATGCTTCAGGACCTTGCCAGTAATCTCTTGTCCCAAAGGTAGGTTTATGTTCATTATTTTAGTGCCAACTGCATGTACAAATGTAAACCTATGGACATGATTGAAAGCCAAATGACAAAATGTTCTAGAAATCAAGGGATTGTAGAATAAAAAAACAAGATAACAAAATATTGAAATATAGCCTTGTAGGCATAACACAGGTACCAACTTTTTTTCTTCTTGCACCAATGTCAGCATAGTGAAAATATATTAATTTTGTCATAATATATAGTTGGTTTCCAAGCCGTAGACCGCCCCTGAATGTTTGCTTCTACCAAAAGCCCATGTATCTAGTCACCATTCAAGTTGTTGCAATTATGCAAGTCTCAGTGTAATACAGGAGTAAAACTATAACAAGGCATGCCACATTAAAGAAATCACATCGTTCAGCTCCCATCTCTCTGAATAAGTTAGTGTCACCCATGCTAGCCTGTATTACTCCTCTTAAGTCCAGAGCAAGAAGTTGGGGGCAACAAAGGGCTTTGGGAAGGGCAGATATACAAGAGCATGCAGGAGGACCATTGTGATTCCCTGAGTGTGTAGCCGTTAAACATAAATTTGGACAGAACAGTCCTAAATGCATGGCATAATGTGTAATGGGCAATTCCAGGAAATATATGTACCCTGGGGACAGGCAGCATTCGGAAATTATCAAAGGGAGGGTGGTTTTCAAAATCGGGATTCAGGTTGCATGGGGGTGGGGGGGAGGGGGGGTTCTTGAAGCTTAAGCTAGTTTAACCCAGTTCCACAAGCTGGAAGCTATAGTTTAGCCCAGTTCCACAAGTTTTTAAACAGAGAATTGAAGATATTGAGGTACAACTTGGAGATCAAACTTTTTTGATAATTGAGAAACTTGGTAGAAATAAGTGACCCAGGACATTGCAAAGCTTTAACGAAACTGAGAATTAGCGACCACATCCTGGAAATTGAAAGGGGGAGATATGGCAGACCTTATGTGAAACCTGAATAAGGAAGTGCCCTCACTAGTATGTAAATAGTGTACGTTTTATCACATTATTTGGACCAACACTTATGTACTGTTGAAGGTGCCAAATAAATCTGTCTGTCTGTCTATTTAACCTCTCCGGAATTCTATATGCATGGGGGGGTAAGACATTTGGAAATTCTGGATGCATGGGAGGGGGGGGGTGCTTATAATATTTTCTGGAATTGCCCAATGCTAGAAAAACATAGGTACTCTTACCCGACTCTTCGTCCATCGTTGTTTAAAAAATTTGCAAACAAGTCACCGATATTGCTTCTGATAAAGGACTCTGAGTAACTGTTATACAAAGGCCACGCATCAACATACATCCCTCTCTCCACAAGTTGTGCCTTTCTCCTCCTCTTGGGTACATCTTGCCAATTGGCCAGAGGCAGAAGACAGACATCTTTATAATAAGTAGCGCCGGCAGTGTTTAGGGAATGTGTAGACGAAGCAAAACGGCCCGTCGTAGACCTTTTTGGATAAGGAGCTTTGCCTTTTCGATTTGTTTTGTGAATTTTCCCTCCAGCACCAGTGCTATAATTCCTTGAGCTACAGTATGGAGTACTCATAGACGGTGCGCCGCCAATGGAAGAAGCGACATGTGGTTGATCGGATGCAGGAGGAAGAACAAGTGTTGTAGACAGTGTAGCACTAGACGGCGGCCTTCTTGGGATTTGGAAAGCGTTCTGAAGTTCCGCCTCTCGACTTTGACTTCTGCTTCCAAGGCTCTGAGACTGAGCTGAACTCGCGGATGGCGGCGAAACTCGAGTATTACGTGGGAGTATTTCTAGATGATTTATAACTTCCTCCACGATTCTGCGAATACTGCCTGGATCGTCCGACATTTTGACAGATACTCAAAGTAGCGGGATTGGCGGGAAAATAAGTTGTTTGTTTGCGCATGTTAGGGCATGCGCCAAAATGCGCCAATGGCATGCGCTCTAACATGTCACGCACTCTAGTCCACCCATGTCACACTACACAACTATTTTCGATCGATATTTTCGACTCGTATTTCAGAATTGCCGTAGTTTCAAATGACAATTTAATTATTTAAACACCGATGTGGATATTTTCGTGGCATTTATGATTTCTGACATGAATTTCCCGTAGTTGGCTCAAGCACTCGGTGTCACTAGGATTTTTTGACCTTAAATTTTCCGTAGTTTTTTCGACTCACATTTATGATTTTTGACTTCAAGTTTTCCGTATTTTGAGTTAATTGCCGTAGTTTGAATATTTCAACATCGATGTGGGTATTTTCGACTCACATTTGTGATTTTTGACTTGAAATTTTCCGTATTTTGACTTAATTGCCGTAGTTTGAATATTTCAACAGCGATGGGGCCGGAATGTCGGTATTTTCGACTCACATTTATGGTTTTGACTTAAAATTTTCCGTACTTTGACTTGGCGCCATGTTTCAAATGAAAATGTTTAAAATTAATTTAAACTCACATTGGATTTGGGATTTTTCGGTTCTTTGAGTGATGAATTACGTAGTTTTAAACAGAATTGCTTTATTTTAGATAAAATAAGCGTTTTTTTCTACTTCGATAAGCATTATTCAATATTGAGTGTAGTTTGACTAAAAATTTGAAACAATTTTTTTCAACTGCGATGTTATTTGTTTCAACTTTTTAGTTTCAAATTTATAGTTTGTGACTGTTTTTGCGATTTTAGTTGATATTTTTGTCCGTAACGGAACGCCATAATGGGGGCTCTCAGAGCTGAAAGTTAGTTAACCTCTCAGGAATTCTACATGCATTGGGATTATATGCATTGGCTGGGGGATAAGCCATTTTGGAAATTCTGGATGTGTGTGTGTGTGTGTGTGGGGGGGGGGGGGGGGGGGGGGGGGGGGGGGGGGGGGGGGGGGGGGTAAAAAACTAGTCAGCCATCTCCCCAGGGCACATATATTTTCTGGAATTGCCCATTTAAAAAAAAAAACTTGTATACATTATAGATCAACTGATCAACTCTCTAGAGTGGTACACTTGTGCTTGTTTTATGATTCAATAAAATGTGGTATGCAGGTGCGATTTTATAAAATCAAGAGGAGAGCGGCTCTGCAGGATCACATGATCTGGTGTAGTGAGGTATGTCACTGAGTAGTATTCAAAAATAAATAAATAAAATTTGAAGCAATAATTGTTGTAGTAGATACCTTGCAGTTGGCGAAATCAACATTACAGTTGCTTACAAATGTGAATAGGTACCAGGTTAAAAATGTATTATATAGATGTTCTATAACTTTCTCATATTGCCCCCATACAAAATAAGATTACATGGGACTACATTTCTGTTTCAAGAATGTAAAACATATAAAGCGACCATGTGTCAATCGATTTTTTTCGTGTCATTTTTATATCAACCCTGAAAGAAACCAGCCCAAAACCAGATCGTATTATGAAGGAAAATGATTCGTGTTCAAGTTCATGTAGCAGAACTAATACAGTGATTGGTATGACTAGTTTACGGGAAAATAGGTGGTCTGCGTCGGCGGAGACGTGAACATGAACAACAACAACCAAGGGTTGAGATTTATGTTAAACGCCGTGGAAAAATGGTGTTTGCTGACGTTTCGAGCGTTAGCCCTTCGTCGGAGCAAAGAGGGAAAACTGAGGGAGTGGGGCTGTATATAAAGTAAATGTAGAGCCGTTGCTAGGCAACAGATAAACATTCGGAATGACTAAATAATGGTATTGAACTGAGTGGAGTGCAATTTGGTCTGAAATCATACGCGTGATTTCAAAATCAAACGAGCGCGTAGCGCGAGTTTGATTTGAAATCACAAGTATGATTTCAGACCAAAATTGCACGTCACGAAGTTCAATTACCACTTTATTATATCCATTTGAAATCACATTCTATCTTTCATTTTATTTTCTCGAAACCGGAAATGCCTCACAATAATAATAATTATTTATTTTCGTATCAAAATGAAATGTGTTTTGGTGCCTCGTTTTTTGCGATAAAAATCACGAAGTGTGGACGTACCTTATTCATTTGAAGGTAATGAATTTGAGGACAGTACATGGGTTGATCTTTAAACTTTTCTCCCTCATTGTTTGGCAAAGTGTAAACGGTTTATGATTTGGTAAGTTACTTCGTTTTTCTAAATCTTCGAGAACGAAAAAATCTTGATGGCTTCATCATTCGGACCGGGAATTTTGACTTTGCATCTCACGAAAATTGACAACATCGGGTTTTCACTTCGTTTCTGTGTCGAAAACCAAGCCAAGAACTGACCGATGCTGGTTTCTCACTGCATCCTGAGTGTTTTTGCCGAGGACTGGGGTGATTTGCCCTCTGACTTATCTTAATCAACAACAAAACATAACAAAACCACAGCCGTCCCGATGCCACTACGAGGTTTCTCAGTTCAAATGCCGAAAATAAAAATTATAAAAAGTTAAACTCACAAAACAAGGAAAACATACTGGACTTGCTATTCACCAAGTTGGAGCTTATTTTTTAGTGGTTTTCTTGTTTTTTGCAGTTTGTTGGCACACTGAAACCACAGCTATCACGAAACAGTTATTTTTCAAATCTTGGCGGGAAGGCGCGTACGAATGCGCACTCGTTCTGCGCGCGTGTACAAGGGGGGTGCTGTAACACGGACACGTGATGTGACGTCATCGATGACGTCATCTATGCTTGAAAAATCAATATCTCGTGAAGGGAAGACTCTAAAACAGCCACACTTTGGTAGTGTAGTCTAGGCCACCAGATGAGCGAAATGAGGTGGTCACGTGATATGACGTCATTGATGACGTCATCTATGCTTGAAAAATGAATATCTCATGAAAGGAAGACTCTAAACCAACCAAACTTGGGTAATGTAATCCAGGTCACCAGATGAGCGAAATGAAGTGGTCACGTGATGTGACGTCATCGATGACGTCATCTATGCTTAAAAAATCAATATCTCGTGAAGGGAAGACTCTAAAACAACCAAACTTGGGTAGTGTAGTCTAGACCACCAGATGAGCGAAATGAAGTGGTCACGTGATATGATGTCATCGATGACGTCATCTATGCTTGAAAAATCAATATCTCGTGAAGGGAAGACTCTAAAGCAACCATGTAAACCATGTACACATGGGAATCCCTTTCATTCAAACAGAAAATTTTATAACCAGGAGCTCCGCTTTTAGCCAGTGGCTAAATCTATATATTACATAATTTGTTAATGATTACTCAAATGTTTACTCTAGAGCAGATTTCGTATGACTGTGAAAAGTACCGTGACACGGCGCGGTACTGTCGCGGTGGCGGTACCGAACCTGGCCTGCTGTAGATACCGAACGAAATCGCGTAGTCGCGGTACGGTCACGGTCGCGGCGCGGTACAACTCTTTCGCGGCACTTTTCACAGTCATACGAAATCTGCTCTATGTTGTTGTAATACGAGAGCTACATAGAAAGCAGGGGTCTTTAGTCAGTTAATACAGTCAATCAGTGAAGAACCAGATTACGGAGTTCAGAAGTCTTATTGTGTTTCAAGTCGCGACCGCCGGGTATTCACCCTTCAGGTACATTCTTAATCTACTATGTATTAGTAATTGATTCTTTATTGATTGTACTTTATAAGGATTTTTATAAGGATTTTATAAGCACATTTAGTCGCATATTTTGATGTATTTTAGAATCGTGTTTTTATAATCCGTATGATCGGAATGTGAAGACTGTAGCTAGAATGTCGACCTTGTACTGTTAATTTCATGATCTATTCAGAATTTATGATCGAGTTGTATTAAAAGGAAAAACCTGAGGCACATCAAAGTCACCTACCGCTATCAAGATCAAGACAAATGTACGCCTATGATCGAGCCTATGATTATATTTGCAAGTATAAGACGTGATGAACGATAACGTGATTAACTATCATTAGCCTTGCCTTGTTATCGTTATGTTATTGTTGTTTTCGAATTATTCGTGTTTTGCTCACTTTATTTTTAGTTATTGTTTGTAACGTTTAAAGGGTGTGACCGCGCTCTTATGCATCTTATCGTTTTTCGACCAGTACAATATTTGCCAGCTGGTGCATAGTTAAATGGGCTCAATGAAGAAAGTTTGTGAGGAACTAGGACTGGCCAGGACTGGCCTCCTGTGCACTGCAAGGCGCCATATGAACAGGCTATCCAAGAAGCTGTTTCCCTGTGCTCCTGTAGTATTGTCCAGTGATTGTGAAACTCCTCGACATTGGACAAATCTTGAGAAAAAAAACATGAAGAGGTTGTGGACAGCATTCTATAGAACTAGCAATAACAAATTTGTATGACAGAAAATCAGAAGTGTAGAGACCAAACACCCAAAAGTATAACGTTTTGGTTATAAGAATTCATTAAAGTTGCCATCAAAACCGTTTCCGATTTATATTTATGAAAGCATTTCATTCTTTTTTATTTTTATGTGCTAAAAATAATTGGGCTACGTATTGGAAAACAACTCACACAGCAAGATTAATAAGGAATGCGATAATATTCAGTTACCGCATAACTAAAAACTATCAAACTATCTTACTTCCTCTTTACGAAATAAATGGAGCGATATAAATTAGTCATCTTCTGCGTGGAAACTGTGTTCTCGCGCCGAGTTGCTTTCTCCAGAGTTACAAAACCGCGTAACGCCTAAATCTCAGAAAACCTCGTAAGATGCAAAATTAGCAAATTGAAAAACCAAAGACTCAAATTATAAACCCAAATGAAAGAGTACATTTGCTAGTAATTCATTTATTTTATTTCCCGATTTATGAGAGCTTTTAATTCATATTCATTTCCAGGCGCTAAAACAAACTCGGCTAAAGTAAATTCAATTAGCATCGGCTGGGAAAACAATTGAAACAGCAAAACCAAAGTTTTGCACTTCGAAGCCTAAAAACACAAAAGTTATCTTATCTTCCAGTTGGTAAAATAAAAGAAGCGATCCTTTCAGGAGCAGCTAGTGTACATGTTGGGAAAATCCTCCTCTCAGGAAAGATGTGTAAATTCGTAGTGAATCAACTTCTCACGCAAGTACTGTCTCGCTTTATGCTAATTATGTTCACAGATTGGAAATGTCTAAAACTGTATATTTACTGAATCTAAAGCTACAACAGCTAACATTACTTCTATGACTATTTCTATAATAATAAATGCTTTTTTAGAACAATTCAAACAAGTAAATCTGAATATTTCCCTTCCTGGCATGAAGTCAATTGAATCGCGTGTCATGTGAAAATGATTTCGACGTTTCGCTCTTGTAGAAGGTAAATATTTGGGGGCCGCGATAACTTTGTATGATAGAAATGAAAGGTTGGGAATAATGTAAAAACATTTCTATTGAAATTTCGATGCGCACTAGCTGAGATTCTTGCCCTGAATTCTAGTCAAATTTAAGCAGAACGATTTTTTGCTTTTGACGGGGCTCATGTAGGGTCCTTTAAAGTTTTTCAAAATGAAAAGCAAAAATAACCTTTCCATTTTCCAGCCATCTAGATGACCCACTTTTATGAGATCGAAAACAAAATCTCAATATCTTTCGCTTTCAGGCTTTGCGAGGCTTCCCAATCCATGCAAATTTTGCGATCTTCGGTGTCGCGACGAGCCCTATTTGGGTAAAATCAGACTTGACGAGATTTCTCGAAAAATTAAACTCCATTTTCGAAAATAGTTCCATATGGGGGCTCATTTTATAAAATACACTGGAGGTCGATTTTTTATCTGTCGGACGATGCTTGATATATACAGGCAGCGGCTCTTAAATTGTTTGCCAAAATGGGCGAGAATATTATTCTGGAAAAAAACAATGAGCGACAAAGAAACATTTAAGTTTTTTCTTTTCATGGTGGGAGATGGCTCTCCACAACATGTCGTCATAGATTGGATTCTCACTGGATCTTTAACATCGGATAATCGAAAAGAGAGCAAGACAGCTTACTTTTCTAGAGAGTAACTAAAGCAAAAGAAGCTGTCTGGTTTTACTACGATTTACATCGCAAGAAAACACTGTACTTTAATGGAGAATTCAAATAATAGCTTTTCTAAAATGTAATCCCTTCACTCGATTATATGC
Organism: Scolanthus callimorphus; assembly: GCA_033964015.1. Lineage (NCBI taxonomy): Eukaryota > Metazoa > Cnidaria > Anthozoa > Actiniaria > Edwardsiidae > Scolanthus > Scolanthus callimorphus. Next base: position 3,335,925 of record CM066911.1, read on the forward strand.
AATAATAATAGCACAAGTTGTTGTTTCTAATCATTTTAAATGTTACATGCTGTCTTAACGTTTTCTAGTCATTTTAAATGTTACATGTTGTCTTAACGTTTTTCGTAGTTTTATCCAAGGACCACAGTAATGGCTTTGCTGTGTGGTGTCCCTGTCTACATGTCGTGTCAATTTTTTTTATCTTGTTTTCTCCTCGCACGTTATTTGTAGACGAAGCATAATAAATAAATAAATAAATAAGCTGGGGCGTTTAACGGACGAGTCAAACAAAAAAGAGCAAGACAAACTAATTTTCTCTAGAAGACAAGTTGGACAAAAAACCACATGCGTGCTTCACTATTTGATATTCACAACAAGACATCAAGACAACCTTGTATCGTAATGGGGTCGATAAGCTTTAACATAAAGGAAGAACCCATCAACTTAACCAACGGGTCCACTCGTTCTACAAATGCGCAAGAGAAAAACTACTTCATTTGACACATAGCCTCGTTCTACAAATGCGCAAGAGAAAAACTACTTCATTTTACACATAGCCTCGTTCTACAAATGCGCAAGAGAAAAACTAGATCAACTAGATCATTTTACACATAACCTCGTTCTACAAATGCGCAAGAGAAAAACTAGTTCAATTTACACATAGCCTCGTTCTACAAATGCGCAAGAGAAAAACTAGTTCATTTTACACATAGCCTCGTCCTACAAATGCGCAAGAGAAAAACTAGCGCATTTACACATGAGCTTTACTGTAATAATGCGGCTGCGGTAACATTGAAATTATCCCGCGATCGAGACTGCAGTTCTGTTAATGTTTGTTTAAAGAAAGGTATTTTAGAAGAAGCGTTACAAGCGAAATAACGATTATGTAATGAGCTTTGTTCAGGGAAATGCACTCGCACTGTGGTCGTTTTGTTCACAGTCATTGTTAGCGAAATATGTTGAAGAGGGCCAATATAACTCAGATTTCTGGCTAACAAGTAATTATAGTGTCACAGCAATTCTAGGAAACCAGAAAGACCATTTAAAAAGATTGGTCTGCATCGAACATTTTATTGCTCTCGAGTTACCACAAAGTTGGGGATAATTTAAAATGAAAGGGTTCTAAATCAGTGGAAGGTTTCGGCAATTCTACTTTTTCGAAAATTTATAGATGTCGAAAACAGAAATTGTCGATTTTCGTCAATATTTTTTACATTTTGCTAGTTTTGTGATGCAAAACACTATAATTTAATCTTCCTTTTTTTACAATTCTTCTTTCTTCAGAAATTAGCACCTTTTTTTGAAGGTAGGCCAAAGATTGGGCCCTAATTTCCCTGACAAAAAATGCCGCTTTGTAAAAATTTATCTTACCTAATTTTTTCATTTTAGCGTGCTTAAAAAGTAGAAAAAAAGGCTCATTAATATTTTATTGCGTCAGAAAACGAAATGAAAAATACAGCTCAAATTTTACTCTTTGAAAATTTCATGTGATTTTTTTTTTTGCTATTCTCGCATTAAAAAAAAGACGGGAAAATTGTTCTTTTTCGTTTGTGCAATTTTATTGGCTGCTCAGGTATTGATTGGCAGCAAATGTACGAGAACTCGAAACGTGTACTTTATTGGCTCATCCCATTTTGTCATTGGCATTTGAATCCTGCCGCATGGTTCTTCAGCGTTTCTGAAACCCCGAACGTAGCCATTTCTTCCAGGAAAGTCGCCATGTCAGTCCAACTTGTGTTAAACGGGCGCCGGGTGAAGCTACGAACTGAGATACTGACCGTGAGAAACCTCAGTATAATTTTCAGATTGAATGAAGGATATATTTAAGCAAGGAAGATGGGGAGATCATTCTCCCCGCCGATGATGGTCATTTTATTGTCGAGGATTTCCACGCGATATATGAAGTGCACGGAGAAGCTAACAACGCTTCACTTTTTGATCGGCGTCCCAGTAGTAGCTTGTTAGAATGCACTGAGCTGCCAGCACTGGAGGACATCCATTTCCAACTAAGAATAACATGGTCGTAAAAGTTCCATTGCCTGTCATAGACTTTTTCTAAAAATAATACCTTGTGTGATAATGGCCAGTATTTCAGTGCGTAAAATACATCGCCATTAATAAAGGTAAATAACTGGCGTCTCTCTTCAGTAATCCAACCACTTGTGCTTGTTAAAATCAAGTTCAAATACTGATTTACATTCAACGCCATTTTACCTTCGTATACGTCCTTTGGGTTTTTTATTTCGAGTGTTTTCATTTCCGGTGAAATTACTTGCCAATGTTGCAATCGGCAGAGCAATTTCATGATATTTACACCCTAATTTTTGCATTCAAATGCGCTTTAAGAATTTTTTAACAATAGCTTAAATAATAGCGGAACTCCTGTGGAGCCCCATAGGCTAATGCGTGGGGAAAAAAATCAATTAAAAAATGTAAAAAAAAATCAATTAAAAAATGTAAAATAAAGAGTAACCCACCTAGTCGAAAATTTTTGGTTAATGGGGATATCCGCTGCCCTTAAGTAGCGCCGGCTCTTTTCTGCCCTGCCCTAGACCCCAGTGCCTCACGGTATGAAAATTCAGGCAAACGAAAGGCGAACGGACGCCTGGCTGTTTGTCGAGTTTTTCTTCTGCTGCTTAAATGGTAGTTTCTTGCAGCCCAGCGTATATACTAGGCACACAACTGTAGACGAACTCTCAGAAAAGATAACCTTTGGGTTATCTGTCTATGGCTGTTCGCAAACTGGACTTGGATTAGTGATCGATAAAGTTGTCTTGCCCGGATCTGACAAAACGGAAAGAAGTCAACCAGTCGAGAGGTTTATTCTTGCTATGAAAGGCTTTTGAGTAACAACACAAGGGAAAGAATCTCCAGCTTTGTTTTAGCTAAAGCACGAAAAGAATTAAATTGTGAAAAGAAGCATTTCTCGTGGAATTTTAGCCACGGTTGTTTCATCGACGCTCGTGAATTACAAGTCACTCAAGCTCTAAATACGAGAAAGAACAATGTACTGCGACTCGTTTTCTCGACAAAGAAAAATTAATACCGGAAGGTGCAGTTGCTTTGGCAGCAATATTCAGGTAAGCGTTTAAGTTAATCTTATTTTCGAGCTTTTTGGTTTTGTGTGACTGACCAATTTCTCACTGAAGAAAAAAAAATGTTCCTCTTTGCTGCATGGCTGCAGATGTGAGATCAGTTATTCTAATTAAATGCAATCAAGAGAGTAAATTAATGCTATATTTTATGGCAGTAGCATAGGATTATTTTTGAGTTTTGACTTTCTGAATAGAACCCCCAAAACTTAAGTTATGTTTGCCTGTGTGCTTCAGCTTGCTCTGATTCACACACATCAACTCATACACACACAAAAAAGAATAAAATGAATATTCAAAGCTGAGTTTATGCACCAGTCAATTGACAACCCCGCACCCCCCCACCACCCCCCCCCCCCCCCCCCCCATTCGCGCATTAGCGGGGCATTCACCTTTTGGCAAGTGAAAGGCAGTGAGCGCCTCGGTTTGCGGGGACAATCTGAGAGGTGAATGCACCGTACCCAGGGTAACAATTAAGAGTGAAAGCGCTCCTTGCCCAACGAATTTAGAAAAATAACACAAAGGATATTTACTCACTGAAAAGAGTCATGTCAATGGTGCCCAGTTCAACGCAGCCGCAGCCGATTGCAAAGCGCAATAAAATCATATTTTTCTACTTGCATGTACTTTCGTTAGTGTAGATTAAAATTAATACGTGTAATTCAAGAAACAAAAATCTGTATTTGTCGTGTCTTTCGTAAAGTAAGGGGCTGTTCATATGGAGGTGAGACAGCCCGGAAAGCGGGCTGGTTTCTGTTGTGTTCGTGTCCCGGGGAAGAGAGTGACTCCCCGCTCGATGTACTGTGTGGAAGCCGTGAAAGAAAGCGCATCTCCCAACCAACGGGGCAGTAATGTAGTGTGAATTCTGTACGAAAGCCCCGCTAGTACCCCGCTAATGCGCGGATGGGGGGGGGGGGGGGGGGGGGGGTGCGGGGCTGTCAATTGACTGGTTCATTAGTGGATGGAAAATTGCTGTGTTTTTGCCAAACAATAATGTTCTCTAAAAAGTCCCAGGATGTTCATGTCTGTCTGGTCTCAACATTTCTCACCAATCCGCCTTGACCTTGCATCCTGTGCTAAGTTCAATTGTGATCCAGGCATAAGACAGTGATGAGACATGAGACCAGTATTTACTCAGATCGCTCTTGAGTTCGTACTGTTCTCGTGTAATCATCTCCTTTGTGATTGTGTTTACGTGAGACTGGTATGGACTCGAAAGTTGTTTGTCGGGTCAGCAACCAAAATAAACTTGTGCACCTCTGGACTTCTTTTCAGACTGACTTCATGTATACGCATGTAAATAAATTTAAGAGAGCCAATACCACTACAAACTTAGAGTGGATCTCAGATCGCTCTGAGTTCATACCTGTATCATGTAATCACTGCCTTAGATATCCTAACAAGATTCTGATTACCACCGTATGCATTGCTACGCGACCTCAAAATTCACAGTTGGGCGATTGGCGATTTTACGCAAGAAAATTGTTGTCAATTTTCTTGAACCGGAAAATTAAACATTCGAGTCAAGGAAGCCAAAGGATAGCTTAAAACCATTTTGGTTGATTTTGCAATCAATGTCCGCCCGCAGAAGTGGCCGAATCCAGCGTTTTAGTTTGATTGACGGCTAAAAATCGCCAATCGCCCATCGCAACATTGAATTTTGAGGTCGCGTAGCAATGCATACAGTGGTAAGTACAATGTAAAGGGAGAAGCATGCTCATGCACATTTTTAAAATATTTTCTGATTTATTTTTACCTGTACAATAGGCTAAGGGTATAGAATTGCATCCACCACCAATGCATGTCCCAAGTCGAGCTACTGCTTAGAATTTTCATTATTTTTATCAAATTTCACTTTGTCACAAGAAAAAGCAAGTTTCAGGTTTTTACAGGGCTCCCACTCACCTTGAAAAGTTAGGGAAATCTGAATTTTTTTCAAGGTCAGGGAATTGTCAGGGAATAAAAAAAAACAGCTCAGAGTCAGGGAAATTTACTTTTGAGCCGCTATTTTTGATGCAACTGTAGCAAAAGACAATGTTATTATAAAATTCTATAGGATTATTTAAAGCTTCAGGAGGCAAGATTCCGCAAAGAAAATAGCACGAAAAAAGTGATATTGCACGAGTCGCGCAGCAACGAGTGTGATAGCGCCTTTTTGAGTGCTATTGAATCCTATGTATGATATCTCGTCCTCAATTTACACAAAAAGAGATATCATAGGATTCTACATGAAATTGACATTTCTTCTTCTTCAATTTTAAGTCCTTTATGCAGATGTCAGGGAAAATTGGCCTTGGTCACGGAAAAGTCATGATAGAGTGGGAACCCTGTTTATACACCAACAATAAACTGTATTTGCTATGTTTTCACTTTTGTTTTCCTTTATGTTGGCTAAAGTATCTAATTAATAATGTTAACAATGAATGATCAGTTATGCAGACTTCGAAATCCTGGTATCCTAGTTTGATTTTGATTCCTTTTTTAACTCGTGGCTGGTTGCGTAGCAACAGCCAAAGAGTTATCGTGGTGACTCGATGTCACTCGCTCACTCACTGGATCACTCCTACGTTAGCACGATATTAGCATAATTTATGCTGAAGTCATCCATCCAACGGGACCTTCGAGGTGCGGGACCATACGAGCTATCTGCGGGACATGGCGTGACTAAAACTCAACTGAACTCCGTGTTACTTGTGTACCTTCGCCAACGTATATATGGGTCTCATTGCCACTAAAGTTCTCCATGTGGGTTGTTACCTATCTTTGCAGAAAAACTTGTTTATTTCAAATCGGTACTTTTTAAGTCATCTCAAAACCTACACTGTGTAAGGATTTTGATCCGTGCAAATCCAGGTGCAGGGGGTTACAAAACGTGGGAAAATGAAAAATACAATATCAATGCGCATGCGCAAAGATCTAATTGATTTAAAACGTTACTGTCTAGTTATTTTAAAAACTACATTTAACGAGGACCTCCATGAAGCAAAGCCAACGTACCTAGTGCAGGGTTATGAATGTCCAATTTCAGTGCATAATCTGCACACGAAAATAGAAACCCCATTCCCCCGAGGCAAATCAACAGCAAGAAGACAATGATATATAGATTTAGCCACTGGCTAAAAGCGGAGCTCCTGGTTACATATTCCATGTGAATGGAAAATTGCAATACGTTATTTGACATGAGTTAATGTGTCATTCCAAAATCTGGGATCCTACAATTAGATTACAAGCACAAAACTTATATGTATTTTAGAGCAGGATTGCGTGAGCGAAAACTTGAACAGTCTATAAGAAATATATTTATTGGGTAAGAAGGAATGGGCAGCAGTCACAACAAAAGCTACCCACCCTGGATTTTTTAAATTTGAACCAAGCACCCTGCAGTTCCAGTGATTTTATCATGACCACCCTGGAAATTGTGCTTACCCACCCTGGAATGTCGTATTTAAGGGTGCCCGCCCTGAAATTCGAAGCTCTACTTCCACCCACCCTGGAATTCTGAGGAATTGCCCAACTGCCCAATTGGCATGGGGTGGGGCACTCCATCGTATATGGTAGATGGATATGCTAGGGTTTTTTTGGGAGGCTCCTGAGGTCTGCCATAGGCATGAGGAGGATAGGTAACAGGTAGGTAGGGTAAAGTTTTTTCTTGTCTCTGATAGGGTCGTATGTATTACAGTATGGCTACCAGCACTTAGTGATAAAGACAGTTTATTTTAGATCCTTTAACACATTAGCAATTTTTTTACTTATTTTTCAAGGAATCACTTCCAGAGCCAAACAGGTTACCATGGAAACACTAGTTAGCATATGGGTTTATGAGGTCTTGGTCATTCTTTGTTGTTACCAAGTTTGAATTGAATCGAAATATCCAAAACAGAATTATACATAAAACATTGTTTGGCCTCTTTGCCCAAGTCTTGTTGTGACGTCATTTTTTGCTAATTTGCATTAGTACAAATCTTGAGTATCAAAAGAGCTATGAACCAAAAGAGCTATGAACACGAAAAAAACATTCTTTCGTATTTTGAATGTGCAATCAAATAAGCCATTAAAATGTCAGCCTTGAGTTGCACTTTAACCAAACCCATTATACAATGGCTGACTGCATTTATAAACCGCACAAGGGGTTGAGGACCTCCCTTAAAAAGACCCCCTCCCCTGGAATTTCCAACCCCATAAATGACCCCCACCCCTGGAATTTCCATTTTTTCTGGCAAAATACCCCTGGGAAATCTCTTTTTGGATAAAATTTCCCTGTTAAATCACCTTTTTGACCCCTCCCCTTTGGAATTTCCAGTCTCCAGACACACCCCCTCTCCTGGAATTTTCAGAGTTTAATACAGCCCCCTGGAAAATTTTCCTTAGGTCCTAAACCTCCCTGGTTCGGTTTACAAATGCAATCAGCCAATGAGCAAGACAAGAAGTTTATATTTCATGCTTAAAAAATCATGAATAGTTTATAAGAACAATACAATAGAAACACAATAAGAATCACAGGACCGTAGCATCCCGGGGGAGGGGGGCTCCCCCTATTTTTGGGGTGCGGGTACTTGTCATACCTTTTAGGGTTTAAAATCAGGCCTCTGGTAAAATTAGAAAACTTGCAAGAAAGATTTCCAGATAGGTACCCATTAGAGGTACCCATTCTAGCAAATCAATCAAATTACACTTGTTAGGGACCGTTCATTTTTTATCAGGGAGGGGGGGCTGGTGGAAATGAGGGGGGACCCTGTATTTTTTTGGTTGCCCCCCCCTTTCATGTCCGTATTTTTTTAGGTGGCCCCCCAAAAATCCAATGTATTTTTTCTGGTGCCCCCCCCCCCCCCCCCTCTATTATAAATGCTTGCCCTGTAAGGTAGACTCTTGCCTAAGTGATGCAGTCTCATTCTTCTTAACGTTTTTCTTACTTCTGTCAAAGCTAAGGAACCGATCCCCCCTCAGAACTATTAAACATTTTCGTGACACCCACCTCAGGTCCTAGTAGAAAAGATTTTACATAAAGAGAGGGTCACATAATTCTTTCGTAGCGCCCACCTTTTGATAACCGCATTTCATCAAGCCTCAGTAAAAGGGTACATGAAGGTTTTTTGTGTATAGTAAACAAAGCCTGTCCAGAAAGCTCCTAGTGAAGGGCTCCTGAGCCTTTAGGTAATATTTTTCATGTGCGCCGCAAATGAAAAAAATTTTATTATTCATGTGCGTGAAGCGCAGCCCAAATGACGAATTTCTATGCTTGTTGTAAGTAAACGTTGAACTCACGCTTATACCTGTGGGGTGTTCTTTCGTACATAGAGACTGCCCGGCAGGCCTATCAGTGCAGGGCATTTTTGAGAGGGTTTATTTGTTCTTATCAAAAAAGTAAAAGAGCCAATTAGATTTTAAATTCTTCCTACGCGCGAAGCGTGCCGAAATTTCTATTAAGTATTTAGTGAAATCAGAAACATATAAGCGAGTTGAAACATGTAACAAACATATTGCATGCTGTAAAAAATGCAAACTTTTCGTTTCGTCCCTGTTATGTGCTTGCATTTTTTTGGGTGCCCCCCCTTTAGGGGCGTATTTATTTGGGTGCCCCCCCCCCCTTTGAGGCCGTATTTTTTTGGGTGACCCCCCTCCCCCTCATTTCCACCAGCCCCCTCTCCCTGATAAAAAATGAACGGTCCCTTAGTTGCCTGAATTTCAGACGTATTCTCCCTCGTAAAAAATATGAATATATGTCTTGCTGATACCTTTTTAGGAGCCCAAGTCAACTAAGCGATGCCATGTATGGTACCTTTTAGGGATGAAATTGAAAGTTCCTGACAAGCACCCCTGCCCCAAAAATAGGGGAGTCCCCCCTGGGCATACTGTAGCATGTTGTAAATCTGATACAACCACTAGTGGTTGTAGCTAATTTGCATAGCAACTTTAATGAAACATATCAAGTTTCGCTTCCAAATTCTTTAAAACAGCAATTTAATTAGACGTATAATTGTGTAATTATTTTCTCTACACAATCTGATTGGCATAAGGATCAAAGACCATGCTCTTGACCAATCACAACCCAAACCAATCACAATTAGCAAGTTATTTGTAATTACTCATGACAGTCATGTGGAAACTGCTCTAATTATGTTTTACTTGTGTCATGGTATGGTCTTTCCGAAAGCCGCCTCTGGCAAAAGCCCCCTCTGGCTGCTGTTGTCACTGAAAATTAAAGAAAATAACCAATAAGTCTGATGAGCCTCGAAGACAAAACCTGCAAGTGTTTATCAAAACTATGGGCCCGCTTCATGCGCAACGAAAGAAAAGTGTGATCCCCCTCGACTACCTGTAAAATGCCTTCTACTATGTCAAAACTAATTAATTTTTTTATATTTAACATATAAGAATACGATTGCTTTTGTAAAAGGAGCAGCCTGGAATAGGTCTGCACACCCACAGAGCAATATTATTCACCATCTACAGAGCAATATTATTAATTAAATGACTAGAAACCGCTACTAGTATCTTTAAACATGGGGAAATTCGGTAAGACAAAAAAAAAACTTGTGAAAAAATACAGAAAAAAATCCTGCAATCCTACCTCCCCTCCCCCCCCCCCCTAAAATTTCTAATGGTCCATCCCTTATGAAATCGATTTCAGGGCTGTCAAAACTTCAAGCAATATTTTTAAACTACAGTCTATGAATTATTGTGTCTATGTTGAGCAAAATTGACATCTATGTTGTGCAAAATTTATACATTTCCATGACTTCTAAGTTCATGCCTGACGACACTATCGGACAGAGAAACAATGAATCAAACAATAAATTAAAAGTAAAATGTCAGTGCATATTGGCACTGATAGACAGCAATCATTATTCCTAGATAGATTTCCACTTGCCTGTCATATGTGAAATACTCTGTGAAGCTTCCCCGCAGCCAGGAATACATCTTAGGGAATTTCTACAAAATTAAATTAGCGCACAAAAGTAATACTCGTTGTAGCCGAACCAAATTGAGAAGTCGAAAATGTCTCAATTTGAAGAATAAATAGCTTAGATACATTAGAAAATTCAAGAATCATTGTACCATTATCTAAACCTGAAGTTTGGAGCTGGACGAGTCCTATGATGACCAAAAGCTCGCGAGCTAAAGATGGCAGCCATACCGATGCGTGACAAGTTTTTCTTTCATGACTTTATCCCGAGTCTCCCCGCCAAAAGTAAACACAGCCACGGCAGTTGTCAGCTCCACTATATATATATATCTATATATATATATTATATATCACTAGAAAATACGGTATTCTGATTGCAATCCAGAAAAAAAGCTTAAACCACAATGGTTGAGCGTGTAAAAACGACTAATCTCACGAGCGGCCACTATCGTCGCATTCAACTTTCATCTTTTTCAAACGAGTAGAGGAAACAGCCGCAAAAGTTCGGGAAAAACATGCACGAATGGAAGTTTGAAGTTTGCGGTAGATAAAATCTGATTACTACTGAATGCTCATTTTATACTCTAGCTACAAAGTTCAAGTACCTACCTTGAAAATGGGTTTCTACGCTAGCTCTTCGTTCGTCCGTCTTCTTTTGTCTTTTTCGACTTCACCATTCACTGGTATTCTTCTCTACTCGGCTTTGCTTCTTCCCTCGACAAACGTTTTTTTTCTATAATCATGACATCGGTCACTCTTCTTCCCGCTGGTAACTCATTTTCTAAAATCGTGATTTGTCAACTTGATTTCAAGAGTTTTTGATGAAGAGTAAAAACCGTCGTGCGTTGTTTCGTTTGTTCACTTTGCACTCTCTTTGGCGGTGGTTTATGCTTTGCCCGGCTTCTTCCCGTCGCTGTTTCTAGCTCTCTCCTCGAATAATTTCTTCCGGTTCTTCTATCAAAATTCTCTCTTTATTTTTTCTCGTCTTGCCATCGTTTTTTTTTATCAGTTAGGAAAAAGAACTCTGTACAGACGAACAGACGACAGACTCCTGCAGAAAAATGACAGACAGTTCCGGGGTTGCCTGTGGTGGGGCGCGCAGACAGGCAGACACGGACGCGCCAGCGATACCATAATGGGAATACCGCTGAACGTTGAAAAATGAAGTCGATAGTATACCTGAGTTCTTACTTGAGCTATTGAATTCTTCATACGCGATACCTATGGTGCTCCGCTCTGCGGCTTTCGGCCGCAAAGGAGCTCCGCTACAACGCGCTGGTCTCCTGTTTGGGGCACCAATTCGTGGTAAAAACAAGGACTAACGACCGACTAGCTCCCCCCTAAACCCTTCTGCTCTACCACAGGGAACCCAAATCTAGCAATATAAAGCGGGGGAGATCTGGGTTCCAGAATGTGTATTTCGATGTGATTGTTCTTTCTTTTCGCGGAAATTCGACTGATTATGATGGTTATTTTCCAAAGAAGGACTAACCAAGTCCACACTCGTGAACTCAAAAGCGATGTTATCGAATGGATCTGATCGTGTTTGCAGTTTGGACAAAGACAGGAAAACGTACCTCAGCAAGCTAAGATAATTTCACAGTTAATTTACTTCTTGCCAGTAGAGTTTGAAAGCAGAAGCGATGCCGAAACTATTGCTTTTCCAGTCTTTTGTAAACATTTCAAACTGCACCAAGACAAAAGCAAACTCAGGGTCAAACTTCCTTTGGGAGTCTGTACTGGCGGTATGACGGTAAAAATGGTAAAATTTTAAATTGATATTTATAGTGGTAGTGCACTTAGCTAGCCAGCTAATTCACAGACACCCCACTCAAATTGAAACCAAATATCTAATTATTAAGAATCCCAACTGGCAGAGAGGCAAACCAGTTGGCTATCTACAAGCATGGCAGGGAAGTCGCCTATAAAAGCTACGGATAGCACTATTAGAACCCTTGAAATCACACCTTGAATCCTTGAAGGGACAGCAAAGGTAGGCATGATTCGTTGTCAAACATCGTATTGGATCAGCAATTTCGGGCATTTTATGGAGTATTAAACCATCGGGTATCATACGAGTTGTGTATGTCAATACAAATGCAAACAGATTTAACTGAATACAAGGATCGTGAGCTTGGTCGCCCTGTGATATACTAAAAGGAAAATTACATTTGCTGTACTCATATCTTCACGACTCTATTTACATGTAATATCCTATATAAAAATGACAGTGGTAACTCTATTAAGCAGCCATCTTCGGCACCTGCTGCTTAATGCAGGTATGTATACGGGGTATAAATACAGTACTTTGTGACTGTACTTTGCTGCTTAGGGACTGGTCATAAATTAGAGGAGGGAGGTCTGGTGCAAAAATGATGGAGAGGGCCTCTAATTTTAATGCAGATGATAAAGGGAGGGCCATTGTTTGTTTACGCAAACATTTGTTTGGGTAATCCAGGGCCGTAGTCTTTTTAGCATTTGTGAGGGCCAACATTTTTCATGCATCTTGTCAGGGGAGGGTTTCCCCAAAACATGTTGACCAAAATAAAAATGCACCAGCCCTCCCCCTCTAATTTACGACTAGTCCCTTAATAGAGGGTGGTCGCTTAATAATTGGCTGCTTAATAGAGGTACCAGTGTAAAAAAAGTAAACTTAACTATTAGGAAAAGTTGCTAAAAGGACATTGGAATGTGTATCCGAATCAGTCACAAAATTTGCCAAAATACAAGACTATTACTTTAAAATAAAGGCAATATTGATGTATATCCAGGATTTTTTACAGCAAAATGCTACCAAAAGCCAAACACAATTCCAGCCTGACTGACTAACACTGTACATTGTTGGTTTGCTTTAAATGACACTGTTAATGAGAACTAATCTGTATAATTTGCAAATGCCTGCATAACATGTATGGGAGTTGCTGCAAAACTAATGATGTACAGTGTTATCTAATGACAATATTGCTTTAAGGTGTGCATCTGACCCATTTTGAAACACTTGACAATAAATTTATGCTACTTTGTAGTTGATCATTCTAATAGATAGCAACAGGGAAAACATTCAGGCAGTTGTAACTCAAGCTAATACATGTGTCAAATACTGCAGCAATGCATTTGTTGACTAAAAGAAGAGAAGAGATATGTCACAAATCAAGGTGACAAAGAATTACAAAAACAGTGTAACATGTGTTACAAAATTGTTTTCTTAATTGTATTTTTAATAGAGGCTAGTTTTGTTGTCAGTTAGGGGTCAAATTTGTTTTCTCGTTTAGCACCGCACTAAATATGGGAGCCTTCCATCTTGTCTGGGGGGGGGGGGGGGTGGGGTGTTTTTAAACAACTAATTTCCAAAAGTTTTTTTAAAGGAAAACAGCCACGAGTTGGCCTATGGCATGCCTTTGATTTATAGTTCATGGTGCTGATATTCTGTGGTACATTAGGGCTGGTTAAATAATTCAAGACAATAGCAAGGCTTTCCAGGGCCTGAGGTAATCAAACCTGAAATTCAAGACTCATTATTACACCACTGGAACCCACTGGTATTCTGAGGTCCTTAAGAGTGAAAGTGATTGCTGGTGTTCCCTACTGTACGTTGCCAGTTACTTTAGAGCTAGCAAGTTTGTGCATTCTCCAACAAGTATATAATCCCGCTCTGGAGTTTCCAAATCCATTCCATTGGAGAGGTAAAGGTTTTTTTCTGGAATCACATTATTGTTCTATTGTGCCCTGTGGTAATATCCAGTTGTGTTAAAGATACAATAGATTCCCTGGATTATAGGTTTGCTAACTCCTGATTGGTATATGGTTTCCCATATGATCACTGTATTTTTCACAGGAAATTCCAGAGAGGTGGGGGCTCACACCTCAAACCAGTTCCGTGGGAGAGGTATGGATAATTTCTGGAATCACACAAAAAAACTTTTGTTTTGTTGCAATTTCTTTAGGGTTGAGGCACAGTTCCCAGGAGAGACTCCCCTATTTTTCGGGTGGGGGTGCTCATCGTAGCTTTTAGGGTTTTTAAACAAAAAATCAGGCCTCTGGTACCTTTTAGGGGGTACAATTTAATAACTTGCAATATTTTCCAGATAGGTATCTGTTAGAGTTCCATTCTAGTAAATAAATAAACAATGGTTTCATCAATATCACACCTTTTAGTAGCCTTAATTTCAGACATATTTGCCCTCATATTAATTGCCCTATAAGGAAAAATATGTCTGAAATTCAAGCTAACTTGGTTCCTTTCAGGGGTCAAAATCAACTAAGCCACTCCCATTTTGGTACCCTTTTGGGTAAAATCAAAAGTTCCTGATGAGCACCCCAGCCCCAAAATATGGAAGTCCCCCCTCCCAAAGAGAGCAGCATCTTCCAGCAAATGCTGCATCTTAAGAGAATTTTTCATGCCCCATATTATTAATTTCTGGCACAATTTGCCATAGTTTTCTATGCACAATCAACAAAATTTTCCACATAATTAACTCCCAAATTTCAGCAGAAATGATTTTTCACTGCATGCCCTGCATAATCCCAAGTGAAAAACAAGATTTTTTTTTTCATTTAGGTACCTGTTAGGGGACCATTCTAGCAAATAATTCAAGAATGGTTTTATCAATATCACACCTGTTGGGAGCCTGAGTTTCAGACATATTTTCTCTTGTAAGAAAATACAAATAGAGGATAATTACATGGCCACGCGGAGATACAAATTTTATCTTCGAGTGTTGAAAATTTATCTCACGAGTGATCACAGCGAATTATTATATGTTTATTATATAAACATCAATGAAATACCAAATGCTAATTTTATTTGAGTTAAGCTTAAAAATCGAGCATTGAGCAAGGCAAGTGTGATATTTTCACATGTGAAAATAACATGTTATTTTCACGTGTGAAGATATCAAGTTTTCACGCAGGAGATCACTTGGTATTTCATTAGTGTTTATATAATAAAAAAAAAAATGAAGGAAAATAGGTCTGAATTTCAGGCTATTACTTGTTGGTACCTTTTAGGGGTCAAATCAAAAGTTCCCGCACGCACCCCAGCCCCAAAAATAGGGGATACCCCCTCCCCGCGGCACAGTTTTCCATGGATTTTAGGTTACTACACTTTATTTTTTCCTCGAGGGCACGGTAACAAATTCTGCATTCTGATTGGTTCTTAGAGAGCGCAAGCAGGGGCTGTATTTCCTATCTTTGACCCCAGGTTACGGTCACCATTTGCATTCGCTTGTTTCCATCGAAAAAATCAAATTGTAGAGTTGGAAAATAATACATAAGTTATTTACCAGCTTTAGGTCGGTCCATATAGGGGACCGTTCATTGTTTATGAGGCCCCGTCCACACTACGCCGGCTAAATTTGAAAACGGCTAATTTTTTATACGGTTGTGCCTTCAGTCCACACTACGCCGGCTAAATTTCCCACCGAAAACGGAGCTTTTCGAAAACGCTACCGAAAGTGGCTAAATTTGAAAACGCCGGCTACGCGTTTTAGTGTGTACGGCAAAAACATGTCTGTGAGGAAATTATGACCGCGGGCTCTCGTTTTCTTTTTCGCACATGCGCTTGGCTGACATTCTTGTGCGTTTTCACATTTAGCCGGCGTAGTGTGGAGGGGGGGGGGGGGGGGGTGAAAATGAGGGGGACCCGTTTTCATGACCCCGTTACTCGAGGGAGTGAGATGCATGTAAAATACTGGTGTGGGTAATTAGCTATTTCAAATAACATTTCACAACGTTACGATGTGAAATGCTGATGTGAACTAGTACACCTAATTGTAATTGCATGATGTAGTTGTGAATGTGCAACCTCATTCATTTATGAAGTAGGTGTATAAAAAGTGTAAAATAACATCTTAATAATGAAGGATCTGTAGTTCAATAAATTATGTGGCCAGATGGTCAGTGAAGTAGTGCTTAATTGTTGTTATTTGCGAGTTCCGCTTTTAGGCAGTGCCTAAATCTATATATTAGCGGAACTCCTGTGGAGCCCCATAGGCTAATGCGTGGGGGGAGAAATTAATTAAAAAAT
The DNA here is from genome assembly GCA_033964015.1 of Scolanthus callimorphus. Lineage (NCBI taxonomy): Eukaryota > Metazoa > Cnidaria > Anthozoa > Actiniaria > Edwardsiidae > Scolanthus > Scolanthus callimorphus. The sequence goes on from CM066911.1 coordinate 3,351,925, forward strand.
GTAAAAAAAAAATCAATTAAAAAATGTAAAATAAAGAGTAACCCACCTAGTCGAAAATTTTTGGTTAATGGGGATATCCGCTGCCCTTTAAGTAGCGCCGGCTCTTTTCTGCCCTGCCCCTAGACCCCAGTGCCTCACGGTACGGAAATTCAGGAAAACGAAAGGCCAACGGAGTTCGAGTTTTTCGTTTGCTGATTGTAGTTTCTTGCAGCCGAGCGTGTACATGTATGCTAGGCACAAAACTGTAGATGAGCTCTCAGAAAAGATAACCTTTGGGTTATCTGTCTATGGCTGTTCGCAAACTGGACTTGGATTAGTGTAGTGATCGAAGTTGTCTTGCCCGGATCTGACAAAACGGAAAGAAGTCAACCAGTCGAGAGGTTTATTCTTGCTATGAATGGCTTATGTTTAACAATACAAGGAAAATAATATCCAGCTTTGTTTTAGCTAAAGCACGGAAAGAATTAAATTGTGAAAAACGAGCATTTCTCATGGAATTTAGCCGCGGTTGCATAATCGACGTTCGTGAAGTTAAGTACAAGTCACTCAAGCTCTAAATACGAGAAAGAACAATGTACTGCGACTCGTTTTCTCGACAAAGAATTACCGGAGGGTGCAGTTTTCAACGAAAGAATATGCTTTGGCAGCAATATTCAGGTAAGCTTATTTTTTAGCTTTTGGTTTTGTGTGACTGACCAATTCTCACTGAAAAAAAAAAAATGTTCCTATTTGCTGCATGACTGCAGATGTGAGATCAGTTATTCTAATTAAGTTAAATGCAATCAAGAGAGTAAATTAATGCTATGGCAGTAGCATAGGATTATTTTTGAGTTTTGACTTTCTGAATAAAACACCCCCAAAACTTAAGTTATGTTTTGCCTGTGTGCTTCAGCTTGCTCTGATTCACACACATCAACTCATACACACACAAAAAAGAATAAAATGAATATTCGAAGCTGAGTTTAGTGGATGGAAAATTGCTGTGTTTTTGCCAAACAACGTTCTCTAAAAACTCCCAGGATGTTCATGTCTCTCTGGTAACATTCTCACCAATCCGCCTTGACCTTGCATCCTGTGCTAAGTTCAATAGGATTGTGATCCAGGCATAAGACAGTGATTACATGAGACCAGTATTTACTCATATCACTCTGAGTTTGTACTGTTCTCGTGTAATCATCACCTTTGTGATTGTGTTTACGTGAGACTGGTATGGACTCGAAAGTTGTTTGTCAGGTCAGCAACCAAAATAAACTTGTGCACCTCTGGACTTCTTTTTCAGACTGACTTCATGTATACGCATGTAAATAAATTGATGAGATCCAATACCACTACAAATTTAGAGTGGATCTCAGATTGCTCTGAGTTCGTACCTGTATCATGTAATCACTGCCTTAGATATCCTAACAAGATTCCGATTAAGTACAATGTAAAGGGAGAAGCATGCTCATGCACATTTTGAAAATATTTTCTGATTTACTTTTACCTGTACAATAGGCTAAGGGTATAGAATTGCATCCACCACCAATGCATGTCCCAAGTCGAGCTACTGCTTAGAATTTTCATTATTTTTATCAAATTTCACTTTGTCACAAGAAAAAGCAAGTTTCAGGTTTTTACAGGGCTCCCACTCACCTTGAAAAGTCAGGGAAATCTGAAATTTTTTTTTTTTTAAGGTCAGGGAATTGTCGGAAGTAAAAAAAACAGCTCAAAGTCAGGGAAATTTACTTTTGAGCCGCTATTTTTGATGCAACAGTAGCAAAAGACAATGTTATTATAAAATTCTATAGGATTATTTAAAGCTTCTGGAGGCAAGATTTCGCAAAGAAAATAGCACGAAAAAAGCGATATTGTATACAAGTATATAATCCCGCTCTGGAGTTTCCAAATCCATTCCATTGGAGAGGTAAAGGGTTTTTTCTGGAATCACATTATTGTTCTATTGTGCCCTGTGGTAATATCCAGTTAATATCCAGTGTTAAAGATACAATAGATTCCCTGGATTATAGGTTTGCTAACTCCTGATTGGTATATGGTTTCCCATATGATCACTGTATTTTTCATAGGAAATTCCAGAGAGGTGGGGGCTCACACCTCAAACCAGTTCCGTGGGAGAGGTATGGATAATTTCTGGAATCACACAAAAAAACGTTTGTTTTGTTGCAATTTCTTTAGGGTTGAGGCACAGTTCCCAGGAGAGACTCCCCTATTTTTCGGGTGGGGGTGCTCATCGTAGCATCGTAGGGTTTTTAAACAAAAAAATAGGCCTCTGGTACCTTTTAGGGGGTACAATTTAATAACTTGCAATATTTTCCAGATAGTTATCTGTTAGGGTTCCATTCTAGCAAATAAATAAAATATGGTTTTATCAATATCACACCTGTTAGTAGCCTTAATTTCAGACATATTTGCCCTCGTAAAAAATACAAGAGAAATTATATAAGGAAAAATATGTCTGAAATTCAAGCTAACTTGTTGGTTCCTTTCAGGGGTCAAAATCAACTAAGCCACTCCATTTTTGGTACCCTTTTGGATAAAATCAAAAGTTCCTGATGAGCACCCCTGCCCCAAAATATTGAAGTCCCCCCTCCCAAAGAGATCAGCATCTTCCAGCAAATGCTGCATCTTTAGAGAATTTTTCATGCCCCATATTATTAATGTCTGGCACAATTTTGCCATATTTTTCTATACACAATCGACAAAATTTTCCACATAATTAACTCCCAAATTTCAGCAGAAATGATTTTTCACTGCATGCCCTGCATAATACCAAGTGAAAAACAATTTTTTTTTTCATATAGGTACCTGTTAGGAGACCATTCTAGAAAATAATTCAAGAATGGTTTTATCAATATCACACCTGTTGGGAGCCTGAGTTTCAGACATATTTCTCTTGTAAGAAAATACAAATAGAGGATATTACATGGAGATACAAATTTTATCTTCGAGTGTTGAAAATTTATCTCACGAGTGAGCACAGCCAATTATTATATGTTTATTCTATAAACATCAATGAAATACCAAATGCTAATTTTATTTGAGTTAAGCTTAAAAATCGAGCATTGAGCAAAGGCAAGTGTGATTTTCACGTGTGAAGATATCAAGTTTTCACGCAGGAGATCACTTGGTATTTCATTAGTGTTTATATAATTAAAAAAAAATTATGAGGGAAAATAGGTCTAAATTTCAGGCTATTACTTGTTGGTACCTTTTAGGGGTCAAATCAAAAGTTCCCGAAAAGCACCCCAGCCCTCAAAATAGGGGATACCCCCTCCCCCCGGCACAGTTTTCCATGGATTTTAGGTTACTACACTTTATTTTTCCTTGAGGGCACGGTAACAAATTCTGCATTCTGATTGGTTCTTAGAGAACGCAAGCAGGGGCTGTATTTCCTATCTTTGACCCCAGGTCACGGTCACCATTTGCATTCGCTTGTTTCCATCGAAAAAAATCAAATTGTAGATTTGGAAAATAATACATAAGATATTTACCAGCTTTAGGTCGGTCTATATAGGGGACCGTTCATTGTGACCGTTCATTTTTTTTTTTTTTTTGGGGGGGGGGGGGGTGGGCTGGTGAAAATGAGGGGGGACCCTCTATTTTTGGGTGGCCCCGTTTTCATGACCCCGTTACTCGAGGGAAACATGTGAAATGCATGTAAAATACTGATGTGGATAATTAGCTATTTCAAATAACATTTCACAACGTTACCATGTGAAATGCTGATGTGAACTAGTACACCTAATTGTAATTGCATGATCTAGTTGTGAATGTGCAACCTTTTTTTTATTCATTTATGAAGTAGGTGTATAAAAAGGGTAAAATAACTAATATTAATGAAGGATCTGTAGTTCAATAAATTATGTGGGCAGATGGTCAGTGAAGTAGTGCTTAATTGTTGTTATTTGCGAGTTCCGCTTTTAGGCAGTGCCTAAATCTATATATTAGAACCTAATGACAGCACAAACCTCTTTGTGTTTATACAAAAACGCTGGTTTACATGGTCGTCGTGTGTGAGACCATAAAACGTTTCGCACTGTCTCATAACGTTTTTCACGAATTTTCACAAACACGAAATCCCTCTGAATAAATACGCGCATACTGTCTGATTATGAATCCGTTTTCACAACTTTTTCAGGAAGAGTGTAACTGGAGAAGGTACCTAAGAATTTTACGCCGCTCACTTCGGCTAAATATGCCGCTCACTTCGGGATATTATGCTTGAGATTTTTCCTTATTGTTCCTTATGCTTTTCACTGTGTAGTTATTTTTCACACAGTTTTTGTGATAATTATTGACTTTGTTGAAGACCAATCAAGTTATTGCCCTCCTTTATCTTGTGTAGTGCAGTCGCCTGACCCTGTTTTGATGAAAACCCAGTTGACTGCACTAGATGAAACAGGGCAAAAACCTGATATATGGAGCAAAAAAACCTGCAATCTGAAACAATTTCCAGCTCAAAACAACAACAATTTTGCATTTGGCTGTAATTAGTGTATCAAAAAACTCTTAATAACTTATGGGCATTAGAAGAATGTCGCATGGCATTTGTCCATGAGACTGGGGGAAGACTGAACGACTTAAAGGACCTGCTTCAGCCACCATTTTGACAGCATAGCAACCATAGGCTGTTATCACGCAATATTGATTAATAACATATACTATCAAAACAGGTAGAGTTTCAATCGAGCTGTTTCAAGTCTGTGGGTTGCAAATTTCTATCACGTGACGTCGAAAAAGTTGTCACGTGACCTAGGCTTGATGTCTTTCAGCCAATAAAAAAGTCAGTACTTAGTCACATGATCATTTTCTCTTGATCACATGTCAAATTTTGGTCATCACGTGATAGAAAACAGACCCTCGGGTTCGAAATTTCAGCGACACGATTGAAACTCTACCTGTTTTGATAGTAATAGTTATCAGAAAATGAAATCCAGTATTCAGCTCTACATACCCATATCTCATATCAAATTCATATCTCAGTCAGTTCTCAAGTAATTCTTTTGAAACTTTGCAATTTTACTAATACGGATGTGTAGAATTGAAAACTGGATTTCATTTTCTAATAGCTATTATTATTATTAATCAATATTGCGTGATAACGGCCTATACCATGTCAGAAAGCATCCATTTCCATCGGTTGATTTATAGATATATAGAGCAATGTTCTTGATTGAATTTGGTAAATCAATCTGAAACTTTGTTTTAGATGTTTATTAAGAAATTTCTACACGTAATTCGTCTTCTAATATCGAAAGAAAACAATAACAAAGGAGTGGCTGACACGGGCTCTTTAAATAATAAAAAACGAAAAAGAACAGACTCCTGAGTTGATTCACTTTTGAAGAGCTATTCGTGATAGAAACTGTTTGTACTAAAACACAATTCCTTCTTGTTGCAGCTGTATGATACGAGGGTGAAGTATGCTATCAACCAAGAGAAAGAGACAATGGCTAGGCTAACCCAGGAATACATGAGCGACGAAGAGGATGGGCAAGGAGACGATTGTGGGAAGTGGGTTGTGAAATCACCGAGATGGAGAACGGAGAAGGCTAACAGGTTGTAGAAGAGAATTCAGCAACGAATCGACAGATGTTTATCGGGGAGAGCTAAAGTTCAGCGAGTTGAATCAGACGTGTTTTCCCTGAGGGGCTACCCCCAACAACGAGTTCCATGGGCCTTTAGATCACTGGAACAGGCTGAGCAACTGGATGATAGTGACAAGGAAAATGAGGACGAGCAGCCAAGTCGCCCAAAAAGGCGCAAGATCGATAATCGGCCATTTGATAGTGAAGACGATGAATTTCATCTTTAAATATTTCCCTCTTTAAAGTGTCCATAATTTTCATATTTTTACGACATGTTTTTTCAGCCATTTTAGAGAGTATGACAGAAAAAAAAAAAACTATCGCCAATACTATGTGCTGGCCAATTTTAAAATAACTTGAATTTACATTGTTGGAACTCGTGGTACTAGTGTGAAAAAATGCAGGCATGAATGACGTAATGCTGTAGAGCGGTGAGCGGGTGTAGTTGTGAATAGTTTTCTCGCATTTTTCTCCTTATTGGTAAAATTTTGGGAAACCGATTTTTTACCGAATACGTGCTCGAGCTTTATTCGTAACTACGACGTATTTAAACTAATCGAAAAGATTTCGGAAATTCTGCATGAGACTCACAGTTCAAATTGCGAACTTTTAATTATGAAACACTTTTAACTTACTTCACTGCGAAAATAATAACCAATTGCTTCTTCCTTGCTGGAATGACAATGTTGAGTAACATGGAACGAGAAGAAGTTGTTGTATGCGGCGATGGCAATTGTTTTTATCGGGCAGTTTCTTGGTGGAACAATAAAAGTCAGAGAAACCACCTTGGCGTACGTTCTCTGACAAACCAGGTAGTGGCTTCATTTCCAGATAGATTTGAAGCCTATCTTTTTAATTCTTTGTCAATAGAGTCTCATCTTATTAAGAGAAAATCGTCAGGAACATGGGCAGAGACAGTCGACATTGTTGCTTGTGCAACAGCTTTTCAACGAGACATTTTCGTGTTTTCCATGAATCAAAAGAAATGGAACCGTTTCCCGCCGATAATGACATTGAATGTTTCGTCCCCACTAATACCACCGAAATCATGTCAGTGCCCAATAACTCTTGTGTTGCATGATTTAAACCCATTTAAACCAGCTTCTACTGCCCATTTTAAACCCCTTTTGGTAGGGTTTGCCCTTGTGATTTGTGTATAGTTATTGCATATTGAATTTCAAGAGAAAACAATGTCCTTTGACTTTGTACTTGGTTGGTGTATATCGTTAGCTTGTAATTAATACTTTTCACGCTCAGGTGGCATATTGGCTACACCGATAACTCGGATCAATGGTCGTGAGGGCCCTGCATGTAATGTATTTCTAGTTTTTAACTCGTGGCTAGTTGCGTGGCAACAGCCAAAGAGTTATCGTGGTGACTCGATGTCACTCACTCGCTCACTCCTACGTTACCACGATATTAGCATAATTTATGCTGAAGTCATCCATCCAACGGGACTCTCGAGTTGCGGGACCATACGAGCTATCTGCGGGACATGGCGTGACTAAAACTCAACCGAACTCCTTGTTACCTTTGTACCTTCGCCAACGTATATATAGGTCTCATGGCCACTAAATTTCTCCATGTGGGGTGTTACCTATCTTTGCAGAAAACTGATTTGTTTCAAATCGATACTTTTTTAATCATCTTAAAACCTTCACTGTGTGAGGATTTTGATCCGCGCAAACCCAGGTGCAGGGGGTTACAAAACGTGGGAAAATGAAAAATACACTACCAATGACGTCATTAGCGCATGCGCAAAGATCTAATTGTTTTAAAACGCTATTGTCTAGTTATTTTAAAACCTTCATTTAACGAGGACCTTCCAGTGAAGCAAAGCCAACGTACCTAGTGCAGGGTTATGAATTCAGGGGGGTGTCTAATTCCCATTTCCCAGAAATCCTAGACCCATTTCAGTGCATAATCTGCACACAAAAATAGAAACACCATTCCCCCGCGGCAACTCAACAGCAAGAAGACAATACAACGCGCGGGTCTCCTGCTTGGGGCACCAATTCGTGGTAAAAACAAGGACTAACGACCGACCTGCTGCCCCCTAAACCCTTCTGCTATACCACAGGGAACCCAAATCTAGCAATATATAGCGGGGGAGATCTGGGTTCTAGAATGATACGACTCATCAATGTATTTCGTTCTTTTCGCGAAAATTCGAGTGATTAGATGGCTGTTTTCTCGAAATAATAGAAGGAATAACCACACTCGAGAACTCAAAAGCGATATTATCAAGTGGATCTGGTCGTGTTTGCAGTTTCTTCAGTAAAGTTAGAGCAGGAGTGCTTTGAGTTAATTACAGCAATGCCGAAACTCTATTGCTTTTCCAATCTTTTGAAAACATTTCAATCTGCACCACGTGAGAGAAGCAAACACGGGTTATGACGTTGGACTGTTATGTCGCCTATAAAGCTACGGATAGCACTATTTAGAATCCTTCAAATCACACAGAGACAGCAGAACAAAGGTAGGCATGATTTCATGATTCATCGTATTGGATCCGCAATTTCGGGCATTTTATGGAGTATTACCATCGAAAATACGAGTTGTGTGTGTCAATACAAATTCAAACAGATTTAACTGAATACAAGGATCATGAGCTTGGGCGCCCTGTGATATTATAAAAGGAAAATTACAGTGGCTTGAACATGAATTTTATTTTCTAATGTTAAAAACAATATGTTACTGTTGCTGTAGTTGTCAAGATATCCTTCTGGTCACTCGAAAATAATACTCATATTTTCACACCTCTATTTACATGTAATCCTCTATAAAAATTACAGTGGTAGCTCTATTAAGCAGCCACCTTCGGGACTGAACCAAGTGGCCACTAAATTGAGGTACTTTCGGACTTTGAAAAGTGGCTGCTTAGGGACTGGTCATAAATTAGAGGGGGGAGGGCTGGTGCAAATATGGGAAGTGCCTCATGCAGGTGAATTTTCATGCAGGTGAAAAAGGGAGGGTAAAAAAATTTGGTGCAAATGATAAAGGGGGGTCATTATTTTTTATGCAAACGTTGTTAGGGTAATACAGGGCCGTAGGCTTATAGGTTCAGGGCGGGCATGCCCCCACATATTTTCCCCAATCAATCCTTAAAAACTCCCAATTTTGCATCAGTCATATCAAAGTTAAATTTAGTTTACTTATATATAATTGTAAAGCGCTGCTGGATTTATAGTGGAAGCAGCACTATAAAAAATAACATATTAATATTATTATTATTATAAAGCTCCCCCAAACGTGTGGTAATTTCACATGCTGGGCTCTAAATTTTCGGCTAATTTTTGTTGCCACTTAATAGAGGTACCACTGTATGTGCACACATACTTACAACCCAAGAATTCTGAAGCCCTCTGTTAGTTGGGTAAATTGTGATATTCCCATAAAAAATATACTACCTATATCCCAAGAGCAGCATTTTTGGGGGCTCCCATAAATCAGACACAAATACTTTGAGGTAATGGGCACAGGTAGATACCAGAATTAGCATAAAAATTAGCCTAAAAAATTATGCCCAAAGCAACAAAAAGCAGAAGGCAATATTGATGTATATCCAGGATTATAACAACAGCAAAATGCTACAAAAAGCCAAACCAAATTCAAGTCTGATTCACTAACAAGTACTTTGTTGCTCTGCTTTAAATAACACTGTTTATGAGAACTAAACTGTATAATTGCAAATGCCTGCATAACATGTATGGCTGTTGTTGCAAAACTAAGCAATGATGTGCAGTGTTATTGTAATCACAATATGCTTTAAGGTATACAGTGTGCTTCTGACCCATTTTAAATACTTGGCAATAAATTATATGCTACTTTGTTGATCATTCTAATAGCAACAGAAAAAGCATTCACTAGGTAGTTGTAACTCAAGCTCATACATGTGTCAAATACTGCAACAATGCATTTGTTGACTAAAAAGAAGAGATACGTTTGTATGTCACAAATCCAGGTGACAAAGAACTACAAAAACAGTGTAACATGTTCCCCCAAAAAATACTTAATGGTATTTTTAGGGGCTACATCGTTTTGGTGTCAGTTAGTAGGGGTGAAATTTGTTTTCTCGTTGAGCACTCTGCCCCAAAATATTGGAGCCTTCTAACTTTCCCCTTTAAGGTGGTTCTGGGGGGTATGTCATGATCTCGGTATTAACTTGAGCAATCAAGTGCCGTGCGTTTTGGCAATGAAAACATATCATAAACAGCAAGTCCTGATTGAAAAACAGAACAACATGACAAAATTACAAAAGAGGCGGTATTCAGTGCTGACAGTATTAGTTAGCTCTTTTACTCTTTTATGAACAACCGACAAAAGGAGGTCTTTCTTGACAATTGAGCAACAATAGTAGGCCGCGGTGAGGTAATTAGCTAGAGAGGCTTTACTCACTCCCTCAACTTTGATCATAATGGTTGTAAATATGCATAATCTCTCTTTAGTTTGTGTGTTCACTTTTACTTTTTAGAACGTTGGAATCCAGCTTAAATCCGCTCTTTTGGGGAAAACTCACAATTCACTCAACAAGCGCGCTTGATTGAATTGTACTTCTGTAAATATAGATAAACAATCCCTGTGACTCCTAAAATACTGTTATTTCAAAACTTAACAATTCTAGTTTTCTTGAATTGCTCATTCTAGTTGGTCTTTTGTAATATAATCACACATCCTTTCAAATTCCTCAAAATCTGCCGCCAAACGTTCTCTCACTATCACTATCCTATTGGCTGGCATTACCTGACACTGATAGGTTAATTACGAAATACGCGTCCTTATTATAGGACCTCGAGGACCGACTTACACCATTCTTACTTAGGAAGTCACTCGACAAACACACTTGAAAGCACGATGAATTCTCTATTAGCAAAATTGAACAAGCAGCACGAGCTTACTTTGACCAATCTGCAAAAGCGTTTAAATGACGTGCAATTTAACTACGGCTCCCTTTTTTCTGAAAACGTCCGTGACTTTATAAGAAACAAAGCAGTTTCAGTTGGTAGCTCGGAGGCCTACTTTGTACCGTTCCATATCCTCACCGCTTCCTATTGTCATGCCACGGGTAGACTAAGTTATGGGAAGCACCCGCTCCTGGCAGAGGCGACAGGATAGCAGTGAGGATATGGTAGAGCCTAGTGCACCGCCACCAGGGGAGGTGGGTGGGGCGCAAGAATCGGTTAAGGTCCGAAGTCTCGGCAAACTGGCCCAGAGTGAGGCAGGACGCCGCACTTTATAAGCAATATACACGTGGGTAGCAGAGAACCCTGGGGACTGCTTATTGGCTAACTCCTGATTAAACCCGTGACATTCTAATTACGCAAGCAGTGAGAATAGTTCCATATCCTCACCGCTTCCTATTGTCATGCCACGGGTAGACTAAGTTATGGGAAGCACCCGCTCCTGGTCTCCGGCACTGGCTTGCTGAACCGGGCCTGACTAAACCAAAGACCAATAAAAGCAATATAAACCCGAAAAGTCTACTTTATTTCCAATCCCTATCAATACTCAGAAATCTTACATTTTTTTTTTACCACCTCCCTTGTACAAAACACCCACTATAAAGGGTTGTTCTCAACACTAGGCGTGGGGGGAATGGAGAGAGCAGTTGCCCGAGGCATAACCGATTCGAAAAGCTCGAGTGTGGCCGCAGTCTGTGATGCGCGCGTGTAATGTCTCGCCATCTCTCCACTCCTCCAGCCCACATATCGAGATATTTGTTCCTGGGAGCAGCCCAACATATTTAAAGTATTGGATAGACCCACCCGGAAACTGTGAGGTGTTTCACCTTCCAAGAGACCAGCTTCCTCCAAATGTAGGCGCAAACGATTATTAACTGCCGACCCCAGAAATGGTCTCTCTCCAATGCGTCTACCGTGATCAGATGTGAGGAAAAAATATCCCCGGGATAGCTTCACTCCTAGCGCGGAGCAAGCTCTGATGTAGTAATCTATCCAAAATACTGGGCAAACCTCTGTGTCTCTAAACGGGACGTGCGCAAACTCCTTTTATAAAATAACTAAGATAGTACGCGCGCTCTCATTGGTCGACAGGTGTGTTTAGATGAGAGTATATAAACACGGTTGTGACGTCACGCCGGGGACGATGTTTGCGCTGCTTTCTTTTTTCATTCTTACATTTTGACAAACATTTATCCAAACACTTGAAGCAATGAAATTGTGAAAGCAGTGCTGTTTTCTTTTTTAGCTATCATTCGTTGTCCCATCCTTTAACCACAAGTTCAAATAATTGGCTTGTCTTCGATTTTGTTAGTCAAACCCACGCGTGTAAATTTTCACGATTGTCAACATTTTCGTACGATTTAAACATGATATTTTTGTCCTCTGGCATCCTCTTCCCTCCCTTTATGAAACGATTTCTTTGATTTCTGGGATCTTTTTAAAAGCATACAGCTCGTACTAAGAGGAGAAAAACAACACAAATCAAGTTATAAAGCGACCCAACTAAAATTCTGAACTTGAAGACTTTCGGCGAATCGGCTAGCCAAAATGAAGACCAAATTATGGAACAATTCACAATTTATTTCCACTTTCTTTCCTATTCAATGATGATCTTTCACAAGCCGAGTAGGTAAGAAATCGTTTGCTAGCAAGTTAACAAGATTTGGAGTATTAACAAAACATGAAATTCTTACCGGCGATCGGCGAACACCGACGAAAACTTTGACTTGATTTGCTTCAAAAATTCGTTATTCGTTCATGCCATCAGCAACAATTGAAGCCCCCATAGTATCATTCCAGTCTGGTATTCAACATTTTGCTTGATTTGAAGATTGAAACAAGACACACGTCTTTTTTTGCTATCCAGCTTTTTCGATGCCGGCCGAATCTAACTCGTCAAAACTCAAAAGGCTCAAGTCAACACGAAGGCCATTGTTGTACGGAGAATTCCTTTGGCTTTGCAATTCTTAACCCGTACATCCCTTCATTGGCATTCGCTTATGCTTCAATTACCATAAACACCGTAGAAGAGGTCAATAAAGTCGTGAAATGTTTCTTAGAAAGCAGTTTTCTCTCGCCTCCCCTTCGCAAAACTTGCAGCCAACTTAGTGAAAAACTTGAACACATGCGATATAACAAGCCCTCTGATTGGCCCGTTCAGGCCGTCGCGCGGTAAGGAGAATTTATATATTCACACAAAATGTTGAAATAAATTCATTTTAAATATTTCGCTTCAAAAAGTGAAAGATATTTTATAAAAGCAATAGAGAACTTTTTCCCAGTGTCTACATACTCTGATGCAAACACTCGGGTAGGTTGGGAGAATTCTCGACTAGTTATGCAGCCACTCGACCTTCGGTCTCTACTATTCTGAATGCCAGGTCTGAACGCCTTCAGTGTCAAGAGCATAGCCTTAGCTTCAAGATAGTTGATACTCTCTACTTCGTCGACCCAGTAATCTCTGGCTTATACTCTCCTGCCACACTGTAAATTGAAAAGGGTCGTTTTGACCCCAAGGAGTCGTTTTAACCCTTTGACCCAATAAGTCGTTTTGACCCTTAAAAGAGTCATTTTGACTACAATATCCAATTTGACCCTCCTAAGAGAGTCAAAATGACACATGAAAAGAGTCCTTTTGACTCTTCAAATAGCTAGTTGATACAAAAAGAGTCATATTGACTCTTTTACCGGCCTTCTCTTTGGACAAGTGTTTTAGGCAAGCCTCTGATATTTTTGCCCTTCTCCCTCGGAAAACCCACTGTAGAACCTGTTTTGATAAGGTATTTCCTCAGTTAAACCTTCAGAAAAAACTTTTCTTGTCTTTCACCCTGTAGGAAAATCTTGCACCTTAAATAAGGCAATTTTAAATAACAGTTATAGATAACAGAAAAAAAGAGGCTGAAACAGATAAAAAAATGCAGTGCCACTTTTTTTGACCCTTTGAAGAATCATTTCGACTACAATAAAATGTCATTTTGACCCCTCAAAGAGTCCTTTTGACACCTCCAAGAGTCATTTCGACTCTTCCTGGGGTCAAAATAACTAATGGGAAGTGTAGTTTTGATACAAAATGAGTCATTTTGGTTTTGTTCTGGACACGCTTTACCATAAACTTTTTGCTTATTCATATACTCTTCATATATACACATTTCAAATTGTTTTACAACAAGAGTGAGGATTCAATGCACATTGTGCAAACCAATTGTATATAATATCAACGCAAATTAAATAAATCTACATTATACTTTACATTTACATATGAGCCATAAGAGCCCACAGGCCTAGAAATATGTAGGGGCAAAAATGAGGGAAGCTCACTCTGAGTGCAGATACTTGTAACATTAACATAAGGTTTCCTGACTTTGTAAGAATGGTAATGTTCCTCAAGCCCCATAGTATCTAGCTTATGAAGTATAAAAAACAGTCTGTTCAGGTCACCATTAACAATGACTATGCGGTGTATTTCTGAAAATTCTGGTAGAAGATGAAAAAACCCAGAGTGAACCACTGCCCCGGTTTTGTATTTTGTTCCAAACAAAGACACCCAGGATGGCCTGAAAAGAAAAGAGAAACAAAAACAACTGTTATTTTGGCATTGGCTAACAAGTGCACATTTGGCCCTGCTTTGCTGACTTAAGGTCATGGATCATTATCAGAATACTGAAAATCACTTTCTGGTCTTGTGAGAAATGGGTGGCAAGTTTAAAAAATTAAATTTGAAATATGAACCCCCTTTTGAAGACCCTGGATTTCCAAAGGGACTTTGAATTTGGATCCTGGTTTCCATAGGGTCTCTCAATTTGACCCCGGATATCCTTAGGGCCTTTGAAGTTGGACCTTGAATTTCCATAGGGTCTTTGAATTTGGACACTGGATTTCCATTGATTTTGAATCGATAGAGGTATTTTCCACGGGTATAAAATGTCCATGGATTTCCAAAGGGCATACAAAATTGCCATGAATTCCCATAGGGGTTGAGCAATTTTTACTAATTTCCACAGGGGTATAACCTAAAAATTAGGGGTGGGGGTCACCAATAAAAGAGGAAGAGCCCAGTGACAACATTGTGTTCTGTGTTTGTCTTTAATATGCACACTAGCATGGTTCTACTTACTCATGCACAACTGACAGTTGATCGATCTGGGGATCTTGAGTGTGAAGTAGATTATAGTACTCAGTTGTGTTAGCTTCTTTCTGTTTTCCTGCAATTAGATCAAAGTAATTGGTAAATGTTTGGATGTTTCAAATCAATCTTTCATAACAATAATTTGTTTTTGTGGTCTGGTATTCATGAAATTGCATGCTCTGATTTGCTCGCTCCCTGTTTCATTTTCCTTAGGAAAAAAAAATATATTATTTACCAGCTTAGGACCTACCAGACTGTAAATAATATATATATATTTGGAGGTGGTAATCTGCAGGTGTTGTTTCTCCCAGGAAACTAAATTTAAAAATAATGCAACGAGAATCATTTTTTGGCATTTTTAAAGTGGAATAAGCTATTTTATTCAGTTACCTGGACCACACTCTATTGGCTTGTGAATATTTTGCATGACATAACACTGCCTGCTCTGATGACGCTCTGCAAGTGTCCATGATAGGTTGGTGAAATTCCCAAGTGTAGTTGCCAGCTGTTTGAAGTGCCTGTGTTTTGCTTCAAACCTCATGCACCAATGAACTACCATAGGCCCTAACCTTAAAAGATAAGGGAAATGAAAAGAAAATAGATGTTCCATTAGTACCAACAATGTATCCCTCTCTATACATGAGCGAGGATCCAGCCCTTTGGACAGCACTGCAAGGAGGGGCTGGATCCTCGAGCATGCTCTTAATACCCTTTGAAGCATCTTTTAAAGTCAATTACTGGAATAGTATACACTTAATGACTGCTCCTGAGGGAAACCGTCAGTTGTGTTTCCCCAGAATCTCAAGTCAAGTCCATGTTTAAAGTCCCATCGCCAACCAGGAGCCTTTGCGACCCGTTTTCTTTTGTTTTCATATTGATCCATTGTTTTTGGGGTGCTCTAATTGGCTAAGAGTCCGCAAAGGCTCTTGGTTAGTGATGGGCCTTTAAATCAAGGGTTGATAAAGGTAACAAAAAGTTATTTCTACCTGATCATTGTCCTTGGGTAGTGGATCATGTAGTGCATTTTTGGGATGACTGAACAGTTTGGGTACAAATCAACAAATTCCTCATGATGTTCCTCAATAAGAAGTGCCAAATGTGCACACTGATTGGCACTTGTCACAGGACTGAAGATGATGTCCGTAATATCTAGCAGCTTCAGATAAAGAGCCCATTTTGCATCAGTGAAAGGAACTTTAGCACCAATGATCAGTGGCAGGTATCTTGCAAGACACCACATCTGAGATGCTATTGACAGAATAACATAAATTAATTTTCAACTTAGTTGATTTGTTAGTATTTTCTGCTATACATGTGGGCCCATGGGGATTCTATAGAACAGCATGTCATATGAACCATTGTATAATAGCTATTCTATGCCCATGCAACGGAAAACAAAAGGCAAAATCTTAATTCAATATTTTAGTCTTTGATTAAAAGGGGCTTGCTCTGCAAATAAAAGTGTACCATGATTTTGCTCAACTAATGGTGCTAAGATGTGGACAGGGATGTGGAACAGGGATGAGACTGACAGGGCACGGATTTCTGGACTGTCAAAATACTTAAATAATTTTGTAATGCCGGTATCCTGACGTCAGCAGTCACATGCGGTGACTGAACAAGGGAAAATATGATTTATGTTGTCTGTCAGGTTTTACGCAGATGTGCAAACACTTTCTGATAGCAATCAGAAATATTATGTTTCTTTATTGAATAAGAATGGATAGAGCCATGGGAATTGTTTGCCTAGTGTGATAAAGGGGAATCTGCATAAGACTCATCTTACCTTTCTGATGGAGGGTATTGGAGTCTGCATTTAGTGTCTGCTCAGAAATGGGTGATGGCTTATTCTTATCATTGTGATAGCCATAGTCGAAGTTCTTCAGCACAAGGTTTAACTCCTCAAGCCTGAAATATTTTCTTTCGTACATCAGATATTTCAGTAGTTCCTTGCATTCATATTGTAAGCAGCCTTCTAAAACATCATGCATGGCGTCACCAGGCAGGCCTCCAATAACATGGAAATACCTAGACTGGGATAGTGCTGAGGCGAAGTTAATCCCATAGGCTGATGATAGAGCAGGATCATCTTCAATTTCATCACAATGGTTGTCATGGCTTTGTTTTGTTCTTGGGGTGAAAAATCTTTCATGAAACTGAAATTCAGAAAATCAAATACCTTCATGACTATGAAAATGATACATTATTTAAGGCATTCATGCCAGAGTAGAGTTTGGTTAACATCCTTGCACCTGCAGTGTTACTGTAAGAAGCAATCTGAACATGAACATCCCTTCCTTTCCATCATAGAATAACAAGATGTGTATCTGTTTACCTTGCATTTCAAATCATTCCCCTGGCCCATGCATTCTCTGCATTTCAACTTGGCCCCTGAACCAACTTTGAAGCCCCCTAGTTCTTGGGATGCAAGGTTATCTCCTGATACAAAAGCTATTGTACCAGTAAATAACTGACGTTGACCAGCAATAGAGAATTCATGACCCCCATCTTTTTCGAGCTCTGATATTTCCGCCATTATAGGTTCTAGGATGTTATTTATCCCATATTTGGTGATGAGAGGCCTTCTGACAACAGCTAGAAGTTGAATGGCTTTTAACTGGGAGCGGTGAGCAGGACGGATATTTCCAAGAGTGTAGTAGAAGACCCCTAAACAATAAAGTCAAAATACCTGTTACACATAGATGTTCAGGCAAGCCTGTGGCCGCGTAGCACTAAGTTCAACAGAGTGGAGATAAGGAATTAACCTTGTGTGAAAGCTGACGTGCTAATGAAATGGTCCCATGTGTGCTTATGAGCGTTAGCCCTAGTAAGCGGAGAAAGAGAAAAAATCTCTGACCCTCTCGGGGTCAGAGATTTTTTCTCTTTCTCCGCTTACTAGGGCTAACGCTCATAAGCACACATGGGACCATTTCATTAGCACGTCAGCTTTCACACAAGGTTAATTCCTTATCTCCACTCTGTTACACATAGGTTTGTTATCTCTTTAGTAACACACATCTTAGTAGCATACATGATGATCTAAATGAGTTACCAGTACATATACAATATCTCACATACCAGGGGCTTGAAATAAAGAAAAATCTGAGGTCACATTTTTGCAACTACCGGTAGGTGTCAAATTTTAGTCACAAACATTCGACAAAACTGAGTCTTAAAAAATGATGCTTTTTATATCAGTAGCTGGTTATTGACATGCTAGTCAGGATTTGCAACCTACCTACTCAAATTTTCTAGTTGAAAAAAAAAGATAGTGGCTTTTGCGACTTGGTCAAATTATCGAGCCCTCCATACCTATCTTATGCTTCTTGGTTTTACTTCCAAGTGGGTTGACTACTTCTACATCATCATAATAAAGCATAATTTGGAGTGCAGAATGTTCTCTTGAGAACAAAGGATGACTCTTGAAGACCTCAGCATCACAATAGTCATATACTCTGCCATTTGTTGTCGCGTTCTGATGAGGATTCATTATCTGTGAAATACATAATACATAAGAAACCTGTTAGAGACAATTCATTGAGATTTTCCTATTAAGTGGCAGACCATTAGAAGGGGTCGCAATCCCCCTCCCCCCTAAAAAAAATTGTACAAGCTAAAATTTAAAGATATTAAGAAAAAAAATGAGGCTAAAATCTTATGAGGCCCAGTCTACTGATCACAAAAAATTCTGTCCAAGGCAATTATTCCAGCCTCTAGCTTAATCCCACTGGCTTTTTACTTACTGGATCCATTTCAAGCAATACTGCTTTATGTTAGGACAACCCTTTGAGCTTTCCTTATGCCAATACATCATTTTACAGAAAGGACTAAATTATTCTCTTACCTCATGGTATATACTGGGCTCATTCAGCATTGCTTCAAGGCTTTTTAGCAATGGAACAATAACCATATCCTCATTTACAGCCTTCCTCCTCTGTCGTATACCAGATCTATGCTGTACATGACTCTTACCAAGTGTGTGTTTAACAGGTTCCTGAAAGAAACCAAGAAATACATTACATACAGTTGTGGGGTACATCATGTATTTATTGATTGTAACACAGGAACCATATGGCAAAATGCTGGCCCCTTCGGGCATTGGGAGGGATTTGTATGCTCATCCTAATCAAATACAAAGGCAAATTAAAGATATTTTATTTATTAATTGTGAAAAATTCCTCAGCTATATACAGTTGCACACTGTGTAATATCCAAGTTGCGCCGCATTTACCAATGTGTACTGCTGGGAATTTTTTGTCATTTGTAAACCCAGGACAGTGACGCTTAACAAAAAATCTGAACTCCTTTGCAAGTGTTGTCACATGGACACATTTCTCTTGAAGAATGTTTGATGTTTTCATCGGTCCGGTACCGTATGTCCCGTGTGAACGTGCAACGGTACCATACCAGAATTGTACCGGTCCGGTTTTGAACCGGTGCCGTGTGAGCGGGGTCTAAGTTTGGCTTGATAACTTACCATTCAAGGTAAATGCTATAAATAAATCAAATAAATGATTGAATGTAAAATGATTGTATGCAAAGCGAATGAGCTAGTTTTGTATGAGCCACTGAGGAGTGCATGCCTTCAGCCTGTACTAAACAAGCCAGTATGGATGTATGACTGAGTCCTCTCTTTCTTTGTATTTATTTATTTATTCATTCATTTATTTTATTTATTTATAGCATTTACCCTGAATGGTAAGTTATCAAACCAAACTTAGACCCCGCTCACACAGCACCGGTTCAAAACCGGACCAGTAAAATTCTGGTATGGTACCGTCGCACGTTCACATGGGACATACGGTACCGGACCGATATTGGCACGGCTAGGCGTGCCCGGTCCCATGTGAACACTGCTGCAAAACATGCCAGAATTGTACCAGTACCGTATGAACAGGCGGTACGCTACCAGAATTGTACCGGTCCGGTTTTGTACTGGTCTCGTGTGAACGGGGTCTTAGTCTCCTTGCAGCCCGTATTTTGTGTCTGTCACGCAACGGAAGGGATGACCGACACAAAACACGGGCTGCGTAGGAGACTAAGCCAAACTACAAGTGAAACAAAAATAACCTAACTTTTACTTACCACAAGTCCAAAGTTTTCCAAACAAAACAGCATCTGTTGTCTTTTCCCTTCAAGACCAGAGAATGGGTTAGCTGCAAAGTGATCATTCTTAAAGATGCTTTTAAGTCCCGGGTTCAAGTCAATCTGAATGCCAGCTTCAGATAAACAACTAGCCACATCATTTTGTAGCAGTTCCAATGCTTTCCTCACTATACTTGTAGTGCCAGAAACAATAGAATCTGTTGCTTTCTGCGTCAAATTATGCAGTTCTTTAGACTGTAAAAGGAACAGAGCATTTTGTCTTTTGTATTCAGTCATTGGGTCTAACACTGCAACAGGATTTCCAAGAGGGCCAGAGTTATGGTCTTCGGGATCTCCAAATGTATCCAAGTTCTCGGTGATCTCTGAATTGTCTTCAAGGATCCCTTCGTCTTCCAATTCGTCACTCTCAGCAGCGATTGACTCCGCATTCATTGTTGTTGAGTTCGTCGAATTGAACTCGTAGTTCTTGTGTTGTCGACGAAGATGGCTTTTGAAGCCTTCGAACGTTTTGTATGTAGCACTACAACCACGTGCTTTGCAAGACACAAAAAAGTTTGGATCGAATCGATGAAAACGTCCATAGTGATTTATAATCAAAGCGAACGAAGGTAATCTAAATGAGCACATCTCGCAATCAAACGCCGCCATTTTGATAAATGGCGCGAAAGCTTCTCGAGCAATCTTTGTGCTTCCAAATAAGGTAGTTCGATACTTTTATGGTTCGGAATCGGTTCGGAAGCTATCGACAGGCTGACAGACAGATTTTTGGCGGGAAAAATTATATCCGAAAAAGGAAAGACAAGCCTTTTACGGCCAAGCTCCCATGGATCGTAGCGGTCATGACAAGAATAATAATTTCCTCGTGTGATCGTACCGCCGTGATCATCTTCAGATTTTCGGAAGCACGTCCTTTGCTGATCGGTTATTTTTATGCTTGGTGCTTTTATACTCTTTTGAAAATATCTTCTGCTCGTTTGATGGCCTTGTCACGAGAAAGTTCAACCACTGAAGTCGCGGAATGGCTAAGGAAAAGAAAATATCGGAATTCTCGATCAAAAAGTTTGCGGGTGAGTACCGTACTGGAGTCCGCCGACGTGCGAAATACACTCCAAGCTGCTTTATCAAAATGGATCCAAACTGGCTTCATTCATTTTATGAATTCTCTATAGATGAAGAAATCGACGGCAGTGACTTCTTTACCTTGGAAGCGTGGATGATCGATAGCCTAATCACGACTTTGAAGGAGAAAAAACGCTTCAGAGATGCCTGGTCCAACGAAACAGGAATGGTATGTCATTGTCGTTCCCGTTGACTTTACTAAACGTTGGTCTAAATTTCACCGTTTAGCTTATTGAAAAACTTTATAAAACATCAAAGATGAAAATGTTTTTTTCTCAACAAGTAAATACTCTATCTGGGCTTTAGTGTCTCACAAGGATTGCAATGATTTTGTAAGATTCAAGTGGGGGAAGTAAAATCTCGTGGTTTGTCTGTAAGGAACGAGCGGCACCTTTTAAGTTGTCCCAGTTGTCATGTCGGGTAGAACTCTTATCACAGAATACAGAATCTGTGATTATTTGCCGTTTTCGTGTTTTTTTTTCATTGTCAGCAAACTTCAAGGCACTCAATGCAAGGATTTTAATAAAATCAACTTGAGTTTTGTGTCCAATTTACAGGGGCCGGTTCCTAGAAAGAGGAATAAGCTATCTTAGGGATAAATGCTAGCATTTTCAATACAAATTTTATCCCTAGGAATTTTATCCCAGGGATAACTTTTGTATTGAAAATGCTACCACTTATCCCTAGGATAACTTTATCCCTCTTTCTAGGAACTGGCCCACAGCTGGGAATTCAAAAACATGAAAACCATAAAATGATGTCAGTAAAATCGGTGGTAAATAGCTGGTAACAGCTGTACTTTATTCATATTCCTCAGGGTTTTGATGCTATGGGTAAACAATGTCGCCTGTCTACACTAAATACCATTGCTACAGACGTCTCAACTGCTCCAAACTCTACACCTTCCACTCCAAACCAAACCTCTTCTCCACGAACCTCATCTCCACATTCAGATTCCACCACCGTTAGAGCAGAAACCCCCACATCAGATAAGGAAAATAATGCTAATGGCTGCAATATATCTACTGGTGGTTCATCTACTTTAAATAAGGTAAGTTTCATTTTTCCTCAGGGTGGGTACTGAAACCCAAATTGGGTAGAAGAGATCCTCTGAAAGCTCTGGAACCCTAGCCCTGTTTACGACAGGGAGAACTCAATTTCCAATATAATGACAGCTGCTAAATGAAAAATGGTCAAACTGTGCCTTCTGAATAACATGTTTTATCAGGGGAAAGTGGTCTTGTTTACTAACCTTGCATTAAGTACTCAATTTTTTAAATCAAATTTTCAGTCTCCCCCTAGTTCCTCATCAAAGCCTTCTCCAAGAGGCCGAGCTGGTGAAAGAGGAGTTAAAGAGAACTGGGCTGATACGTTTGAGCTGCCTCCAAGGGTGAGTAAGATTCTGTATACAGTATTAAGCTGCTGACTTCAATAACCCATCAGCTGTAAAGGTTTCTAAAGCTTTCTATACAGACAATGAATAGATAAATGACAACTAAATTTGTGTTAGGTGGTAAATCTTGAAATAATAATAATAATAAAATGTTCCTGAGCATTTAAAAATTCTCAATGCTCTTACAATATTGTTTTACCTATGTTTTACAAATATTTACTGTTGATAAATGTACAATGAAAGTGAATATTATAAAAGAGTAATTGCAAAAGACAAGACTGATAGAGACCTGCCTGTAATAATTTCATTAGGGGAGCAAACTTGACTTTTCTTCTATTTTTATTTTGTTGTGACTGAAAACAATTTCTCCCCTCAGTTTTCAGTCAGTGTGCAAACCGGCCTGGAGTTGAAACAACTCAATTGGAGTCAACGTTGTGAGTTTAACAGGGATGTATGCACCCTAATATCATTGAATACGAGATATCCAACTGGAGCAGAGATAGAGAAGGTAGCAAAGCTGATCGTGAGGACCTATCCATTCCTGAAAGATGCAAAAATTGGAGAGACTACCACAGAATGGGTAAATTCATATTTTTGCTTATTTAAGCTGTTTGTGTTTGCGTGTAAGGGGGAGGGGTGGGGGTGAGGGTTTGATAAGCTATATTATCATACAAGCACCCTAAACTTTTGTTTTTAATCAAAGGGATCATGGGAAACCAAAATATTGAATCGGATGAAACGGATCCAGGACCCCCCGTCAAAACGGTGCCTCAGCAAAAAGATGAGCAAACCGGCAGAGGATGCACCAAAGAAAAAAAAGAAAAGGAAAGAAGCAGATGTTTGGGCTCAGGTCCCTGAGGTATCTGAGGAGGAAGCAGAAACCCTCAAAGAAAAAGTCAAAGAGCTGAAGAGCTTGTCGAAAACAAAGAAATCAGACAATGCTGAAATAATGCGGCTGATGAAAGAAACATTCCCACTAAGACGACAGGAGGTCATTGAAGAGTGCCCTGACATGAAAACAGTTCAGAGAAACTATCCACCACTTACGAGTGCCACACACGTAAGTGATTAATTCAATAGACCTCCTGGGCTTCATTTGTTTGTTGTCCCATTTCCCATGTCCTAGATGTTACTCATATCTTTCAAATGCAGTAATAAACAGAATGAAGAAATAAATTTCCGAAAGACAAAAAACAACTCTCTTTGAGTGCATCACATCACTTAAAATGGGCAATTTGTATTCACATTTTTTAGGGGTTAAAATTGTCTGCAAGGTTATTTTTGAGGGTACTATATTTCCGATAAAAGTGTTTGAAATCAGACAGAAATGTGTCATTAAATGTACAGGGCACTGTGGGGTCACAAATAAGGGGTTGGCTTTTATTCTTAGTTGATTTTTCTTTTTCAGTTAAGAATGGAATTTTGCCGCATTATGCAAGATGATGCCATATTCAACACTATGCGGGATCGGTTTGTAAAGACCTGGATTCCAAAAGTGTTCTCTTATGCTATGGCCTCAGACAAGCCTGAAATCAGAAGGATATTGGCTGAGATGGATGAAGCAGTAGAGAAGGGAGAACTAAGAGAGATAGGTGTGTACCTATCATGCTTAATAGTTATCACCAGAGGGAGCCCATCTTAAAATTTTGTAAAATAGATAGCAAAATATTTTTGCACACTCTTGTGTGCCATTTTATTTTGATCATTTTTTGGATTTGTAAGCTCCACTTAACAGATTCCCTAGTGTCCCTTTAGTTTTTAGGGTTGTGCATCATCCCCTTTTCTGATTGGTACACTAGGTTCATTTAGGGTTTGTTTGGTCAGGGTAGGGTTTGTTTGGCTCAGGCCCAGTCAAGGTTACAAATTTCAAGATGTTTCAAGATTAGAAAACTTTGAAAAGAGTTCTTAATACTGAGTGAACTGAGGGACTTTACGGTTAAGGAAACAATGTTGCAATGCCTCAAAGCTCTACTCAATTTGGATCTCAGTGCCCCTCTGTCAACCCCCCTAAGAAGTCTTAGTAAGGCGGTCTTAAGTAATTACGGTACCTTGCTTATATATTTTTAACATGTTGTAGAATGCCAGCGGAGAGCTGCTATTTGGGTACTTTGCCAATGCCTCCTCAAACGGGGTGGAGGGAGGCAAGGGAGTGCAGACGAATTGTTGCTACGTCTTGTGAAGGTATGTTTCTAGAATTACTTTTTCAGTGCAGCTGCAATCAACATGCAACGCATACTGAAGCTTGCCCTTCTCTTGCCCTTCAGTTTATAAGCATGCAATCACATTGATTCCTTGTAAAATTTGGGATTAGTTTGACCAACTGTTTCAATTTTTCTCAAAATTGCCTGAGCTGTCTGTACACTAGAAAGTAATCCCAAATTTTACTCTGCCCAATTTATGATGCCCATACAAACTGCCATAAATGCAGTACAGTACAGTATATGTGGTTTGGCATTTATCATTAATGTTTTACAATAGACTTACACATAAAAGTTAAATAGATAGGGATTTTTATACTTTGTGCATTGGGGTTAAATTTGTGTGTGTATGCTGGAGTGGGGGGCTTCCCTCTGATACCTACATGTATGTAACTATTATGTATACACGGTACTCAGTGGGAGTTTGGCAGAACACATTGACTTTAACATCTGATTACCAAGTGTCTGCAAATGGTAAGCGTGTTTTAATATTTATTTATTTTTTCAATTTTTTTTTTAGGGTACAGATGATATAGATAGTATTATAGCAAAATCCTCAGCACCTGCTATGATTATAAATGGCAACAGTATTTTTGATGAGGACACCACATATATCGCAGCAGAAGGCGAATGGATCTTCAGATTTTCCAAGGGGCAGAAGCTTTGTGATGCGATGCTCTGTATGATTTCATGCTATTTTGTTTATAACTGCGAATACGGGCTGCAACGCAATGTGATGATCTTTCTGCAAGCAGCCACCATGAGTTACACTGGGAAGCTCCCAATAAGTGTGGCAGAGTTGTTTACACAACTTTCAGAATTGTAGATTGTTAGTAATCACTGCATGGTGATTAAACTATCTCCTTAAAGTAATGGCGTTTGTATACACCTAATTCAAAAAAGGTTGTCTTGGTCATTTGGTCTTTGGTCATCGACACCTTTGTTTCGTGGTCACTGACCACAGCCCTTTGTTCCGCGCTATAATTATTGAAAGACCAAACACCAAGGACAACCTTTTTTGAATTAGGTGTAATTTTAAACTACAGTCTTCAAATGGAAGTGTTCTTGTTCCTGTTAAGTGAATTTAAAAGTAATAATATATTTATAGTTACTTTGTGAGTGAAGGCCGATTAATATTATAATGATTTGATTATGTCATGAGATTATTGAAATAGTTTTAAATAAATTAATTCATGTTATTAACAATTGTGTGATGCTACTTGATGCCAGCGAATTGTAGAAATGACTCCCAAAATGGTTTAAAATTATCCTCCAAGGGTTTGAAATGACTCCTCCAAGGATTAAAATACATAATATACCGTATACGAGAAACGTAACGACGGGGCGAAGGCTGTAGGCCTGTGCGATGAATATGTCTTACAAAACAACCCTTGCCTGTTCCAAAACAGCACACCAAATAGCTAAAATGACTATATAACAATGGTTAAAATGACCCTAGAAAGGGTCAAAACAGCGATTATCGTCAAGGGTCAAAACGACTCTTCAAAAGAGTCAATTTGTGACAAGGGTCAAATTGACTCTTTCAAAAGAGTCGTCCTGGGGTCACCAAAACGACCCTTTTGAAAGAGTCGTTTTGACCCTTTTCAATTTACAGTGCATCTACCAAAAGCACCCCGCCCCACGCACGTTTCGAGGCGTCGCAGTACAAAGTAACCGTGGAGTGTTTCTCTGATTTCCAAGGTAGGGTATCCTCCCAATCGTCAATGAAACGCCAATATTCCACCTCTGTCTTCAAAGAACCCACCACCTTGGCAGCGACTCGCGACTTTTGCGACATACTAGCGATAGTGCTGAAAATCTCACGGAGATATAACTTGCGACCTGCGATTGCCAGGCTAAACGACACCACTTTGCCCGCAAAACGCTGGAGAGTTTTAAGGGGAACACACTTAGAAGCGAGAATCTCTTCACGTAAGACTTTAAATTAAATTTCGGTCGAAAGCGAGTTTCTATAACTCCACTCATTTGTAGGCACATTATGGGAACCCAAAATAAAACTACAGGCTTTGTTATGTCGATATAGAGGTATTATGAACACTAATTCAAATTCGATGCGATCGCTAAAAATAGCAAACACACGATGAGTTATCTTATTCAGCGGCTCGGGGTAACTTACATAGAAATATAACAGTTTATCCTATAAATAAGCTCAATAATGATATTAATTACCTTAAAATGAAGTGCTGATGCACAGAACGTACAGAAAACCACGTCAGCTTGGAAGAGTTTGCACGAGTCATGGTGTATGTTGCCGAACAGCAGAGTGAAACAAACAATCTGTAACTGACAGCCGACCACAGGAATCCCACACTGGATGGATCCGGTTTCTCTTTCTGAGTGAAATTCTACTAAGAAACCATACAAATCGTATGTCATTCGTTTGGGAAGATTTCCTCTCTTTCTCGGAAAGAGTTTCAAAAATTCAAAAGCCATTTTTTTGGCGCGGTCCTATGATGATATATGATTCACTCAAATCATGTCAAATGTATCCCGAGCTTCAAATGCACTATCATTCTTTCAAATATTTTGGAACTATGTACCTTATTTGCATGAGAACCCCTTAAAAAATAACTATATTTTCTTACCATACCTTTTTTTCATTTTCGAACCCCTAAAAAATACCAGATCGCCGATTTCAACCCCTAAAAAATACGACAGTCACCCCTAGCATCCGAATATAGCCGAGGCGCTTGCTACGCCGGCTGAACGAGAGCGACTTGGGTAGCATGGTAGTGGCGTGGTGGTCCAGTTATAGAATCACTGTCTGGTATTCAGAGCTCCCCGGCTCCTATTGACATATGCGCGAGTTATTACATACAGAGCCATTAAGAGAAAGACATATGCATGCTCCAGCGCTAAAAATCAGCCAATCAGCGACGGCCCTCAATTGGATGTCCCCAGACAGAGAGATATTTTTATTTGACCTCGTATACAAAACGTACACTGGATGGGTAGCTCCAAATGAAACGTATTTAAAAAGTACGAGGTGTAATTATTACTATGTGCTATATTTTACAACCAGGCAGAGCCTCTGTGTGAACTTTTGCGTTACTACAACTCGAAGGGCTCAGCGTGAACGTGCTTCGCGAAATTTGTCAGCATCATGGCGCACGGCAGACACTCATTCAGTCCATAACTGTCCTTATTATAAAGCTCGTGTTTATTCGATCAAAGCGCGCGCTCTGATTGGTTCTATCATGCAAGGTCACGTTGCGGGCTGCAAATTCAATGCACCTTCGGGAAACAGTGAGTTTTGTTTTCCCTCGGAAAACTTCGTCTCGGGAAACATCGAGGTTCTCGGGAAAACAAAACTCGCTGTTTCCCAGGGAAGCAGTCATAATATAGACTAGATACGTCCCTTAGAATGCGTACTCATAATTAAATTGTAATAATAATAATCTAATAATAATAATGGGTTACGCCGAAATCGGATTCCACTAGCTGGCTCTTCTTTCGTTGCGGGGCCTACGGTTTTACACGACACGAAGGTCTAACCATAGATATTAGAGCAAAGGCAGCACCTTCTCCTCAATTCTTTAGAAAAGAGTCTCGGGTTGGTCCGGCTGGCCTGGGTTTGAACTCTACTGCGCTAACCTAAAGGTCGTCGTATGTACTATTTGAACGCGCCCGCCGAAATAATGAACAACAAAAATGTTAGTTTTCATTTAAAGAAAATTAAAATGATTACTAAGTTCAAAAGTAGTTATAGTTATGGTTGGTTATAGTACTGGAATAATACATTTTACAATAACCGGTTCCATCCATTGTGGGATTCCTGTGGCCGGCTGTCAGTTACATGTCAGATTGTTTGTTTCACTCTGTTCGGCAACATACACCATGACTCGTGCAAACTCTTCCAAGTTGACGTGGTTTTCTGTATGTTCTGTGCATCAACACTTCATTTTAAGGTAATTAATATCATTATTGAGCTTATTTATAGGATAAACTGTTATATTTCTATGTAAGTTACCCCCGAGGCGCCAGACAGGCGCGATATCCTACAGTTT
Organism: Scolanthus callimorphus; assembly: GCA_033964015.1. Classification (NCBI taxonomy): domain Eukaryota; kingdom Metazoa; phylum Cnidaria; class Anthozoa; order Actiniaria; family Edwardsiidae; genus Scolanthus; species Scolanthus callimorphus. The sequence goes on from CM066911.1 coordinate 3,380,441, forward strand.
TCGTTTATCCGATATTTACTTGATAATTATCTTTTGTCTATTATCGGATGTTTATCAGATACTTGATTCAAGGAAGATATTATCAGATATTTATTCGATAATATCATAGGTTGTGAGGGTTGAACTATAAAGATTAATGGAAATCTAGTATTTGATTTTTATTTTATTTATTTATTTTTTTTATTTAAACATATTTTTCTAGAGTTTGCCCCAAGAGCTCGTCTGGCTCATCTAGGGGGCTTACTCATAATTATTTACAGCATTGTATATCACGGTACAGCGGAAGTTTTTAATATATAGTTTGCCGGTAGGTGGAGAGCATATTATTGCGAAAAACGATTTGAGTTCTTAATGAAAGTTTGCACGTGAGAAAATAACTGCATATTATACTCTAATGATAGTAGGTGTGATCCAAATAAAAACACAGATACTTTTTGGTTATCAGACATACGCGCCCACCTACTGGCAAAAATATTGATATTTATCGGATATTTTCACCTTGCAACTGATAGTTATTGTTTATCCGATATTTACTTGATAATTATCTTTTTGTCTATTATCGATTGTTTATCAGATACTTGATTCAAGGAAGGTATTATCAGATATTTATTCGATGATATCATAGGTTGTGAGGGTTGAACTATAAAGATTAATGGAAATCTAGTATTTGATATTTATCGGATATTTTCACCTTGCAACTGATAGTTATTGTTTATCCGATATTTACTTGATAATTATCTTTTTGTCTATTATCGGATGTTTATCAGATACTTGATTTAAGGAAGATATTATCAGATATTTATTCGATAATATCAATTGTTGTAAGGGTTGAACTATAAAGATGAATGGAAATCTAATAACTGATATTTATCGGATATTTTCACCTTGCAACCGATAGTTTTCGTTTATCTGATATTTACTTGATAATTATCTTTTTGTCTATTATCGAATGTTTATCAGATACTTGATGTAAGGAAGATATCAGATATTTATTCGATATTATCATAGGTTGTGAGGGTTGAACTATAAAGATTAATGGAAATCTAGTAACTGATATTTATCGGATATTTTTACCTTGCAACTGATAGTTTTCGTTTATCCGATATTTACGTGATAATTATCTTTTCGTCTATTATTGGATGTTTATCAGATACTTGATTTAAGGAAGATATTATCAGATATTTATTCGATAATATCATAGGTTGAAACTATAAAGATTAATGGAAATCTAGTAACTGATATTTATCTGATATTTTTACCTTGCAACTGATAGTTTTCGTTTATCCGATATTTACGTGATAATTATCTTTTCGTCTATTATTGGATGTTTATCAGATACTTGATTTAAGGAAGATATTATCAGATATTTATTCGATAATATCATAGGTTGTAAGGGTTGAACTATAAAGATGAATGGAAATCTAGTAACTGATATTTATCGGATATTTTCACCTTGCAACCGATAGTTTTCGTTTATCCGATATTTACTTGATAATTATCTTTTTGTCTATTATCGATTGTTTATCAGATACTTGATTTAAGGAAGATATTATCAGATATTTATTCGATAATATCATAGGTTCTGAGGGTTGAACTATAAAGATTAATGGAAATCTAGTAACTGATATTTATCGGATATTTTTACCTTGCAACTGATAGTTTTCGTTTATCCGATATTTACGTGATAATTATATTTTTGTCTATTATTGGATGTTTATCAGATACTTGATTTAAGGAAGATATTATCAGATATTTATTCGATAATATCATAGGTTGTGAGGGTTGAAGTATAAAGATGAATGGAAATCTAGTAACTGATATTTATCGGATATTTTCACCTTGCAACTGATAGTTATCGTTTATCGGATATTTACTTGATAATTATCTTTTTGTCTATTATCGGATGTTTATCAGATACTTGATTTAAGGAAGATATTATCAGATATTTATTCGATAATATCATAGGCTGTAAGGGTTGAACTATCAAGATGAATGGAAATCTAGTAACTGATATTTATCGGATATTTCAACCTTGCAACCGGTAGTTTTCGTTTATCCGATACTTACTTGATAATGATCTATTATCTATTATCATATGTTTATCAGATACTTGATTTAAGACAGATATTATCAGATAGTTATTCGATAATATCATAGGTTGTAAGGGTTGACTTTTCAATGTGAAGTATCAAAAAGACCAATATATAATTATGCTTTCAATCTGTAAATCAGTCAGATTACACTTAAATGACATCAAATTTAGTTTACCTATAGACTGATACCTGTCAATGATCTCTTCGTAAAATGTGTGCTCATATGTATGCCAGTTTGTCCGATGATAAGTCCCAAACACGGCCAATTTTGCTAAAAATTCGAAATTAAAAGCGCACTTTTCCCCTATTTTGAGTCTTTGTATGTTGCCATAGATACAGTGCCTAGAAACGGATGATAAAGATTGATCAATGACTATTATTCGTTGATTACTACAATAAGTTTGAGCTACGTTGAGTGAAAACTCGCTGCTTTACAGCATTTCTTGAAGGTGCGGTATTTGGGTAAAAATTTGACTTGTCAATGTGAAGTATTAAAAAGACCCATATATCCTGCTTTCAAGAGTGACTGTAGATCAGTCAGATTACACTGAACCACTATCAAATTTGGTGGTCGCAAAGACAAATAACCGGCCAATGATCCCTACATAAAATTTGTACTCATATGTATGCCAGTTTGTCCGAGAATTAGTTCAAAATACGGCCAATTTTGCTAAACTTTCGATTAAATATAAAGAGCGTTTTTCCTCGATTTTGAGTCTCTGCCTGTTTGCCATAAATACAGCGCCTAGCAACGATTGATACAAATTGATTATTGACTATCCTCCGTTGATCACTACGCTAAGTTTAAGCTAGGTTGAGTGAAAACTCGCTGCTTACAGCAATTCTTGAGGGCATGGTATTTGGGTGAAAATTTGACTTGTCAATGTGATTAAAAAGACCCATATCTCGTGCTTTCAAGTATGGCTGTAAATAAGTCCTATTACACAGAAACTCCATCAAATTTAGTGTACCTATAGACTTATACCTGTCAATGATTCCTCCGTAAAATGTGCGCTCATATGTATGCCAGTTTGTCCGATAATAAGTCCCGAACACAGCCAATTTTGCCAAAAATTCGAAATTAAAAGCGAGTTTTTCCTCAACTTTGCGTCTTTGTCTGTTGTCATCGATACAGCGCCTAGCAACGGGTGATACAAATTGATCAATTACTACCATTCGTTGATCATTACATTAAGTATGAGCTACGTTGAGTGAAAACTCGCTGCTTTACAACATTTCTTGAAGGCGCGGTATTTGGGTAAAAATTTGACTTGTCAATGTGAAGTGCTAAAAAGACCCATATATCATGCTTTCAAGAATGACTTTAGATCAGTCAGATTACACTGAAACTCCATTAAATGTAGTGTATCTATAGATTAATACCTGTCAATGATTCCCCCGTAAAATGTGCGCTCATATGTAAGCCAGTTTGTCCGATAATAAGTCCCGAACACGGCCAATTTTGCGAAAATTTCGGAATAAAAAGAACGGTTTTCCTCGATTTTGAGTCTCTTTCTGTTGCCATAGATACAGCGCCTAGCAATGGGTTATACAGATTGATCAATGACTATCATTCGTTGATCACAACACTAAGTTTGAACTACGTTGAGTGAAAACTTGCTGCTTTACAGCATTTCTTGAAGGCACAGTATTTGGGTGAAAATTTGACTTGTCAATGTGAAGTGCTAAAAAGACCCATATATCATGCTTTCAAGAATGACTTTAGATCAGTCAGATTACACTGAAACTCCATCAAATTTGGTGGTCGTAAAGACAAATAACCGGCAAATGATCCCTACGTAAAACTTGTGCTCATATTTATGCTAGTTTGTCCGAACATTACTTCAAAATATGGCGAATTTTGCGAAAAGTTTGAAATAGAAAGAACGTTTTCCTCGACTTTTAGTCTGTCTGTTGCCATATATACAGCCCCTAGCAACGGGTGATACAATTTGATCAATGACTACCATTAGTTGATCACTACACTAAGTTTAAGCTACGTTGAGCGAAAACTCGCTGCTTTACAGCATTTCTTAAAGGCATAGTATTTGGTCAATGTGATGTATTAAAAAGACCCATATATCGTGTTTTCAAGTATGGCTGTAAATAAGTCCGATTACACTGAAACTCCATCAAATTTAGTGTACCTATAGACTAATACCTGTCAATGATTCCCCCGTAAAAGTTGCGCTCATATGTATGCCAGTTTGTCGAATAATAAGTCCCGGACTTGGCCAATTTTGCTAAAAATTCGAAATTAAAAGCGCATTTTTCCTCAACTTTGTGTCTTAGTCTGTTGCCATCGATACTGCGCCTAGCAACGGGTGATACAATTTGATCAATGACTACCATTCGTTGATCACTACACTAAGTTTATGCTAGGTTGAGTGAAAACTCGCTGCTTTACAGCATTTCTTGAAGGCGCTGTATTTGGTTAAAAATTTGACTTGTCAAAGTGAGGTACCAAAAAGACCCATATAGCATACTTTCAAGAATAGCTGTAAATCAGTCAGATTACACTCAAATGACATCAAATTTAGTGTAGCTATAGACTGATATACCTGTCAATGATTCCCACGTAAAATGTGCGCTCATATGTATGCCAGTTTGTCCGATAATAAGTCTCAAACACGGCCAATTTTGCTAAAAATAGAAATTAAAAGCGCATTTTTCCTCAACTTTGCGTCTTAGTCTGTTGCCATCGATACAGCGCCTAGCAACGGGTGATACAAATTGATCAATGACTATCATTCGTTGATCACTACACTAAGTTTAAGCTAGGTTGAGTGAAAACTCGCTGCTTTACAGCATTTCTTGAAGGCACGGTATTTGGGTGAAAATTTGACTTTTCAATGTAAAGTATCAAAAAGACCAATATATCATGCTTTCCAGAATAGCTGTAAATACATTAGATTACACTCAAATAACATCAAATTTGGTGTACCTATCGACTGATACCTGTCAATGATCCTTACGTAAACTGTGTGCTTATATGTATGTCAGTTTGCCAAATAATAATTCCCAAACACGGCCAATTTTGCGAAAATTTCGGAATAAAAAGAACGTTTTTTCTCGATTTTGAGTCTCTGTCTGTTGCCATAGATACAGCGCCTAGCAACGGGTTATACAGATTGATCAATGACTATCATTCGTTGATCACTACACTAAGTTTTTAACTACGTTGAGTGAAAACTCGCTGCTTTACAGCATTTCTTGAAGGCACAGTATTTGGGAGAAAATTTGACTTGTCAATGTGAAGTATTAAAAAGACCCATATATCGTGCTTTCAAGAATGGCTGTACATAAGTCAGATTACAATCAAATGTCATCGAATTTAGTGTACCTATAGACTGATTTGTGGTATCAAGAATAAACAATAGGTAGAATCAGGCGAGAGGCCCGTTTTTCGCGCGTTCCAGTGATTGGTTCCTGAAATTAGTAGATATCCAACACCATTATCACTGCGAAATTGAGAATAACATCGTCTCAGATTTAGTCGACGAGAACCGAAGAAAAGATATACTATTGCACACTTTTTACGAGTTTCCCACAAATGACAGATATATGACAGAACAGGCTAAATATGTCATATGCAGAAGACAAACATTGGAGTTTACCATATTTGGGCGGTGCATCGATGTTATGAATATATAAATAACTTAACTTTGGTCACGTGATCCACCAGCAAAGACATATTAAAAAAACTACTTGTCAAAAGATCAACAATGTATTGACCGTCGCAATGCAGATAAACTGCCACATTGCTGCTTCGTTCTACAAATGCTTTATTCCGAATTGGTCCCTCATGTCCACATTGCTTCGTTCTACAAATGTTTAATTCCCATGGGTCCCTCACTTCCACATTGCTTCGTTCTACAAATGTTTAATTTCCATAGGTCCCTCACTTCCACATTGCTTCGTTCTACAAATGCTTTATTCCCAATGGGTCCCTCATGCCCACATTGCTTCGTTCTACAAATGTTTAATTTCCATCGGTCCCTTACTTCCACATTGCTTCGTTCTACAAATGTTTAATTCCAATGGGTCCCTCACTTCCACACATTGCTTCGTTCTACAAATGTTTAATTTCCATCGGTCCCTTACTTCCACATTGCTTCGTTCTACAAATGTTTAATTTCCATCGGTCCCTTACTTCCACATTGCTTCGTTCTACAAATGTTTAATTCCCATGGGTCCCTCATGTCCACATTGCTTCGTTCTACAAATGTTTAATTCCAATGGGTCCCTCACTTCCACATTGCTTCGTTCTACAAATGCTTTATTCCCAATTGGTCACTCATTTCAACATTGCTTCGTTCTACAAATGTTTAATTCCCATGGGTCCCTCATGCCCACATTGCTTCGTTCTACAAATGTTTTATTTCCATAAGTCCCTCATTTCCCCATTGCTTCGTTCTACAAATGCTTTATTCCCAATTGGTCACTCATTTCAGCATTGCTTCGTTCTACAAATGTTTAATTTCCATTGGTCCCTCACTTCCACATTGCTTCGTTCTAAAAATGCTTTATTCCCAATTGGTCCCTCATTTCAACATTGCTTCGTTCTACAAATGTTTAATTTCCATAGGTCCCTCACTTCCACATTGCTTTGTTCTAAAAATGCTTTATTCCCAATTGGTCCCTCATTTCAACATTGCTTCGTTCTACAAATGTTTAATTTCCATAGGTCCCTCACTTCCACATTGCTTCGTTCTACAAATGCTTTATTCCCAATTGGTCCCTCATGTCTACATTGCGTCGTTCTACAAATGTTTAATTCCCATGGGTCCCTCACCTCCACATTGCTTAGTTCTACAAATGTTTTACTCCCAATTGGTCTTTCATTTCCACGTTGCCTCGTTCTACAATGTTTTATTTCCATAAGTCCTTCATTTCCATATTGCTTCGTTCTACAAATGCTTTATTCCCACTTGGTCCCTCATTTCCACATTGCTTCGTTCTACAAAATGCTTTCTTCCCAATTGGTCCCTCATTTCCAGATTGCTTCGTTCTACAAATGCTTTATTCCCAATTGGTCACTCATTAACATTGCTTCGATTTACAATGTCTAATTTAATAGGGCCCTCATTTCCACATTGCTTCGTTCTACATATTTCCATAGGTCCCACATTTCCACATTGCTTCGTTCTATAATCGTTGTTAAAATAACATCTGTTAATATGACAATATCTTGGCATCCAATATAGAGAAGGGAGGTTATCTAAATAGATATCTAGTAGATTCTAATAACATAATATCAGATAATATCGCAATATCGTGGGGTTCAGCGTAGGAAAGGAGGGTATCTAAATAGATATCTAATAGATTCGAATAAGATAATATCTGATAATATCACAATATCGTGGGGTCCAGCACAGGAAGGGAGGTAATCTAGCTAGATATCTATTAGAATCTAAGGTGATAATATTTGATAATATCGCAATATCGTGGGGTTCAGCATAGGAAGGGAGGTAATCTAGTTAGATGTCTATTAGAATCTAAGATGATAATATCTGATAATATCGGAATATCGTGGGGTACAGCATAGGAAGGGAGGTAATCTAGTTAGACATCTATTAGAATCTAAGATGATAATATCTGATAATATCGCAATATCGTGGGGTCCAGCAGAGGAAGAGAGGATACCTAAATAGATATCTAATAGATTCTAAGATGATAATATCTGATAATATCGCAATATCGTGGGGTCCAGCATAGGAAGGGAGGTAATCTAGTTAGATATCTACTAGAATCTAAGATGATAATCTACTATACATCTAAATAGACTCTAATATAATGATATTATCTAAATCTAAATATCAGTAATCCTATATAGTGCAGTTATCGCGCCATCCTCCGAGGCGCTGAATAACATAACTCATCGTGTCTTTGCTATTTTTAGCGATCGCATCGAATTTGAATTAGTGTTGATAATACCTCTATATCGACATAACAAAGCCTGTATTTTTTATTTTGGGTTCCCATAATGTGCCTACAAATGAATTGGAGTTGTAGAACTCGCTTTCGACCGAAATTTTGAAAGAATAGTTTAGTTTGCTTGTCACGTTTTATGATCGCGTATGTTTGCGTGATAGAACAAAAGGTCAACATTTCAGTCAAGTGATGTGTTTATTGCTCGCTCCCAGCGGCGCGGATAACAAGCTTCCAAAAATTTTATTTGCTTATTTTAAAGCTTAAATGTTGCTCTTTCCGGTGAATATGGTCATTCGAGCCAAATCCATGTAGCAATGTCGAATTTTTTGGCCTGAAAATGGCCTAAATTTGAGAACACGAAATGTCGAGTGAAGAGCTCTACTTTTATTCAGGTGTCAAATATAGTAATTTAATCCGATTGTATTCAGATCAGGGCAAGAGACAGAGGAAACACTGCGTTTTTATTTGGCATTTGTGATTTTAGCATTCTCCATCTCGTTTTCTCGTAACGAGCGTCTAAAAAGAGGCTTTCACTCGAGGCGATTTGCTACTCGGCGGCCGCGAAAAACCGAATCCGTCGGGATAGGGAAAAATATTTATTTAATCGAAGAAAAAGATACGTTCCCATAAATAGTACCTCATAGGTATTCTTCTGGCATAATTAGGGAATTTTCGATTTTTTTATCCTGCACGACGATACTCGATATTAACACGGAGCCGCTCTTAAGTACTCATTATCCTAGTCGCGCCAATGTGGGTTACAGTAAAAACCCGCGTATAAGAACCTAACATTTAAGAACCTGTTAGGCTAAAATTTCATTTTTATGCACCCTTCACATAAGAACCACTTTAGGCTAAAATCCTAAAACAGGTTCTTAAAATCAAAAAAGAAAAGAATAATCTTCTGAAAAATATAGAATTAAAAATCTCAAAATATATTTATTACACAGTCTGTACTCTAAACAATATAGCATAATTACATAATACTTGTCCTCCTTGAACATAATTATTAACTGAGAAGAACAGAAAACCTTTGTTTTTTATGAAATCACAGTAGTACATGAACTCAAGAATAAATCTGCATCCATGTAGAACAAAAGCAACTTCCAGATTGGCAACCAGAAGTTTCCATTAAACCACATGCATGGGTGCCTTAAAGTACTGTTAATATAGTATAACACTGGCGTAATGTCGTTACTATGGCAACCCCATAGAAAGCGAGATGATCGGTGCAAGTAGAGTCAGTTGAGAGCAAGGCAATAAAGTGAGCGGATTAAACTTATCCTTCAAGTGTAATTCATTCCTCAACTCACATTCAAACATCACAACTGGGTTCCATACTCCATAGTGCCAGTACATAATATGAATAAACAGTACAGATGTGTCAATCATGCTGATTTCAATGTCACTGTCTGATCAATCATTAATCCCAACTTGAACATCAAGTCACACACAACCAATTCACATGGGGTTCCATGAGTTCCACTTCAGAAATAAAAATATTTAACCATCACGATTCCACAAGTGAGATGTCGCTTATGCTTAGCTCCAGTTTTTCTTTGATCTTCCTCACAAGTCTCCTGAGGTATTCTTTGTTGCCAAGAAGTCTGTAGTCCACTGGGAGTTCAAGACCTTTTCCTTGGCCAGCATTATATCTGTGCCCAATGCACTCTGCTTCAATGTCACCGTAGTCTTTAAGAAACTTGTTAAAGATTCTCGAAAGCTCTTTAGGTACATGTCCGACCATATCTCCTGCTTCATTCTTGATCGCAACTGCATACTTATCAAAAGCATTGTCAAGCTCCCTCTCGCATGTTAAAACTTCCCCAATAAACACAGTGGCATCCTTGAAATATTCATGATAACCACGAACACTGGCTTCTATGAAAACCTGGTACTCTTGCGCCATTAGTGTGCTGGATGGATTGGCTTCAATTTATAGATATTTAAGGTAATATTTTTTTGTTTGGAAGCGAAGAATTAGATGTGTGAACGAACGAAAGACGAACAACCGCTGACCCTCTGAAACGCTGTCCAGCACTACGTCATTTCCTATGCTTTGTTCTGAAACCGGAAATACCGGATGTTGAGTGACAGCGCGAGCTAGTTTAATCAAAACAAACATAGCTCCACGTGAAAGCCCATTCTGAAACCGGTGCTTTACCGGCGAGGAGTTTCGAGCAAACTGTGAGCAATGAATCGTACCTTATTTGACTGTGGGATAAAGCGAAAAGTAGAAGCAAGAAATGGCGAACTGTTTGATATCACAGCCACATTACCAAAAACTGTTGACCTGCCTAGCAAGCTGGTGAAATGTCCCCATTGCAATGAATCATTCGCGGGTCAGAAATATCTCGACAGCCACGTGAGATTCAAGCATGCCGACTGCAAGAGCTCGCTTCAAGAAAAGCCATGCTTCTTACAGCCTCCGATCGCTACACTGAATGTGAATGGATCAGAGGTTTCCCATGAGGAGGATGAAGTTCTTGTTTTGGAAGACAATCCCTCGCAAATCGACACAAAGAAGCCTGAGAACAGACACGGTCAGAGTAAGAGAAAGTCATACACTATAGAGTTCAAAGCCAAAACTCTTGAACTACTGGATAACTACACAGAACTTAAGATACGGAACAAGTGGGTTAAGGTTGCAGGGAAAAGAGGTGTCAGTAAGTGCCTGGTAGTGAAATGGAATAAGAACAGGGAGAAAATATTTGCAGAACTGCAACTCAACAAGAAGAAGCAAAATACAGGAGGTGTGAAGGCGGCAAGACAAAGAAGAAAGCTTGTAGGCGAGAAGGCAAAGTGTAGTGACAAATATCCACTGGCATCCGAACGAGTTGTTCTTGAATTCAAGCTTCGAAGAGCAAAAGGTTGTAAAGTGTCAAAGCTTTGGATTAAGAAGAAAATGAAAGCCAAGATTGAGATGTGCTATGGTAAAGAAGCTGCTGCTAAATTCAAGGGAAGCAATAATTGGTTTCAAAGATTCAAGAAACGCCATAAAATCTCATTCAGGCGTAGGTCAAACAAGAAAAAAGATTCAGCAGATGATGGTAGAACAACAATTCAAAGATTTCATCGCAACCTCAGAGAAGCTGTAAAGTCCAGACGACGACGTAATAACTCAACCTTGGACCCCAAATATGGGCGATGGCTTCCAGAAAACCGCTACAATATCGACCAGGTGCCCATGCCTTTTGTCATAGACCAAGACAAAACTTATGACATTACAGGTGCAAAACAAGTGTGGGTCTCCCAGCCTTCTACCGGCCTAGATAAGAGGCAGGCAACATTGCAACTCTGTATTCGAGCAGGAGGAGAGCAGAATGTAAAACCAGCAATTGTCTTTAGAGGGAAAGGTAATGTGTCTCCAGCTGAAAAGGCACTGTATGACAAAAGAGTAGATGTATATTTCCAAACGTCTGCTTGGATGGATAGCAATCTCAACATGCAGTGGTTGTCGAGGACATTGCTACCTGCCATATCAGACAAAACCAGTGAGAAAGTCATTTTTGCTGACAATGTTGGTTTTCAGCAGGAGAAACAATTCCATGAGGCTTGCAGAAAAGAGGTTAATGCATCTGTTTACCTCCTCCCAGAAAATCACACTGATAAGGTACAACCCATAGATGCAGGGATTGGAAAGCTTTTCAAAACAAAAGTGGGAGAGGCAATGGAAAAGTGGCTTGAAGAGGATGAAAACCTTGAGTTGTGGCATGACAAAATTGGTGCTAAGGACAGACGCATTCTAATGACAAAGTGGGCTGGAGAAGCCTGGAAGGAGTTGTCAAGGGACATGGATCTGTTCACAAAATTGTTCCAAAAAACTGGCTGTTTGATAACAGCTGATGGTTCAGATGATGACAAAATCCGACCCCAAGGGCTAGAGCCTTACCTTATTTAGGCTTTTTAAATGCTATGGGCTTAATTATTGCTAGACAATATGCCAGACACTGTACTAATACTACTTCCTCTTTCAGTGGAAACTTTTAAAGAGGAACTTTTGTTATGTTGATTTGTGTATAAGATTTATTGGAAATTATATAATGGAGGTAACAGAATCAGATTAAAATAGTATATATTTTGCTTACCGAAGCCTCCAATAATACTGTTATTGGACATTAAAGACCAGATCATTTAAAAATTTTACTTTATTTCTTGAACAAAAGTTAAGAACCTAATTAAGAACCTAGTTAGCCTAATTTTACACTAAATACCATTTATATAAGAACCTGTTTAGGCTAACTTGAAAAAACCTAGGTTCTTATACGCGGGTTTTTACTGTATCTTATAGATACCCTTTAATTCATCCTCGATGAGTTTTTGGCCCGACTTGGTTAGTGGGGACTTTCCCTATATAATTTTCAGCTTAGTTTTATGTGTTCATTTTTTGGTCTTCCAGCCATTAAGACCCGTTTCTCGATCCTTCGCAGGAATTTTTAAGATTTTGCGCTACACATGGCACACAACTTACCAAGCCTACCTTATGGTGTAAATAGGGAAAGCAACCCCACTAGCTGGGTCGGGCCAATGCCATCACTTCAATTGGTAGCCATAGGTGCTGTTTTCGCATCCCCATCCATACTGCAGTTTCGGAACCCGGATCATTTCACCGCGGGAAACTTTTCCAATCATCTTCCATAATGGGAACAGATATGCGTGGACTTTAAAGAGCCCGTGTCAGCCTCCATTTTGTCAGCCTAGCAACATACCGAGACAGAGAAAGCATCCATTTCCATCGGCTGGTTTAGGGGATGTAGTGGAATATTTTCGATTGAATTCGATAAATGAATAATAAAACTTTGTTTTTAGAAGACTATTTCAAGATTTCTACACGTAATCCGTTGTCTGATATCGACTGAAAACAATAACAAAGGAGTGGCTGACAAGGGCTCTTTAACCATAGGGAGTTCGTGCTATCTATAATCCGTGATGGTGTTTATATTACGGATTTTTTCACACCATTTGAGGGAACATTTCAAGGAAAATTCTATCAGTCACCTCCCTCCTAGTATGCATTTCCCGAATTCACAGTCTTGCCGCCCTTTTTATGAATTCATCTCCCGTACTATAACTGTATAATGGACAGAATATCTAACGGCTCTTTAAACGTTATCGGGCGGGTCGGTGTGGTAGAACCCCCATACCTCGTCATGCCTATTGGGAGAACGCGTATGTTTTTTCCCCATTCACACTCACGGCCCTCTTCTCAAGTACCTTATAGCCTCTCAGCTGCGTTCATACACCCTTATCACCCCGGACATCTCCCCAAGGAAATATTGGTGGCCTCTCATCACACGGAATTATACAGCAGCGATAAAGCTCGGCAACAAAGGCAGCAAATGCACCCTACTGTTCCCTTGTAAATTAAGTCACGTTGCGTGGATCGGGAGGCCCTTGCAATGGGACTTCTGGGCTTTCCGTTTCATACAAATATAAATGAACGTCGACGTTTTTAATGTCAGCTTCTATCGTAGCACTCACTGACAATGTTTTTGTTTTTCCTATTTATCGACCGAGTCCTTTCTCTGTTTTACCCACAATAAATTACAAGCAACACGTGTTCATTAGGTTGTGTTATGTTTATTTTTTATTTTTATCTTTCCTTTCACGCCCTATTTCTCACGCGGCGTTCACTTCCCTTTTCTTTTAGGCCTTGCCCCTAGTACCCAGAATTTGGGTCCAAGCGGTTCAATGCCCCGAGTGTAATTATCCCAATGATGAGACATTTGCTTTCTGCCAGCGCTGTGGTTACAGACGAAAGGTACAACAAGAGGGGAACACAACAAAGATCCCCGTAAACCTTCAAGCCATTGAGCTCAGACTCTCCAATCTGCGAGGGAAAAGCCGCAAGAAACCATATCAGAAACAAAAATCAAGTCTTCAAGCGGAATTTGAGCGTTTTTTGTGTTCCCTTCCTTCCGCCAAGTCTCTTGCTTCTGCCTCTCCCTTAGACATAACAAGATTCCTTGTCTATAAGGATAGTAAGGGAAAGACCAAGGTACACACTCCCAAGTGCAAATACTTTGGGTCTACAGGGAAAAGCCGTTGCACATGCCCTAGCAGATTAGCAGCAGGCACAATAGACAATCTTATTGGGAAGTTAAGGTCTATTTTTATTGAAGTTGGAAGGGGTGGCGAATGGAACAGCATGCTTGGCGTGGGAAACCCAGCGGCACACCACTCCGTCAAGAAGTACCTCTCCTCCGTTCGCGAAGAACAGGCTAGCGCCTTAGTCTCCCCTAAACAGGCTGTACCGATGTTTTTTGAAAAAATGGCAAAACTTTGCGCATACCTCAGATCGCAAGTCTTTTCCCCAAACTGCACCGCGCCCCAGCGTTATACATATGCACGAGATATGGCCTTCTTTTGTCTAGATTTCTATACAGGAGACAGGGGCTCTGATCTAGGCAGAGTATTCACGAAAGAAGTTGCACTCCTCCCGGACAAGCAGGGTTTTTTATTCCGTCACACTTTTGGAAAGACCCTTAGGGGTGGTGGGAAATTTAACACTTTCCAGGTAAAGAAGTGTACAGACAAAAAGGTGTGTCCTGTGGCAAATTTAAACCTCTACATAAAGCTTTGCGACTTGATGGGTATTAACCTGAGGTATGGCTATTTGTTCCGGGTATTAACCAGTAAAAGCGAGGTATCAGAAGACTCATTCGTTGGTTCGGCCATAGCAAACAGGCTCTCCTTACACTTAAAATCGGCGGGAATCGATAATGGCGAGACGATGCACAGCTTTAGAAGCGGGTGCTCCATTACTCTCTCGCTACTAGGAGTGTCTTATGAAGAAATAGCCAGGCATGTTGGTTGGGCGTCAATCGGCACAGCGGAATACTACACTCAAAAAGACAAAGTCATGAACGCTGGATCAACAGCCTCAACCCTAGCAGCTAGCACCGCCCCCTCCCTTGGCGAGGCGCCTACCGCCTCCACACTGGCTCGCCAATTTTCTGAGAAAAACGAACTTAAGGGCCTTTCTTTGGCCTTTCCTTGAAATTTTTTACTTTCACATTCCCCATTATATTGACTAGAGGATTTGGGTTTCGTTTTTGTTTTTGTTTTTTCTGAGTTTTGGGAAAAGGTACCCTTTTGTGTGGGTCATTAGGTGAATAAGATCTTGGCTGATACAAAGTGAAGCCGTAGGTAGCGTGATCCGAGGTCAACCCATCTCCCATAACTTAATCCCGCACGATCGAGACAATGAGCGGCCTGGTTACTTCAATGAGAATCGTTTACTATTACACTGAAGAAATTACACTGAAGAATGTGCGCCGATGCATATAGGATGGGCGAAATAAAGCAAATATTAACTTCGGGTTGCCTGTGTGTTTTTCCGCCCTAACAGCCTTGTGGGTATTTGAAAATGGTGGCCGGAAGATTCTAATGTTGTTCGGGTTCAACTTGCAAAAATGGAGCGTTCTCATCGAGGAAACCATGCTTTTCGCATGAGAAGACGAAAGGATAGCGCTTTGAGGTACGTAATAATGTTTTGTAGAATGTTTTGCCGAGTGAACTTGAGCCACCATCGAGATTATGTTGATTAATTTTATTTTACTTTAGGTTGTCGCAGGCATTCGAACAAGGATCCTGTTCCGATAAATTACTTGTAGCTGAAGTGTTGCAGTTTCTGTTCATTAACGATGTGTCTTTGAACAGCATTGAGTGTGGGCATGTGGTACGATCGGTGTTCCCAAAAATCACAAGAAGAAGAGCTCACAATAAATGGTATTACTTTGGTATAAAAAGGTCTCAAGCAAAAAGATCAAGCTCAAAGAATCAAACATGCACGTGGCGATAAATCAGGGAAAATTTAAAAGAAATGATAAATCTGGCCCATCACAAGAACGAACTCGAGAAGGAAAACCTTATAAGATACCCAGCTATAATGTTTCTTTTGAGGATATATCATTTGAAGAGGGAAATGTTATCGGAGAAGGAACGTTTGGCAAATGTATACTTGGCAAATACAAGGGAATCCCCACAGCAATTAAGCTTTTTAAGCAACCATTTGCATTTCAAGAAATCCATGAGGAAGCTGACATATATTTGCAGATTCCCAGCCACCCTAACATTGCAATGCTGATAGGTGTCCATACTGAAACTACACCTTGTTGTTTATTAACCAAGCTGTGTTGTATTCAGGGAGACACTTTACCCTACAGCTTCACTCAAGCTTCACTCATTTGCAAAATGGATATTTACTCATTGACAAGTGAAGTGAGGAGCCTCTGGCCTCACGGCCTTGTTTTCTCAGTTCCAGTCATGCATGGTTTCAAGTTTCTTTGTCTCAGCTGTCAAATTTGATTGTTTCATGTTTGCAAATACCCTTTTACGATTTAATCAAAGCTCAAAAGCTTTTTACTCAAACTGCTAGAACAATTGCAAAAGTCAATCTTTTCAGTTAACAAACTTAAAATAGAACCTCTCTTTGGTCTTTCTTTAAAAATAGTTCGAAAATCTGAAAACGTAGATTATCATGCGCCAGGAATCAATGAACTTTGCCTATGCCACCATGCGTCGGTTCCAAAGGTCAAACATAACAAGAATCACATGCTGTCAAACTCATAAAGCGGCTTCTGTGAATTATACGCAGCCAGCCAATCAGCTCCATAGTACAAATTGTACTTATGGAACCGAAAAAACTGGCTGTGTGGAACTGGCTGTGAGGCCAGAGGCTCGTCGCTTTGCTCCTCATGCCAGTAAATGAGTGAAGCTTCGAGCCTCTGGTGCCCAATGATACCGCCCCTTAAAATCCTGATATCGAGAGTTATACAAGTTACAACCTTCTATTGAATGCAACAAGGGAAGCATTCAACTCATGATGCACCAAATACTTTCTCTTACTTAGCTATGCAGTCCAGTAGAAAATGAAAGGTGACCTTGTTAAGCACATGAAATGTCTGTCTGTCTTGAAAACTCAAGGAAGGGGAGTTACCTTATTATTTCCATACAAATACTGTATTTTCCTTTGGAAGTTCCAGGTGTGGGGGTCACTTTTCAACACTTCTGTGAGGGGGGAATGAATATTTTCTGGAACCACACATTAGATTAGTTTATTTTCTTGATCTTATTGTAATTTAACAAAATCCATATACTTTTGCAGGATCTAGAAGAAAAGAGAACATGACCAGAGCCGAGAGGGAAAATTATAGGAAAACTTATCCACATATTGCACCAGAAGTCGCAGCTGGTAAAGCACAGAGCACATCAAGTGACATTTATTCTTTTGGTTTTGTGTTTTGTAATTCTTTAAAGGTATTTAGGAATGATCTAGGTGAATATAAATCTAAGCTTTGCAGCCTAGGTCAAAAGATAACCTCACCATATCCTGATAGGAGACCAGAAATCAGAGAAGTCATCTCTGATTTAGAGAATGTGGTTAGTGACCATTAGGCCTTTTTCTGGCATGCATTTATAAAGCCTCCCTTGGAAATCAAAAGTCAGTTGCTAAAATAAAAATTCAAACCTTTTGCTCCCAATTGAAAGAATGGAAAAGTAAAAAAACACAATTCTTCACTCAGTTTAAGTGGAAGTAACTTTTTGTTGAGTTCTGAACTGTGGTTTGGCTTCCATCCATGAAAAGCCCTGAGTGATTCCACACAGGATTTGAACTAAAGGACTACCTATGCTTTAAAACCAAATTGTTCCCTATCTGAGAAACTGCCCTCATGTCCTCAAAAGAAAAATCACATGTCAACCTGCTATACATGTATATCATTAGAAAATAAAGAAATAATGTTTTCATAAATGTAATTTTTTAAAGGTTTTGTTAAAAATTTGGGTGTGACATTTTCAAGAGATAACGCCGCCAAACTGCTTGACCTTGTCTCCCAAGGAACACATTGTTTTAATCCCTAAAGGTGTTTCTCAAAAAATTTCGAAGGTCAAATTTTATAGAATTTTCATGCTCTAAAAATGTAAAAGTTTGACATAAACCAAATTATAAAAAACGCAGACACAGTTTTTGAGAAACACTTCATGAAAATGGCTTGTGAAAATGGCACACCAAAATATTTAATCAATGCTTTAAAAAATTACAGGTATCAATAACTGATTTGTTTTTGCCATAGCCGGCTAGTCCATTCTATAAGCTTTCCAACAATATATAGTTTGACATATTTTGGTTAAAGTAAGGATGTGTATGATTGTTTGTCTGAGGAGGTGCCGCAAGGTTCTCAGTAACCTTAAAGGTTTGATGGATGGAATTCAAAATAAAATTGTTAAGTGGCAGTTTATGCAATTATGGAAATGACACATTAAATAGGATTAAATAAGTTGGTGTCCTCATTTTTAACTTTAAAGCAATTTATTTAATATATCATATATAGAACGAGGAATACACAGTTTTAAAATCATATTGAAACAAGCCAAAACCCTATCCTGAACCTAATTCTAAACTGATTTACTGTTCTCATTTCTTGCGCACAGAACGACCATTGGGATTTAGTATAATTACTCATGCGATGCCGCATGCTGATTGATCGAGACGTTCGGAATGTTTTGCTATATTCACCTATAGGTGATTATAACATTGAAAGCACTGGGGATCGCGCGCGCACTTCATTGCGGGAAACTTAATCCATTCTTGCCTAAACCCGATTTTTTTTGTCAAAAATCTTGAGTAATTATGCTAAAACAATTAGTCACCTCAGGCTCCATAAATATTGGCGAATAGTCACTTCGTTGATATTTACGTTGCCTTTGGCGACTAATTGTTAAATAGTGATTTGCCAAAGTACCAGTATTATTTAATGGTTCATAAAAAAAATTCAAATTTGAAGAAATTATACTAAAAAAACTCAGATCTGAGTGTGTGATTTTAGCCACAACATGGAGAGGCAAACCCCAGAGGGGCGGGGTTGGAAACCAGGGGCCGGTTCCTAGAATGTCAGTTAAGACTTACCGGTATCAGTAGATAAGCGCTTATCCAACCGATCAATCCTGAACAAATCCTATACAACAGACAACTTTTATCCATGGATAACTTTATCCAAACTTCCAGGAACCGGCCCCAGGGGTTTAGCCAATATGAGGCCCTTCAAAGACTTTTTCTCCTGTGTTTCCGGAAAATATCCATCCCCCATGGAAGGGTGTTGAAAAGAGACCCCCCACCCTTCTGTAATCTCCAAAGGAAAATACTGTATTTGTATGGAAGAAATCAGGTAAATTGAACCCCCACCCCTGTGGAATTTCTAATCCCTTCTGGTGAGGCGATATTTTCAGGAACACAGTCATAATAGTGTTCCATACATGGGGGGGCCATACCCCTAGAACCAGTTTACAATATTACAATACATCTACATCTAAGGCCAAAAGGAAAATACCTGCTGTGGTGATGATGTACATAATTACAATATTAGCTATAATTATAATTAATCATATGTATTAGCACCTTATAAATAAGAAGTATGTTGTTTTGGTAATATTAATAAATTAATAGGATAAAGGAGAGAAATGAGCAATATATTTACAGTTGGGAATATATACAATCTGCTACATATTTCATGATTATTTATATCATTTTGGACAGATGTGTAGGCTAAGTAAAAAGAAGAGCAAGACTGGATTTTGGTTTTACAATTATGGTGTGCTGGGGGGGGGGGGGAGGGGTTCTTCCAAGTAAAAGAAATAGGGTTACTTAATAAGGCAAAATGACCCCTAAAAATACACAAGACACAAGTTGCTTGTCTTGTGTCTCGTTCATTTGCATATCCCTTAAAATACCATTTCATCTTGGAAATCCTAATCTTTCTCTACTAACGACGACCACCACCACACCCCCTTTCTCCCCATAATCTAGCTACAGACTAGACTTGCTGTGGCAAAACGTACTGCAGAACAAACTCAGCCCAGTTTAGCACTATCATAAATCTTCAGCCCAAAATGTCAGATAATCCATTTCAAATATCTTAAATAAACCAGTATCATGTAAACTTCACTCCGCCAAATGTCCTTTGAGCATGCACTTCTCTTACAATGTTCCTGTAGGAAATCTTATCTTCAAGGTTTGTTAATGTCCATGTCCCCTTTCGCTTTGTTTCCTGGTACCAGCGGATTTGTGCTTCCCTCAAATCATGATTTGATTCTTTCACTACACCAAACCACAGTTGATGTCTTGGTGCAGCTATTTCTAATGTATCACCAACATCTGGATATACAGGAACTGATACTGACTGGGCACATTCTGTGTTCTTGAAGTTGATCCACAGATAATAAGAAGGCCGTTGTATGTCAGTTGGCTCTGGATACATAATGATCTTGTGGTACATCTTTCCAATAAACTGTGCACTATCTCTTGTGTATGTATGTGGGACTAGTTTAGGAGTTGATGTCCAACTGTGTTGTGGGAACTGGCCATTCTCAACGCCAGGGATAAAATAGGCACCATTAATAAATGTGTAGTATCTTCCATTATTGGGGCCCACTTGAAATATATCTTCTAATTTCATGACCCATCTCTCGTTGTCTGTGCCTTGGATAACAACTTTATCACCCCTTGAAAACTTTTCAATTTCTCCAAACTCATCTTTGAAAGCAACAGCTTTTATGGTGTGACAATGACTAAGAAATTGTGGGTCATGAGCACGTATTTCCTGAAAATATCTCTGAACATCCCCTTTCAACTCCCTTGACAAGGCTCTGTGCTTTACCCTTCCAATAGCAACACCACAGGAAAAAGCATGCTGGACAAGTGGTAAAGGGTTATCTTTCATGTCATCAAGCAGACGACATGCAGCTCCAAAAGATGATTCATTGAAGTAAAATGCATCCCCAGTGGCCATTGGATCAAAGGCATACTTCAAAGAATTGTCAGTGTAACTACTAATTGGGCCAATTGTCCGTTGATATCTCTCCAAGAATTGTCTAAGACATTCCCTTTCCACAAAGGTTTTTTCTATTCCTTTGGCGTTATGCTTCTGCATTTTATGGCTGCGTATGGCTCTCTCGTACATTTCACACGAATAATTATCCATGCTGGAGTGCCTTTTGATGTCCTCTACTGCATGGACTGACACTTCCAGATTCTCTGTACAGTATGAGAGCCCATAGTACTCTTCACAGCGTATGGCATGGCTCCACAGCAACCCATTCAGCCTTTCTAGGTTTGACTCATCCCAACCACAGATCTGAAGCTCTTTGCTGTACAACATTTGTACAGCATGACAAAGAAGAACAAAGCAGTCATATGCTGGAGAAGGATTTTTTTTCTGCCAGAACCACAGGTGCAACACTGCTAAACCTGTATACAAAAAAGTCATAAAAGAATAAAAAAAAAATAAGTATCAGGAATGAATGCTGCGTGACCTTTTTTCTCGATCTACAGGAAAACACACAGAAAAAATACCCACAAGCTAACTTGCTAAATGCGACCAGAATTTGCAATTATTGGGTGCATAAAAAATCACTAATATTTTCTAGCGAACTGCCTCATACTTGTTTAAAAAATAATTTCACATGAGTAAAATGCCCCCACAATTTTTCCCCAATCAGTTCCCCCAAACATGCAGTAATTTCACATACTGGTCTCTAAATTTTCGGTGCACTTCGCACGCAAGAGACTTTCAACTTTCCCTAAAAGTTGAATTGAGTTGTTTATATGTTGTCCCCCCCCCAGTTTTGGAGCGTTTGGAGGCTTGGTATGGCCCTGTAATAGGATATCTCGATTTACCAATAACACTGTAACACTCAACTTGGCAAGATAATTATTATCTGGGAGTTAAGCAACATAATGTACCTATCTATGTAAAACATACACAGATGAAGTTCTTTTTCCCTAAACGAAAGACATATTGAATCTTGCATTGCTATTATAACATGAAAAGAGATTTAACAAACTAACAAAAATGTGGTTTTAGCAATATCTAGATCCAGTGAATGATGGGGGAGGGGGTCACCATTAAATATGTGACCACTTTTTTTTTGGGGGGGGGGCATCTACATCTAAAAACAAAGTTTCAGATTTGATTTGCCAAATTCAATCAAGAAAATTGCTCTATATTCTCTTAGTCATCTGATGGAAATGGATCATACAGTACTTTCTCTGACATGGTGTGCTGCTATTCTGTTAAAATGGTAGTATCATGTTGACACATGAACTCTTAAAAGGCCCATTATGCCTTTCCACGATGCATAGGGGCCATGGTGTTTATGTTTTGGTTTTGAAAATGAAAAAAAGATAACAAAACAAAAATAACTGTTCAAAAGCTTAAATCTGTCAACTGGCCTCTCAATCTCTTTTCTTAGTTGAAATGTCAAGGATACATGTATAACACAATGGTGCGCAATGCATTACGAAAAGGTCTAATGGGCCTTTAAGCAAAATGTTCTGCAAAAATAATCATTATACTCACTTCTTAAACTCATTTGATTTCCAGCTTCCAAGTTTGTCTGTGAGGCTTGTCAACCTTGCAACACCACTTGCTTTGTCTTCTCTAGACCATTCAACAGCACCAAGGGCCTCAGCAAACTCATCCCTGTCAACCAGCCCACCATTATGTGGATTGCGTTCCTCTATGGGAAGTCCTGAGTTTCCATCCATTTTGGCCCATATCTTCTCCACAAATTCTCTTTTTAGCATATTAAAAGTCATGTGCATTCGGTCCATCACCATGTCCCAAAGAGGATCAAATGAGTACAGGGTATGAAGATCAAACAATGTACTCAGCCCAGTAGTGCCAGTCTCAGACTGGATAGCTTGCATTTCAGCAAGGGTTGCTGCATTATCAATTCTCTTCCCTTGCTCAAGATGGAACATTGCTGTTCTTGACCTGCACCGGTGCTTGTAACGCATACCAAATGATCCATAGTAATAATGGCGCTTTGCTGGAATGTATGTTCCTTGCACCATGCAACGTCTACAGCCAAGTTTCCCCCCTAGAAATGGATATGTAGAAGGTTCACATATTAAATTAGCAATACCAGCAGACATCCCTTTTGTTATAATTAAAAGATAATGCATTTTATAAATTCAAGTGTGAGAGTGGGATGAGCTATACCTAACAGTATAGTACCAATTTGTGTTTTTGTTCTAAACATAACCATTGTGACATCCTGAGGATGTAACAGGTAAAGCTTTCCCTACTGTATATTAGAAGTGTATTGCTAATTTAAGCTGCAGGCACGTGCAGCACGTGTAGTAACTGGCGCGAGGTATGAACAGAGGTCTGTAGACGTTCTCCGAGGGCTGGGATGGCAATCTTTGAATAAAAGGCAAATAAATCTAAAATCGATTTTGATATATAAAATCTTAAACGATCAAAGTGCACCAACCTTACGAAATTTATTTCTCAAGACTGAAGATCGCCAAGATAGATATAACCTCCGAAGCAGGGATACAGACCTAGCACTCCCAAAACCTAAGACCAACTTCCTGAAACGCAGTTTCAGCTATAGTGGGGCAATGCTATGGAACAGTCTTAGTAAAGCGACCAAACAGGCTAATACATTAGCCTCTTTCAAGCGTTTGCTGAAAAGGGATGCCGAATGATGGTGCACTGTGCTTTCGGGGATTCTTAATAGTTCTATGTTTTAATTGTATTGTCTTTTTTATCTTTGTAACCTATGTACTCTTTTTTTGTCAACGCCCCATTTGGAAATCAGTGTGTGCACAATGCACCATTGAAATGGCCAGCGTTGTAAAATAAAGCTGTATGTATGTATGTATGTATGTATTATCACTGTTAAAGTGACCAACTCAAACTTCAAAATGTACTCTTGAAATTGTGATTGCTAAAGTAAATAAAGAACAATCTTGATAGCATAATTTCAGAAGCCACAGTCTTCAAGTGTTTATAGAATAGTTCGAGAAAGTATTTTTACATATTTTTATGTAATCTCACATTCCTAGAAAAACAATTTGCTGGTATTTTTTGGGCCAAAACATCTCAGAAAAAAGGTCAGAACAGAAATGCAACCAACAAAATAAAATAAAATCTGCAATGAACATCAGCAACCAAAGGTTGAGATTTATGTTAAACACCATGGAAACATGGTGTTTTGCTGATGTTTCGAGCGTTAGCCCTTCGTCGGAGCATTTTGCAACCAACAGTGCAAAATGTGATTAAACACTGAAACTGTTGTCCAAAATGTGACCTAGATTTTTTTCTTAATTCCAAGCCCCGGGGTGATAGCACTTCAATGGTTTAACAAATCAAGCATTTTTTGTTTGCCTTTGCAAATTTAGTGCTTGGATGCATTTTGAATTTGAATTTGAGTCACCTAACTGCAGTTGAACTCATTACAGTCAATGAAGTCTGGGGGCATCTTAATAAGGGAACATTAATCTGCAGATACCTTTTGAAAGAATTGCATTAAAAATTTCCAGATCAAATTCAGTCAAAGATACTTTTTTGAAAATATTATGAATAATAAATCAGGTCATGTCAAACTATCAACAAATGGTTGCATTAAGCATCCATTACGTTTGATTTGAAATACAATTCTTTCGAAAGTTATTATTTCATATATCAGTCACCTTAAAAACCCTTTTAAAAACCCCAGACTTTATAGAGAGCCGCCTTAATGGGGACTTTTAATTTAGAGATACTACAGTACATGCTGCATTCCACTTCTCTAAAAGAACCCCAAATATTTAATTGGTAGTAGAAATTACAGTCCTGCTTATAGCAAATTATTACTTACCTCCAGCATGACAAATGATCTCAGCATGTGCTTTCAAATCCGCTGTCCCCAACAATATCAGAGCCCGTACATTGTGCTTCCCCTTAGTAATAACAGTTGATGTACCGCTTGGATGATGCAACTCGATGTCCCTTGGCAAAGTTATCTCAATACCATCAATGTACATTTCTTTGATTTCCTCAATCAGGGGCTTCAAAAATGCACCAAGCTTGTTTCTGATACCATCTCCAATGGAACATGTTGGAAGAAAACTGTAAACCTTGAGATACTTCCCACGGATGGCTTTATAACAGCATGCAGGGGAAATATGGATAGCTGATATTCCCCTACTCTTTTTTACAAAAGCATTAAATCCATCTTCATGGAAGATTAGTGCCTGGTTCAATGGATTACCTTGAGTATATTTCACACTATGTGAAAAATCAAACATGCAGCTTGGGCAGGAAACAAATACTGTTGTGGAGTTATTAGCAGCACCAGCATTTAACAAATTTAACAAAATGTCGACCGAAATGATGCTTTCACAATTAGGACAGCATGTTGGTAGGCAGTATTCTATATCCTTGTCCCAGAAATAGGAAAGCTCACGAAACCTCTGGCCATGCCAGAGTTCCTTGAATACTTCCGTTTCCTCTTTGTTCAACCAGGCATCCTTGCATTCCCAATGTGCTAAGTGTTCTTTCAGGCATTCATCACTAAGAAACACGTCTTGAATATTTAGTCCTAGCACAAAGTAATCCTGACAATCTTTCCATGTCTTTCCGCAGTTTGGACAAACGTCGTCATCAATTAAAGTTACATGATCACTCCCACAACAAACTTTATAATGTTTGGGCTCCTGATAGCCTAATTTCTTAAGATAGCTTAGAACTGCTTTCCAGGATTGATGTGGAACATGGTCATCTCTGGTAAACTCATAAATACTCTTAACTTGGGTCAAGGCTTCTTCCTGTGACCATCCATTTTTAACCTTTGACTCTACTATCCGAAGAATGAGTCTATCAAGATCTGTTTCTGTATATTGGACACTTTCCCCTTGGTATTCCTGGGCTTCTTCTTCAATACTTTCATCAGCAACAATGGCACCTTCATTTTGGTCAGCCTGCATATCACCACCATCATTCTCCTCGTCGTCCTGGTCAGCCTGCATATCACCACCATCATTCTCCTCGTCGTCCTGGTCAGCCTGCATATCACCACCATCATTCTCCTCGTCTTCTTGGTCACGGTAAATACCACCAGCATCAGTCTCAGTTACTACATAGTCTTGGTCAGCCTGGATAACACCATCATCATCCTGATGGCTTCCGTTGTCAACTTGATAGGGAACGAATGTAAAGTGGTTACGAACTGTTTTCCTGTCCCTTAGCTTTCCTTTACATGATTTACAATTGCATGGAATACGCATAACTTGGATGGAGATTTGATCATAGATCTTCGCGTATTAGCCCATAAACCGCTCAATTGCTTGGTATAAAGAGAGATTATCTTTTCTTATTGCCTGTAACTTTTGACTGGGATTTATACTTTTCACTTTTGCTCCTTCAAATTTTCAATAGAATTTTCATAAGAAAGAAAACATCGTGCTGAAGATGTGAATCGACACGCCACTTGTTCGCTGCCATCTTGAAAATTACTCTACTTCGTGGTCTTGTCAACCTCGTTCCCAAGGTCTTCTGGGTAATTTTCAAGATGGCGGTTGTGAAAATTACCCAGAAAACCATGGGCTTGGGTAGAGAGCAACCGCCATCTTGAAAATTACCCACAAGTCCCAGGGGACGAGGTTGGTTGGCAGTTACGCATCTGGGACTTCCACGTTTTGGCGCCATTTTTCGTTTAACCGAAGAAGAAACAACTCTCGTGTGTTCTACTAGTACTAGACAACAAACTGCGCTTAAAACCGCTCCTATTTCCACTATAAGCGACGTTATCACCACTGCGAAACACTTTTACCTCCCAAAAGATAAATGGCATCGATTGATAAGGTAAAACGTCCTCACAATGTTAGTATTTAGTGACTATTCAGAGTTGTGTTCGTCGGCGGTAAGTACAGGGCAGACTCGAACTATTCTATAAACACTTGAAATCAGATTGCTAAGTAAGCTCTTATTACTAAAATTTTGGTTCCCACTTTATCTGGTGATTGTCTCCTGGTGTACCTCGAGCTAGCAGCGAGCACACACGAGGCGAGATAAGCTTTAAAGGGTACATTGTTTGAGGCCTGGTAGTTCGCTCTTGTTTTGTTGCTAGTCTTTGCTGTTTAGTTTGTGTATATAATGTGAACTGGATATGTACTCGTTGGAAAGAGAGGGGACCATTTCAGTTATGAAAGCAGTCTAAAGCAGGGATCAAACGGTGATGAGAGTTCCAACTATCATCCACAGAGGAAAGCTTCCTGCTGACTGGAAAACTCTCATCTGCACAATCAAACGGTCAACAACTCAAAGTGTTCAAACTGCATGAGAGGGGAAGAGAGTCGATGAGTCAAGTTTGCGATCAAACAGGAAATCACTGTTCGATCGCGTCTTATAACTCCTTGGAGAACTCCTTGGAACACAGATGAATGCACGCGCTGCATGTTGGTAGTCGTGTTACATAAATCAAGTGCCTAGTTGTGTTACATCCAAAAGCCATTCTAAACGAAACTAGAGCGAAAATGTGTATTAGCTGCACTGCAATGATTCATTGACCTTTTTTCATGCAGTGTGGATCTTGCATGAACTTAACTCTGGTTGTTTCTTTGTAGAGTGAAACCACTGAGAACTTTTTGTCCAGGCATGGACTAGAAGAAATAATCCCAGATCTAGTGAACAAGGAAAAGGTACCTATTATATCACAAGGCCTGTTTCAATTAAAATTGGATTGCAAAATTTTGTGCTAGCTTGCATTTTATAATAGAAAAGCAGCATATGCTGCAATCTCATCCAGGGTGTGAAAAGCATAAGACTTTAGGCTATTGACTTTATTTTCAATTTTCCTCTTACACCTAACTTTTTAGACTGTGTTTTAAGTTTCTACAGTGTTCTCCTAGTGGATTTACACCTATGTAGATCTCTAAATTTCGAGTGCTGTGGAGTTGCCAGAAATTTAACAGGCTCGTTTTTTTTTTTCAGGAGTAATGTATTAATATTTTCTCCTATTTTAATTACAATGGCTCTCACCTCTTTAGTTTTTTGCAGTATAAATGCATGAAATTAAGTTTACTTTACCACCCGTGTTTCTGTAAATTTCTGGACATCTTGCCAGTGTCTTGAAAGCCCAATGTCTAATCCTCTCTCACTCTCAAATGCTCGCTACGGGCAAAATCTTTCTTTAAAATATCTTCTTTAAATCTTTGTTGTTGGGATGAGAACATTTTTAAAAAGAAAAATAACAAATAAATTATTCTCCTGTCTTCTTAGCTCTGAAGTTACCCTCTGCTCACCAATGTTATATTTATTTTCACAGTTTAAAACAGTAGACGACCTCACTCTCCTGGCGGAGGACTTCAGTGTTATTGAACGAATGGGGATATCCTTTAAACATGCGTTGAAGCTGAAAAAATTTTTAAAGGAATTAACAAATGGTAAATGGATACAGTAAATGTTATTCGTAATTCAAGAAATTATACATACCCATCAGATGGGGAGAGAAGAAAATATTATGTGTTCATAAAACTTTCACTGGAAATTCTATAGGAGTCTTTAGGTTCCAAAAAATTGGAATTAAGAAATACCCTAAAAAATGGGAAGGAAGAACAATTCCCACAACAAGAAGGGGCTTGACTCTGCTACAGTATGATAGTATGATTAGTAATGGAATGTAACCAAATTATTTTAACAGATATGGTAACTGCAACCCTTCCAGAACCACCACGTAATGGTAACCCTGTAACCCAAAAGCCAGGGGAAAAAATGGAGAGTCCTTGTGTGACAAAGCAGGAGCTGAAGAAGCATGACCTGCTTGAACTATGTAAAACATCTATGGAGGCACAACAAGCCAATAGAGTATTGAATGATTTCAATGCTGCCATCAGATGCCTCATCATAAAGAATACAAGCGAAGGAAAGGTGAATAATTGTAATTGTTATAAAAGGAGTGTAAATCGAATGCACTTTTCAAAAGATATTCCTTAACTATAATGAGGAAAACTTACCTTTTTTGCTTGATAGCATGTTTTAAGTGCCACCAGTACCAGTCCTAAATTTGCACCCCAGCTTGAACCCTTCCCTTAACCACTTCTGTCCAAGCTTAAAGCATCTATTTTCTACTTATTCTTAATGAATGCTTTCAAAAGTCATTATTGCTCTTTCTCTTTTATAGTTCCAGGGTGACGGTGCCTTGATTGAAACTGACCACACCACCACAGAAGAGGCGAACAACAATTCAGCAATTGCTGAAGATATTCTTGATGCCCCCGAAGTCAAAATGTACTATGGAAAGTATTCTGTTGGAGAAAATGGAGTGATTACAATCTCAAGAAGAAGAGGACGAGCCTTCATTGGCACTAAGTTTTCACATTCGCGAAAGGCTACTGCCTATGTCAAAAAAGAAGTGAGTACCATAGTATGGTGTCTGTAGTAACAAAACAACATGCAAAATAAGTTGGATGCTTGCCAATTTCTGTTTTCACATGCAGTCCTATTTCTTTTTCCAGACAACCTCGAGGAAACGAAGGTGTAAGCGTGCTAATGCAAAGGTATGGTGGTAGTTGTAGTAGGTAACTGCTGTGCAGAAGATACATACCTGTCAACCCCAGACGTTATGACACCTGGAGAATTTGTTGGAACCATCTTGATTTCTCTAGTCTTTCCCGAAACCATTCCGAATCCCTTCCGAAAACTTCCAAACTCTCTCCAAATCTTTGCCGATGGCACCGACTTCGGTTGACTTTTTTGTGTCCGACTATGAATCAGAATATGTTGAAAAATCGGGAGATTTGATGCTTTAACCTGGAGACTGGGAGATTTGATAAAAAACCTGGAGAGTTGGCAGGTATGCTTATTTTTATACAGTAGCTCACAAGACATCCAGAATTATGTGTTTCCCAAAAAAGCTGCTTAAATAAAATGATTCTGGTTCAAAATATGAAGGCATCTTTCTGTAAAATACCATTTTAACCCAAAATATTTATCTCAAAAATCTCAAAAACTGTAATGTTGTGTGGCCATTAGCTGAGGTTCGCGAGGAAAAGAGGCCTCTGCGCTGGGTCGAAACTCGCTTTGTTTTGCCGCTGCCCACAACCTTGGACAGTTTGCTGACTGTTTCTTGAGCCCACTACCAATGCACACGCATATCTACAAACGTTTTCCGCTGGGGGGCTCAAATAATATCAGCGGAAAACATCTGTAGATATGCGTGCGTCTACTACCAGTCGAGTGCATCCACAGTACATTTTGACCACTTTTTTATGTCATTATGTGGTATGTCACACCATGTAAAATCAGAGGACATCCTGTTTTATACAACAACAAAAAGGCAAAAATAAAAACAAAAACAGCACATGTGAGCAGCCAAACTGTAATTTCATTGGTTCTTTTTAGTGTGCGCACTGATGAAGGCATGTTCCATGGTGTATACTTTTATGTATACATGGCTGAGAGCCAATCCAAATTTGAGAAATGTGTGTGTTATGGTAAAATCAAGTGACTGGGTACGAGTCTGCTACACAAGACCACTACATGTAACTCAATTGATGAATTTTCTTCATTTCAGATTCCATCTGAAGAGTCTACTACCAGTTCTTCTAAGCAATCTATACCATCAGTGGAACAAGATGTAAGCAAAAAATATATATCACTAAAGATGAGATCCTAGTATTTGGGACAAGCAATTTGGTTGTAGATAAATTTTGACCTCATACCAATTTAAGTCCAGTCATTTTAGGCCGAAAATGAGCTAAACATGGAACAAATTCCAACAAAGATTTTTCTTCTTAATATTGTTCCTGGCACACTCTTGTATGATCACAGAAACCCACCGAAAACCCCTCAAAATTCGGGCCATGTGAAAGATCACAATTGCGGATCCCATACAAAAAAATTAAAAGCTAATACAAAATCTACTGTATGTTGAAAGTGGGAAATCAAGAAAACAATAATAAACTTAGATGCTTAAGTGCTAGATATTAATTTATGACTATGGCTAGTGAAATATAAAGAGGATATTACATGGTGACGCAAAGATATGAGTTTTATTTTTGAGTGGCAAGAACAATAATTTATGAATGAGCACAGTGAATGAGTAAACTATTGTTTTTGACACAAGAAAATAAAACTCATATCTTCAAGCCACCATGTAATTTTCTTTCTTTTCCCAGTCTTTGGAGACTGGGTCTAGCTATGGGAGAGTAAGGACGTGTTCTGTAAAGCTCCTGCTCTTTTAAACTTATTTTGAGGACCAAAGAATTCAATGGCCTCCTTATTCACTAAACGAAAAGATAGGAACAGTAGTAGCTCAAGTGTATCAGAAAAGAGCCCGGTTAGTAAAAAACAAAAGGACTTCGAGGAGGATTTCGAGGAGGTCATGCTTGAGGGAAAGGACGCGGCAATGGCGGACGTGGCGTCGAAATCAAACCAAGATGCTATTATTGAGAAGCTTGGTGCTCTGGAATTAATTGCAAATGATATAAAAGCCCTGCATGGAGCAGTTTCTTCGATAAATAAGTCTATCACGAATCTTGAAGTCAAGTTTACGAAGCTGGAGGCGGATTTACTTTCGAATGTTAAGGTGACCACGGAGCTGAAGGCTTCGGTTGAGTTTGTGGGCAGAGAGGTTGACGAAGGGAAAAGAAATCTGCACAAACTGGAGAACACCACCAAGGAAGAATTAGGAAAACTTAAAGATCGCCTGCTAATGCATGAGGTCTACAGTCGTCGTGAAAACCTACGTTTTTATGGCATTTCTGAGAAAAAGGATGAAAACACCGCAGAGGTTCTTTATAGATTTCTAGAGGGGGAAGTTGGCCTGGAAGACGCGCGAAATATTGAATTCCAAAGGGTGCACAGGGTTGGTCAGTCGGAGGATGGCAAGCCAAGGACGATATTGGCACGGTTCCTGAGGTTCTCTGATCGACAAAGGGTTGTGAAGTGCAGGAGTAAGTTCGTCAAGGTCGCTGACGATGAGGAGGAATCGCCTTTTGGAATCAGTCACGATCTCCCACTCGAGGTCTCTCGCATTCGAAAACGACTTATACCAAAGTTGATAGAGGCGAGAAATGACGGCAGACGGGCAAGCTTTGGTAAAGCTGATCCCTTCAAACTTTACATAGACGGCGTCGAATTTAAGGAGTGACTTTTTTTTTTTCTATAAGAAGTTTTGAATCTTCATAAGAAATATTATTATTAGTGTTTTGGTCAAAATATGCAATCTTTTCTTTTTGGTTAAGAGCAGAAAGCAATAAGAACAATGGGTGGTTTTGTAAGCGAGACACTAGTTCATCGTAGCGTTAAGGGCATTCCGCCTGCTGCTTTTGGAATTGTATTTGTTGTACTTGTTTTTGTTGTTGTCTTTGTTCTTGTGTTAATCGTCTTGTATTGTCTTTTTGAGTTGGGTTGGTCTGCATCTCCCTGGGGCATTTCCATCACTTTTGTTGTGTTTCACTAATCAGTTCAATGGGGGTACTGAATGTACAGTTTAATTTACTCTCTCTTAATGTTCGTGGTATTCGCGATTTTCAAAAGCGGCAAACGGTTTTCGCTTGGCTAAATAAACGGAATGCTGATGTAATCTTTCTTCAAGAGAGTCATAGCACAAAAGAGATTGAAAACAAATGGCGGCAGCAGTGGTCGGGCAAAATGTTTTTTTCTCATGGTACAAGCCAAAGCAAGGGAGTCTCAGTTCTCATACGTGGTACTCTGGATTGTACAGTTCAAAGGATTCATTCGGATGAGGGCGGTAGATATATTCTCCTTGAGGCGGAAATCCAAGGTGAGCATTTTATTCTTTTAAATATTTATGCACCAAACAAAACACAGGAGCAGTCTTCTTTTTTTCGCAAAATTTCAAGTCTATTAGATAATGTACGTGAACAAAATACGGACGCGAAATTGCTTTTGGGGGGCGATTATAATGTTTATTTCGATTCGTTTCTTGATGCCGAAGGAGGCAAACCAGCTGTAAAAGAGTCTATCAAGGATTTAGAAGATATTATGTTAAGTAACGATTTAATAGATATTTGGAGGATTCGGAACCCGGATACACGTAGGTTTTCGTGGCGCCAAAAATCGCCATTGATTCAACGTAGGCTAGATTTTTGGCTTATTAGTGAAAATTTTCAAGATGATATTCAGAAAGCGGATATTAATATTGCTGTAAAGACCGACCATTCGGCAGTAACTCTTTCTATTGACAGTTTATGCGATGTACAACGCGTACGGAGAATTGCGAAAACTTAGAAAGAGTTAAAATGTCCAAAATAAAAGTTCTTATCATCGTTTAATAGAAGTAATAGGCGAATTTAGCTCTTATTCTGGTCTATATCTTAATAAGGATAAAACGGAGGTACTCCCTTTAGGGATCACTGTGTTAGACAATCCAGTTGAGCTACAGGTCAAGCAGGTAAGCTCCATGATTAAAATTCTAGGCGTATATTTCACTAATAATACTTCTCTATTTTACAAAGCCAATTTCGACAGTATAATGAAGGAGGTAAAGGAATGCTTAGGGAGTTGGAGCTGGAGGTCACTTACTCTTATGGGGAGAATTCAAGTTATAAAGTCTTTTGCAATTCCTAAATTGTTATATCGCATGTCTATGGTTTTTTGTAAGAAGGAATATTACCAGAAATTTAATACCCTACTTTACACCTTCCTGTGGAAGGGTCGCAAGGATAAAATTAAGAGAAAAGTTATCATTGGTGCTATTAATAAAGGGGGACTCAGGATGCCAGATATAGAGAGTATGATTTTGGCTCAACGAATAATGTGTATACAGAAGTTCATAGGCCCATTTTTTAATGCAGGGTGGAATATATTTTGGAGCAGTATCTTAATTCAGTAGGGGGAGCCTTTTATTTCCATTGTAATTTTGATTGTAAGAACTTGCATTTTTTATACCTGAATTTTATAAGCACTGTCTATTAACGTGGCAAGCTCTGTTTCTGTCCTCTCCTCAACTTACTTTAGACGATATTTGCAATGAGGTCTTATGGAATAATAAATATATTCTTTTAGGAGGGAAACCTGTATTTAATAAGGTACTTCAAGGAAAGGGTTTTTGCAAGGTGGGGGATTTATTTGATAATGATGGAAACTTGGTCTTTTTGACCCTCGGAAGTGGCCTATCTTTAACATCGGGGGAATTGTTCCAACTATTTGGCTTATATAATAGCCTTCCTCAGGAGTGGCGACGGATTTTGAAGGCTGGGAAATGTAGGATCTCTGAATCTACAAAACCTTTACAATTGGATTCGTATAATTGTCTTCATGGTGATAAACTCTTTTTGATGGGCAATATTAAGTCAAAAACGGTCTATGATCTGCTAATCTCAGATAAAGTTCACACACCTACAGCCATAAAGAAATATGATGAAAGGTTCACTTTTGATCCTCAGTTAAGCTGGGAGGATATTTTTATGTTGCCCTACAAGGTTACGTTAGATATGAAGCTAAGAGAATTTCAGTTCAAATTACTACATCGCATTTTATATACAAATGACAAGCTCTACTTGTTCAAAATAGTTGACTCTCCAGATTGCTACCTATGCAAGAATGAGGTTGAGACTCCAGAGCATCTTTTGTACTTTTGTCAACCAGTGCGTGTTTTCTGGAAAGAATTAGAAAATTTTATATTGGAGTACTTTAAAGTTGATTTGAGACTTTCTTGGAAGGACGTCACATTTGGTTTATTTAGTAGTGAAGATCATCTTATGTTAATTAATTTTATTATTCTGCTGACTAAATATTTTATTTATTCATGCAAACAAAAAGATATGTTGCTTTCGTTCAATAGTCTAAAATGTCTTCTTATCCGTTTTTATAAGATTGAATACCACATAGCAAAACAAAAACAAAAGCTTGAAATACATTTAAAAAAGTGGGAACCCCTTCTTGGGCTGGTTGGTTAATATTATAGAGATGGACATTGGTGGTGGGGTGACTTGGGGTTGAGGTGGATTTCCACTTTGACAAGCAGGGTGTATTGATTTTGACCAGGGAATTTAAATTTGCTTTTTAGCATTGTATGTTTAACACCTTGACATTTTTTATAAAGGTTATGCAAAATCAGAAATATAATGATAATCAATGCTCAATGGAATTCACACTCCAGCAATGTTTCTTTTACAGACTGAATCACAAGAATCACAAGAAACAGAGGTGAGTCATGAATTGGTCCACTTTTTGCATTATCAAAATGTCGTGATGTAACATGCCAAAGAGGACATTACCCTTTCTTCAGTTGCAACCTAAAGCATCCCTATTGTATATGCACATCAAATAATTTAAAGGCCCATCACCAACCGAGAGCATTTGCAGACTCTTAGCCAATAAGAGCACCCGAAAAACAATGGATCAATTTGAAAACAAAAGAAAACAGGGCGCAAAGACCGGTTGGTGATGGGCCTTTAAAAGTTATTATTGAACTCAATTGTTGTATGTGATTTTCAGTTGACTGTTGAAAGTCGCAAACAAGGGGGGTCTAAAAAATGGAATGGCCCAAAGAGGCATATGCCTGCTCAAACTAAATTTCCATACTGACATTCACTTTACTCGCATCTGATCAAAATAATTACAGAACGAGGGTTATTTGTTTATTTGCCCTTTTTTAATCTTATTTGAATTACAAACATTAAAAAATAATTTAATTAATTTGACTTCTTTTGATCAAATCTGGGTCAAAATACGTCATCAGTATTGATTGGCTTGAGCTTACATATGCTTGTTTTGCATAATCAACAAACTCTTTGGAAATTCCAGGGTCAAACACAGCGACCCCTGTGGAATTTCCAGGTTCCTTGTTGGGGGGGGGGGGGGGGGGGGGGGGGGGGGGGGGGTCGGTTTATTTTGTAACGGCCCTTTGCTTTATTTGGTTGGTGAAATTGTTTCATTTCATAATTACTTGTTAGGTTAATTACTATAATTTATAACAAGATACTGCATTGTTAACAAATTGATTCTGCAAAGCCGCTGGCATAACATGATTATGAGAGTATGCTTTGATTTTATAATATATCATTTCTCAACTTTCTCCAAACTTTCACAGGAATTGTCAGAATATGAGAAAAATATTGCAGAGAGAAGGAAAGAAAACGAGGTCTTTCTGTTGAATTCTGATGTGGTAAGGAGCTATTATGTTGAAGTGTTGTGTATAAATCAAAAGGAAATGACTTTGAATGCTGTTGCTTATAGGCGATTATACTGTGACTCCGGCTACTTAAGGCTGGTTCCATATAGTCGTATCTGTCGTATTTGTCTCATCAGTTGACAGTGAAACAATAGAAATTGGAATTATTCTTTTGTTTCACGGTTGACTGATGAGACAGATACCACAGATAAGACTATATGGAAACTAGGCTTAGCCTAGCGAGAGAATAATACGCTCTGAATATTAATAAAGTCCAGTGAATAAAATGTAATTTTATGTAAATTTTGTACTAAAAAAGGAAATTCTGAGCGTGGCATAAAGCTGAATTTAGAGAAAATCATGTGGAATAGTAAGCGTTTTGCCCCATTGATTTCACGAAGTTTAAAAATTAAGCTAGCTAGATTAAGCTTTGAAAAATACAATGAAAAGCGCACGATAAGTTTGTTTGTTGTTCTTAAGAAAGTTTTGACCTGCTTCCATATCATTTTCCATATCATTGGGGCAAAACGTCATTAGCTCACCTGTTTCTCTAAATTGAACGTTGCCCCACACACTTAGAATTCAAAATATAAACTTGAAATTTTCCGGTTATGTTTCATTCACAGTGCTCTATTGATATACAGAACTTTTCTTTTTACAGCTGCCTCAAATAGTCCGATGCTGAACATGCTTATGCTAATGAGCTCAACCTGTAAACAAAATAATCGCCTATAAGTAGTTTGGATAAATGCATGTTCTCCTTGAAACCTTTAAGTTAATAGCTACTGGTACCTATGAAATTACTCAATGGGCAATCAGAATTCCAAATGCCACCCGTGGTCAGGGTACATGTATTTTCTGGAATTGCCCAATTTACTTTGAAAATGCAAATTTATCAGATAGTGCTTAATGTGTATGTGATAAAGGGTTTAACAAAACGATATGCTTTTACATTTCCAAGAATGCTTCCTTGACATGAGGAAATTATAATATGCTCTTGCACCATTAACACAAAATGCATTGCCCCCCCCCCCCCCCCCCCCTTACAGCCAAAGACGCTCAAGCATCTGTTCAGATGGGAATACTGAACTTGTGTTTTTTTTCAAGGTATACAAATCTCATTTAGTCTTTGCAGCATGGCCAGTGGAGCAGACTATTAAGTGGTGTGGGTGTCAAATATTTGCCTTACACCCTCGTCAGTGAGAAACTTTGCATTTAAAGGCCCATCACCAACCGGGAGCCTTTGTGCACCGTTTTCTTTTGTTTTCAAATTGATCCATTGTTTTTCGGGTGCTCTGATTGGCCAAGAGTCCGCAAAGGCTCTCTGTTGGTGATGGGCCTTTAATGTTTCCCATTTTAGTTGACATAATTTTTTTATGCATCTACTCATGTATTTAAAAATCCGGATGAACTTTGACAGAAATTATTATGCATAGAGCTTTTATTATTTATTTAGAAATTTATGAAAATCTATAAAAAAATCAAAAGAGTGGGTCTCTGATGGCGGTTGTTTTATAATGAGGTTGTTTATAATTTATAAAGACATATTTTCATACATGATTACTCCCTAAAATAACAAATACACATTGAAAAAAAACTATGTTTCTGTTATGAGCCATGCCAACAAAGGTATGGAAGTTAGTTTAATTGAACATATGATGATTGGCAATACAGATTTCATTTTTAGATAATATAATACATGAATCATTGATATTGCATCATTGTTGGTATTATACAGTAAAAACCTGTATATAAGAACCTAGAGTTTTATGACTTAGTCTAATTAATAAACTTAGCCTTGATAGGTTCTTATAGTGAAAAAGGGGTATAATTAAACATTTTAGGTTAATATATATACAGGTTTTTACTGTAGTGCAAGGAAACAAAATTAAATAGAAATTAGATATGATTGAAATTTTTATTTGTATAAAGAAAAATATTTTTTGAAATTGCTTGTAACATGATTGAATGCGATAAATATTATATTCATGGCGTTATATGCTATGATTGTACGTTCAATTGTTATATTCGACTCATTTATATAATTTTAAATTACATTATTATTTAAAATAATTGGCCATCCAATTATGTATTATAAAACGAGCATGAAATTTAGCCATAATGAATTTATATAATCAATATTGTGGAGATTTCCAAATTGTAGACTGATATTATATCATATGAAAACGAAAACAAACTCATAGGAGATCATGATAATGTATTCATCCATGAATTGTTTCCTCTTCTATTAGCAGGATCACATTCCAGCCTCCATGAACACGGTTGTGGCATACTAGTAGACGAATTCCTAGTACAACAACGAAATTAGATACTACTTTTATGTCTCCCTCAAACTTGTTTGTCGTGTTGGCGTTGTTCGATTGATTTCCAATGTATTTCCAGAGCCTTCTGTCTGGATTTCCAATGTATTTCCAAAGCCTCCTGGCTGCATTTCCAATGTATTTCCAAAGCTGTCTGGATCCAAAGCCTTCTGGCTGCATTTCCAATGTATTTCCAAAGCCTTCTGGCTGCATCTCCAATGTATTTCCAAAGCCTTCTGGCTGCATTTCCAATATATTCCAAAGCCTTCTGGCTGCATTCCAATGTATTTCCAATGCCTTCTGCCTGCATTTCCAATGTATTTCCAAAGCCTTCTGCCTGCATTTCCAATGTATTTCCAAAGCCTTCTGGCTGCATTCCAATGTATTTCCAAAGCCTTCTGGCTGCATTTCCAATGTATTTCCAAAGCCTTCTGGCTGCATTTCCAATGTATTTCCAAAGCCTTCTGGCTGCATTTCCAATGTATTTCCAAAGCCTTCTGGCTGGATTTCCAATGTATTTCCAAAGCCTTCTGGCTGGATTTCCAATGTATTTCCAAAGCCTTCTGGCTGCATTTCCAATGTATTTCCAAAGCCTTCTGGCTGCATTTCCAATGTATTTCCAAAGCCTTCTGGCTGCATTTCCAATGTATTTCCAAAGCCCTCTGTCTGTATTTCCAGTGTATTTCCAAAGGCTTCTGGCTGCATTTCCAATGTATTTCCAAAGCCTTCTGGCTGCATTTCCAATGTATTTCCAATGCCTTCTGGCTGCATTTCCAATGTATTTCCAAAGCCTTCTGGCTGCACTTCCAATGTATTTCCAAAGCCTTCTGGCTGCATTTCCAATGTATTTCCAAAGCCTTCTGGCTGCATTTCCAATGTATTCCAAAGGCTTCTGGCTGCATTTCCAATGTATTTCCAAAGCCTTCTGTCTGTATTTCCAGTGTATTTCCAAAGGCTTCTGGCTGCATTTCCAATGTATTTCCAAAGCCTTCCAATGTATTTCCAAAGCCTTCTGGCTGGATTCCAATGTATTTCCAAAGCCTTCTGGCTGCATTTCCAATGTATTTCCAAAGCCTTCTGGCTGGATTTCCATTGTTTTTCCAAAGGCTTCTGGCTGCATTTCCAATGTATTTCCAAAGCATTTTCAGATTACTGCAGATGACTGGTAGAGTTTCCAAGAGATTTCCAAACTAAACAGTTTGTAATTTCCAATGTATTTCCAGTAAGGTGAAACCTTGGAAATGTCCGTTTTTTTTGGAAATTGACATTTCCAAGCAATTTCCAAAAAAATTACAAAGTATTTCCATTCATTGGAAATTAGACAAGTTTTCCAGTGAT
Source organism: Scolanthus callimorphus (assembly GCA_033964015.1). Lineage (NCBI taxonomy): Eukaryota > Metazoa > Cnidaria > Anthozoa > Actiniaria > Edwardsiidae > Scolanthus > Scolanthus callimorphus. The sequence continues at coordinate 3,420,036 of CM066911.1, forward strand.
TCCTTTGACAAACTCTCGTCTTATTTAACGGAACCCTGACATTGAATCAGGGCCTTTTCACTTAGAAGATACGTGAGCCGGTGAGTCGCTAGTAGATTTCGACCCCACCACCTCCCCTTCGGCGACGTAGCATACACCGCGTACTCCCGTCCGCCTCCAGCCGCTCATTACCTCGGTCAACCCATCTCCCATAACTTAATCCCGCACGATCGAGACAATGAGCGGCCTGGTTACTTCAATGAAAATCGTTTACACTTCTTTATGCTCGTGGATAGAACCTGCCCTGAATTGGTCAGGACGACGGAACCTTAAATTATTCAACTTAGCCATGAAGGATTCTTTACCACCATAGCCGGAGGCACTAAGGGGCCAACGAAAGGCTGGGTCCCTTGAATAATACCGCACCAAGATAGGCTACCACGCGAGCGACGCTTGCAAGCCAAACCAATCTTTGTTTAAATGACAGAAGGTTCACCTACGAGAAACCGACACGAGAATATTACCGAAAATTATCCCTATGGGACCAGCATTCCGTTGACCCCGGACACTGAACCAGGTCCAGATGGTGAGGTGCTGAGGGACCTCTCCCCGGGATCAAAGAAAGGCTGATAAAAATTAGTATACAAGGTACAAATCCAAAACGCGTATATACTGGAGGAATTACTTCTTGGCCAGGCTCCAACTGAACCACCATCAAATATCAACTCAGAAACCCTTTCCGGTGCAACCGCCTTCGCGAAATACCTTGAATCGCAAAAGCAAATCATGTGTGAGGTAAGAAACGTTGAAGCAAACCGACAACAACAATGCGCAACATACTTATTCTATTTCAATTGAGGTGGATAGTGGCAGAATATTTACCGGGAGCCGCAGGCTCGAAGTAAATATTCCTAAAGCCACTATCAGAATAATGGTTTTAGTATAATGGTTTTAGTATATACCAGCAAGGAACCTTTTGAATTTTCAGTCGGAAAACAATAACAAAGCTGTGTTAGCCAAGGCCGTAGCTAGAAATTTTGACTAGGAGGGCAGGCCTTGGTCATTCTTTGTTTTTGCTGGGGGGGCAAGCAGGTTTTCCCCACATGTTGACACTAAATTTCATAGCAATTCCAGAACCGCGCGCGTTGTGATTTAATTAGCATTCCGCGTTTTACGACACAGCGCGCGAGCTCCGATCTCTGGAATATGCCTCCAATTGTTGCTAGTCACTCCACTAACAAAATATCGCTTTCTTTTATTTAGTTCCTGAAGGATATCACAAACTCAGCGTGCGAAAAAAGCGAGATTCTTACTCCGTTGTCACGGCATTGTGGAACTTATGCATCTCTATGCAGACTTGGCCTCGATCATGGAAAAGGGCAAATATTAGCCCTCTCCCGAAAGTGGATCTCCCCAAAGAGGACAATGATTTCCGCGGTATAAACATCACACCTATTATATCGCGCGCATTTGAGAAAGTGACATATAGAAGCCAAGCCAAAGACATCGTAGAAGAGCATTTAAGCCCAAGCCAGTTCGCGTACCGAGAGGGAGGGAACTGTACAGACACGCTACTTGCAATTCAGCATACCGTCTATAAATATCTAGACCACCCTGATTGTAGGGCGGTGCGTATGTATTCGATGGACTTTAGCAAAGCCTTCGATTCTGTTAGGCATTTTCTGTTAGCAGAAAAACTCTAGAAACTTGCTCTTAGCCCATATATTACAAATTTGTACTTAGATTCTTAGCAAATAGACAACAGCGAGTAATTTACCGCGCCTTTGAAGGGTCATGGATGCGTGTAAATAAGGGGACTTGCCAAGGCAGTGTTAGTGGTCCTTACTTGTTCAATATATTTTTAAATGACTTAGAAATTATTCAAAACGATATCACATTTTTATACAAGTATGCAGAAGACTCTACGATAATATCACCTGTCTGGAAGAGCTGTATCAATCCGCTGAACATGTAGATACGTTTTTAGAATGGACACAGGCCAATAGCATGTGTTGTAACCCCAGTAAATGTAAAGAACTGACATTTTTTAAGAGGGGTTGCACAGACATTGTCATAGCACCTACCGCTGGCATCCCTCAGTGTAGAGAACTCCTACTTTAGGGGTGACATTTCAATCTGATGCCAGATTTGATACGCATATTAAAAACAAACTGAGCAAAGCTAACAAATGCCTACATGTATAAGAACTTTAAGAAAAGAAGGGTATAACCAGAGAGAGATCGATCACCTATTTAAGAGTATAGTGTTACCGAATTTAAATTATGGGCTCGCTGTTTACGGCGCTTCGGAGGCTGAACTTACCGCAGTGCAAATTTTTTAGACCGTTGTTCCAAGCGCCGTTATATTCTAGCCAAATTAGTATTAATGAAATTTTAGAAAAACAAGATAAAAAAGTATGTAACAAAATGAGAAACCTTGATGGCCATCCTATGCATAACTTTCTACCTAAAGCTAAGGAGACGAAATATAATTTAAGGAAAAAAAACATCATTAAGGCCTAAGGTAAATACCGAACGATACATGAATACTTTGTAAATAGATTAATTTTTAGATATAACTTAGCTATATAGATTTTAGAATTTACCATTTTACCATTTATCTTTTATATTTCATTTGTAAACTCGCTTTTTATCATACATTGTAACATAGGATATGTATTTTTATCATATGGAAATAAAGACCTATTATTATTATTATTTTATTATTATTAGAGGACATCCCACAGCCAGTGACATTGAGGAAAAATTTCTGATGTCTCAGGGACCCTTTTGTTACCTACAGAATTGTCATGGCAAGCGTGCAGTGCGATCGATCGCAGAGGCAGAGTACCAAAAGGGAGTCTAATCGCTGTGCACAAAAGGTTTTGGACAGATCATCGAGTTTCGAGTGCCACACGCAACAGGTCTTTGTAAGGTGTTTATCAAAGCAGGTTCCCGACGTTTGGCCTGAGACAGCAGGGATCAACAAGGCAGCATTCGAGGACACACTAAACAAGCCCGTCCACAGATACATCACTCCTGCGATTATTAGATTTCTCAGAGAGAATGGACACATAACGGCTTGATTAATTACTATTGACATTTAATAATAAGACACTCTCAAAGCGTTCCCTTTCACTAAATGTCACTGGTGAGGAGTGAGTCTAGTTTTGTTTTCCTCGTTCTGAAAGCTTGCCAACCCACTATTTTACTGGTGAGGACACGTAATCCGATCATGGACACATAATTTATTAAACGATAGTACTTGTTTGGTAATAAAATAAATAACGGTAATTGATCTGAGTGGAGTGCAATTTAGGCTAACATCATACGCGTGATTTCAAAATCTCTGATTGGTTAAATTTTTCTAGTGTTGCATTCTGATTAGCTAGCAGAGAAAAAAAACGATTCGGACTCCAGATAGTGCGATTCTTGCTCAAATCGCACTGCTGGGAGCCAATCAGATTTCAGGATTGCTATTTATTTCAAATTGGATATAATAAAATTTCGTATCAACAAATATTTGACTGTTCCAATTTTTATAATTCCACGGCTAGTTGGGAAAAAGCCGTCATTATTTTGTGGACTTGCCGTCTCGAAATCGTAATTATTTTAGTACTTATTCGTTTTTCGACCTCAGCACCGCGGACCACGGTGCCATAGATTAGAGTATCTTCGTTCTTAACTTATTCATAGTCGACCTTTGAGCACCGCGCCAGACCACGGCGCCAGTGATTAGAGTATCTTCGTTCTTAACTTATTCATATTCGACCTCAGCACCGCGGACTCCGTTGCCAGTTATCAGAGTATCTTCGTTTTTTCATTATCATTTTTCGACCACAGCACCGCGGACCACGGAGCCAGTGATTAAAGTATCTTCGTTCTTAACTTATTCATATTCGACCTCAGCACCGCGGACCACGGTGCCAGTTTCTTAGAGTATCTTCGATCTTTCATTATCATTTTTCGACCACAGCACCGCGGACCACGGTGCCAGTGATTACAGTATCTTCGTTCTTAACTTATTCAGATTCGACCTCAGCACCGCGGACCACGGTGCCAGTTATTAGAGTATCTTCGATCTTTGTTATTCATTTTTCGACCACAGCACCGCGGACCACGGTGCCAGTTATTAGAGTATCTTCCATCTTTCATTATTCATTTTCGACCACAGCACCGCGGACCACGGTGCCAGTGATTAGAGTATCTTCGTTTTTAACTTATTCATATTCGACCTCAGCACCGCGGACCACGGTGCCAGTTATTAGAGTATCTTCGATCTTTCATTATTCATTTTTCGACCACAGCACCGCGGACCACGGTGCCAGTGATTAAAGTATCTTCGTTCTTAACTTATTCATATTCGATCTTTAGCACCACGGACCACGGTGCCAGTTATTAGAGTATCTTCGTTCTTAACTTATTCATTTTCTACCTCAGCACCGCGGACCACGGTGCCAGTAATTAGAGTATCTTCATTATTAATTATTCATTTTTCGACCACAGCACCGCGGACCACGGTGCCAGTGATAAGAGTATCTTCGTTCTTAACTTATTCATTTTCGACCTCAGCACCGCCAACCACGGTGCCAGTTATTAGAGTATCTTCGTTCTTTCATTATTCATTTTTCGACAACAGCACCGCGGACCACGGTGCCAGTGATTAGAGTATCTTCGATCTTTCATTATTCAAATATTTATGTTTTCCTTATTCTCGCAATGTCTAGCTAGTAGTGAAGTGACGTTCACAATAACCAAGGACCACGGCCCGCTTGAAAAAAAAAGATACCTTGAAATCGTTGGCGGGTAATCTGAAGTTGCTCCACTTTTCATAGCCATCGTTGATTTCAGCGCAGAACACCAACCGCATGGTCGAGGACCCTGAAGAGCCGCCGGTAAAGCCGGTCAGCGTTGCATTAACCACAGGAGTCCCAAACAATAGGATCAGTGACAACGACGTGCTTACGGAGAAAAAATGTCGTCGCGTTGCAATTTACGCTATGATAATCCGCTATACATTGTTTAAAAGCTAAAGGATAGTTCTATCATATGAAGTTGTTCATTTTAGCGAAGTTTAAATTTTTCTTGTATTTTAACGGCCCAGAACTTAAAAAACTAACTAATAATTACTTGAAACGGATCGAAACGGCATATTTCACACTTTTTCGGACTTTACTCACGGAGAAATGACCTGCAAAACCGTGTGAGCGATTTTTGACATTTTGCATATTTACGAAAATATAAGGTCGCTTATTATACAATTAAAAAAATCCCTAGCACGGCTTTAGGTGTCATCATTTTCTAACGACACAGAAAATTTGATCGCCGATTAAATCGCGCTAGGTCACGAGATCAGAAGCTACGCGAAAGTGAAAATTTGATATAAAATTTAAGTCTAGATTAAAGCGTGTATAAAGTGAGGTAAATTACAGAAAATGAGTGGCGGGCAACACAAAAGAGTGGGCCTAGGAAAACAGTTGACACGTCATCTGATGTTCTAGATATACTTTTAAGGAATTTATCAAAATGAATTTCGGGAAACTTTTATGTTTAGATTTTAACCATTACCGAGAACTTGACAAGACACCATTCGGCCTTCACTTTCACAGTCTATTCAAAGTAATAGGTATACACTATTGAAAGTCTATTTACATAGTGTTCAGGGCCCCCTTTCTGTACTTTTACATACTATTACAAAGTTTATAACAGAGCTACAACATAATTTACAGGCTGTTTACAGACTATGACAGAATATTTACAAAGACTTATGTGGGCCCCTTTCTGCACTTTTACAGACTAATTACAGACTATTTACACAGTATTCAGGGCCCCCTTTCTGCACTTTTACATAAAATTTACAAAGTTTATAACGGAGCTACAACGTCATTTACAGGCTGTTTACAGACTATTGACAGAATATTTACAAAGACTTATGTGGGCCCTTTCTGCACTTTTACAGACTATCTATGGAGTATGATTTTTACAGGCTATTTACACACTATTTACATAGTATTCAGGGCCCCCTTTCTGTACTTTTACATACTATTTGCAAAGTTTATAACAGCGGCTAAAACATCATTTATTTACAGACTATTTACAAAGACTATTGTGGGCCCCTTTCTGCACTTTTACATACTCTTACAGAATTTTATTTTACCGTCAATGTTATTTAAATGGCCGATACTATAACGGTGTCCATCAAGTAACTGCCAACCTGTGGACAATGGCAACATAACTTCATTTCTGAAACAACACAGTAACGAACTATGTGCATATTTAATGTAGCCAAAATTATTCCAACTCCACTCACAAAACCCGCGAGACCGTGAAACGTAGCCAGTTATTGGAGGTTCGCAAAAAGCAGTTAAGCTCGCGACACGTACGAAAATGGGAATGGCGGTCGCGGCCACTGGCCGCTTAATGGAGGTGTCTACTGAATAAAGATAAGTACAGTTAATTGCCTTGGAAAGTGACCGCTGAATAAGAGATGTCCGCTTAACAGAGGTACAATGAACTCTGTAAATATGGCTATGTGAGATGAAGTTTTGTACATAGAGTGTATATGTATATTTACAGACTATTTCAGTACACAGAAATAGCGTAGTTGGTGAACATTTTACAGCAGTGTGTAAATTAAAATTTACAAACTATTCACACACAATGTGAAAGGAAATTCATTTACATGCGATGTAAATAGTCTGTAAATAAATTTACATACTGTGTAAATCGGATTTTACGAACTGTTTACAAAGTTACAAGAAGGACCGTATTTTCCAGTGGCTAAGTCAATCTTTATATAATCAAAGTCACTAAATTTAAAGTAATTTCTGAGTTTACTAAGTCCAAACTTTGTTTACTAAAAAAGTTCATGGCATTTCCGTGGCGAGCGGACACAAAACAACGAAGTTGGTCTATTGCGACCTCGACTGTTTGCTTTTACGAATAGCACCGCACAAGACTTAAAAAACTCAGAAGAGAAAAGAACGGGCTGTGATCACAAGCTTCGTCAAGTTGACTAAGAGAAGCAAATATTTCCTTGGGCCTGCATGGATGTGACTGAGACATCGAAAATGTTTACGCGAAAATCATCGATGTTGTCCACTTTGGCTGGCTCACGGCTCAAACTAAAGTATTGATGCTTGTCATTCCTGAGTTCCCTCTGATAACGAAGAGCCAAATGACTGTTTCAGGTGTAATTCATTAGCATAGGGTGTGGCAGGTATTAAAGGGTGTAAGACCCACTCACTTTTCTATAATTTTTATTCATTTTTAACATCTTTTCTTTCTTATAAGCCATACAACTTCAGCATTGTTTCACTGTTTGAAAATCACTTATCCAGTTCACCGAGACCAATTATTTTGATTCAAGGCTATAAGGGAATTAAATATTTTTTTTATTTCTTGCAAGTAAGAATTCCAATAATATCAAGTCTCTGACTGTTGAACAAGGTAACTGGGTTTAGATACCTATCAAGTGACAAAGAAGTTGTGCTAGTTTGTGAAGTTTCAATTGTTTACATGTTTCTATAACAATTAATTGATCCAAAGTTCCTTGTATGTATCAAACGAGTTCATATCACATATGTGTATTTCCAGAACAAAATCCACACCACTCTGGAATTCAGAATCCCTTCCACGGTAGGTATGGGTTTTCCAGGAATCATACAATTAGATTACTTTGTGTAATCTCAGGAAAAGAAATCCAGGTGATGGAAATTCCAGTGGATGGGATGCCTATAATTTCACTTATAATCAATTTAGTTTTCACTAAAAATTCTACAAGGGTATGGGGTCATATTTCAACTCCCTCTGTGGTGTTAAAGAGTTTCTCAAATTTATTATTTTTACATGCTACATTTTTTTAACTTCCTGCCCTTGAAGTAGACGAGAAAATGGTTAAAAATTTTAGTTTTAAAAAGCCTATAGCCCTCTGATGGGGGGGAGGGGGTAGACAATTCCCCCCCCAGAAAATCGCGAGGCCCAAGGAGGCACAAAAAAAATCAAGCCCCCCAAAAATTGTCTTGTCCCTCTAAATTTCTTAACCTCTCTAACGTTTACCCCCAATCATCGCAAATATTAATCACTGCTCTGTTTTCCTAGGGAAATCCTTTTTACTCATTCATGCGCGCGCAGCGCAAATGAAGGAGTATTGGTATGATGTGGGACTTCTGCGTTAGCACGATTCTGCGTTAGCACGATTTCGATTCGATTTCAACTACTAGCAACTACTAGCGACATTGATTTGCACCAACGATTCCAAATAAAAGAAAAAACGCTTCAATGCCGCGCCCGCGCGTAAGCTCGAACACGTAACCTTTCTATAGCTATTTGCAGCGTGGCGCTTTGCCGACTGAGCTACGGAGCGAAAGCCGACCGACACAGTGTACATTATGTGTGTCATTGCCATCGCTTCGCTTAGCGACAAAGCATCATGGGTAATATTCTCTACAAGCATCATGGGTAATATTGGCTCATGGGTAATATTCTCCACAAGCATCATGGGTAATATTGGCTCATGGGTAATATTCTCCACAAGCATCATGGGGCGATTTTAGGAGCACGTTTCGTGAACGTTTGTGTGGTCGAGACGCTTGGATTTGACGAGATTTGGCATTTTTTCGGCAATTTCGGTAAGTAAAATTGCTATATTTCACATTTGAATTTGCTCAATTACATACAGCACGCACAAAGCCATAACGGTAAACTAGAAACCTCACTAAAAGACTTCAGAGCTACCAAATTTGATCAGTTTTGATGGTCGCTGCTGCTATCAAATTGCTATCAATTGCTATCAGAATTCTGAAATCTTACTTACAACAGTCAATATCATCGCTGTAATTACAACTCAGAACGTCTTGAAAATGTTATTCAACATGATCAACAATCTACTATCAACTTACTTCAAGGAAGCTTACAATTTCATCGTAAGTAAACTTTGGTCGTTTGTTTGCTATTGCTATCAGAGTGACGAGGGAGCGGAAGAATGTGATGTAAAAGCCTCCATGCTCACGGACAACTTTGCTTCACCACCAAATAAAGAAATATTTCAGGTAAATGAGCAAAATTCATTTAGATCTCGTTATGACAAATTTATAAACTCAGGAAAGCATGTATTGTCCCACAGATCGAGAGATAGAGCATTATCGAGGGTACCATTGTCACAACTTAAACGCATTTTGCTAAAGGGCAAAAGAGTGAGAAAACTGACACAGAAGCATTTTTTGAAATCAGTCCCCAAATCATCAGTGCTTCATAGATGTTTCAGCCGTGAAAGTCATATTTACCACAGAATCACTAATGATTTCTGGTTCATGACAAGTCTAAAGCATAAACAAAATAAATTGTGCAGGAAATATAGACAAAATCGTGATCTGCTAAAACAGCAATCTAAGCTAAATCACATTTTTTTAGTTTGCTTAAAAATGCGATCTTCTAAACATAAGAATGTACCTCTAATTTGTTGCTTCGCCACTTTAAATAGTTTAGTCAAACTGAAGTGTTGTCAATGCCAAGTGTTGTGGGTGTCAAATTGCACAATTTCTTTAAGTGGTGATATCGAAAAAAATCCAGGTCCTTTTCAGTTTAATTACATCACTGCAGGTTACCCTAACTTACTGCAGGATAGATTATCTCAAATTGGCAGAGTTGCTGTTGATGTTGGTGGTGGAGGCAATTGTTTTTTTTCTTTCAATATCACATCAGATTCATGGTACCCTGACTATCACTTGCATGTACGCAATCTAGGAATTCAGCACTTGCTACACAATCCAGAGCTGTTTATAGAGAGCAATACTGAACATTCATGGCAAAATTATCTGATAACATGTCTAGGGAAGGAACATGGGCTGATAATATAATAATTCAAGCAGTAGCTAATGCACTTAACCTGACAATCAACATAGTTGAGTCACTGGAAACCTTTTCACCTATCACAGTCATCAATCCAGCAAATGTAGATGAACACTCAGCACATGTCTATATTGGTCATATAGGTGAATACCACTATGTATCTACATCAAACTCAGAAACTCAGCACTCATGTACTCTCCAGGAATCCCTAATACAGAATGAGTGGAAACAGGAGCATGCCCAAAAGCGTAAAACATACATGAGAGAGCTAATGAGAAACAAAAGAGCCAATGCTGAGTTTAGAAAAGCTGAAAATCAAAAAACGAAGGAAAAACACAATAATACTAAACAGGACCATACCAAAAAACGTAAAACATGCATGGCAGAGCTAATGACAAAGAAAAGAGCAAATGCTGATTTTAGAGAATCTGAAAATCAAAAGCGAAGGAAAAAAGATCACACCGTAAAGAGCAAAGGGGCAAAACTGATGTAAATAAAGGCTCATCTACAAAAAACACAAGTGGTAGTAATGATTCCATCATACAATATTTTCACAAGAATATTGAGCATAGACCAGAGTATGTGTGTACTTGCTGTGACTAGCTGTGGTATAGATCATCAGTCACAAAGTGCAATTTTCATACCTATGACAAAAAGTGTTCAAATGCCATTGTTGAGGCATGCATTACTGGTGTTAAAAGTATTGATGACACTGAATGGATTTGCAACACATGTCATTCAAATTTGTCATTCAACACATGTCATTCAAATTTGAAAGATGGTAAATTACCTCAGTGTTAAAGGCAAATGGCATGAAATTTCCCCCAAAACAGATGTTCTCAATTTGACCCCACTAGAAGAGAGACTTATATCACCACGTATTCCATTTATGCAAATACGTGAACTTGCAAGGGGTGGTCAACTTTTAATTCATGGCAATGTGGTTAATGTACCAAGTGATGTGAATTCAACAGTGCACACCCTCCCTCGGCCAATCAATGAATCACAGACAATTCCGATAAAGCTTAAGAGACGATTAAATTATAAACACCATTATCAGTTTCAAAATGTGAGGCCTATCAAAGTATTAGAGGCAGCTAAATTTCTTGTTAATAACAGTTAATTATTCAAAAGTGAGGGCATTGAAGTACAGGATACATGGCAAAATAACAATTCACCAACAGTAGAACTTGAGGAATGGAATGAATTCCTTCAACCTGAGGAAAATGATCAAACACTTGATGGTACTGAAATAAAAGAATTAGATCCCTTTGATGAAAGTAGCGACACTAATTTGGGTGATCAAACTATGGATTCTGGAAATGATGATGACTGGTGTGAAGTTGAAGAGCGTCCATCTGGAGTCACAGACACATTATTACAAGAGCCAGACATACATCTAGGAGAAAATCCTGACAATATTTCAAGTTTTGCTCCAGGAGAGGACAATAAACCACTGGGTATTTTCATGGATAAAGATTCTGAATTTTTATCTTTTCCAACAATATTCTGTGGGCAGCGAAGAGTAGACAATAAAGACAGAAAAGTTCCTGTATCTTATAGCACTGTAGCTAAATAGGAATTAAGATGCCAAGACAGAAGGGCAGCTAAGTCTGTACCTAATTTGTTTTATAAGCTTAAAAAATTGCAAATCAAACAAATTCAAGATACTGCTGGAATTCTCTTGGAAAGTGCAAGAACAAAGGAAACAGTTCACGGCAGGTGACCTTAAGACTGATGACTACTTGAATAAACTAATCATCTTGATGAAGGTTTCAGAGTTTTAAAAAATCTACGAGGAAGTCCTGCCTACTTTCAAACGTGTAAAAAGGATTTATTTGCTATGATTAGACAACTTGGTAATCCAACATGGTTCTGTTCTTTCTCGGCTGCAGAAACAAGATGGGTACATTTGCTAAAACTCTTGGTAGAATTGCTGAAGGGAAGGAATATACAGATGAGGAGATTAAGGGTATGTCTTGGCAGCAAAAATCCAACCTGATTCAACAAGACCCAATAACATGTGCTAGAAATTTTGACCACATGGTTCACCTGTTCATCCGTGATGTATTGAAGAGTGATGCCAAGCCAATAGGCCCAATTGCTGATTTCTTTTATAGAACTGAATTTCAACAGCGCGGCAGTCCGCATATCCATGGTCTCTTTTGGGTTAAAGATGCTCCTCAATATGGCATTAATTCAGATGAGGAAGTTGTTTCTTTTATGGACAAGTATATCACTTGTGAAAATAGCAAAAGCAGCAAAATGGAAGATCTTGTAAATTTGCAAATGCACAGGCATGCTAAAACATGCAAAAAAATGGGACACAAAATTTGCAGATTTAACTTTCCTCTGCCCCCAATGCCAAAAACAGTAATCTTAAGACCTCTCGAAGAATTTAATGCTCTTGATCATGATGAGCAAAAAGTCGTTAAGGAGAATTCTGATAAAATTAAAGACCAACTTGACAGCATAAAATATGGCGAAGATATTAGTTTTCAACAATTCCTGGACAAATTATCTATGAACGAAAACGAATACATATTGGCAGTTCGACACACTCTAAACAGAGACACTCTTTTCTTAAAAGGACACCTTTGGAAATTAGAATAAATAATTACAATGCTACATTGTTAAAGTCATGGCAAGCAAATATGGATATGCAATTTGTCTTAGATCCATATGCATGTGCTACTTACATTTTGGCTTATATTACAAAAGGCCAAAGAGGAATAAGCAGACTTCTTGTAAAGGCAACCGAAGAAGTTAAATCTGGCAATAAAGACATTGCTAGTAAAGTGAGACATATTGGCAATAAGTTCCTAAATGCAGTGGAGATTAGTGCACAGGAAGCTGCATATTTGGTTTTGCAAATGCCAATGTGGCAGTCAACACGTGACGTCCAATTTATCAATACCTCAAACCCAAGTGAAAGAACATTTCTGATCAAGACATTAGACAAACTTAAAGAGTTGCCTGATAATTCACTGGACATTGAGTCAGATAATCTTATCAAACGTTATCAGAGAAGACCCAAACAATTAGAAAATATTTGTTTGGCTGATTTTGCTGCCTGGTTTAACTGTGTCCGGGATAAACATACAGATAGCAAGAATGATCAAATGCTACCAAACACAAACCCAGGCGAGTTTTTGCCAGAGACTCATGGTATAGAGAGTAATGATGACAATATTCATGATTCAGATACAAATGATGCCAAAGAATACTCATTAAGAGGTGGGATGAAACTTGTAAAAAGGTCAAACCCTAAAATCATTCGTTCTGTCAGGTTTCAAAGAGAAAAGGATCCAGAAAACTATTACAGAGAACAACTAATGCTTTATTCTCCATGGCGCAAAGAAGAACCAGATTTGCTAGGACATTGCCAGAGCCATGCAGAGAGATATGAACAATTAAAAAGCACAATCTTGTCTAACAGCCAGCAGTATGAAAATCATACCAAAATACTAGACAAAGTAATAGATGAATTGAATGCTGATGAAGGTGGCAATATAGATAATGTGGCACCTAATACACAACACAGGAATGAACAAGATAGTGCTATCGCTCAACAGCCAAGTGAATGGTTGGGATGTTTTGACCCAGGAAATAATAAGCAACATAGTCAATATGACTTGCTTGATGACATGGGCATATTCCCCCGATGCAATGACCAGGAGGAGCTTGTTGCAAATCGTATCTCTGATGATGAATACCGTACCCGTGCGAGTTGATCTCCCAGGATTTGGCAAATCTAGGATTTCCCGAGTTATCCTAGATTCTCCTAACTTTTGGGAATTATAGCAATCAAGCTAAAGCTTTACAAATTGGGAGTTCCTAGGAAAATGCGGGAGCCAAATTAACGCCAATTCCAACCCTTCCATAATGTGGCAGTTCCTAGGAGATCCTGAGAGCAGCCTACATTTCCCCAATTACAGCCAGTCTGACATTTTTCATTAATACAAATGAAGATTTGGCACCTCTGATTATGCGGGAGTTCCTAGGAGATTCTTGGAGCAGTTAAAAACTTGGGAAATTATTTTGCGTACAAAACATGCGAACTTAAATAACGGCGTGAGAAACTGATACGTATGTGAAATGTTAACTTATGTGAAACTGAAATTGGACTTGATGTGAAACGAGTGTGTAGTTTTTTTTACGAGGAGAAACGTTTTTTCGCATGATTAAACTTTGCAACCAGATCTGAAAATGCTGTGAATGACTCACTATGACCAAAGCGCGTTTTCTTGAGCAGTGGCTCGGTACTAAAATCTCTAAAATTAGCTGCATGAACATTTAACAAAAAAGAAAAAAGTTGGAATAATTAAATCTTTCTTTGTAGTAATTTTAAATTAAAACAGAATTGCAGCCACATCAAATAATTGTGTTCTGATTGTTGAGCGAGAGGAACCTGGTGTCGAGTGTTCTTCGCTTCCGATTGGTTAACTCGCACTTTTGAAACAGAGGCGGCCAGACACAAACGGTTGGTACGTGCAGTGTAATGCTCGCATGGCATGGCCCCGCGCCTCTCATTCTGGCAATATAAACTTCGTTACAGAATCTGTCGATTATATTATGGTTGGACATTTCTCCCAGCATAATCCTCGAATGATACTACCAAAGAATAAGCGCGGATATACTGACATATAATATGTAAGAGGTGAGTTAGAATTGTTGTTATTCTCAGGTCTAAGTAGTCCGTAAAGTGCTGAGCTTTGAGCTTATATTCCCGACATCATTTGTATAGTCCTTGTATTATAGACGAAAACTATTATAATGGCAGGGACAACAAATCAAGAGAACTACCTAATTCCTGACTTTATTTTGTTTCGTATCAAGGCTTCAGATTGGCGATCAATAATCGGGTCGAACTTATGAGCGGTGATAAATCTCTTTGCAGTAATCAGTAGTCAATAATTGTCTTTTGATCGGTTGTTTATTTATAATCTCGCACCTGAGTGGCGCAAACGGTTGATCTAAAACCTTTTCCAAGTTAGGGGTTACTCGGTTACTCCACTCTTACGTTCAGTCTTCTGTTAAACAACGAGAAAATAACCTTTACTTGTAATACTTGGTGTGTTTTTGTTGTTATAAACACCGGGTCACTGCGGTTCACGCTGCGACGCAAATGGAGTAATCTGTACACGCCGTGCTATGATTTTAAAGTTGGCAAATTTGTAGAGCTATAGAATATTCTTTCCAGTAAAATGTTGTTGAATAATGCCTTCAATGTCTCGCCATAAAATCGAAATTCCTTAGTTACTCTCACGTTGTTGCTAATATTTCACAACAGTATGCCAGCAGACCGGCTAACACGAACTTCCGGTTTAGACATTAATGTGTGAAACTGGAAAGAGAATTTTAGTTTATAACTGAGAATGAGTATTACGAGTATTATTATACATTGTACTCACTATCTCGATTCTGATTGGCTAAAAGCACGCGCTTTACTTGGGAATCACGCACTTTGAGGGTCTCCAAGAATCAGCATGCTGATTCTTGAAGAATCAGCTAGCTGATTCTTGATCCTACGCGCGCAATGCATAATGGGACTAGAGCACTTGAATGTTTTCCCTATCTAACAAGGCGCTTGTGTAAAAGAAATTGCTTGACAGAAAAAAAAAGTATTTTTACTGAATCAATGTATAATAAAACAATTATTGAATTCGTTTTTTGTGATTTCCAGAATAAACAATGTCTCGCCAATGGAATCAGGCTCGGCCTCACGGCCTCGCCTGATTCCACCTGTCTCGACATTGTTTATTCTGGAAATCACAAAAACCTCATCCAATAATTGCTTATTATTATACATTGTACTCACTATCTCGATTCTGATTGGCTAAAAGCGCGCGCTTTACTTTGGGAATCACGCACTTTGAGGGTCTCCAAGAATCAGCATGCTGATTCTTGAAGAATCAGCTAGCTGATTCTTGATCCTACGCGCGCAATGCATAATGGGACTAGAGCACTTGAATGTTTTCCCTATCTAACAAGGCGCTTGTGTAAAAGAAATTGCTTGACAGAAAAAAAAGTATTTTTACTGAATCAATGTATAATAAAACAATTATTGAATTCGTTTTTGTGATTTCCAGAATAAACAATGTCTCGCAAAGTGGAATCAGGCTCGGCCTCACGGCCTCGCCTGATTCCATCTGTCTCGACATTGTTTATTCTGGAAATCACAAAACCTCATCCAATAATTGCTTATAATTTTTAAACTGCGCATCGTTTCTTGTAAAAACGGCAAATAAAGCTCTGTTTAGCTTGATAAAGTAGATGATTTGTAAAGTAATTCAACACAAAGCCAGTGTTGTATTTAGGGAAATGATAAATAGTTTAGACAATGAGTAATTGTTGCTTTAGTAATTGTTGTAGAAACGGAAAAACACGCGCGCGACAAGGATTTGTTTCTTTATGGCCTCGTTAAAGAGAGTAAACAGTTTTAAAAACATTTCACATGGTCATTGTGTGATACTTTTGCTGGGCACAAACAATTTCACATCCCTTTTAGATTTTTTGCGGCACGCAAATAATTTTACATTCGTTTGCATGATGTTTACCAGAAACAGACAGTTTTTTATGTAGTTTTCGCTTGACCAAAACGTAGAAAACCTCGCATCAATTTCACATGTTTTATATGTCGGAGCTCGGGCACCCGCAGGTTCACATCGTCATTTCACAAGACTCGTAAAATACATTTGTGACATACTTATTTTTCCACATCTCCATTTCATATGCAAATTACGCTTTGTCGTTGCCCCTGTTAAAATGGTGGAGAATCTAACAGAATGTGGGAAACTTTCCAAGATTCTCCTGGAGTCTGCCGAGGTCTCCAAAAGTCTGGGAGTATCTGGGAGCCATTCCTGGATACATATATGTTGGAGAAATTAGGAGAACCTGGATAATTCTCCCGGGATTTCCTAAGATATCCTAATCAATCTAAGGGTGTGCTAGAATCTTGGAGTTCCTAGGAGTATCCAGGATCCAAAAATACCGTGAAAATTCACACCTTGACTCCTAGGAAATCCTGGGAGAATCTGGCCTGCCCAAATTTGACCAGGATTATCCAAACCTTCCCAGGAGATCCTAGATTCTCCAAACGCTATCTCGCAGTGGTAGGCTTGTGCGCTCTCTTAATGAAAAGCAAAGGGAGTTTTTTTATCATGTACTGCACTCAATAAAGACTAGTGATGACCCTCTTAGGCTATTTTTATCAGGTGGTGCTGGTGTTGGGAAATCTACTGTTACAAATGCTCTGTATGAAGCACTGCTCAGATATCTCAACAGTGTTGCTGGTGAAAACCCTGATGAGATTAAAGTTCTTAAAACAGCTCCTACAGGAAAGGCAGCTTTTAATATTAAAGGTAATACATTGCATGCAGCCTTCAAGATACCTGCAAATAGGGGATTTCAATACATTGCACTTGATAATGACAGACTTAATACCATGAGGACAAAACTGAGGAAATTAAAAGTGTTGTTTATTGATGAAATATCTATGGTAGGAAGTGGTATGTTCAACTTCTTGAATTTGAGGCTTCAGCAAATAATGGGTACTAAAGAGCCATTCGGAGGCATACATGTCATCACTGTTGGAGACTTGTTCCAATTAAAACCTGTTTTTGACAAATGGATATTCGAAAATTCAAATACTTCTTATGGCACTCTAGCAAGCAACTTGTGGAAAGAGTTTTTTACCCTGTTTGAGTTAACACAGATTATGAGACAAAAAGATGATAAGCAATTCGCACAGTTGTTGAGTCGTCTACGAGAAGAAAAACATTCTAAAAAAGACATTGAAATTTTGAAACAAAGATGTATAGATGCTAACTTACAAGAAAATGATCTTAATAACATAACCCATCTCTACACAACAAATGCTTCAGTAAATGCACATAACAGCAATATATACAACTTATCAAAAGCTGAAAAAAACACAGGTAAAAGCAATAGATATTGTAGTAGGAGACATTGCTGATGATCTGAAAAAGCAAATGAAAGACAAAGTTCCTAATGACCCATCTAAAACAATGGGCTTGTACTCACTTGTTCAAATTACTACTGGTGCAAAATATGACTTGACAACAAATGTGGATGTACCTGATGGTCTCACAAATGGGGCAGAGTGTATAATAGAAGACATAGATTATAGAGTAGAAAATTCTGGCAGACCAAGCATCATATGGGTGTCTTTCTCAGACCCTGTCATAGGCAAAAAAAAAACGTCAAGAAAACTCACATCTTTATCAAAAAACAAATATAGATAGAAACTGGACACCTATATCCACTAAGACCTGCAGCTGCAAAAACAATTCACCGCTGTCAAGGTGATACTTTAGAAGCAGCAGTCATCCAGTTGCTACCAGAGAACACATGCACTATGTAGGATTGAGCCGTGTTAGAAATAGTTCTTCTCTACATATTCTTAATTTAAACGAGAAAAAAATTAAAGTAAGTGAAAAGGTAGCAATTGAGATGGAACGACTAAGAACAGAAGCATGCTTGGTGCCTAGAGTAACACTCACTACTACCTCACCACATACAACAACCATAATATTCCATAATACCAGATCTTTGTATCTGCATATTGAAGATGTTACAAGTAACTACAACATCCAGAAGGCTGATATAAAGATTTTTGTGGAAACTAGACTGTGTTTATCAGACAATGATGATGATTTCTACATTGGGACTTGTAAACCTTGACTATAATCAATCATATACAAGAAGTGCATATGGTTCTGCTATGTATATAGCACCCAATGTCCCTTGTAAACAAAAACCTTACAAATCAAACCTCAACCAAGTAGAAATAACTATAATGGTTACAGACAAACCCATAAAAAAACTTGCACATCATAGGTGTCTACCGATCCAAGAGCCTTGCAAAAATATCAGAACTCACTAATGCTTTAAAGTATCTCCATGAAACAATATTGACCGACTCTACCCCTACTCTCATTTTTGGTGACTTTAATGTCAATTTGCTTGAAGATTCTTCAGAGAAAAAGACCCTTACAAAATTTCTTATTGACGAAAAAGGCTATACACAATTGATAAAGCAACCCACCACTGATTATCACACTTTATTGGACCATATTTATACAAATATACCAGATGCAGTGACAATATCAGGAGTCCTTGAATCATATTACAGCGACCATAAACCCATCTTTGTTTCCTTGAAAAATATCTAAATTAATGCTATGTGATTATTTATTAGTTGCTTGATATATTCTACAAGGGACTGCTTTCAGCTGCTTACTAAGTTGCTTGAACTGAATTCTGAGGTTTGTGACAGTTTATACAACTCCCTCACATAATATGACATTATGACATATTTTCTACCCTATTCACAGAATTTGAGTTATAAAAGTAAATTTGTCTTCTTCTGAAATTCTAGGATAGCTACAGAAGCATATCAAAGACCAAAATAGAATGTTACACCACTCTCTGTATATGATGAATTACCACTGGGCAGAAGCACAACTCTATTGAAATGACCTTTTACTGCAGTCTGAGTAATATATAAAACCAGGTAATCCTAACAAATGCCAAACATCAGTTGACATGCAATCCACAGCTTCTCCTTTCTCCCTTTTTTCCCTATGTCTACAAAACATAGTACAGTTTTGGACTATATTACATCAAAATTCTCAATACTGTATCAAGGCACGTTAAAAAGGACATTTTTATTGCAAGCATTTCAATTATTTTTGCTTAGAAAATTAATCATAGCCTATCTACATCCATTCTTGAACCCAATGCTCGCTGGCTCGTTTCCTTGCTTATGGAGACTCTGGTGACACTCACCATTGACACATGTTCAAGATTTAATACAGTGCCACTACCTTTCAGCGCATGCTCCAAAGCTTAAAATTGTCCAAACAGATATCAGTGCCACCCCTGTAAGCTCTCACTACCGTATGAAAAAAGTCTACATCCGCTGCTAACCTCCAAGAGGTCTGTCAAATACTGTCACACACCCCTTCTCCAGGATTCAGAGGCTCATTCCTATTGGCTCATGATCACTTTATCAATTTTCCTAGCATTTAGAATAGCTGAAAAGTCTACCTTGCACACAAGTAGCCTTCTATAGAGGAGGGAGATTAGTAGCAAATGCTCACACGATAGTATGCTCACACGATAGTCCTTTTGGCCTTAAAGGCCCATCGCCAACCGGGAGCCTTTGCGCCCCGTTTTCTTTTGTTTTCAAATTGACCCATTGTTTTTCGGGTGGTCTGATTGGCTAAGAGTACGCAAAGGCTGTCGGTTGGTGATGGGCCTTTAACTTCTTAATGCAAAGATATTTGTTATTGCCTGACCTGAACACGATTAGTAAGAGCATTTCACAGACGATACTAATACTTTTCCTGGTTAGCAACAATTGTACACAGGCTAATTAATCATTCTTTTCATTTCAGATTATTGACTTCCAAGTGTCATGCTAGACAGCTCATGATGACAGCAAAATAGCTTAAAACTATGGATTATCATGCTGAACAACTGTTATACAAAGCACAAAATACATGATCAGCAGAGTTTAACTAGATGAAGGACTTAATCCAACAGCATATACAGACACAACAAATTCATCACTTGCTATCCCACAATTTCTGATGTCAAAACTCTTGAATCCCAAGTGAAGAAACAATTCAAGCCTTGTACTCAGAGACAAGTGATCATACATTTGAGCACCAAAACCAACTATTCTGCCAACCTCTACATCACAACTAGCAGAAAACAATACTGAAATTTGCATAAATACAATACTAAGAATTATAATTGCTGCTATATCCCAAGGTTCCTGACATCATGGCATAAACTGCTAAAACACAAACAGCTACAGAAAAAAATAAACTAATTTGTCTTGTCCTGAAATGATGATGACAGTGTTGCCAACTTAGTCCATTCACTGAAATCGTAGAATGCAATTTATTGATTCTCACTGCTTACACTATAGCGATTGATAATAAACATAATACATCAAACTCAAACTGTGTCCAGAATTGTATGAAAAGTTTTTATTGTATATTCTCTATTTCACTTGGCAAACCAGATACAACATGCAGCTAGAGTATCCTAGTATTAAGAGAGGCGGTCTGTAAAGATCGAGGAAGGCCGGAAAAACAGATTTTCACATAACTTGTCAAGATAAAGCCCATAAATCGCTGCTTATGCTGATATAAAAATTTTGCCGTTGCGCTGAATATTTTACGAGAAATAACCCGAAGTTTGGAACAAGGTCGAACCTTGGCGAGGCCGTTTCAGCGTGTTTATTTTAAGTTAAAATTCTAGGAAAATACGAATCGTTACGCAAAATCTAACTTGATAAATGATTAAAGCAATCATTGCTGAACATTTTGATGGGTATTTTATTTCCTGAAGTTAATTATTAAATATTTTGAAAATTTACAATATTTTCCATTTTCACGATGGATGTTTTAGAGTCCAATTAAACGGGCTATATCTACCGAAGTCTCTGGCTTTTACCGAAAAATCACCTACAACCTGAAGGAGACATGCCTGGACTACCAAAATGTTAAATAAAATTCGTGGGCACTCTGAATACAGAGTCAGCGGGAAGCAGTTTGTTACCTCTAGTCGCAGGACGGAATTTCAGCGTGATCTAGACACGACGGACGAATCTTGAGTCGAAAACCTCCGAAATATGCATCAGTTCCCGCCGAGTGTACCTCCAAGGTAAATTCAGAAGCAAATGATCCATGCAGAGGTATTTTCCAGTATTTCAAGAGCTCCTTGTGCAGAATTATTATCCAAACAGCATCTTGACCTTTCATTCTTTGGTTTCCACGCACCGGTAAACAAGCCAAATCAAAATGAACATCACACGCTCTCGAAAACACATTCATTTTACAACATCGTTCTTTAAATTCATCTTCCAGTGCTTAGTGAACAGTTTTGGAGCTCAAAGCCAGCTATGTTAGTTGTACAAAGGCATTATTTGGAGCAAGAAGAGTGCACATGCACAGTGTTTGCCGCTTCATTTCGCCCCGGATTGTGACATTTGGAAGCCGTGTGACCTTTTTCCTTCCGGAGGGGGGAGGTGATAAAAAACTAATTGTTACAGTGCGGGAGAATAATTTGAACAATTTTAACCCGTAGATTTTGCGAAATAAATATTTTATAAAAAACATACTATTGTGAAAGCAGCTTCACTAATCCTAGATCCAAATCAATAGCACCTTCGCTAGCTGTCCCGTGCTAATGTCTTGGTTGATTGATTGATAGTGTTCATCTAGCGTTGGTGCGCTTGATACAAAGGCCTTATGCAAGGTTTCTACTAAAACAACACGACTGCTTGTTTTCGATTTTCTGTTGAATCTCGGGTGAAGCCAAAAACGTATCGCAATAACGGTTACGGTTGGCACTATTCTGACTATTGGGAATTACTCACTAAAATATAATAACGTTAGATGCGAGGAGCGAAAGAGCTAATGTGAAACTTTTTAAAACCAAGAAAATAACTTTTAGCAATAATTTGAAGGTAGTATGCTAGTGGGGTAAATGTGGCGGAAAATAAATTGAATTGTATACTAGATTACTCGGTTCTTCAGCGCTTTGCGTGCCTCATTAGATATTTACAAAAAAAAACCTTCTCGTAGTCTGATTGCTAAAATAGAATATTCGAAATCGCTGGGTGTGAAAACTGAACCCACGTCAGCATGTCCTCATCAAACCAAACAATCACAATCACACATGGTCTTCCTGTGGTTGCCTCGACTTCATGATATGTCACGCAATCCTTAAACGCAACAAATTATTGCTTCTTGTAGATTGATCGCGATTGCTCGAAAATATGGCTTTACAGCACCCAATCGAACTTGCTTTGAGCTCCAAAACTGTTCACTAAGCACTGGAAGATGAATTTAAAGAACGATGTTGCAAAATGAAGGTGTTTTCGAGAGCGTGTGATGTTCATTTTGATTTGGCTTGTTTACCGGTGCGTGGAAACCAAATGAAAGGTCAAGATGCTGTTTGGATAATAATTCTGCACAAGGAGCTCTTGAAATACTGGAAAATACCTCTGCATGGATCATTTGCTTCTGAATTTACCTTGGAGGTACACTCGGCGGAACTGATGCATATTTCGGAGGTTTTCGACTCAAGATTCGTCCGTCGTGTCTAGATCACGCTGAAATTCCGTCCTGCGACTAGAGGTAACGAACTGCTTCCCGCTGACTCTGTATTCAGAGTGCCCACGAATTTTATTTAACATTTTGGTAGTCCAGGCATGTCTCCTTCAGGTTGTAGGTGATTTTTTGGTAAAAGCCAGAGACTTCGTTAGATATAGCCCGTTTAATTGGACCCTTAAAACATCCATCGTGAAAATGGAAAATATTGTAAAATTTCAAAAATATTAAATAATTAACTTCAGGAAATAAAATACCAATCAAAATGGTCAGCAATGATTGTTTTTATCATTTCTCAAGTTAGATTTTACGTAACGATTCGCATTTTCCTAGAATTGTCACTTAAAATAAACACGCTGAAACGGCCTCGCCAAGGGCTAAAACCAGTGGTTCGACCTTGTTCCAAACTTCGGGTTATTTCTCGTAAAATATTCAGCGCAAAGTCAAAATTTATATATCAGCGTAATCAGCGATTGATGGGCTTTATCTTGACAAGTTATGTGAAAATCTGTTTTTCCGGCCTTCCTCGATTTTTACAGACTGCCTCTCTTAAGTGTTTTATCAGATAAAACATTAACCGACAATCAAAAATCAGTTCATATATTAATTCCCATAAGCCACTTGAGTGCCAAAATAACTTGCAATTTCCACCAAAATGTTCAAATTCCAACCCCCAAAAAACAATTCTATCTCATTCTAAACTCTGGACAGTATACTGTACTTTTGCACATAAAATCGTTTTGACACTATTATGTTGTAAGCACTGGGCAATAATTCCAAAATACACAATTAAGGTTTTTGGTTCCACTCATTTGCATCAACCTGTAAAACAATTCCTATGTTATGACCCATTCATGATGGCCCCTATACTTCAATCATGCCCCCAACCTTGACATTTTAAAACAACCCTCCCATAGAATCCTGGGAGAAGGGAGGCTGCCTGGCGGGAGTTCCCCTATTTGGGGAAGGGGGTTTTGGGGGAGGGGGTGCTTGTCAGGAACTTTACCCCTAAAACGTACCAAACATGGTGTCGCTAAATTAGTTTTGACAGCTAAAAGGTACCAACAAGACGTATTTTCCCTCATAATGTTCTCTCTTATTGTTTCATGAGGTAAAGTATGTATGACTGAAATTCAGGCTACCAACAGGTGTGATTTGTTCAAATGGACCTCTAACCTATCTGGAAAAAATGCAAGTTTTTTTAATTTTAACCCCTAAAACGTACCAAATGCCTCATCATGGGCAGAAAGGAGCGACATTTGCATGTCACGTGACACGGTCTGGCGCGCTTGATTCAAGTTCGCGCTCTATTACGCATTGTCAAATACAAAGAAAAATGGCCAAAACACTGATATACCTAAAACTAATCCTCAAACTACGGCTACAGACTAGTCATTGGGAATAAACAAAACCCCGCAAACTGTTAACCAAAGATCGAACAGTGATTTTCCCTTTTTGTAACAAGATTGATCCCTTTTTTGAAGTAGGTTTTTTAGGTTGAAGTAGGGGTATTTTTGGCACAAAAACATATGGACTTTGCTCTGATTAGCAATTCACGGCTTAATTTTGCGCGAATTCTTATACAAAAAATAAAACAAACACCCGCAAAATGTGCTTCCATTGTCAAATTGTAATCATACGAATTTTCCTGCAATATGGTTAAATCTTTCTGGTAGGAAATCGAAGATGAAATTTTCCAGCACAGAAGTCGTTTAATTCAACTCCAAAACTAGAATTTTAATTAGGATTCGAATCTACCGCGAGAACTCACTTGGGAATTCGAAACAAAGGGCGCCAAGTTGATAAACCGAATTCCGAATACGCAATACTGTTGTCTCTTGAGTTAAATAATGGAAGCAAAATATGGCTCACAAAGTAAGATCGCTGAAGGAAGGAACCAGACTAGATTCTGCTATCGTAATGCTGCTGCTACCTTACATCTAACCAAACGTTCAAACAGAATGCTTGGATAACGTAGTGAATAATTTCTCTGTGATGTGCAATGAGGAAAGAACGAACAACTGAGTAAAGCGAGTATGGCGTCTTTCGGTAAGCAAAAACGTTTTCACGGGTAATGTTTGTATATAATTCTTTCATTCGATATAAGTTATGCTGTGATCCGTGCTGTTTTAGCGGGACAAGGTGTTTTAGCGGGACAAGTTAAGTTTACAACGAATGTCGTCGTTCTTGTAAACCGATACCATTTTTACATGTATTTTTAGATCTGTATTGCGGTTTTCATTCACGCTACAAAACCCGCAAAGTAAACATGAATATACGTAATCTACGTAATCTTGGTGATAATTTCAAGCTTTCGTGAGATATAAGAAATGTTATGGTCCGTGTCGTATTTTAAAGGATGAGCGAGTTTTAGTTTTCAAGTAATGACGACCTCTGCGATTTCTTCGATGCAAAATTTACATTTAGTGATAGCTCGCGTATTTACAAAGAGCCAATCAGGACACAGTCAGAACAATGCTCTTATAATCAGCGCTGAACTCACTGAGGCACATCCAGCAAAACAAGCTCTCTTTTGTTTGGTAAAACTGTCGCTTTAGACAATAGAATTCTGCGCGATGTTTGAAACAGTAAAAGGTACGACAAGCACCCCCGCCCAAAAAATAGAGGAGTTCCACCTCTGGGGGTAGGGTGTTCCCAAAACGTCTTTACTGCAATGCTCGACCCAGAATCTGGACCCCTTACCCTTTTTATACTTATTTAGAGTACAAAAGGTACCCGTTATTATGTTATACTAAAGCCGAAAAACGTACCCCTTATACCAAACCACCCCTAAGCCGTACATAACTTTTTTAAACCAAAATTACAATTTTCCCTCACTTCTTTGTACAAAGTCCTGCCTGAAAACAATGCAGTCTGCGTATGCCATGTCCAAAACCAACGATATCCCCACATAAGGGGTGGACCATTAGAAATTGGGGGAGGGAGGGTGGCAATTCCCAAAAAAAAATCGAGCAAGGCCAATCCTTCCAAAAAAAAAATCTGGCAGAGATCCAAGCTAGTAAAAAACATGATATAAATTCCGAAAAAAAAATATTGCACAGCCTGATCCCTGAAAAAAATTCATGCACACCAAAATTGCCACCCCCCTCCCCCAATTTCTAATGGTCCACCCCTAAAGCCTCCCCGCGAATAGACGAGCCGGGGAGCTCTGGGTACGAGAATGGCGTATGATGCGCAATGCGTGCGCATAGTTCATGCACCACGAGGTCGAACGTTAGTCGAACGAGGTAAAACTTTGTTTCTCTTGCAAAAGTGAAAGAAGAAATGGCCTTTAGTCATCCCGCTTCGCCTTCTAAGTACGTTGACGTCGAAGGATATATCCACGACGTCTTAGAAGTGAACAACCCCGGGTTTGGCCACAGATACTTTGAATTTAAAATTCAAGAAAAACAACAAGTGAAACGTGTTGTCTGTTTTGAACCAAACAAAATAGAATCTGTTCAAAACCAACAAGCATCAAAGGCTCCCGTTCGATTGCAAAGACTCAGCCCGCAGAAAAGAAAGCACGATGCAGATGTAGATGAGTATAAACTAAATCACTTCTCAAAGGTTCAAGTAATCAAAATCTTTCCTTTCCATGGGCTGATGTTGGGGGAATCAAAGTAGCAACAATTCAGCAAATACTACAGAAGTCTGTGGTTAATGACCTCGTCACGTTCTCCGCAAATGTGATATCCGAAGGAGAAACTAGCACTGTCCTTACACGTGCATCCCGTGAACAAATCGAAAAGTGTGACCTAATAGTCACTGATGGCACTGGAGTCATTAAAACTACCATTTGGGCAGCCACAATTGCTACGGTTGAAGAGGGAAAATCCTATACATTCACGCGACTCAAAGTCTCCGACTTCAATGGGAAGTACGTACATTGTACAATTTCATCTTCACTAGCAGTTTGCGAAACCCAATTCACGATTTCAGACGAGATAAAGGAACAGGCAGAAAAGTTAAAGCCACGAGAGGTAAATACTCGAGACCTGAATGGCAAAATCCTAGCCGCAGATATCACAAAGTTCCACATTTGCATCAACTGCACCTCAAAGATTTCAATCGACAACGATGGTGACAAACAGATGACGAGCTGCAATTCATGTGGACTAATGATGTTAATCTCAACATTGAAGTCTACAATTTCAGCCAACCTGTTACAACATTGACAGCGAATTGAGTGAGCTCACATCTGCCTTAATTTGCGCAACTTTGCTAAGCTTGAACACGATTTCCTTCCAACTGTCAACTTACAAGAAAATCGTTATGTCTATGAAACTTCATGATGAATAGAACAGTAAAACCAGGAATGAATAACTAAAATTTCAACATAATTTCAAGTTATCTTGTTTAAATTGAGCAAAATCACATTGCATTGACATTGGAATGGAAATAACAACCACGCTCAGCAATGAACGTAATGTTTTAAACATTACAAACTGTTGTTTTGCTTAACGTTAGATCATCACGTTGCTATTGACAATGCAACGCCAACCATGTTCTTGAAAGATGACGAGCTGCAATTCATGTGGACTAATGATGTTAATCTCAACATTGAAGTCTACAATTTCGGCCAACCTGTTCATTGCAGACGTAGATGGAAATGAGATCGGCAAATTTTTCTGCCCCTTTCCCACGCTTAATCAGCTGTTCTCATCATTAAAAGAAGCAGAAGGTTACAACATTGACAGCGAATTGAGTGAGCTCACAACTGCCTTGATTTGTGCAACTTTGCTTAGCTTGAAAACCATTTCCTTCCAACTGTCCACTTACAAGAAAATGATTATCTCTATGAAACTCCATACGAGAATGAATAACCAAAGTTTAAACATAATTCCATCTTATCTTGTTCAAATTGACCAAAATCACATTTCAGTGGGATGGAAATGACAACCATGCTAAGCATTGAACATACTGTTTTCATTTTACAAACTGTTATGTATGTTTTCGTTGATGTTAGATCATGTTTCTATTGTTTGACCTTACAACAGCTTACCTCAGAGGTCAACCATATTCCTGAAATGTAAGATAGCAATATCCAACAGATAAAGGGTGCACCATTGATCTTTGAGCGCATGAGGGTTCACAGATTTTGAAAAAAAATACCTGCCCAGCCCCAATGGCAGAAAAACATTCCTACAAAGCATTGTAATAAATATCATACACCATCAAGGAGAAGTTAAAAAAATCTTGCACCAACCAGCTCTTCTACAACCCCCAACATTTCAAGAACAAATCTTGCAGTATTGCCTTAGAGAAAGACCTTAACATCAAGAGTTGATGAATGTGAAAAAAGAAAGAAGGTCACATATTATTCAGCTAAAACTGAAAATTAACAGAGCAAAACAATCGTTTGAGCTATAAATGCAACAAACATTTTTTTTAAAGTGTTCTCACGTTTCTTGACTCTTGTTAATAATGATGTTGCAATTTGTAAGAAAACAGCCTGTGAATGTTAACATGTTTTAAATAAACCTTGTTGCCTTTAAAGAACTCTTGAAATCTTTTATTTTCCATACAGTACTTTTTATCATGTAGATTAACAGAAGAACTGCAGTATTTCCATGTTCTTAGGCTAATTTCGAACAAACAAGTTTCAAGGGGGTACAAAGTCAACTACCTCAATAGCGCTATTCACTGTTTATCAACATTGCCATTCTAATGCTAATGTGCCAACCACAGATTGAATAGCGTCCTTTGTTCTGTGAACCAATTAACCCCTGGTTGACATATCAACAACAATGGATGACGTCAGTGTAAACAGCACTAAAGCAGCAGTACACAAACATTACAATCCAATCAGGGACATTCACAATTCCATCATTAGAAGCCCATAGCAGCGGATCAAGGATTTAAAAAAGGGGCGTGGATAGGACAAGGTGGATCAGTTTTTAGGGGGAGGAGCTTAGAGTTAGGACAAAAAACGCCCTTACAAAAAAGGCCATGAAAACCTTTTCCTGCATTCTGCCCCTAAACTATCTAATACATGACCTTGACACGTTATTTATTATATTTTAAAAAAGTGATGGACTCTACTTTTTTTTACTCAAAAATGGGGTGGATATCCACCAATCCAACCCCCCTGTATCCGCCCCTGGCCCAAGGGGAATCCCATATGTCGTAGGCAAAATACAATTTCAACCCTAAAAGATACCAATCTAGGTGTTGTAAACCAGAAATGTAATTCCTCAGCATACCATTTTCAACACTACTCGCAAATTCCACCAACGATCACACAAGAAACAATCGCTGTGAATACAGCCTACTAATTAGCAGCATCTCCCACTTTTGCCACAAACCCTAAAAGATACCATTTTATGGCAAAATTCGCCTTTTTCATATTCTAAAAGATACCTGGAACCCGGATTTTAACCCCTAAAGGATACAACGAGAACCCTAGGGCAAAAACCTGCTTGCCCCCCCAGCAAATACAAAGAATGACCAAGGCTTTGCCCCCCCCCCAAGACAAATTTCTTGCTACCTCCTTGCACCCCCGCCCTACTACATATGAGAGTCCCCCTTCCAACCATTCACAATGTCCTAGGGGGTCTATAATCGATTCCCTCAATAGAGAGAGAGATAAAGAAGAGACAATCAAAGCAGAGTCAACAGCAATTCCCTCAATAGCTGAGCTTATTGTGGAACATTTCCAAGGGGGCTTACGTACGCACGTACTCATCCAAGGGGGATACTCCATATTATAGTTCAAAGCGGACTATCTAAAGGGCTCCCTCAATACATTGGGGTGCCTGGATAACAACATCTACCAAGCATTTAGGTAACATGAAGCCGTCTTCGACTGCATTATTGTAAAGGAACGAATACAATATTTCAGTTACACCCTCTATATTCAAATTCATGAATGAGTTGGCTCACAGAGCCCTTTGATTCTGATATGTAAGTTATTTTTAAGAAGGTTAGCTCCAGTTGCTGGGAATTTAGTCTTTTTTTAAGGTTACTGAGAACCTTCGCGCACGTGTTCGAAAAAAAAGTCATACACGTCCTTAGTTTAACCAAAACATATCAACCTATATATCGTTGGAAAGCTTATAGAATGGACTAGCGAACTATGGCAAAAAGAATTATTTTTTTTCATAATAAGAATTTTTTTTAAGGTTTTATTAAAAATTCGGGTGTGAGAGTTTCAAGAGATAACGCTGACGAACTGCTAGACCTTGACTCCCAAGTAACACATTGTTTTAATCCTTAAAGGTGTTTCTCAAAAACCGTGTCTGCGTTTTTTAAAATTTTGCTTTGTTCAAAAGTTATCGAACTTTTAAATTTCGAAGGTCAAATTTTGTAAACTTTTCACGCTCTAAAAATTTAAAAAATTCATAACTGTTGAACTAAACAAAATTTAAAAAATCGCAGACACGGTTTTTGAGAAACACCTTTAAGGATTTAAACAATGTGTTACTTGGGAGTCATGGTCCAGCAGTTCGACAGCGTTAGCTCGTGAAAATAGCACACCAAAATATTTAATCAATGCTTTAAAAAAAATTGCAGGTATCAATAAGTTATTTCTTTTTGCCATAGCCCGCTAGTCCATTCTATAAGCTTTCAAACGATATATAGGTTGACATATTTGGGTTAAACTAAGGACGTGTATGATTTCTTTTTTCGAACAACGTGCGCGAAGGTTCTCAGTAACCTTAAGAAAAAAGACTTTGCCGTGACTTGCACACTGAGGGCGTTGGCTTTGCTGTCTAGACTGATGTCGCGACGCATTAGCCAACGCCCTTAGTGGGCAAGTCTGGGCGACGACTTTTCAAATGTGTCATTTTGAAATCCACGTGGAAATTTCGCCAAAGTTATACAAAGAAAATTCTCGGTATTTTAGACAGAAACAAATGATATAAAGTTAGAAAATCCTGCAGAGAAGTTAGCAGCTGGAAATGCGGTCATTGCTTTATCGAGTTTAGACTCGGGGTATTAGACTGCTCTCCTAGTAAACAAGTATCAGCAGGCAAACAACTATGTGAAATGCATAAAAGAGTGTTAAAATAAAATTAAACAAATTGTGAATTGTATGTGGTTTTAGTAAACTTACCTTTAGTCGCATCTGAAGGCATTATCTTTAAAAACTTGTTGTTCAAGAGCATGACCTTCGTACCGACTTCATTCTCTACCAACATGGCAACATGATCGACGTTTGCTGTGGCCTCTGAAAGTGTAACGGGGATTTGGAGGACCGGTTTCGGCTTGCCATCTTGTACCTCGCAAACTATCACACTTTTGCGCCATGTTTCTGTTGTCTGCCGGGAACCTTTTATAGCAAACCCAGGACGTACGGGAAGCTGCGGTATTGTCGAACTTGTTCCGGCCTTGCTAACCCCAGGAGGAGGAAACAGCGCTTTCCTGTTGAATGCAGCAGGTACAGGTGGCAAGGGAGAAACGGGACTTGGAGCCGGGCTGCTGTTTCCAGGGCCAGGATCGATGTTAGAGGGCGTCCCAAACACTTCGTAAATAGCGTACGAGCGAATGTCCTCTTCTGGGAGGATGTTATTTTTATCAGGAACGATTACGTCCTCGCCATCCCCAATCAAATAGACACCACTGGGCTCTAGCTTGAAAACTCTGCATAGAATGCTTAGAGTGCTAGAATTTAACTTCACTTTGAGGGATTTCTCCCCTTTCTAAACCCTGATAAACTTTGCCTCCATGTTTCAAGTCAGTAGGCACACGACTGACTGATTGTTTTAAATTTCTTGCAAGCGTGCAAGGGAAAATTTCACTGACCAATCAGAGAACAGGGATACCGTGGGAACGGTCATCACTGATTGGTTGTAGAATATTTCAAGACAAACTTTTATAATTTTCCCACGGTCACGAAAACTCTACGATTTTTGTACGGTCGATGTGCGAGTGCATATCGATCGATCATTCATATATCAATGGGCTCGAGCTAATTTAAAGTATTGAAAAACTAAAAAAAGCAATGCGAAAGGAAAAAAAAAAAAAACAAACTGATTCGAAAGATGAAAAATCCCAGTTTTCAAATTTATTCTGGAATTTGATATGTATAGTGGCAATTCGAAACATCAAAAAACGTTGATTTTTCATTTTTCAATTTTTCGAAATATATTGAAAATGGAATGGACGCGATGTGCCACGGATCAAATGGTTACCGTTTTCCCATGAATGGATTCTCACTTACAAAAGACATTTTCGATCAAAATAAGGGTTTTGTGCAAAACCCAGAAATGGTTACTGTTTTCCCGTGAATGGATTATCGCTTACAAAAAAACCTTTTCAATCCAAATATGGATTTTACGCAAAACCCATAAATGGTTACCGTTTTCCCATGAATGGATTATCGCTTACTAAAACCATTTTCGATCCAAATTTGGATTTTACGCAAAACCCGTAAATGGTTCCGTTTTCCCATGAATGGATTATCTTAAATGGTGGCGAGCTCTTTTTGCGCCGTGCTCGTTTTGCTGAAGGGTTAATATATAGATTTAGCCACTGGCTAAAAGCGGAGCTCCCGGTTACATATTTGATATGTATACAGTATTTTCTTTGGTGTTTTGTTACAATAACATGCATAAAGGTATATGTACAAATAAGCTTGGCCTGTCGAAGTAAGGTAAAGAACCCCCTTCAGAAAAAATAGAAAAATAGAGTACAATTACGTACCCCTCCCAATGGAAAGATTCTAACTTTAGTGCAATAAAGAGATAAGTAAATATTTGTCGCAAGTCTTTTTAATTGAAATCACAACACATGTACCATTTATTACATGTGCAGTGTATTTTTCCTAAAATTAATGTGTCATTCAAGAAAATACCAATACCCACCATTTAATGTGAAGAGAAATTCAGAAATAAATGCCTGCCAATTTTAGTCTTTTTATTCATACCTTTTAAAATTTATTGCAAATTCCGCTGAACCAGAAGACCTTTTTTTCGGGGGAGGGGGGGGGCTCAGAGGGGAGGGGCACCCTTGAACAAAATTTATTCTGTCTTGGTATTTAGTAATCATAACACATGGACGGCAGAGCTGAGGGAGGGAGGGGGCTTCAAGCAGCCCCTCCATTTTTCAGCAGATTTTCAATTTTTCATCTCCCCATCCCTCACCCACCCTGGATTCCAAAGGAAAATAGCTGAGTATTTGTATGAAATTCCTCCACTGTAAATGTCCACAAGTCCTCTTTTTTTGTCAGTCTGTCCCAGTTTAGAACAGCCTTCCTCAATGCATTTTTCCAGACACCCCTTCTTTGCCTTTGTTTCCTATCAAGCCTCCCTGGCAAGCTAATTCGGTAATGGCAGTTCTACGACATCTGCATGCGATAACTATTCCCCCCCCCCCCCCCTAGAGTTGAATATTCAATTCATTTCCATTATTGATTTCATTATTCAATCCCAAAATGCAATTTTCAATTCAATATTGAATTTTTTTAAATCTAAATAATTACTCTGGGTGAACAATTTCTTATTCAGAAGTCAAAATTTGCACATTTAACATTTTTAATATTCAATTGAAAAATGCATTTTTGGATTGAATAATGAAATCAATAATGGAACAATGAATTATATTGGACTCTAGGGGGACTTGCTTCATGTCTTTTGACTGTAATAAAAACAAATTTCATTGTTGTACGCTGGCACATTGTCGTCAACCACCCATTGCCAGATTAGCTTGCTAGTGACAATTGATTAATTAAATTAAAGTTAAAGTTAAAGAAAATTGCTCAAGAATTTCGAATCCCTTCCTTATACTTCTGGAACCACACATTTTATTGAACAAAAAGAAATGTAAAGTTTGCCTATTAAAAACTTAACCCTACAACATAAACTCACTTTGCGCTACAACTCAGGATTGATTTGTCTTTGATTAAATTCTCCACTTGCCTGTAATATGACCGTGAAGCACACCCTATCATAACCAGAAAATATCTCGGGAACCTACAAATTAAATCAAGCATTCAACAGTTAGCTTATCTCCTCAGTCAGTTAGTCTCCTCAGTTATCTCCTCGAAATTCTAAGAATTACAGGTTAGTAAATTTAAAAAAATACTGTACCTTTGCCAAAATCAGAAGTCTGATGGCGTTTGGAAATTGCGTTCCATAGTTTTTTCTGCTGACCAAAGTTCGATCACGTTCAATTCAAGATGGCTACCTTGGCATAAATTCTCCCAAGTAGAAATACCACATAGCTATGGCAACGGAAGTAAAATCACTGTCAAACTGAAAATCACTTAAAAAGTGAGACGGTATTTCACTAGGAATCCTCAAACAAACAACAAAACGATCGTAAGCCAGCCGCCGGGGCGCGAAAAAACTGAATGAAAATTTGCGGTAGTTGTGAAATGCCACTTTTAAACTTTTCAAGGTAAAACCTTTGATTTTTAAAGCTAAAACAACGAGCGAAGTTAGACGAAGTTAAACATGGCAAGGACATACCTTAAGAATGCTTTTCTTTATGTTTCACTTCACGGCACGACCACAGTCTTCCGAGTTTTGACCTTCCCTCTCCGGTTAATTAAGTTTTATCTTGCGCTTTCGTTCAATCTTTCCTTCGGAGACTCCGAGAAATATTCTGGACATTTTTTTCCGTAGTTTTAGTCTCTGCCGTAGTTTAAACCTCAATCCTCCTGCTGAAAACATTAATTTCCCGTTCTCTCTCGATCGGGCAGTCGTGTTTGTCTTCCGACTTGTCATTCCCGCTGTATTTCTCCCTCATTCTCCATCCTTCGCTTATCAAGGTTTTCCTCGTGAAACTCCCGTGTTCATCGACATATAAACCTCACATGGACGCGTGCGCGTTGTATTTTCCCGCCACTCACGAATTTGTACATTGGTTTGCCTGTGTAGGGGCGCGCAGACGGACACGCAGACACGGACGCGCCAGCGATACCCAAATGGGAATACCGCTGAACCATGAAAAATGAAGTCGATCGTATACCTGAGTTCTGCTTTGACCTATTGTATTCTTCCTGCGATACCTATGGTGCTCCGCTCTGCGGCCTTCGGCCGCTAAGGAGCTCCGCTATAAGATCAAACAATCAAACGTGGGTATGGAGATTTCTGGCCACACACTTTGTGACGTTTTATTTTCGAATCCAAGTAAAATTACAAAGATAAAATTAAGATGGGGTAAGGAAAAACGCCACCTTCTTACAAACAAATCGTAATAGTTCTGGCTTGCATGCAACCTATCTTCAATACCTAGCTAAGGACTTAATCAGGCCGGAGTTGGGGAGGCGGTGGGAAAAACTTGATTTGTCCGTAAGGAATCACTTACAAAAAACATTTTCGATCCAAATATGGGTTTTGCGTAAAACCCATGAATGGCTATGGCCTGCCATTCGTAAAAAAATTCAGAGATTTCAAAAAAATTCTGAAACACATAATTTCCCATTCGAAAACAGTCCCCCTTTCGAAAAAATTCCGAAACACATCGGAGTATTTTCGATTTCCAAAATCGGAATTACTGTGATTTCTGAAATTCCGAAATAATTCCGATATCACCGCATGCGCAGAATCGGTTTGCATGGTCACAGCCAACACACATTGTTTCTCAACCGGGCGAGTAAAAAGTTTGTCATACGCGTTTGGCGCTGAGTAATTTAAGTGTTTTGAAGTGATTTCTGCTCATAGTTTTTTTTTTAAGCCAATATTTCGATGCCTGAGATTTCAAGAAAGTCAATAACCTTGTCGTCACTCGCTTTCTGGTTGGCCCGGTTGACGTAGTCGCACATTTAAGTTCATTACTGTAAAGTAATGGCGTATAGATTGACTTTACATACATATGTAGATTTATATGTTTTATTTTATTGTATCCGAATAACAGGTGTTATATTTATTTTATCCGAATAACAAGTGCTACAGTGTTATCTGAAATAGCACTATAACGTCTCAGAAATACGACTTATGAATAAAAGACACGGCAGATTTAATATTAATTATAGTAAAAAAAACGAAATGTACAAAATATTGTAAAATTGGACATTTTTAGGGACCGGTCATTATTTATCGCCTGGAGAGGGGGGGGGGGGGGGGGATTTTGGGTAATACAAAGTCAAAATGCAGTGATCCTCCCTCTATAAGTACAATGATTAAAGTGATCCCCCTCAAAACAGTTAAACGTTTTCGTGATCCCCCCGCCCCCTATTTGACCTAGTAGAAGACAATTTACAGATAGAGGGGATCGCATTTTCCTTTCGTTTCGCGCGAAGCGCCCCCGAATTTTAATAAACGCATTATTTCATCAAGCCTCAGAGAAAGTGTAGATGAACAGTCCGTTTTTTTATGTATATTAAACAAATCCTGCGCGCCGAAATGACGAAATAATCATTTTCCTTTTGCTTGAAGCGCAAAATCTACGTAATCTTGGTGATAATTTCAAGCTTTCGTGAGATATAAGAAATGTTATGGTCCGTGTCGTATTTTAAAGGATGAGCGAGTTTTAGTTTTCAAGTAATGACGACCTCTGCGATTTCTTCGATGCAAAATTTACATTTAGTGATAGCTCGCGTATTTACAAAGAGCCAATCAGGACACAGTCAGAACAATGCTCTTATAATCAGCGCTGAACTCACTGAGGCACATCCAGCAAAACAAGCTCTCTTTTGTTTGGTAAAACTGTCGCTTTAGACAATAGAATTCTGCGCGATGTTTGAAACAGTAAAAGGTACGACAAGCACCCCCGCCCAAAAAATAGAGGAGTTCCACCTCTGGGGGTAAGGTGTTCCCACAACGTCTTTACTGCAATGCTCGACCCAGAATCTGGACCCCTTACCCTTTTTATACTTATTTTAGAGTACAAAAGGTACCCGTTATTATGTTATACTAAAGCCGAAAAACGTACCCCTTATACCAAACCACCCCTAAGCCATACATAACTTTTTTAAACCAAAATTACAATTTTCCCTCACTTCTTTGTACAAAGTCCTGCCTGAAAACAATGCAGTCTGCGTATGCCATGTCCAAAACCAACGATATCCCCACATAAGGGGTGGACCATTAGAAATTGGGGGAGGGAGGGTGGCAATTCCCAAAAAAAAATCGAGCAAGGCCAATCCTTCCAAAAAAAAAATCTGGCAGAGATCCAAGCTAGTAAAAAACATGATATAAATTCCGAAAAAAAATTATTGCACAGCCTGATCCCTGAAAAAAAATTCATGCACAACAAAATTGCCACCCCCCCCCCCCCCCCCCCCAATTTCTAATGGTCCACCCCTAAAGCCTCCCCGCGAATAGACGAGCCGGGGAGCTCTGGGTACGAGAATGGCGTATGATGCGCAATGCGTGCGCATAGTTCATGCACCACGAGGTCGAACGTTGTCGAACGAGGTAAAACTTTGTTTCTCTTGCAAAAGTGAAAGAAGAAATGGCCTTTAGTCATCCCGCTTCGCCTTCTAAGTACGTTGACGTCGAAGGATATATCCACGACGTCTTAGAAGTGAACAACCCCGGGTTTGGCCACAGATACTTTGAATTTAAAATTCAAGAAAAACAACAAGTGAAACGTGTTGTCTGTTTTGAACCAAACAAAATAGAATCTGTTCAAAACCAACAAGCATCAAAGGCTCCCGTTCGATTGCAAAGACTCAGCCCGCAGAAAAGAAAGCACGATGCAGATGTAGATGAGTATAAACTAAATCACTTCTCAAAGGTTCAAGTAATCAAAAATCTTTCCTTTCCATGGGCTGATGTTGGGGGAATCAAAGTAACAACAATTCAGCAAATACTACAGAAGTCTGTGGTTAATGACCTCGTCACGTTCTCCGCAAATGTGATATCCGAAGGAGAAACTAGCACTGTCCTTACACGTGCATCCCGTGAACAAATCGAAAAGTGTGACCTAATAGTCACTGATGGCACTGGAGTCATTAAAACTACCATTTGGGCAGCCACAATTGCTACGGTTGAAGAGGGAAAATCCTATACATTCACGCGACTCAAAGTCTCCGACTTCAATGGGAAGTACGTACATTGTACAATTTCATCTTCACTAGCAGTTTGCGAAACCCAATTCTCATACTCATTAATTATTCACGAGGATATCAGCCAATTGCAAGAGCGAAAATTGGGTCACGTGATGATACTGGAAACCCGGTCCAGTACAATCTAAAAGCCGGGGAGGGTATTGAAATCAGCAGGGAAGAGCTGGGGCCTAATTAATTCTTTTCCAGTTGCTCAGGGACGCCTATTCCCTGAACTGATTTAATTTTGTTCCAGTTCCTTTGGGATGTCCCTTAGGTACTAGAACAAAATTAAATCAGTTCAGGGAAAAGGTGTCCCTGAAGAACTGGAAAAGAATCAATCTCTGTAAGTGAAAAAGTTCAACACAACAAACAACAACATAGACTTTATTTGATGCGTTTTGCATCCAAAGTACAGTAAATTATAAAGACAGCGTACTGTTTTACAAATTGATAAATGTTCACATTGCAATAATTCCATTAATGTTAATTGGCCAATCGCGCGTAATTCCAACTGCGAGCAGATGACTTTTCAGGCACGCCATACTCGTTTAGTAACTATTTCATCTAACCTGAAAACAGGCAAAACTGCCTCATTGCCAACATCAAGAACACGTCTCAAACCTGCAAAACTAATAAAAAATACGCATATCAGTGAAAAGAATAAGCTTCTATTTTCCACCCACCGACGCATTTCTATCGAACCGGTCAGAGTCCGAACCCGGTTTCTCAATAAACACTAGCCTGCTAGCCGGCTCTCCAGTGGGTTTTTTCGGATATTCGTTTTTTTGGCGCGTGGGAATCGTAACGAATTCTTCTCTGGAAAACCCACTGGAGAGCCGGCTCGCAGGCTAAATAAACACCAGCTCTTACATTTCATGCCTACGCGACTCTCGTTCTCCTTTAGGGTTACAAAATATGGGTTTTGCTGGCTCGTTCTGTGTAAAGCTGACCGGAGCACAGTAGACGCAATTCAATAGAGACAAAAGACCGCAATTTTTAAAGAAAAGCTGATGCCTGAGATCTCAAGAAATTGAATATCCTTTGTTCTGTACTACGTTTCTGATTGACTACATTCTTACAAAATGGCCCGATTGGCGTAGTCCCACAGTAATTATTTTGACGACAAGTTGCATAATGGTCTTGTTGATATTGTACTGACTATATATAAATTGTATTCCAAAATGACAGTAGAAATTATGTTGCATAGAAAATACATAAAGAGCAATTCAGCAAAAGTTGTGCATTTATTGTGTATTTGCTAAAAAATTACAGACATGACTAGGAAATATGCAACACTCCCAGTAATACAGAAATATATGTTGCTTTTGAACTTTCAGCAAAAGTAACTAACCTGGCAATTTACAAACTAGACCAAGGTCTTGTCCAAATACATGTGAAACTGTATGACAATAGGCCATTTGCACTAACCAGGTCACGTGACCCCAACTACCTCTTAAAAGATGTTTTGTCAAAAACAATTCCAGAAATACAAAGAAACAATTGTTGTTATATAGCGAGTGCTCACTCCAACCGAGCGCGCGCTCTTATTGGCTAAATCAAGGTCACGTGGTGAAGTACAAATCAAATATTCCCCGATCAGTCAATATTTCGAAAAATTATTGACTGGTCGGGGAATATTGCTTTCGCGCGTCGCGTTTGAGAGCGGGAAAATTAGAAGTTTATTGTAAACACGCGTGTCTCTTTAAAAACCTTTGCTAATAAGCTGATAAGTTTTTGCTAATGCAAGAAAATTGTGGGATTTTAGGATTGTTTTTATTTTACACGATGCAGTCGCGCACACACTTTGTAACTTCTCTTTCGTTCTTGAAATACATTTGTTTTGATTTAATAATTGCAGTTTATTTTTTGCTATATAACAAAACACTAGACAACATGATTTTTGAGACATAAAGCTATCCTGGTTCTGCTCTAACCTTAGATGGTGTAGTAAAATAAGTAAAAATCTTGTATATCTCTTGAACCAAGAGAGCTATCAACGTCAAATAAACAACATTCTTCCTTTTTTTGAATGAGCGATCAAATAAGCCATTAATATATAGATTTAGGCACTGCCTAAAAGCGGAGCTCCCAATCATTGAATCAAATATGTAATGTTATGGTATCAAAAATAATTTTAATAGGTTTAGAACAATTTTATTTGGCAATCTGATGGTGTTCTGTTTCTCATTTCCAAATACAATAATCAACTTCTGCCACTAAACATCCTTTGAAACATTTAATTGACCCCCCCCTTGAGCTACAGTATAAATTTTGAGGCCCTGTCTTTTCTTACCACCCCACTGATATAAATAATGGGTATTTCCAGAAAAAATGTGTGCCCTGGGGATGGGCAGCACTAGTTGTTGACCCCCCTGTGCATCCAGTATTTCCAAAATGTGTTACCCCCATGCATATAGAATGTGTTACCCCCATGCATATAGAATGCCTGAGAGGTTAAACTAGCTTACAGCTTTGAATACCCCCCCCCCCCCCCTCCCCCATGCAGGCAGAATTCCAAGTTTAAGCCCCCCTCCCATTTAGAATTTCTAAATGCCGCCCGTCCCCGTCCGTTGGAACTAAGTTCTCAGGCCTGCATTGTTTGAGTCACCGGATT
This sequence comes from Scolanthus callimorphus, assembly GCA_033964015.1. NCBI lineage: Eukaryota > Metazoa > Cnidaria > Anthozoa > Actiniaria > Edwardsiidae > Scolanthus > Scolanthus callimorphus. The sequence goes on from CM066911.1 coordinate 3,460,572, forward strand.
ACAATTGGAGGCTCTAACCATGTAGGAATTATATTATTTAGGCTGCATTCATTATGTATGTTGGGGGTGTCAAGCAGTAGGCTGAAAAGTCCGGTGTCCAAAGTACATAATTCCATATTAATCATATTGTAGGGGGTCTCAAATTTTGTGAAAAATAATATTATGCAAAAGGAACAACCTGAATGTAAATCTGTTCGGAACTTGTGAATGTCCTGCCATCTCCCTATAAACAGTGCTCTTATCCAGCAGTGACTTTGATCCACGAATCGAATTGTTTTAACAACTTGCCGCCATTGACTCTCCAAACAAATTAATTCTCAAAGTATGACCTTCTTGACTCACGCTACTGCCGTAATGTACAAATGTAGAGTCTCGCAGTTAGTTTTACCTTTCGACAAAATTCTGTCCCATTATAAATTCCACTGTTTTGTGAAAGAAAGGGCGAATAAATGGCCAGGTAACAATCTCTGCCGCCATTAGCAGGATTGGCGCTGGAATATTGGCGCTGAAAAGTTTAAGCCTTCTTGTCAGATAACAGGAGATTTCTTCAGACACTCGTAGTCCCTGGCTTTTGTAAACATACTTTTCAGTAGAACAGTTCTGCAGTCGCTTGGAAGAATGTCTTTCGATCAAAAGACTCTTGATATATTTTCAAGCAGATTGCTCGAGAATTCACCAATATTGAACAACCTCCTATCCCCCCCGACAACTCACCCCTCCCTCCCCCCGTCAATCGACCGGCGGCGCCACCCCGACAAATCACCCCTCCCCCCGTCACTCGACCGGCGGCGCATGTTGTGACGTCACGCCTGTGACGTCAGGCTTCAGGAAGCACACACGCTCGCTCGACGTTCAAAATTCAGTCGTACCCCTTTGCGCCCATTCCCGCCTGTGATACTTTGGGTACCCTGTGGATATCATACATGCGCTACATTTCCCATCGTTGGGACGCTAAGGAGCTCCGCTAAAATTTCTGCCTTGAGTGGCTCTTTAAGCTATCTATTGGCTTCCTTGCCTAGAATGTTTAAACTTTCTGATTCAAGAAAATTGACATACAATTTCCTTGAATAAAATTGCCAATTAAAGTTTTGGTTTACCAATAAAAAAATTCTATACTATCTGTTTTTGAAATACTAAATCCCTTCTAGGGCTCTTTGGATACTGTAAAAGTTACAGTGTATCATATAGCAGAGTGAAGGTCAACTACTAATAACTACTTACTGCACGCTGCTTTGCCTTCTTCTAGCCTCAATTATATACTCTCTTACTTGCAAATAGATCGTGATGCCATAGTTACCATCTTCAAGAAGTGGATTGAATGAAATTAATGCATCAACATACTCTTGTGCAAGGGTGAAGTTGACTGGAGGCACAATCACCCCAGTGATGTCGTTATCAGCAGTGTCTGGAGGAGGTGTTGATGGGTCATCTCCATATAGCTCAGGATTACTCAAGACTGATTGGTCAAACACTTCTCTAACACCTGAATTAGGGGAGTTGAAGTTTGCCAACATTCCAGAAGACCACAGCTGTCTTGGCGTTCGATTGTTCTCAGTTGAAATGGAGTGTACATTGAACCGCTGGACAAAACGATCAAGATGCCTCTGAATTCTTGGTATGAACACATAATGCAGAGCATACACATCAACATCAGCATCAGGGTTTAGCAGCAAATGAAGTTCCATGAACAAAAATAAAGATGAAAACAAGCCAATGACACTTTCACCAACGTCCCTCCAAAGCCTTTCGATCCTAGTGTTTCTCACGCTTGGCCTTGTAAAGAAACTGCCCCTGTTAGCCCCTCTGTAGTAAATCATATAATCCCCCACAGCAATGTTCTCTCCGCCATTGTCTGCTCGCACTCTGGAAGGGTGTCCCCATTCACTGGTCACTTGCTGGAATCCTTCCAAAACAGTGGTTGCTCTGTTATTATTACTTATTCTGAGATAAACAATAACCCGCGAAAAACCATCTATGCCTCCATGAATGCACAGGCGCCATCTAATGAGCTTCATGTTGGAGTCAATGTGCCATAGAAAATTTGGATTTGGCACAGAGTAAGACCGCCTCACAATCCTTTGAGCCCATCTATTTGCCCTATTGATAGGGTCTACCCTGATGATGGACTCCCTTATTCTCCACCTTTGGATATAAATTCCCCTTTGCCTTAGCCCTGCTATAACATTTGTTTCGCCTGTTCTTGGAAATGCTCTCAGTTCCTCTTATACAAGTTCATCAAGTTCATTGTTTCCAATAGAAGAGAAACCCTCAAAGGAGAGAGAGAATCCTAAATCCCTCCTTCTGTTGTAAATCGTTTGTCTTGATACACCAAGATCCCTTGCAATTTGAGACCAGCTGTTATACTCACTTCGTAAACAAGACAGCTGGCCTGCAGAGAGCTGAAAACGTGGCCTTCCCCGATTCCCATGTCTTTCCACCTGTGGGCGGTAGGCATACCCATCCATAACTGGAAGGGAGCACATGCGCTCATACAGCCTTCTGAGATTATCCCGAAGTTGTTGCATTTGATTTAGCTGTGGATGGCCTTCGGATTGGTGTAGAAAAATCACAATGTGCACCAAGTGCTGCAAAGCACTTAGTACACGGTTGGCGAAAAATTCACACCTTGCCCTGTCCTGCCGTATGTTTTCAAATTCACTCTCTATTTCATGGAGCACAGTGTTAATTGATGAGATGAATTGCTCAAGACCATCATCATCACAATGAGCCCTGAAAGGAGACAACATTTAATTTAAAAATAGTTCATATGTGAAAATTAATCTGCTTGAGTCTACTGTAGCTCCTAGTCATGTTGCATCAATGTGCCTCTAGTCCTTTGGCATTATAAGCAATTATCGGATGAGGTTTTTGCGATCTCCAGAATAAACAATGTCGAGACAGTTGAAATCAGGCGAGGCTGTGAGGCAAAGCCTGATTCCACTTGGCGAGACATTGTTTATTCTGAAGATCACAAAAACCGAATTCAATAATTGTTTTATTATACATTGATTACCAGTAAAAATACTTTTATTTCTGTCAAGCAATTTATTTTACACAAGCGCCTATCTCGGTTCTGATTGGCTAAGAGTACGCAGCGAAAACATGTTGGCGCGCAGTGCCTGACATCATTGATGCACTCTAATGACGTCATAACGCAAGCCAATAGGTTTGGCCGCCATCTTGGTTTTCATTTTGGAAGAGAAAGCCAGTTTTGCCAATATTCTCGTCGAATCTGTTATGATTTTTGCCACGAGATCATTGCTCAGGATATCTAAACATCAACTATGGCTATTTGAATTGAATACAAAAAGGAAAATACCAATGGATGTAAGATGAAGTTGAAAAACCGTGTCGCCGTGCACAACCTCATCGTTGACTTCGTTTAGCTAGGTAAGAATTATTGGTTGCTGAATAATAAAACAATTATTGAATTCGGTTTTCGCATGATAGTGAGATTTGTCAACGCCTCGAGTTAGTGTTATCCGCCTCAGTTTCGCTTCGGCAGATAACACAAACCTCGGCGTTGCCAAATCTCACTATCATGCTCAACCTCATCCAATAAGTATTAATAATTTGTCCCGTGTAAGTAAGTTGCCATGTGCAATAATTGTTGCCATGGAAAAAAAGTAGCTTAATAACTTAGCTGCAAGGTTTAATGGAAAAGTCAGTCACAGTGGTTTCATTCCGATATCCATGCTGTACCTTGTAACGAGAGAAGCCAACAATGTAATTGTCAGTAGAGTTTTCAGCGTCATTAGGACTGCAGATAAACGGAACAGTAAGAAAAGGTTAATAGGTATTTTGAGCAACAGCGGCAAGAAAAGTCAGTGCCTACAAGTCAGTGACACTGACAGTTCCCTGCGAGCAGAGGCTACCTTTTATCTCCCTGCATTTTCTTTTGATTACTTTTATTTTAATGTTTTCTTGTGTTTGAAGTGGCCTCTGCTAGCAGGGAACACTGACAGTAGTCTGAGGTCGCGTATGACGTCCCTACAAAGATATAAAACTTTTCGAGAACAACATCGAGATCATACCTTGTCTTTGTTGTGGGAATTCCAAGAATAATGGATCTGCTTGAAAAAACAACGGCTAGAAGTGAAATGCTACATGAGCTAACATGGATCTTACTAGATGCTTAGATGTAAACCGAGGAATGTGTGATATTTCAAGCAATGCTTCTTGGGTATTTTTTCGAGACACAGGGACTTCTGGGTAATAGCCCACGATCGTATTAGCCAGCCGACTGACGAAACGGAGTCTGCGCGAGCGCGTACCGATCAAATGACACACAGACCTCTGGGTAATTTTCAAACAGGTAACGATGGAAACGACATATGCGCATGCGCTCTTCGAAATTTCGGAATAAAAAAATTATAATTTCGGAAATCGTAAATATTGCGATACGTTTCGGAATGTTTTCGGAAGAATGGAAAATATTCCGATATCTTTCGGATAAATTATGGAAATTATGGAAAGGGAAATTATGTGTTTCAGAATGTTTTTGAAATCTCTGATTTTTTTTACGAATGGCGGGCCATAAATAGCTACCGTTTTCCCATGAATGGATTATCGCTTACAAAAAACATTTTCGATCCAAATATGGGTTTTGCGCAAAACCCAGAAATGGTTACCGTTTTCTCGTGAATGGATTATCGCTTACAAAAACCATTTTCAATCCAAATATGGATTTTACGCAAAACCCGTAAATGGTTACCGTTTTCCCATGAATGGATTATCACTTACAAAAAAACATTTTCGATCCAAATATGGGTTTTGCGCAAAACCCAGAAATGGTTACCGTTTTCTCGTGAATGGATTATCGCTTACAAAAACCATTTTCAATCCAAATATGGATTTTACGCAAAACCCGTAAATGGTTACCGTTTTCCCATGAATGGATTATCACTTACAAAAAAACATTTCCGATCCAAATATGGGTTTTTCGCAAAACCCGTAAATGTTTACCGTTTTCCCATAAACGGATTATCACTTACAAACACCATTTTCGATCCAAATATGGGTTTTACGCAAAACCCATGAATGGTTACCGTTTTCTCGTGAATGGATTATCGCTTACAAAGACCATTTTTCAATCCAAATATGGATTTTACGCAAAACCCGTAAATGGTTACCGTTTTCCCATGAATGGATTATCACTTACAAAAAAACATTTTCGATCCAAATATGGGTTTTGCGCAAAACCCGTAAATGGTTACCGTTTTCCCATGAACGGATTATCACTTACAAAAACCATTTTCAAACCAAATATAGGTTTTACGCAAAACCCGTAAATGGTTACCGTTTTCCCATGAATGGATTATCGCTTACAAAAACCATTTTCAATCCAAATTTGGATTTTACGCAAAACCCGTAAATGGTTACCGTTTTCCCATGAATGGATTCTCACTTACATGGTTACCGTTTTCCCATGAATGGATTATCGCTTACTAAAACCATTTTCGATCCAAATTTGGATTTTACGCAAAACCCGTAAATGGTTACCGTTTTCCCATGAATGGATTATCGCTTACAAACAACATTTTCGATCCAAGTATGGGTTTTGCGCAAAACCCAGAAATGGTTACCGTTTTCCCATGAATGGATTATAGCCAAATTTATGTACCACATAAATTTCAGTTAATGCGCCAACTTTGACAGATACATGAGCCAGTCCTCAGATAAACTGATACGTGACTGGGCAAAGATCCAATTCCTTCTGATCCCCTGTGCTGTGACATAGGCATCACTATCCCAGCCAATCAGATTTAACCTAACACGTGGACAGTTGTGGTCATGTACAGAACTCGTGACCTTGCTCTGTGTGCATTTACAATCTCAATTTGTAGTCTACTCGCTCTGAGACAATTTACACATCTCATCGCTCGTAGAAAATTCGCATTCTCTCCCGATCTTCTGGATTTTCCTGACCCTGTGACGATTGGGAACAGTTTTTTCTGGTATCGCAATGAGGGGAACCCGTAATCGAAGCGTCCGATCGAGGAGATCCAACAACTTGGAACCAAATGTTATTGCTGCACATTCGGTCGCAGAACTGCGAATACGGCGTTGCCTCTTCGGGACAAAGAGGGCGGCCTCACCTCTGTTAGATCAAGGGATGTACCACAGCCAGACGCAGCAGAAAATCTCCCCCACCGCCAAAACACAAGCACCAACCATGCGGCAAGAACCGATCGGGAACGCCCTCAAACAACCGAACATGAACCACGAGGCCCCTTCACGGCGAACCAAATGGACGAGATTCTGAAACTCGTGCGAGAATCCGTTACTTCAGCCTCGAGAGGAAATAGAGAGAAAGGACAAAACAGACAAGATTTGTGCCGACGTTTCGGACTCTTTACTTTCAGTCCTTCATCAGGGCACAAATCTTGTCTGTTTTGTCCTTTCTCTCTATTTGTATTCGATTTTATTGGTACATTGCATCCATTTTTGATCCAGATCCATCGCTGTTAGTGTTTTCAAAACTAGTTCAGCCTCGAGAGAAATCGCTGGTGAAGCAGCGAGGGCGGCAGTGAGCGCCATGCAGGCTCAAAGCATTTGTACCCAAGTTCAAAGTCCAAACCCGCCTACGGCCGCCATCGACACTGGAGTCGGGCTAGCCACTGGTAGTTCCAAAGGCATTGCTGATTCCCTGGCAGCACCTTTTTAAGGACACCTTACCTGCTAACTATATCAAGGATATCCAGAGCGGTGCGTTTTTGAGTTGTCCAAGCTTCTTCCTTGCAACTTATTTAATCTGGAGGACGAACCCCTAGTTTTAACACTGGAGAACTCTGTAGTAAAGGTATCTAAAGGGGGCAACAAATCACAGACCGCGATGACAGACATTGAACAGTGGACAACTGCCATTACAACCTATACCAGCGTCATCATCCAAAAATTTCCCCACCGTGCACAGGATTTGCTTAGCTACATGAGTCTTATTAGGTATGCTGCCAGAGTCCATTCAGGGATAGGGTGGGCCATCTATGACTACAAGTTTAGGCAAAAAGCTGCCCTCAATAAGTCATTAGTCTGGTCAAATATCGATACCCATTTGTGGCTCACTATATTTACAGTTGCACCCTCAGGTTCTGAAAGAGGAATATCCTCTTTTTTTCCAAAGAACCCACATATAGTGCTCCTGCAAGGGCTCCTAGCACCGACACATGCAACCTATTTAACTCAAGCGCTTCTTTTCAAGGGAGCAATGCCGTTACCGACATGTATGTAACAGGTGTGGGGGTCCCACCCTCGGTGCAAGTGTCCTGACCAAACACGGGAGGGTGACCAGGGGACAAGGACAGATATGGTATTGAGGGTGGTAGGGATAAAGGGAGTTCTAAACACAACTCTTCTCACAGATCAAAGTGAAGAGCCACCCTCAACATTTTTGTCTTGATTGCTCAGAAAATGTTATGCAAGGTACTTTGAGTTTCCAAATCCCCCCCTTTATTAGATGGCTTAATGTAACTTGTAAGGGCGGTACAAATTGGCTTCCTGGGATGAAATGGGGTTATGTGTCGTCTATGGGGAATACACTTTGTGTATTTGTGGGGAAAAGTGCTCTCATATTGGTCACCCTTTGCCCCATAGACTCACTGAACTAGGGCCATAACTCCATGTATTGACATTGTTACCATGGTAACGGTGACAGGAACCCTAGATAGGCCAAGACCTCTCAATTATGGGATTGTAACCCTCTTGAGAGGATGTTAGCCTAGAGGATTGTAACCTCTTGGCTATAGCACCCAAAATTACATAGGAACCCACACATGGGGATTGTAACCCCTTCTGAGGGTGTGGCATCGGGGATTGTAACCCCTTGTAGAGCTTTATTTTGAACATTTGAGTGGCCAATATAGGAGTACTTCATTCCATACCCAATTATCCCACATATAGTTGTTGTTGTTTTTGTCATGGGTTGGGAGGATTAACGCTTACAAAAACCATTTTCAATCCAAATATGGATTTTACGCAAAACCCGTAAAAAGTTACCGTTTTCCAATAAATGGATTTTCACTTACAAAAAACATTTTCGATCCAAATATGGGTTTTGCGCAAAACCCGTAAATGGTTACCGTTTTCCCATGAATGGATCATCGCAACTAATAATACCATCGACAAGGAATGGGCGGTTATAAACAAACCCGCGCGGCCTGCACTCATGAGTATCCGTTAAGAGTGAAAATACGTTCCTTCGGTCCAAACTATACAGTCTTTTCACTACCGGGTCTAGGGGAGGGGCCAGGGGAACCGATGGGTCCACGTGAAAGAAACATGCAACGTTGTCGCTGTCAAAATTATAGTACGTAAATGTAAATATTGAAATAAAATCATGTGACCTCTCCTCGAATGTTGTAGTTGTCATATAAACTGCTCCTGGGGCGATTTTGTTGCATTTTGGGTGTTTTTGTGCCTTTTCTTAATACCCATACCGTGTGTTATAATCTATTATAATATACGACACGGGTATTAACAAAAAGGCCACCAAACCACCCAAAATGCAATAACATCGCTCCAGGAGCAGCGAGATTATATACGATTTGTTTTCGAGGTTTTTAGCCTTCGCATGCCATCGTTTCGGGACGATACTTCTTTGATTTGAGATGCGCAGAACGGCTGCGCAGTTGCGCGACAGGCTGCCTTTAAAATAACACTAGACATTGCTGAGCAGAAATGCGTCTCTGTGTTTGCACTTACTAACGAGTGAAAAGAGTTAGCCTTGCCGCTGTAGCCAATTCTCTTCTATGCCGTCTATATTATCCGTGTTGTCTGCTGGTGTTGTCTTCTGCTTTCTCGTTGGCTTTCCTTAGGGTAAAGTTCAGCTCCTCTGTCCACGCAATTGCCATTGTAATAATAAGTAATATATGTGTATTCCCACGCGTCTTGGACGTCGCTCCTGAAGTACAGTCGAGGCTAACGAGATGTTTTCGACTTTACGTAGATCCCAGTGCACGGGAGGCTGTCATCGTAGATGATACGTATGTATTATAAGGATTACCTGCGTGTGTTTCCTGAATGATCATGTTTCTGTTTCTTATATTCCCAAACATGCGAGTTATTGTGGTTCATCGGATACCCACTTGTCACCTCTCCATTCACCATAAGCTGTACCAAGGATACAGTCCCATGAAACAACGTCGCGGGCTTGTCGTCCTTCGGTGCATGGTATGTACACCTCGTCTTCTGCCTCATGAGGATCGGTAATATAGTACAGTATTGTTGCAGTTCTTGTTTTTTCATTAACAGTCAAGACTTTGGCCAACCATTGAACAGGGCCGTCTCCTTGGATACGAACCATGTCATTGTTTTGCAGATAGAATGGTATTAGTATGTCATAAGCCCTAACTGGTAATTGTTTGCGCTGATAGTCCACCACTTTTGTTCTTGGGGCTTCAACATCAACGCCATTATCCTATAAGATCACCTTTCGCAGAATTTCTGTGACTGGTGCAATTGTCACTTGTACGTCATCTAGGTCAACCAGCAGTCCTCCGCTATAAGGATCAGTTGAAAGGATGCTTCCTTCGTCCAATAAAGGGCAGTGGAACTGCAAAGCTTTTACCATTTTGACAGCCTTCTCTCCTATTTCAAGGCACAAGAAGTACTCGACTTGACAAACAATTTCGGCATCACTTTCACTATGCAGTACCACATCCCCCCCCCCCCCCTTCCTGTACAGCGTACCGCCAGAATCTCGGAAATGATAACGCCAAAGGAGGCAAAACTGAGGGCAAGGATAGATCTAGTGCCCTTATTAATGAGACATCTAGTTGGCTTAGCTGCACTTCATTGGAAAGCATGCCACCAACGAAGACCAAGATGATGCCAATCGTAAATATCTTAAAGGAATAGATCTTACAATGGACCACTAGAAGGCTTCTGTGATAGAATTTGCAAATGCTAATATTGTTCAGAGCTATTTCACTACGACTTCGGGAAGATTGTGCGGATGTTCATCCACCGTAGTTATGTCACGGTACCGAAAAACGGGGCTGTTATTCATCCAATAAATGACCTGTCCGATGGATGGGATATACTACTGAGAGCTGCAAATGTTTAAAGAAAACATGTGGATGACCAGCAAAGATTGGAGATGCCTCTATCAAATGTAGCAAGAAATCATCAGACACGGTCAGCGAAACCAGGATATTATGAACAGGAAGTGTTGCTCTCACAAATACTACAACGACAGTTCATCATTGTCGGCTAGTTCATGTATGGATCGAGTTAGCAGAAGCTTGACATCATCAGGACCACGAGATAGTTACAGAAATGATAGAATCCCAAAAAGAACAAGTAAAGTCTGATGTTGGGGTTTATCAGGGGTACCTCAGAACAATTCAAACTATCACAAACCACAAGTGGATGGCAGAAAGGGTCCCCAATGTGCAATCAATTGTCGAGGGATGTTAAGTGACCAAGACACACGCAGATTCATGAAAGTTGCTGCTACTGAGCACCTTTATCAGCTTTGTCACAGGAGATTTATATCTCCTCTAAGCTTTTCCACAAGAACCATGCTCTACTCTCTGACATCTAGCAAGGTACTTGTAGCTGATCTGTATGGCAAGTTCAATCAAATGTTGGCTTTTAGATTGTTAAACAATCTATATTTGGCTTTCTGCCATTTCTAGAGGGTGATGTACTTGTAGCATTCGACAACGACCAAATAGTACAGAAGCGATGGGTTGTAAGGGTTCATAATAAAGCCAAGGTACCAATAATTCTTACCAGAAGTGTTACCATGATACATAACTAATATCAATGTGTTGAATATGATTCCTGTGTTCTTTTTCAGGTAATCTAAATATATTTGAATGCCATAGTGGGATTGTTTTAGACCACAAAGCTCATAGTAAGAATATAGTGGTGGTTTTATTTAGAAATGTTGTAGTTTTAAAAAGGAACTCCATGCTCGAAGCTTCCCTGTTTGTGATGCTTTGATTTGTTATTGATACATGTATCTAACTGACTCACAGTATTTACCAGACACTTTTATACATCTATTAAACAATTGATGTAAATGTACAAATGAAAGCAAGACACTATTCTAGGAACTGCCCGTGCGAGCTGTCGATTGAATATTCCAGCATATTGCGGAATATTAAATTATATTCTAAGATTATAGTCGCGGAAAAGTCTGGAAGTTTATGGAATATTCTGGAATAAAAGGTGTGAATTTTCACGGTAAATTTGGACTCCGGATTTTCCAAGATTTTCTGGAATAATTCAAAAAGCATGCTACATGCTTAGCAACTTGGATATTCTGCGATCTTCCGGAAGATACAATTAAACAATTTTGGAATCTTCCACGATTTTCTTGAACGTTTTGTTGTTCTCATGAAGAAAATAACAGATAGCACAGAGCTGATTTCCCGGAACATTCAAGAATTTTATCGGATATTCTCGGATTTTTAAAGAATGCCTGTCTACCGTCATGCAACGCGGCCGTGGTAAAGTCGGCAGGCATTCTTTAAACATAACTATAGATATAACGCCAGATTAACAAACTACAGAAATTCATTTTTTAATTAGATTCTCTTGTATTTTTGTATTATCATAATTTTACAAGATCATAGATTATACAGTAATTCTTTATAATTTTGTTTTGGCAAATGCGATGAAAGAAATTAATTTGCAATCTTCAAATAAAACCGTAACCTTTTTAATGAATGTGTTGTAAAATATAATTTGGCACGAATTATTTATATCATTTCTTTTGAATTATAATCATATTGAATTCATTGTTGATTTTTCTTTTTGAAAATTGACATTGTACTGGATTCATAAAAAAACTTCCCAGAAAATCAGTTGCATATATTCTCGAAATCTAGTTGAATATATATTCATAAATATGTACCATTTAATAAAAGAAAATAATTGCTCGTCTTATAATCTTACCACTGTATGCATTGCTACGCGACCTTCAAAATTCACTGTTGCGATGGGCGATTTTACGCAAGAAAATTTTAATATCAAGTTTCTTGAACAGAGAGTTAAATATTCTAGGCAAGGGAAGCCAAAGGATAGCTTAAAACCATTTTGGTTGACTTTGCAATCAATATTGATCCAATAAAGCAGCCGAATCCAACGTTTTGTTTGGTCGCCAATCGCCCATCGCAACATTGAATTTTGAGGTCGCGTAGCAATGCATACAGTGTTAAACTATTAAGGTAAATTTGATATTGATTTCAATGTTGTTATATTGTATCTTATCTTGTATTGTATCTTGTTATAATATTGTATCTTATCTTAGTTTCTTTTTCTGTCACTCTTTGAAAATATCATTAGATTCATAAATGAATTATCATTTTTTCTTTTGAAAATATACATTGTATTGGATTAATAATATACGTTCCAGAAAAACATTCGCAACTCTAAATCTAGTTAAATACTACGAAATTCATCGAAACGTGGTACGCTTGAAAAAAAAAGGTCTACGATTCTACATGGGCTCATGTTTTGTCTGCATTCCTTTCCACAGGCCGGCATGCTTTTCCAAAACTTCTCTGAAAGACATGGAAAACTGGCAATGTCTATGAAATATTTTGTAAAAAGCCATCAGTTATAGTCGCTTTGCTTTCAAACTCAGTCATGACGACACCACGGTTTGGTGAATTTTGTAGAATATCTTCATAAAATATATAATCATTAAATCAAAAAACTTTGTTTGTTCATTTGCCACTTTTCGTTACTAGTAGGCTATGACTTTAGCCTACTAATAGCTCTACCAATTAGAACAGAGGATTGATAGACCACTAGTGTTATTTGACGAATGGTGTCTCTTATCTTAAATATTTTTTCTTTTCCGGTCTCTCTTGGTTTTTTGTTGATTGCGAATGTAAGTATCAACAGTTTTGTTTTCCAGCCCAAACTTGTCAGACATCGCCTCTGAAAAAAAAAAAAAGAACAAGTTGCAATATTAATTGTGTACATCCTTTGTTATCACTGCATTGTTAGTTGTTGATTTTCCTTTTTTCGCAATGTACATGGCACAAGATTGGATGGTTGATGATACAGCCTCCCTGTGTGATGATTAGTGTATTGAGATGTTCCAAACAGAAGCAGACTGGCCATTTACCTACTTTCAAAGAAATTCCTATAGACAGCTTGCAGCCTCTTCTTTGGGGAATGTCCATATAATACAGAGTGCGGCTGGTTTGTTTATGGTATTGAGTGGTATGTGTATTTGCACCACATGGAGAGGGCACCAAGAGAGGGGACTTCAGGTACAGTCTAGAATCTGAATTGGCATATTGAACAAGAAATGATGAGCTTACCATAGATGTGGCCCATTTTATCTTTATCTAGTTGCGGAGTTCCTTTGGTCGATGTCCCTTTCCCTTTTATGCAATGGGTGCATATCTCTTCATCAGTAAAACACTCCTCCAGGAGCCTTTTTACCCCATCAAGAGGCTTTTGACAGTGCTTAATCTTTAATTTCATCTTCGACTAAAGACAAAAAAAACACGACGGCTGAGAGTCATACACTTTGGTAAACATCTTTTTGCACTAGTGTATGCACAGGACGCACAAGTGTGATTAATATGTTTTTCAGCAACAAATACCTTAATGCGACAGTACCTTAATGAGGTAAACAGCACAAACATAATCATATTAGGAATGTATTTTTTTGCAAGTGCATAGGATACGTTCCAGGATACGTTGTCACTGGAAAAAGCCAAGAAACCTTGGCGTGCAAGGACGTTTGAGTATAATTTCATTACTGCGCTATCCAGTTAAGCTTGGAGTGCCTATAGTTTTGACGTTAAGTTTTCATGCTTGTTTGAATATCTGGAAAGTATGTTGTCAAGTGGAGTTCGCAATGTTGTCAAGGAAAAGCTCGTGAAACTTTGTTGCAACATTCTTTGACAACACCATGAACTCACCTTGACAATGTGCCGTTTCAAACACATAACTATCAAAACGAAGCATTAAAACTTGCCAAGAAAACTATGGTCGCTCCAAGCTTACCTGGATAGACAGGGCCCGACATTGCTACTATATGTTTGCCAATGGCGACTGAATTTGGGGATTGGCGACCACAATTTTAAAGCTAGTCGATGGCACCCCGTCTTTCTAAGTTCGGCTGAAATCGACGCTTACATGGTGACTAAATATAGCTTTTTGGTGACTAAATATAGCTTTTTGGTGACTAATTTTTTTTGAATCGGTCACAAATGGAACCTAGCTAAAAAAGTTAATGTTGGGCCCTGATAGAGCAGTATTAATTTTTGTAAAAGATTAGAAACAAGTATGCTTGAAAATGTGCTGAAATTTAATTAGTTTACCTGTGGTTGCAATATCTTGTCTGAAGTCAGATCAGACAGTAGCAGATGCCCCCATTATCCTTTGCATGCCAAGCAATAGGCTTTTGGGGTGACAACATTTCCCGGAAACAGTATAGATCACCAGACAGGGCTGGCAATTGTGCCTGTTTGTTTTGCAACTTACCACAGGACTCAAGGGAACCTCTGGGGCAACACTGCCATCTTCTCTGTTAGTCTGAGATGTTGAGGCCTGGAATTATAAATATCGCAATTAAATTATTGTTTTGTGGACATCCCAAAACACCTGTTCTTTTATCTGGGTTTTTATACTGTACCTCAACACAAAAGGGGGGAAAGGCAATATATTTTTTCCGTTTTTTTTTTACTATTAAATAGAACAGGAAATACTGGCCATCTTTCGAGATGCTGAGGTCTCTTCTCCTCATGACCCCCAGGCCAGCAAAATACAGAGCAAAGGACCCCAGGGGCGTAGCTAGGGGGTGGACCTGGTGTGCCTATGACCCCTTCCTTTTTAGAATAAAAGTACTGTAAACATAGAGAAAAAAATTGGAAAGCTGGAAATGGGCACCATAAAGTTCTTGGTGTGCCTGAGACCCCCCTCTGCAAAAGGAAAGTACTAAAAAAGGAAAAAAATTGTAAAGCTGGAAAGGGGCAACATGTAGATTTCTACACATGTGACCAACCTTTTCTCAAATCCTAGCTATATCCCTGAACCCTCTGCTAGCATGGTAAAATGGGCAGTCCCCAAACAAAGTTTGCACTCCCCTGTTAAGGACTCTCCTCTGGATTTCTAGGGTGGGTGGTCAAAATGGAGCTCGGAATTCCTGGGTGGGTGCTCGAAATAGAGCTTGTAATTCCAGGGTGGACACTCTTAAACACGAGGTTCTGGTATAAAAGAGATATAGAACCCCCTCCCCCCCCCCCCCCCCCCCAAACCGGTTGTAATAAAAAAATATTCTAAAAAGGTTACAGTTTGGAAAGCAAATAGTTAACATTTATTTCTTCAAAAACTCTCGTTTTGTAACCAAATTTGGAATGTCACGCCACAGAGAGTGACAACTGTCGTCACAAATAAGGGGGGCTTGCTCCTTTTATACTGGAACCTTGTGCTTAAAATACGAAATTACAGGGTAGGTAAGTGAAATTTCCTGGGTGGTCATGAGAAAATCATTGAAATTCCAGGGTGGGTGGTTAAAATTAGAAAAATCAATTTATTATACTCACGCGCTTTCTCTTCAATGATCTCACTTCCAGCTTTAGTGAGTCAAGCTCTGCCTTGAGCTGCTCAAACGCAGAGGTGAAATGGGCTGTGAATGATTGCCACTCTTGGTTGGGTGAGGGTACAAAGCTTGAGGTCAGCATTGAACTATACGATTGCATTGGTTCCTCAAATAGATCTTCATCATGCATATTGTATGCTATTTGTGGTGATTGTTGTGTGCATGTGCTTAGAGGTGATGTGTATGTTTCTGTGGGTGCCTGAATGTTGTTTGGTACTGGTAACATGTGAGGTGATGAAACCGTGTTTGGTGGAAGGTATCTTGGTAGTGTAGGCATGGATGTGGTATGCTGTAGTTGATGGGTGTTTTGTGTGGTGGTGCTGGTTGTAGGTGCCATTTGACTGTTGTGATGTGTTGTGTGCAATGTATTGGTTGTGTGGTGATGTTGTCTCCATGGCTGGACCTTTGTCTGTGCCTGGTTGGTACTAATGACATTTTGCATGTTCTGGTGTGTTGAATGGGTGGGTTGAAGTGGTTGTGGCACAGCTGGTGTTGGTGGGCTTTCGATTATCTCAAGGTCATCTAGCACATTTCTACTGTTATTCAGGATCCTTGAAATCTTTTCACTTTGCACATCTTTCTGTAATTTCTTAATCAAAGAAAATATAATTTAACAAGAATACTGCAAAACTGCAGAGAATATTGTCTGATTTTTCAGGGCTGCAAATTAAAAAAAAGTACAGTCAAAGTTTTGTGACAAGATTCAAAATTCTAGGCACATTTTCTAAAAATTCAGTCGAAAAAACTGAACTCTCACCAGCGAGTTACATAACAAATGAGTCGCAAAACTTCGACTGACTGACAAAGTTTAGTCACAAAAGAGAAAAAATTAGTTGAAAAAGCGACCCCCACAGGCGCAATTTGCAGCCCTGTTATTAGCTAATGAGGGACAAATTGACCAATATGAGTTGATATTCTAAAAAAAACTGATTGGACAAAAAACATTTAAGGATATTTTTTGCCTATTTCAAAGGGGCTCTCCCATGCTTGCTGGCCACCTCTCTGACAAAAAAAAAATGGTTCAAATAGCAATCCAATTCCAATCTTGATAACATGTCAAAACCACCTAAACCTGCATTTGTCTAACACTTAAAAGGTTTTTCTATTAATCTGGAGGATTATTTTGATTACTACGGGCAAATGTACATGCGTTTTCACAGGTTACAATTTAACTTATTTTATGTCCACGGTGGATGAATATTAAGCATGGGAGTGCCCCTTTAAGGGCTCGACAAATTTGCTTATTGCAGGATATATGTCATGTGCAGACAAAAGAAGTTGGCTTCAATTCATTACCTGGGTAGTTATTTTATCTTCCTTTTCCTTTTGTTTTTTCTTTTGGTCACTGCTTTTTGCTATTGGAACAATCAGAAATAACAAACAACTAGTAAAATGATAACTGTTTGGGGTGGTGAGGAAGTCACAAAAAAATCCATGCCTCCTTTTAAAGAGCCTGTGCCAGCTGCCATTTTGACAGCATAACAACATACTAACTCAGAGAAAGCATCCATTTCCATTGGCTGATTTAGAGAATATAGAGCAATGTTCTTTGTTGAATGGTTAATCAAATGTGAAACTTTGTTTTTAGATGTTTATTGAGAGATTTCTACACAAAATTTGTCTTCTACTTGTAATATTGAACACAGGCTCTTAGGACCTCCAAATATCCAAAGTGGGTGGCCCAAGAGTAGTCTGGGATTCTGGGTATGGTAAGAGTACACAATTAGAGGGAGGTATATAGGAAAAATAGAGATTTCAAAGGTGCTTACCCTCATATAAATTTGAAAGTTCAAACCATAGTCAAGTCACACTATACCCAGTTCAATTTTGAGGGGAGTGGTGAAATTTGGTGTCATGTAATGGTCCAAGTCACTATAACCATAAATGTTCATTTCTTGATGTACATGTACCGTAACTGGTTTTGTTGCCTTATAGGTATGTATACTCACGTTTAGACTGGGTTGTGGCACCTGCGGCCTCTGCTGCCTTTTTGGAAGGCTTTCTCTTTCGGCTTTGCTTCTCTATTGGATTCTCTTTAGTAAAAAAAAAAAGAAGTATTGCTTTTGTCTAGGGGCACCACTAAGAGGATATTTAAAAAGCACCCAAAAAGAAGTTTGTTAATACCTAATCCAGGGGAAGATACTTGAAGGTCAATAGGGTAGGGATGATCACTGTCTTAAAAACAGAGTTTCACCCTAAAAAATACCTGATCAGAAAAAAATCCAGCCTAAAAAATAATCGCCAGTCCTACCTAAAATACATCCATCAGCATACCTGTACCGTTATACCCCTAAAAGATACATGATTTTCTTCACCATGCCGTTTTTATTCAGAAAAACCCTAAAAATACAGGATTTGAAGTGATACCTAACATCCCAAGGTAGGGACCCCTGAACCTAATATAAATTAGACTGACGTAAAGAAGAATTATACCTGAATCATCAGCCTGCTGATCCTCATCTTGTGTCAATTCTCTTTCATAAGCTAATGCCTTGGTTCTTGAATCTAAATATTACGGGATAAAAGTTACTGTAATTAAGAAAGAGAAGTATTGGTTTTCCAGTGGTACTATTTCCACTCATGGCAGCATGAAACTTACCGCCTAAAATTATATTGTCAAAATCGTGCATTTCCTGGTACTGGCGCAATTCATTCAATTTCTATATAGCATTGCGTTAAACTAGGTTTGCATTTGCTGTTTGTTACCAAAGTTGGTCAGAGAAGATGGCGCGATAGATAGATAGTTGCCGACTCTTGCTTTTGGCGGGAGGCTCACACTTTTAAAGCCTCAACTCCCCACCTTGCGTCCAAATCTACAGATTTTAATAAAAATAGTGCAATTTGTAAAGTTGTTACACAGTGCAAATTTATTTTGTAGTTCAAAAACAGCCCATCTCCCGTCGGGGGTTGGCATCTATGCGATAGATTCGAGTCGTACTAAAATAACACAGCATGAATCCAATATGGCGCCAGATGCATAACTCAAAATCAAGGAGCTTTTCATGTGCCAGAAAGAAGTGTTTTAGAGGGAACGATTCACACTGGATAAAACAATTTTCGGTGGATTGATTTCAGAATAATAATTCTGAAATTAATAAAGCAATCTTATAAAATATAGGTCTGAGTGCCCGGATCAATGTACCGGTAAAAGTTAAGATCCGTCAGTTAAGATTCCCTTCCCAAGAAGAGTACATTTTCCCGCCGAAATAGAATACGACTTTTCTCTAAGTAAAACTCACTCTTTCCCGGTGAAATACAATTGAAACCGTTCGTTTTGAGATTCATGCTCGCGGCTTACTCGTTCCAGTTTGTTCTTGATCTTAAGAATAGCAAAAATGCTTTAATTTATGCTTGATAGTTTGATTCCAGAACAAAATGGCGACCGCGAGAAACGGGACTTCTTTCCTGGGTTCTTTGCGCTGAACTAACACATAACCTACGTTCTAACAAGCAAATGCAATGATAAATCCGCGAAGAAGACAAAACTATGAGAGAGAGGCCGAAATGATTGCATAGGTACTCACCAAACACGTTTAGGACTTTTGCATCGTAGAGCTTTTCTGTCCCATCTGCAGGATCTTTATAGAGGACGGAAACCGCTGCGCCGAGTACACAGAATTCACTTCGGTTTTGACCGTTCTTTACCGTAAGATCTTGGTCGGTTAAGACAGAAACTAAGTATGGATCATCCTCGTTAGCCCTTACCCATTCCACGACAAGAAAAACTCGCTTCTTAGCCTTGGACATGACGAAAAAATGAGAAGTTAAGACTAAACTGCTTGTGCACGAATCAAAACCAAACTGCAACAGAATTCGAACTCTGCGGGCTGAGGTCTACAAAGGATTTCAAAGGCACCTGATTGGCTCTGTGAATCACGTGAGATTTTACGAGCCAGTAATGAACCAATCAGCATCATTTCTAGTGTCAACATTGGTCACGTGACTTAATTCGAGCTCGGCGCGAAGGAGATCGGCGCGAAGGGGAAGGACAAGTATGGCGAACGAAACTCAGGACACGGAACTCTTCGAAGAAACTATTGAAGGCAACATAAAGCGTTACAAATGCTGCATATGCGGTAAAAACCTGTCAAGACCCCAGAGACTGGAGGAGCACTTACGAAAGATTCACAATTACCAAGGACCAGGTACTATCTTTAGCTCAATCAAAAGGTCAAATATAACTTAGATGGCGCGCTCTGAAAAACGCAATGGTTGCAACGCTATCTTATGAAGTTAACTTATGCTACGTTTTGATAATAATTGTCGTTTTCGTCTCTTTTTCGTAGTTCTTTTTAAGAGAAAGTACAAGAAGTATGTCGAAGATAACAGTATCCCAATGCCAAAATCGACAAGATATTATCAAAGAAGTCATCCCAAGCGCACATCGCGTCCACCGAGTTTGCCTTTCAAACATGTTGTTCAAAGGGATACTGGAGAATCTTCCTATGGGGAACAGCGCAGCAATAGCACCTCGATGCCATCGACAAATGGGCAGGAAACCTCGATGCCATCTACAAATGTGCAGGACACGTGCTTAGATTATGAAATACAGGAATGCGAAGACGTCACTCAAGAGCCTGAATTATGTGATCCATTACAAGAAGATAGCACAGACCACGCTCCACCAGGTTTGCTTCAAGAGCATTTATCCGACAATAGTGATACTGATACTGAATGTCAATCTATCGAAAGCAACGCTGGGACTGATGATGAGGATTTCTTCGACGATTGACAGTCTAGCGAAGATGAATCAGTCGTACAGGACGAAGACATGGAAAATCAACTAATAAACCCCGCTCGGAGTTTTTCACCATTGGAAACTGCTAGCATGGCCATATTGTCTTATATTTCAAGGCATTGCATCACCGGCGAAGCTGCGAAAGACATGATTGACCTGATCAAAGTTTTATGTCCTAACGAAGAGAGTTTTAGGGCGATTAATTACAGCAAGATCCAGGAAGTTTGTGGTGATTGTAAAACCAATGTCTTCGATATTTGTGAAAAATGTTACAGGATATTTCCTGTGGACGACCCAAACAGTTGTCATTGTATTACAGAGGGCTGTGACAGGTAAGCGCATTTCAGACCCCGTTCACACGAGACCGGTACAAAACCGTACTGGTACAATTCTGGTACGGTACCGCCTGTTCACACGGTACCAGTACAATTCTGGCACGGTACCGCCTGTTCACACGGTACCGGTACAATTCTGGTACGGTACCGCCTGTTCACACGGTCCATCAAAGTCATTAAAATCTCTTGAAATATTTTTCTGAAGAAGTACTTACAAGATGTTGGGTGTGTTTCTTGTAAATTTTGAATTAAAGGATTCCCATGTTGCTCTATCGTGCCCGAAAACCAACATTTTCATTATGAAAGGCCATTATTTTTTTCGAAACGTTCTTAAAAGACCTACAATCCTTTGGTGCAAAGCAGAAAAACAAAGAAAGAATAGTCATGGGGGTGCCACATGATCTCAAATGGGACAACATTATGCCCACGGTAAAAAGGTCTATTCAACAACAAACCAGAGAGAGGGGATTCACAATCTCTTCTTTTCGTGGGTGAAGATCACACAAGTAATTGTGTAATTGTTTTCTCTGTGCAATCTAATTGGTTAAGGGTCAAAATCATGCCATTGACCAATCACAGCCCAAAGCAATCCCAATTACTGAGTAATTTGTATTAGAGCGGATTTCAGATGTCTGTCGTGAGTAATTCGCAAGTACTTTATAATTACTCCCATACAGTCATTTTGTTCAGAATGGGTGTAATTACTTTGCGATTGGTTTCACAACAGTCATATGAAAAACACTAAGTAATTTTATTATTGCTCACAACAGCCATGTGAAAACAGTTCTATTGCTTATATGCAGGCAGTCAATTGCTCTTTGACATAAAGATATATTTGTTTCAGCCTAAGATATAAGGGAGGCGTTGCACAGCAAAAAAAGAAACAGCACAAAAGCAGCTTTGTTACTGTGGATTTACAAGCCCAATTGAAAGAACTTTTAGAAAGTAAGTATGGTTACTGTTATGTCTGGAAACTTGTGTTTGAAATTTGAATCACTTTTTTAAAGGAAAGTGAAATGCCACTGAAATTGAATGTTATTTACCAAAATTGACCATTTTTCTTAATTACCAGCACTTTGTGATGCACGTTTTTCAATAGTCCAGTTTCAAATTCTCTAGCATCAGAATCAGTTTATTTGCACTATTCAGTGTACATTACAAAAATAGATAATTGGGGGGCTCAAGAGCCGCCTGTCATGTGACACGGCGGTGTTACGTGACAGTGCGGCACTCGCCTGATGAAGGCTGTGAGATACGATTGAAACGTCGAAACGTTCATGATATTTCCAGTAAGTGTTTTAACCTTTACATTAATATATAGATTTAGCCACTGGCTAAAAGTGGAGCTCTGGGTTGCATATTTTTCCTGTGTTAGTGAGACATTAATGACGTCAGCCACGAGGCAACGCTGTTACACCCCACAGTTTCATCTGTTTCTTGTTGGTATTCACAACTTTTTCTACTTTAAACTGAGGCTGCCACTGTATTTATGTGCTGTTCATGCCTATTCAGTGGCAGAGTAGAGAATTCGAAAACTGGAATATTGTTTATAATACTAAAACTATTATAGATCACCTGGGCTCATGGGCTGTTTTCTAAAAGACTATTCATAATTTCTCTGCATGTTTTTTTTGTGTGACAACCGATGTTTGTGTGACAACCCATTCTTGAGATCTTAATATAAAATACCAGTAATTGCAGAATATCTAGACTCAAGTCATTTTTATTTTAGGAAATGGTATATGGGATACCATACAAGGTCAAATGCAAAGGCGTGGAAAAAACATAATTACTGACATCATTGATGGGAAATGCTATACAACCTTGTGCACCGCTGGAGGTTTTTTATCAAATACTACAAACATCAGCCTAACATTCAACACAGATGGTGCGCCATTATATTCGTCATCAAGTGTGTCGTTGTGGCCAGTGTTTCTTGCTGTTAATGAAATTCCTTCACCTGAGAGGTAGACCATAATGCCTAGAGTACTTGCCAAACAAGAAACTGTCAAATTAAACACAGATGAGTTTTGCCGTCCCTATGAACCCATTACAAAATGCCATGGATGGATTACAAACAAACATATCCTGGTGACAAAAATGTGGATACATATACATGTGTGCATTAAATTGGCTGGTAATTACCTACTGTATTTTAAGACAGATTTTTTTAGAACTTCCAGCAATTTTGCCAGAAAGCAGCAAAAAATCTTGTTACTCGAAATAAAAAAAGTTGTTGCTTTGAATTTAGTCTCATTTCAATTTTTTAGAGCGTGAAAATTGTATAAAAAATTTGACCTTGGAAATTTAAAGGTTCCATAACGTTTGAACTGAGCAAAATTTTAAAAAACGCAGACCGGGGTTTTGAGAAACACCTTTAAGTATTAAAGCAATGTGTTACTTGGGAGTCAAGGTCAAGCAGTTCTGCAGTGGTAGCTCTTGAAAGTGTCACAGCCACATTTTTAAATGTATTTGTTAAAAAAATGATTTATTTTTGCCATAGCCCGCTAGTCCATTCTATAAGCTTTCAAATGATATATACAGTACAGTCTGGATATATGTTAACACTTTTTTCGTGTAGTGTGGGTGTAGTGTGGGTGTAGTTTGGGATTGAGTGTACTACACTCAGCAAACTACACACAGATTTCTACGTAATTATCGAGCTGAGATCAAGAGTATGCAATGTAGTTTACATTATGAATGTTATGAAAGTAAGTCAATGTTATTTCTGTTTGCATGCTTTCATAGATTCTCAAAGCAAAATATGCTGCTCTGGGCTTTATGGCAAGGGAAAGGCAAGCCTGCTTTTAATGCCTATTTTGAGCTATTTGCAGAGGAAATGACGAAACTCTATAGAGAAGGTAAGGTCACATCTATATAAAAAACATGACTTTGTAAACCCAAGCTCAAAAGATTGCATTTAGATAATCACTGGGAATATTTCAATCATACACATGGCAGTCTACTTATTTAAAAAATAAACAGGAAGCTGAAAATATAAGAGTTTTCCAGGATTTGATTGAGTGAAGTAAGCATACACAGTTTCTCTTTCACAGTTTCTCTATTCATACTATACATTATATATGTATCTTTGTAGGAATTGAGATTGCTGTCAAAAAAGAAAAAGTGAATGTAAAGGCTGCTGTGCTGTTAGGATCATGTGATCTTCAGGGAAAGGCATATCTGTTGAACATGACGCAAACATAATGGGGAGTATGGCTGTGTGAGTTGCGAGGAATCAGGAGTTGTCGTAAAGCAAGGTAAAGGACACACTAGATGCTACCCATGGAGAGCCGTACAAGCACCAAAGAGGACACCAGAATCATTTCTTGAAAATGGCATTGAAGCTCACAACAACCATAAAAGGGTAAGAAACCATTTTGTTATCTGCTTATGTATAGTCAAGGGATTGCTACACCAGTTACTCTGCACATGTTTCTGGTAGATTACGGGTACTTTATATGTCCAGAGGAATGAAAAATTTTTAAGTGATCACCAAACCACATGCAAGTAGTATTTGACAATTTGTCAAGCCCGAAATGGCTCTGACTCATCAGGTCATGAGAGCGAGAGGAATAATTGTTTTGTTTTTGTTTTTTGGTCTAGAAATGGCATTTTCTGAAAATAACTATTGCTTGTTGAAGGTTTGCTATTTGAAATATTTTGCAATGGAATGTTCAAATTTTGTTTGTTCATCAGTACCATGCTGCATGTGGTAGACCGTCACTATTTAAAGTCCATTATGCCAAATTTCTTCTGTATTTTAGGTTAAAGGTGTAATCGATGTCACAAGCCTTACGTTAATGCCATGGTTTGACATCGTATTAGGCATGGTACCTGACTACATGCATGGTTGTCTGTTGGGTGTGACAAAGACCCTACTTTACAAATGGTTATCCTCAACCTGCCACAAGAAGCCTTACTTTGTTGGTGGTAAGGTAAGTGGTGCAAAACAATTCAAGCACAACTTTGTTTTGGAAATTTCTGGACACTGTTTTGTGTGCAACATTCAATCACAAGGCTGGTTTTGAAAGGAACTGTGCCGAATCATCAATATTGGGGAATGTTGTTGAGTGACATGGTTTCCCAACCATATTGCCATAACTTTTAAACTGCCAGAAAAACAATCCTTGGTGTCTTGTTTTCATGAGTCAGAGATCTCACCATGTTCAACAGTTGGGTGTGCATATTTATTTAAGTAATACCATGGTACCAAGGGAAATTAGGGATTAAATTTCCCTGAGACCGAAGAAAGAATATTTAATGATTATGGTATCATATAAAATATATTATACTGTGCGATCATATGGTCATGTATATCTAGGATGTAAATTATCATTGAAGAAGGGTGTACGGTATGGGCAAAATGTCTGATTTAATACATTTTATGAAGCAACAAATTGGACTGTTTTTGTTTTTTGTTTTTTTGGTTCTACTACCGGTATTGCCAAAGTTCAGCCTTCGAATCCTTGTGTGTCCTTGTGGCTTGCATTTTCCTTCGGTGACACAGAACTTTTTCTTGTTGATGTCTTACTACCAAAATACTGCTTGTAAATCTTTTGAAAGGTTTCAAAAATCAGTAAGCGACTAACAGGAATGAAGCCTCCTGATTTTTTGGCAAGATTGCCCAGAGATATGGAAAAACACTTCAAAAAACCTGAAAGGTGAGTGTGCATTTGCATTTCTAGATAATGTGTTGGGGGGCTTACTGCATAGTGTATTTGCCAATTTTTAAAAATCATTCCAAGATTGCATCAAGCAATAATAATTTATTCAATATAAAAGCACTATATACAATGTGTTAATAAAATATAATTTCAATATTGTGCACATTACATCATTTATTTAAATTGGTCAAGTTAGAATTGACAATAAAAAATAATATAAAATCAACTTTTTCATAAAGCTGAAAAAATATATATACTTAAACACTATTAAAAAAGTCTTCATTTTGTTTTATCTAGCAATTCATCTCTTGAACAGCAGTATACATGCAATACAACCTTGAATGATTTATATTTGAATTTGGAAAAAAAAACAATGCATACTTTAAATAGTGAAATCAATAAAATGCAACAACACATTTCATCTCCAGGGGTGGATCCAGACCTATTTACACCTGTTTACAGAAACAGGTATAATTTTTAGTGTGTTTTTAAATTATTATTATTTTCATCTTTACTTAAAAAATACTCTCAGATTTCAGTGAAATTCTGTAAATTGGTCAGATTTTTTTCTGGATCCACACCTGGTCTCCAACTCTTGTAGGCTCGGTTTCCAGCCGTAGTTGGTGTTGTTTCTATAATTCCTCCCCCACAGCGGGGGGAGGAGCATGGGCTCACCTTAAACCGCCAAGGCTGGAAACCGAGCCTACAACTCTTGCTAGCTTTATTTCCAGTAATTCTTATATCAAGATCCAACAGTCATCCAACAGTCATCCTGCAATCATGGTTGTTGTACTATGGTCTACCATGCCTAAATGGCATCCTCCCTGACAAGTACTTACTGCACTTTGCTCGCCTGGCTGAGGGGGTTTATATTCTTTTGGGAGATGGCATCACCATGACTCAGCTGGAACGGGCTAGGGATTTGCTGAATACATTCTACAAAGACTTTGCACCATTGTATGGTGAGAATTCTATTGTACACATGCATTAACACAGATGTTCTGGGCTTGCAAAAGTTAGTTTTTATCAGGCAGAGAGTTTTCCTTTCGGATAAAATGATATATCACATCCAATAAGTGCTTGCTTAGCTACTGTATAATCAACTAAACACATGCTCAATTATGAATTTCTATCATATAAATGCTTAATGCAGCATTTGAGTTTCCCATGTGCTCAACGACATCTGATTGATTGTTTTCTATCAACAGGGGAAGGAAGTTGTGGGCTTAATGTCCACAATGCAGGTGCTCACCTGGTTGATTATGTGGAATCTTGGGGACCACTTTGGGCATGGTCAACATTTGGGTTTGAAAATATGAATGGAACCCTTATGCGTTTTGCTCATGGAACTGGAAATGTGTGTAGACAGGTAATAATAAACCCTTTCCTTCTCAAAGTCCCCCTCAGACAGGTTGATTTCATGCAAAAGTTACAACACGCACCACTTTTATCTCAACAGGTGCCCTATTTCCTTTTGTAATTTTGTTGATGGTTTACATTAAGGCTATAATAAGGAATTCCCAATGATACAGTACTTTACTTTAGCCTGACAGAGTGTTCTGATTATTCTCTTTTCTCAGAAAGTTTGATTTCTTTTATTTTGCATTTTTTGTAGCTCATTTGGATGCTGCATGCACAGAGCCGCCTTCGAAATGACGTGAATTTGCTCCCAGGAGGTAACAACAAGGACTTCATCAGACGGATGCTTAGCACAAAACGAGAGTGAGTTTGCTATTTCATTTCGTTTTATCTCTGTCCATTTCATCCCATATCAATTATTTTAATTGTTTAGAGTGAAGAACCTCAAAGAAGCTAGAGGGTGCTTTATTGCTGGAGGAGCAAAGAAATTGACCCTAGAGGAACCATTGCTTTCTGCAGTAAGTGCTCAATGCAATGCAAGACACAAGAAACTCTTTAAAGTTCTCAGAACCGTCCAAAATGGGCATGTCTACTACTCCACCGAATACACAAGAATGTGCAAGAGGAAAGCTGATGTTGTCCTTTTCAAAGATGGCACAGTTGGAGAAATTGTTTTCTATGTCTGGTGCAAAGAAAATAGTGAAGTGGCCATTGTGTACAAAGAAGTTTCTCCACATCCAGAGAGGCCATTTTTCTTTGCTGAAGAAGCTGGTCTCCACACTTTACGTATGTCGTCAACAAGGTAATATGCAATAGCAGCCTTTCCTTTTGGTATCATTCATTTGTTTAGCACATTGCTGCTATAGGTAAAATAACTGTAATTGTTATACCGGTACTTTAGTGTTTGCTATGAACAGTGATGATAGAATTTAACGTATTATCTAAAGCTTTTTTGTTTTCGTTTTGCCTACATGGACTTCAAAGGCCCAGAAATATTGCATACAACTCAAATCATCCTACCCTGCTAGCATAGGAAAATTTACTCTCTACGGCTCTCAGTCCAGATAAATACATGGAAAAGAGGTCTATGCTAGAAGGGTACAACCACCCGGGGTCATCCAAATGCCTAACTTTATTCAAAAGACCCAAAAACAATGCACAACAATGTGTCCAAAAAATGTGTAGAATTGAATACTGGATTTCATTTTCTGATAACTATTAAATATTATCAATTAATTTTGCCTATTATCTGTAATAAATTTTTTTTATTTCATCCTCCTGAAAATGTAAATTACTTCAATTTTCAGGTCAGAGCTCAAGGTGAAAGGTGTGGATGAAATCAGAGAAAAGGTCCTTTTCCTTGAGGGAAACAAAGACAGCATATGTTTTATTCGTGTCCCGAACTTCAAAGGACTCTGTAGTTAAGGTATGCTCAGGGAGGATATTGAGATCTACAGACGTTCTGAGCCATTCCATTTTTTAGCACCCCCTCCCCCCCGTGTGCGCGCTGCGGAAGAGGTAATTTTCATTAGTTACCCCCGTGCCGTGGAAATTCTTGCTCGTACCCCGTCGGAAATATCTACGGAAGTCCCTTTTGGGGGTTGCACCCCCTAGGAAAATCATAAAGAAGAGCCTTTTTTGATTTAAAAGAAGGTTGCCACGATACGCGCACGCTCCAGCAACGATCACTGAGCAAAACTATTTAGACCATCCTATCAGAAAACGTTTGAAGAATATGTGAAAGATGGATCGAGAAATAGCAAGATTTCAACGGATTGTTTACGTGGTTTTCAGCCTTCGCTGGCCATGGTTTACGGACGATACTTATTTCTTTTATGATGCGCAGAACAGCTGCGCAGTTGCGTGACAGCCTCCCTTTAACCCCCTCGGAAAAGCCTTGGGGGAATTAAGGAAAATGCCATTGCACGGGAATTACTGAAAAGGCTATTTTGCTATACCCCTCGGAAAATCTCTTCTGTAGGGAGGGCGCAAATAAAAAATGGAATGACCATCCATTATAAAGTATACTCATTCAGATGTCTCAGAAAATTCACTGTGTATTGTGTGAACTCTAAAGGGCTAGCTAAACGAGAAAACAAAGATTCTTGACCTTGGGTAATCACAGCGATATTACCACAGCAATATTGCCTGTCACGTTTTCAGCGGCTAAAACAGCTTATATTTTCACCGTCATCAAACTGATCCCAAAGCCAAACCACCTTGTTTAGGCAACCCTTACTGTTATCAGTTTTCAAGACGTGACCACCTAAATGTCAGTGACTAAAACAAACAATAATACTCGAATAGTCGTGAAATACTGCTTTTTTAAAATACCCTCTAAATCGTTTGTTTCCTATTTACATTGAATCGTCTAAAATCGTAGAAAATTCACATCATATTATATCTGTTGTAGTCTCAAATACTCGCAAAAAATACTCTTCTTTAAAATACACTAACCGTTTCTTTCCTTTTCTCCGTCGAATCGCCCATAATCGCAGAAAATCCGACTCTCTAAATGTCAACTGATATTCATCTCTCGAATAATCGCAAAAAATCCGGTTCTGTAAACTGTACCAAGAAAACTAATCTGTTTCTGATATTAGATATTCCAGAATATCAGGGAAAATCCGAACTGTCATTACAGTAGAAAATGCGCCAGTGAGATTTTCTGGAATTTTCCAGAACATCCCTACTTGACAATTTCACACCTTTACCGTGCATTTGGATTTATTGCGATTTTGTGGAGTATTCAAAGAAATCTTAGAATATCCCAAATAATCTCAATTGTATGGAATTTCAGTTCGCACGGGTGGTAATTGACTCTGTATAACCTAGCAAAGTGTTGGTTTACATCCGAGAAAAAGCTACAGAAATAGTAAGTTGATATGTCTGCAAGAAGCAAAAGTTACACCTCCCTGAAATCTTACTGTAAAAATAATATAAAAAAAATTCCATAACATGTGTATCCATTTGCTTTTGTGGATGTTTTATGCATATTGGTTATAACTGGGGGGGGGGGGAGATTATTGGGTTGAAAATAGATCTTTCATTGATAACTTTTATTTCCTTTGAAAGTTAAGATCTGGAGGGGGCTAAGCTCCAGAAATTTTCAACATTGAGTGCCTCCTCTCTATCAATCTTGTGTTACATTCTTGCGTACTAGTCGCCCAACTGAAAATATTGCTCTGCAGTCCCTGTACATGGGTCAACAATCCCGCATTAGGTGGGATTCCCAATACTTTGATATCAGAATACAAAAAGAAATATTAAAAACATACATGTACATAAGCCATTTTTGGGGGTTGGTCTTCAAACTCAAGAAAATTTTTGAGGATTCATGGTCACTTTTGAAAGCCCATACACCTTTTTCCAAAATGGTGACCTAAAAAAAAATAATTACTTTGTTCTTTGACCTTTTGTTCCATTGGCCCTGTTGCCTCGATCTCATGAAATTATCTTTAGTCTTTGAGCTTGAGTCAATACAAAATAAAAGAACAATTTCATGGGAACAAGGCATCAGCGTATCTAGAAAAAAAAACGATAGAGGGGTTTTCATAAACCCGTGGAACAAAGTGTAGTAGTCAAGCCAGCACAAAACAAAACAAAGAGATTAGAGTGTATTAGTACTAAAATGCTCTCAAGTGTATTCCACGGGTTTATGAAAACCACTCTAAACAAGAAAAACCTCAAACTCAAAAACCTCATAAAAATTATCGCCTCAAAGAATGAATCACAACATGGAGTTATTATGCGGAATTATTATAACTCCATGATCACGAGAAGTAATTCGAGATATATATAGTTTTTCTGTGACAAATAGCCATAATACCAAAGCCCTCTGACATCTGATCGATCGCGATCATTCCAATTTTCGTCTCAACAAGACTATACCGAACACAGTTTTCACTTCTCTGAGCTAAAACCATAACGTAATCATAGCTCGAAAGGGTTTTCAAGTCCCAATATGTTTAAATCCCATAAACGAAACAAGTTCTTGTCTGCCGATGTCCGCCATGTTTTTGTTACTTCCCCGGGGAAACTGAAGTGACGTCATTGTTAGAACTTTGTCTATGCCGATCTGTGATTGGCCATTCCAATGTTTTCATCTCTCAAATATCACAACAAAAAGAGGTTTCCAGATAAGGCACTATTCTGGACTGGTTATGTGTTTTTGGTTCGACAGTTACGCACATGAGTTTCAGTGGTTGTTGTTCTTGGACTCCCACTTTCCTCACAGGGAATATTAGATCTGGAAATAAGTCACACGCCGTTTCTAGGACCCAGTTTAAATGAAACCATTTGATTTCCTTGAGATCGGCAGCAAAATCGGGTCTTCACTCGAGTTCTAAAATCTGCTTGAAGATGTTGTCTCATGAATATTAATTAATTGAACATTTTTCGAAAACTGCTCGTTGTGCCACTGAAGTATGTCTCGAACACAAAACTACATTCTATATGTCTTCATGGTGTGGTGCTAATTTTTTGAAATAATGGGAGAAGTTAAGGATTTTTTGGTGTGTTCACCTACAGGACACCTATGCTTGGGCATGCTCCTTAGAAACACTCAATGTTGAACTGAAGTGCTCAGTTTGTTTGCCCAGAAAGCAAAATAAATTGAGATCTGAGCTGGTATAAAAAAGCACTGCTAGTTGTGTATACTTACTGAATTCAAAAATAAATTTGGTGAGAAATTGGATTTTTTGATAAACCATTTGACTTGTGAGTGGAAATTGTAGATCATGTTACAGTGAAACGAGATGTTCTATCCCTACAATTTTGCAATATTGCTTAGCAACATTAATGAACAACTTGCTTGAATCAAATTCCAAAAAATCGTTTGTATCTGTCTTCACGATATTGTACCAGAACTTGAAATTTCCAAAATCGTTCAATTATGGTCTGCCCCTCCAGTGCTCAGACATGTGGCGAATCAAAGTTGATCACGAGAATTTGCAATTTGATACCAAAGTTGTCCATCAGTGTTAAGAGCAAAGAGAACAACCTGTGTGACTGTAATAATACAAATTTCACTTCACTTCTCCTAGTTACTATGCATTAAAAAGGAAAGTTTTTTAGAAGCACCTGATAAAAGATATAATTGAGGGTAGGACATTCAGAAGTAACTTGTTGTGCATTGTTTGTTGCAGGTTCCGAAGGTGTAGGTGTACTTGTATAAGCCCAATTCACAAAAGGAACATAATGCCATTCTTGTCTGGATGACTCAAAACAACTGCATCCTGCAACCAAATAGCAATTTCTAGCACAAGTGCTGGTGGTTCAGGGATGCAACATGTTAGATGTTACAGTATTACGAGAGCATTTCATCTATTGATTTTCAGAAGTAGAACTATAGCAGGGGCTAATTTTAAGAGTTTTCACTACAGATAGTTTACTGCTCAGAAGAACATCACAGTGCTGCATCAAAATCCTCTTTGATTCAATTTTTCTTGTGAAAAATATGTTGCCACCTCAAAACCCAATGTTGTCAACAGGTGTAATTTTTGCCCAGGTTCCACTATTACAGAACTTGTCAGAATACTCTGTCAGTTATAAATAGCACAATAAATTTAATCCCATGGAAGGGTGGTGAAAACTGAGCTTGTATTTCCAGGGTGGGTACCCTTCAGTCTGGGTATTTACTCATTGTTTGACAAAATCCCAGCTTGGTTAGATACAAAATCTGGGGTTGTAAATCATCAGTAGTCAAATCAATTGAATTCCAGGATAGGTTATGGTGAAACTTGTCCAGACATTTCTAATAAGGTTATCACACAAACTAATCAACAAGTTTGTTTGGTCACCATGACTTTTTTTTTGTCATATACTAAAACAGTGTGACCAGGTTTTCCAAGCAAAATTTATGTATCTGCATGGTGCAGAACTTTTATTTCTCAACCCAAAACTATGACATCTTTCCACTTGATCTAATTCCACTGGAGGGCCCGAAATATCAGGTTAAACTGATTGGATAAAAAAGGGAAATCGTTACGATTGCTAAACAGTCGCAGATGAAGGTCCACAGATCCTAATTTTTTATTTGCAATAGACAGGCAGCTCAATAAACGTTTTATTTTATCCTTCCCGCTTTCAGAATAAAAACAAAACAAACGAGAAATAGAAATAGAGCGCTATTTGATTACAAATTCGTGATAATTAACAGTGCCTTTCCCTGAGTTGAGTCTGCAATGTAAACTTGGAGAGCAGCGATTATTGCGTATGGCATAAACAAAAAAGTCCCCTGTTTTCTTCAGTTGCCCATTCTTTTGTTTTGCCCGCCACTTTCTGTAAATTTACACGCTTCATTCACATTCGCTAAGCTCCTGACCTCGCTCGATATAAGATATCGACGTCACATTCCCGAAAAAATTGTGCAACAAAACGCCAATGGTCTGGAGCTTCTCAAGTTAATAAGGGGGTTTTAGTTCGAAATCTCAACAATACAAGAAAAAATTAACCTTCACCAAACTGAACAACTTCATAAGATAGAGCAATGTTTCAGCTTTAAAATGATATATAGCTGATTATTATAGCATAAATTGCGACGCGACGACAATTTTTTTCCGTAAGCCGCCAAATGCCGTTTTAAGTGCGCTTCCCGATCAGTTTCAAACATTTTCATGGAAAGGACGAGTTTTCTTACTATCAAGTTTTCGCAATGTAGTAAATTGATTGCGTAGATATTAAACGGTTCTATTACCCGACATTTGACAGAACTACTCTATGAGTCACTGCACCCCTGACAGTATTCGAAAGGTCGGACACTCAGGGAAAGTGCAGGGCTTGATCACCAGAAACGTAGACAAAATGTAAATTTTTTCTCTCAACTTTAGTCTAGGATCGTCTCTGAACGTTGAAAAATAAAAAGACATTATTGATTAGTTTTGATTATTTAGATAAGTTAGATGTTACCGCTTGTTTATCAATGTAATAGCTTCCTTTACGTTGTCAAGCTTAATTTCCTTTTTTATGTTAAGATAAATTGTGGTTTTACGCATTTTCCTGTTCGTAACTGTTTAGGAATGCTACTATCCCTTTTTGGGACACGTTCCCTCGACGTATAAATTAGCGGAGTTTCGGGAACACGTCGGAGTTTTATTGAGTTTTTACTGAGATATCATAGTTATCGGAGTTACTGGAGTAAACTTACAAACGAGTTCAACAGGAGTTTTGAAGAGTTATTGGAGACCATTAGTGGAGCGTTTAGTTGGAGCTAATTTCTTAAACCCTTGGAGACAGATCAGACGTAAGTCATGTTTGTAAATATCTCCTTTTTATCTGTTTACTTTTATTCGATTTGTAAACCTAAGCTTAATTTTAACCTCGCAAACTGTAAATTGCTTTGTAGTTTTCACCGCATGTGTACTATAGTTGGTCAAGTTGATTGTAATAAACGCCATTAAATCAAGCCTGCCCGATTGTTCTATACTGTGGTTGACACTTAACGATCTCCAGTACGCAACACCCCGTGTCCGCCGTGCTGGGAACGCGACAGTGAAAAGTCTGACGGTAAAGCCCGTAGAAAACTACACTCGGAGGTAAGCCGTATCTACCTAGTTTATAAGGAGCCATCAAAATGAGCGAACCAGGAGATTGGCTGAACGCCGAACGAGTAATGGAGAAGAGCAGAGAAAAACGGGTCCGAAAACCGACCGCTAAAGGCCTTAGTTACGCCATCTCTTTAGCCGAAAAGCAAATTGGCGACTCACGTAAAAGGCTCCTCGGTGTCATTCGATCCGTAGAAGGGCTAAGCGATGAGTGCAATACGAGTAACGTGCTACGTGACCTCACGGTCACCTCGGAGGAGTTTGGAGAATTATTGCAACAGTTGCTTAGCCTTTATACACAAGATCCTAGTGCTGGATATGATGGAGGCGGCGCCCAGCTTGATGAAGATAGCGACATACTCAAACGGGCCCTATTATTATTAGAAACTTTAAAGAATAGAACAATTAGTCAATCCAACAAATGGTTGGAAAGGAGAACTGTTCAATCTCGTCATTCAGCGCGCTCGAAGTCACGCCATTCCTCGCAGCAGTCACGAACAAGTAGCGCTAGGCTGCAGCTGCAAGCGCTAGCGGAAGCTAAAGCGGCGAGCGAGGAGGCAGAATTTGACCGTAAAATTGCCGAGAAGGAGTTCGAGCGAAAGAAGCGCGACGCTGAAGCGGCTAGAGACATAGCCACTTTGGCCGCAGAGAAAAAAGCCGCAGTAGCGAACGCCAAAGTTGTAGCTTTTAACGAAGCTCTAATGGAGCAGGAGCTTTCGGAGTTAGGAGAAAGGGTAGATTTCCCCGGGGTCCCTAACATTAGTCAGAAGAGCGCACCTCGGATTGGATACACACTTCACCTACGCTTGGGGCATAACCTATGGCAAAAATGCAAAGTCCCAAACACGAAAATGAGTTGACATCCAATCAGGAAACCACCCACGTCCCCCGACCTCACGTCCCTAAGGAGGATTTTGAAGAACTATTGTTTACGCAAGATAATCTGCAAAATCAACATCCACTTGTCTCGCCAACCCCGATTAAGGAGACCGGAAGCGGGCTAATTGACCCACTCACGACAGTTAATCAGCAGATTGTAGCGGGATTGGCTAGGCAAAATCTTCCGAAATGCAAGCCTGATATCTTTTCAGGCGATGCGACCCTTTTTCGCCCCTGGAAAAGCGCATTTAAGGCCATGTTAGAGGACGCGGACGTTTCCCCCACGCAGGAAATTAACTACCTAAGACGCTTTACAAGCGGAGCCCCGCAGCGCTTAATTGATAACTATCGCAAGCGTCAACAGCGTGACCCTATAACGTTGCTAAGAGACCTGTGGGAGGAATAAGAGCGGCGCTACGGAAGTCCGGCGGTGATAAGCAGCACTCTAGAGTGCTAGAGCGCCTAAGCGAAGCGGCAAGTTTCGGTGACAGTGATAACGAGAATCTTCAGAATTTCGCAGATATCTGCGCAGACGTCGAAAGCCAGGTTACTTATCTACCGGGACTTGCGTGCCTTAACTATGCCAGCGCGATGCAGCCTATAGCGAACAAATTGCCCAAATTCATCCGCGCAAAATGGGAAAAGAAATGGCGGTTTACTAGGATAACCACAATGGCGCGTACCCTCCTTTCGCGCGACTTTCAAAAATAGTCCAGGAGCAAGCCCAAAAAAAATACAACCCAAACCTGCTCGCAAGCAAAGCGCAGAGTCCTGCCCAAGTCCCCACGCCCACAGGGCCACGGAAGGAAAAGAAAACACTAAAAACGAACACTCAGCCCCCGGCTGAAAAGGGAGACGGTTCTGAGAAGGGTGAAACCTTAACTAAGAAACATTGCCACTACCACGAAAGGGACGGCCATGATCTAACTGAATGTAAGGCGTTTCAAGCGAAAACTTTGGAGGAGCGCACGCAGTGGGTTAAATACGCGCGCTTGTGCTTTCGCTGTTTTGATGCTTCACACATAGCTAGCCGCTGTAACGCAAGCATACAATGCGCTACCTGCGGTGACACGAGGCACAACGCCCTGTTTCACAAGAAAAAACCGCCAGAGCAAACAAATTCTAAGGAGACCGGAAGACAGAAAGAAACGGTCAACCCAAAATGCACCGCGTTGTGTGATCCCGCCGGAGGAGTGTCCTGCAGCAAAATCGTACTGATGGACGTTGAAAACAAAGGCAAACCAGGCCTCACTCGACGGATCTACGCCATCATGGACGAACAGAGCAACAGCTCGCTCATCACAAGGGAGTTGGCCGATGAGCTTGGTGCTGAAGGACCCACCGAAAGGTACCACCTGTCGACGTGCTCAAATAAAAGGGAGGAGAAGTACGGCCGACGACTGACAGGCATCACGGCACTGTCGCCTAGCGGAGCGGAGTTCCCCCTACCAACCCTCATCGAGTGTGACACCATTCCCCAGGACAAGCGAGAGATCCCAACCCCACAGATGGCGATGAGGTACCCTCATCTAAAAGGAATAGCGGATGAAATACCACCCTTAGACCACACCACGGGCGTCCACCTCCTGATCGATCGAGACGCCCCGGAATTGCTAAAAGTCAGGCAGTTCAAGAACGGCCCGAGAGGAGCGCCCTGTGCACAGCGCCTAGCCCTCGGCTGGACGATCAGTGGTCAGATGCGCCTTGATCATGACCTCGCCAGCGGCCCCGCGCACGTCCTCACCCGCCGCACCATCTTGTCCGTACAGGAGTCTGGAGACGAGAGCTACGAGCTGATTCCTTGCCCGAATCAACTTAAAGTAACCGACACCCCGGTGGGGCGCGATCACGACGGTATCTTCGGAACGACACAGGAAAGCAATGACGCAAACAGCCAAACAGCTAACAGGACGGCGAGGAGAAGTATGGCGAGGAGGCCACGAGATTTATTTGTGGAAACTTCTATGTTGACAGCGGTTTGGATTCGCTCCCAACCACCCAGCAAGTAATCCACCTCGTGAGAAATGCGGAAACTACCTATGTAGAAAGTGAGCAAAACCCCGCGCACTTAGCAACGCGCGGTGTTCCCCCTAGCAAGCTAGCAGAAACGAGTTGGCTAAAGGGCACCGAATGGCTAGAGAAACCGGAGAGTACCCCCCTAGAAAATGAGGAGTTCGCGCTCAGCGCTAGCAATCCTGAAGTGCGCAAAGAGGTACTAACCGCCATGTTGACCAAGACCGACAGCGAGACCGATGCAAACCTAGGAAGTGGACGATTCTCAAGGTTTTCGCCTCTAAACGCCCCACAGCTTGCGATTGCCAACTTAAAAGTAGTAGTCAAAAAGTTCAAACACAGGAGAGAAAGCGAAACTAGAAGAGTCAATTTGAGGAGTAGCGCGCCTAAGGTACAAGGCAGTCTAAGGCCCGCCACAGTCAAAGAATTAGATCAAGCCTTGCGCGTCATTATCTGTACCACTCAGAAAGCAGCACTTAGTCAGATGCTACCAAACGCAAGGACGGAACCGGAGCTACCGAGAAAGCTTCAGAATGGCGCCAAAAAGTTAAGGATAGTGAGGGAGAGTCCTATCTGGGACCCATAAAAGAGCTGATACTACCAGTGCCAGAGAGGACACGGCTGGAGATGCTCCCCTGGAGTAAGCGAGATCCATGTAGTTAGGGTAGCAAGGATTAGAATCCTTGGCGAGGAGTGTGATGAACGTTGAAAAATACCAAAAAAAAAGACATTATTGATTAGTTTTGATTATTTAGATAAGTTAGATGTTACCGCTTGTTTATCAATGTAATAGCTTCCTTTACGTTGTCAAGCTTAATTTCCTTTTTTATGTTAAGATAAATTGTGGTTTTACGCATTTTCCTGTTCGTAACTGTTTAGGAATGCTACTATCCCTTTTTGGGACACGTTCCCTCGACGTATAAATTAGTCGGAGTTTCGGGAACACATCGGAGTTTTATTGATTTTTTTACTGAGATATCATAGTTATCGGAGTTACTGGAGTAAACTTACAAACGAGTTCAACAGGAGTTTTGGAGAGTTATTGGAGTCCATTAGTGGAGCGTTTAGTTGGAGCTAATTTCTTAAACCCTTGGAGACAGATCAGACGTAAGTCATGTTTGTAAGTATCTCCTTTCTATCTGTTTACTTTTATTCGATTTGTAAACCTAAGCTTAATTTTAACCTCACAAACTGTAAATTGCTTTGTAGTTTTCACCGCATGTGTACTATAGTTGGTCAAGTTGATTGTAATAAACGCCATTAAATCAAGCCTGCCCGATTGTTCTATACTGTGGTTGACACTTAACGATCTCCAGTACGCAACACCCCGTGTCCGCCGTGCTGGGAACGCGACAAGCTTTGTTCATTTTTATAAAGTTGACTACCAGCTTGTTACTTTGAGAGGAACGTCATACATCATTCCTTTTCCGGCCAATTATTCTTTTGAAGGCATCTAGCTTGTTAAATTGTACATACCACATTGTTAAATTTTGCCTGTATCTTATCTTTTAGAGCAGCAAATCAATGGAATGGCTTTAAGAACGCTGGCGACGCACGGCAATGTGGAACAGCTGGGAACCTGCGGTCTTGGCCTGATAGGGGATCAAATGAAACTCAAAGAATCAGGCTACTGGAGCTGCGGCAGAAAAAGACAACGAAAAACAAAAAACCGTCCAGAACAGACATGATCACGATGACCCCGCTAAATCGCCGAATATATCAACTAAAATAAGTAGCTATTGATTCTGCCGACGTAGCAAGAGCCGTTCCTATAGTGCAATAACGCTGCGCACAGATTCTGAAATTAGAGCTCACGAGACTCAGACCATAAACAATCCCTCTGAAATCCCATTCAGAAGGAACGCGCTCGTTACATACAAGCTCTGCTATAATGAGTGAACTGCCAGCTTACCAAATCATTCTTTGGAAGAGAAAACGGAGAAAATGGGAGAAAAGTATATTTGCTTGTCTTAGTTGGTAATTAGTGTGACGTCATCTGCGCGCAGCGCTATTGTAATAATAGAGCCTATGTTGTGTTCACACTTGGCGATTTACTTAGGTAAATATTTACTGAGGTCGAGTTAACCTAACCGCAGCAAATAAGAAGTGTGTCTATACTGAGAATTTTTCTTAGCTAATTTATGTGGGTAGGCAGGATTTTTTTAACACGGACACGGGAATTCGAACGTATACTTACACTTCGAGAGAAAAACCAAACACCACTTGTCTCGAATTTGACATGAGCTGTCAAATTTACCTCAGTTGAGTCGCTCCAACCCAGCCTCATAGCAGGGTGAATGTTTACTCGACCTAGGTAAATTTTCTATTTTTCCCGATCGATTTTTGCTGAGGTTAGCGACGGTGTTTACACTTACGAAAATGTTACTGAAGTAAATTCCTGTATTTACCGAAGTAAAAATTCCGAGTGTAAACACAACATTCCTCGACGAGAAGTCTTATGCCGTGTTTAGACCTACGATGTTTACTGCAGGCAAAGACAAAGGAAAGTCAACCTAGGTTGAGTAACGTTAACTATCCTATATGGCTTGGTTTAAGGCAGTAACTGAGTTAACTGGGGTCGCGATGATAGATTGAACACAACGTGTCACAATGCAAAAACACTCGAATTTAGTGAACAGAGTAGCTGAAAATAAATAAGCCGTTTCGCAACCGTCAAGGAAAAAGCCTTTGGAGAGTACATTCGGCGACGGTCGAAACTATCGACCTTATATCAAGATCATTGCTGTCTACAGCAAGCGACATATGTTATCAATTGCGATGGCTTTAATCTCCAGAACTATTTACATAAGCATCAGAAGTCTCAGAAGTAGCAATCGCTTAAACCTGGAATTCTGGATTCTCTAAAAAGCACCAGAAATGTAGGCAGTGGGGATAAAGCTTGTATTAACAGTGCTTGTTCATTCGTGTCAATGACAGTGAAAGTGATTCCTGCCAACAAGTAAATTACAAACTTATGGCCGTTGACAGATGAACTAAGGTCACGCTAGCGAGTATAAACACTTTACTGACCAAAATCAACCTCGGTAGGTCAGTAACTCGGCTTACTGTAGTAAACAACCTTGGTCTAAACACGGCATTAGACGCACGGCAATATTACCATGATAAGCAGTTTTGCATCCGTTACACTGAATTTGCAGTTATTGCCACGATGTATCCGAGAACACAAGTGCATAACAAGCCGGGGGGGGGGGGGACTCCCATATTCTTTTGTCGGGGATGATCGTCGTATCTTTTAAGGGTTAAAATCATGGGGGTTTGGTCTCATTTAGGGGTGATTGTGATCTTCAATAAATTTTAGGGAGATTGGTATCTTTTAGGGCCGACATATGTGTCCAAATTGTTTTCTCTCGTGATGGTGTTCTAAAAACTGAAAAAAAAAAAGATTACTCGATGAGAAGACGATAAATAAGAAGGCAGCATTTTATTTAAACACGGAAAGTTCATGATGGGTATCTTTTACCTGTTACCTGTCTCCTTCGCGCCTACGTGGCACATAAGGCCGCATCTCTTATGGTATCTTTTAGGGCTTTTAGGGTAACAAATCATTTGAGCCACGTCATGTTTGGTATCTTTTAGAAGTGAAACTGAAAATTTCCGACGATTATCCCCGACAAAAAAATGTGGGAGTGCCCCCCCACCCTCCCCCCGGGATAACAAGCTGGTATATAGTGGATACTACATGGCCGCGCTGAGAGACGAATTTTTCTCTTCGAGTATGGAAAATTTATTTCATGAGAAAGCGAGCAATGCTCTGTTTATTATTTATCTATTTATGTATTTATTGGGGTGGCGCTTAAACATAACATATACAGTACGAGGGCAAATAGACAGGGACACCACAACAGTTTGCACCAATTACTGTGCTGACTTACTGTCAATTACTGTCGCTGAAATACCAAATTCTAATTTAGGAAAGCCTAAACTCCGAAGGGGTTTCTTTCACGCTGTAGGCCTTTGTCACGCAATATTGATTAATAATATAAAATAGTTATCATATTAAGAAACATTATTCAATTCTACACACATCCGTACAAGTACACCTGCAAAACTAGGTGACGATTGCTTGAACACTGACTGAGATATGAATTGTCAAACCTTCGTATTCTGGTTATTATTATTATTATAATTTTTTTTTACAAGAAATGTATGGGAACTAAATACATCGAAACGAGCCTGGACTGGCGTGTTTTGAAGTAAATATTTCGAAACGTTGCAGTTTTACTAACAACAGGCAGACCTGGCGAAGTAGTACTAGATAAAGTTGACTTGATATTTCCTTTAAATGTCTCCAGTGTTGTTCTTGGGGAGAACTGGAGCCCTCCGAGCTGTTTCCGGCTTTTCCACAGTTTGTTAAATAATTCACTCGCTACCCCTTTCATTATCTAAAGATTCCATTATCTAAAGATAATGGAAGGGGTTGCCAGTGAATCTTTTAACGAACTGTGGGATAGTGCAGGAATTTGGTGAAAAAATGTTCATTTTGATGGAAAAACCATGAAACTTGGCAGAGTGATAGAGCGTCCCAAGTAGACCCACCCTTGATAACAAATACTTGGAACGAATACAGTGGAATTAATTATCCTTTAAACTAATAAAATGACGTGTTGCCTTTTATTTTCAGACACGGAATTTTGTATCGTGACAGAGTATTGAATACCCTACAATTCTACAATACGTGACACCCCCCTTATCATGTACTTCCAGTTTACCAAGATGGGATTTATTATCACATAAAATCAATAACAGAGGGCGTTGCCTTCAATATACACGCATGTAAATTCACGTGAAGATGGACCATTATACAATGGGCAATTTTGCATGTAGACCCACGCCCTGACTCATGTACTTCCAGTTTTTTCGAAGTGGAATTAGCAAGTCTTCAAAGTGGTGTCAGGATGAAATTCTGTATGTTAAGAGTGTATGCATTATTGCATATTTTGCTATTCATGATCAAGACCCCCAGTCACATACTTACAGTATCAGGGGATGGAATAAATCACAGCATGATTGCAGCACAAAAATGGCAACATATAGAGACGCATAATATTTTTGCAACAACACTTGACCAGATAGACTGCCAAATAGTTCCACTGCTACTATTATGCTAAATACCGGCCTTGTTTGGGGGTTGCTTTTTCCAAAAAACCATTATCTAATCCTGCAAAACAGATGTGGTCAGATGTGGTCATGTCTGATCCCTTAGATGCGGACTGCGATTTATACAATACAGTTTACAATCATGAGTGGTTGTTAGCTATATCATTCTGTAGTGAGCACTGTAGTTGTTTAACGTCCCTCGCATAGTGGTTAAATGTAGTGGGCTGGGAGACGGGACCTCGGTTCATTGTCTCATCCGAAAGACGTGAAACACAGGAGAAATGACGAATCACTTCAACCCACGATGAGCACAAGGTTAGAAACAGCAGAGAAAAATCCCAACTGCCCCGACTGGGATTCGAACCCGGTGCACAGAGGTGAGACGCAAGCGCTTTACACGCTGCGCCACCCGTGCTTCACAGCACAATGTATTCTACATTAGTATGTACCAAATCAGTGAATAGTCATTTTCGCGCGCTCTGATTGGTTCCTGAAATAGTAGATATCCAGCATTAGTATATACCAGCTCGGCAACCTCCTAAGAACGACCAATTTGATTGGTTTAGAGTCTCGGAATCTGAGACATTATTTACCTCCGAAACAGTAGATATTGTGTTGGCAAGCAAATTTCATGTAGAGGCGAAGAAATGTCAGTCAACAAAACTAAAGAAGCAACAAATTAGATTTCTTTGTCTCAAAATCGGTCTCTCTGGATTTAATATGTCTCACAAATCGTCTGAGCATTGTTTGTGAAAAACACGCTTCCACTGTGAAACCCGAGTTGAAAAACTTTAGCTGGCAAAGCATGAATGAAAATTCTTTTTCGGCATGTACTTTCCCTTTATTTTATTTATTTGACAAAAATCAAAATTATAATCTACAATATGTCGAGAAAATACAGTCGAAAGAGCTAATTTTCAAAGTACCTGAGGATGGTTTGTGTCTTGCAACGACTGATCGGCAGCTTTCTTGTAGTTTTTTTGCCAGCGAATTGTCCGCCACAAAGGAGACTTCTGTTAGTAGTTAGTTATCCTTCTTCTTGCCTGATGATAACCCCATAAAGCCTTTTCATAAGGTTTCGTGTAGTTGTTTTATCCTGCTAAATCGTTTTTCCCTCAAATATCCAGTGTTTACGGTGTTTGCTCCCTCCATTTTTCCAGCAAACTAAAATAATTAAGTTACTTGTGCAACGAGTGGCTGCCGACAAATAATTTTCATCTCGGAAACTTTTGGCGAATTGCTTACAAATGCTCTCCAATTTGCAGCTATATTCCTTCTTGAATTGAAATGATGCAATATATTGCTCGCTACATGTCCAAATTTGTTGAAAATCCCTTGAATTGTCCACTTTTTTCCGCAGCTTTTCGAAGTAAATGCTTGCAAACTTTCTAGAGCTGTCAAAATCGACCAAAAACGTGCTTATGCAAATCACCTATAAAGTTTGCGTGAGTTTTGTCACGCACGCAGTTTTAAAACGCTATAGTCTAGTCGCCAGCAGGGGTCCACGTGCACCCCCCGGAACATTTATGGGGACATATATTTTTAGAACCCTTAGGGTGTCTAGAATCTGGTTTGAGGTGTCCCCAGCCCGAAAAAGTGTCCCACGGGGTTCATTTGGCCGCATTTCTAACAGGTACTATAACAAAGTTTAAAATCAAGTGTCTATAAGCGGGTAAACATGCATCATAAAACGCAACGTAAACACGTATTTTTTATCAAGTTTTGTCACGGAGTATTCGAAGTGAGCCTTCCTTGGCCCTAAAATGTACTTATTTTAAATAAAAGAATTTCCCGATTTTTTTATGGGGGATGACACGAAGAGCTACCGGGCTACCTGTGTTTTTAGACTCTATTGTATCCTTTCAAACGCTACTGGCTAAAACGTATCACGTGATCAAATAAAAAATGAACATTTTTAGAATCCTTAGGATGTGTTAAAACAAGTTCATGTCATTAGAAGACCTCAACTGTTTCCGCGGGGTTTATTTGGGCACTTTTTTTACAGGCTTCCTCAGCTGCCATAACAACCCCCAATATTGCGATTGTTGGTGAATATGAACCATATTGCAAGTTAACGGTAATGGTTTGGCAAACATATCATATAGAATCATGATTTGTTCCTTATACACACCCAAAAGTTGTTTACTTGGTATCATTAGAAAAGCTAAAGGTGTTAATTTCCACCAAATTTTGGGTTACCTGTGTACGTTTGTTGAGATCGGATATATAGCACCAAAAATGAAAGATATCCGTAGTTTATAATCATTGCATCTACAACGCGAAAAGATTTCACTTTTCGGCCAGCTCGATGCTGAATAATAGGTCAGCAACAGCTGAACTACCTGTGTCATGAAATGCAAATGAACGTAACGATGGCTGCGCTGTACCGATTAACCGTTGGATCACGAATGGGTTGAGTACCGCTCTAGACGATGCGTGAACACTAAAGGTACGTTTTAATGTGTTATTACATTTTATCATAGTGTTTAATACATAAATGAAAGCGCTTTGAATGAAAAAATAAAGCAGCACTGAAATTTTGTTTGCTGAGAGTAGGCTAGTTTGCAAGCCGAACTACAGAAGTTTTTTTGTAGAGGGCATTATTACTTTT
Source organism: Scolanthus callimorphus (assembly GCA_033964015.1). Lineage (NCBI taxonomy): Eukaryota > Metazoa > Cnidaria > Anthozoa > Actiniaria > Edwardsiidae > Scolanthus > Scolanthus callimorphus. The sequence goes on from CM066911.1 coordinate 3,505,410, forward strand.
TTGAAATACAATTAATATATCTTATTTTCGTCGGTTCTAAAGTTGAGTATGTATATCTGTGTTTAAACGTATTATGAGACGTTTTTACTGTATCAGCATTTAATTTATTTTGAAACGCGTGCTTTGTTCTGCATTGCCAATTTAATTTCCTCACAACATCCATAATTACTTCACAACTTCCATGATTAGCAGTCTTTTGTCGTATTCACAAGATACATGACAGCTCTTGATTGCTTTAAAGGCCCATTGCCAACCACAATCCTTTGCGCGCCGAGGTACATTTTCTCAAAAACAGAAAATGTTCCTTATGGCGATACTCGAAACAAACTGTTTTAGATCTTGCAATTTTATGCAACTTTCACCAGCTATTTCAGTTTTTTCAGGGAGTCTAACTATTTTCCATCCAATTTCTTGCGATATTTCTCTAAAAAGTGCAAGAATAAGCAATTCAAAACAAAAAACACAAGCTCGCAAATTATGGCAGTTGGCCGTGGGCCCTTAAACGTATACTTTGAATTTTGAATAAAATATATCTAGATTTTATTTATAGGTATAATACATAGGATGTGGTACGTTATCCCCTATAAAACCACCTACTTCTTTTATCTTTTTTTCAATGAACAGCCGTGAATGAGTGGAAAACGAAAGAGAGGCACCCGAACAGCCGGTGCGCCACGGCGGAAGACTCGTCGTCTCACGGTTACCACTTGCATATTGCATTCCAAAGGCATTGAAGACCATGGTCCTTTTACGCCATTTAACAAAATGCAAGGCGACCCAGCTGAGAAGCTGCGCTTTCTGTGCGAGATTCGTGATATGAGGATGACCCAGCCTACTTGGTCTTCGTGTCGAATGGAGAATGTGTGCCGACAAATTCCGGACACTTTAGAAGGCACCGATGCTGACAGTACTGGGTACCACAGAGAATGTTATAAGAACTTTACAAGGCATGTTACTCGTTTGAGAGAAGGCCAGAGTAATGTGGCGTCTAGTGTACAAAAGAAAGTTCCTTGTACATTTCAGGGGCAACGCTCTCCGCGGAGAAAACGCGCGACATCAAGCAGTCCATGTTTCCCTCCAGAATGCATATTCTGTGGAAACACAGAGATAAAGCCTCCACGAAAAAGGAGGACCGAGAGGCCGATTAAGTTCACCCTCAAACACGCATGGCAGACAGTAGAAAATCAAGCTAAAGAGATGGGCAAGCACAATCTCTACCGTCAAATAAAGGACAGGGATCTAATTGCTGCCAGGGCTCAGTTTCACCCCTACTGCCGAGGGGCATTCAACACAGAATACCGTAACTACACACGATCCTCAGCAAGAGCTAACAGACGCGAGAGTACGCAGTCAAATGTCCATGATAAGGCATTGAAGGCGGTCATCCAATGCATCAAGGAACGCATTATTGGACGGAATGAGGTTCTTGAAGTATCAAGTTTGCGCACCATTTACATGAATTCCCTATCAGCTCATGGGCTGCCAAATGACAACTTTCGCAGTGATAAACTTATTAGACGTCTGAAGAATAACCTAGAAGTTAGTCCCAGCATTGCGTTTACGAGCGTCTCAGGAAAGGGATGTACATCCTTCTTTCTCGTGTACAGCGCAAGGAAAACTGTATCTGAAGCCGTTTGTGATGCTTACAAGCTATCGAAGCTCGACAGGAGCAATGATGTCGCCAATCAACTTCGGAAAGCGATACTTGTATCGTTTAAAGAGAGCAAAGCTATCCCTTGGCCACCTACAGCGGATGACCTCGAATCAGATGAGAAACTGCCAGGTGAACTTTTGAGTTTCCTTAAGACTCTTTTGTCCGGACAGGAAGGTGAGAAGACCAATCGTTGGGCAGTGTCTATTAGCCAAGATATTTGCCGTGCTGTAACAAGAGGGGAATGGAAGCTGCCGAAGCACATTTTGCTTTGCACAACTATCAGACACCTCTACCGGAGTAAGAAACTCACGAGCATCCTAAACCGTCTCGGGCATTGCGAATCTTACGACTTTGGGCTTCAACTGGAGACTGCACAGAATGCTGCCATTGACGAGGTCTCCTCACACCTTACTCCACAGATAGTGATAGGGGACGGAAACGTATGTCTTCACAGCGAGTGGGACAACCTCAACAAGATTACCACTAACGTGTTGGGATCCAACGTCATCAATTATGCTGGAGGGATTCTCATACAGGAGATCAAGCCTGACTGCAATAGTTCCCGCGAGCGAACTTTACCAGTATTCCAACGTTCTAAGGTTCTATCTAAGGTACAAACGCCCCCGTCTCTACCTCAGCTGCATCTCTACGGCGCTGTCGGACCAGCGTTTCCACCAGAGGCTACTTTTACTATTCCCCCTGGGAATGGGAACCACATGACGGCAGCTCTCAAGCTGTACTTTGTATGGCTTCTTAGTAGGAAAGTTGGAACTAGTGAAGACCACAGACAGCGTATGCCCGCATTAGGAGGATTTATTTCTGCCACTGGCGAAACACCTGTGAAGAAATCCACCATTGAGTATTTCACCCCAATAAACGAACCTATCACAGAGTACAGTACCGTGAAGGAGCTCCTACAGCGATGCGAGGAGGCCACTGCGGAGGTTGGGCAGCTGTATGTTATCACAACATTTGATCTAGGAGTGTGTATGAAGGCGCTACCTCTGATCTGGAAGAACCCACATCTCTATCGAAATCACATCGTACTCATTGGTCCCTTCCACGCAGGCATGAACTATATCAACATGCTATGTGCACACAAAATGCTCGGTTCAGGCTATGCAACGATCCTCCTTGAAGCTCAACTAGTAACAAGTGGATGTTTAAGAAATGTTCTTAATGGAAAAGCCTACGCCAAGTCTCTATTTTGCCTGAAGACGGTCTGTGAAGCGATGGAGAGACTGCTCATTGATCGGTTCATAGAAGAAGAGAAAGTGGAGCTCAGCGAGCCAGTGGTTATGCTACACTTACTAGAATCTTGCGATCGCCAGACGTTAAACAAGACGCTCACGGACCCAACTATGCTCCAGCTAGTTCAGAGGTACAAGGAGTACGAAGAAAAAGTCCGAATGGGTCACCTCGGCAATACTGCAGCGTACTGGTTTTCTTTCATAGAACATGCCCGACGTCTGTTTATGCTTCTGTTTGCTGTGAAAACGAACAACTTGGACTTGCTCCATCAGAGTATTGCGGACATGGCAGATCTATTCTTTGCCTATGGAGGATATAATTATGCTAGGTAAGTAGCTAATTATTCTTACGAAAAGGAAAGCAATTCCTTCCTAAAAATACCATACTTTTCTTTTAACACAGGTATTTGTCATGGTTTTCAGCATTTCTCACTAACATCGACATCACTCATCCTGGCGCGAGAAGCCTGCTAACTAAGGGTGCGATAGGTGTGGCGCGTTCACTTGTTCCCGGATCCCTTTGTGCTGTTGACAAGACAATGGAGGAGACATTTATGAAGTTCGCGAAGTCGGCAGGTAACTGTAATGTTTTACGCATTATGTAGGGGATTTAAGCTGATTGTATACTATCCAAACAATTACAGTCGAGCAATTAAAACCATTTACAAATGTTTTTTCTTACAGGTGGCCTCTCTGGTATTTACGACGACTATCCTGCGTATCAGCGCTTTTGTCGTACCACTTCTCTGAGAGCCCAATTTTACGAGAAGATGTTAGAAATGTGTGATATGACAGAAGACCCAGACAGCGCCAAAGATGGGAAACATAGAGGACTTGAACGTTCATCGATCGAGAATAGCGAAAAGGCGGTGCAGTCGACAATTTCTAGTATCCTCAGCTTTACCCATCCGTTCGCCATAGCCGACAAAGACCGCCTGTACTCCTTGCATTCTGGTGCACCTGCGGCCCCAGACGTCGAAAGGGATGTGATGCGCGCAGAATCTCTAGGCCAATCAGCCAAGGAGGCGTTTGTAAGGGATAGGTTTGAAGAGAAAACGGCCCTGTTCTTCGACCCCGTCAAAAAGTTGAAGCTAAAGACTCTAGAGGCGTCCAACAAGAAAGTGAAACTAACGTCTACTCAAGGCAAGGTGAGATCACCGTTTCATAACACGGTAATTTTAATTGCCCACGTGATCGATGTTGTTTCGGCATTATGTGAGCAAATGTTATTTATTTTCAGCTGATAGAATACCAAGAACAAGGGAACATAGCATTCCAGCTCCTTGTCAAGTCGCAGTTGCTGGACGATCCGATCAACTTCATTGATCTCATGAGCTATCCTCTTACCCCCGTTCCTCACTGTCTTGGGACCCAGACGGCTTCTTCGCCAAAACAAACAAGGCGTCAATGCTTCACTTCTTCCTGAAAGAAAATGCCCTGAATGACTGCCAGGCCCCAATAGACGCACTGTACATACAAGACGGCAATGCGATGTTTCACGCCCTCAAAGAGCTCCCGGCTACATTTGGCGGTATTTGCCTAAAGATCTTGGATCAGATGGCATACAAAAAGCACTTCTTGTTTTCCACCGACATGTACAAGGCTGATTCCATCAAAGCCCAAGAGAGACTGAGGCGAGGAACATCAGACAGATTTATTGTTGATGGCCCCGCCACAAGAAAGCCAGCAGACATGAAGGTGTTTCTGCAAAATGATGACAACAAGAAGCAACTCTGTTCCCTCCTTTTGCGCGTCTGGGGAAGTGTCGAAGCGGCGTCGAGGCTGTCAAGAAGCGCGACATCCATTCTTATCGTCGAAAATCACGCCCACCAGCTGACCAGCACAGGAGATAGTGTCGTCGCCTCTGAAATAGATGAGCTCTTTTCCCAACAAGAAGAGACGGACACCCGCGTTGTGATCTACCTGTACTATGCTGTGGCTGCAGGTTTCAAGTCCGCTGTTGTAACCACACCCGATACAGATATATTCTTCATTCTGCTCCATTATGCACATGACATCAAGCTGAGAATCTTCCTCGACACCGGGACCGGTAAACACCGCAAGATTATCGACGTCTCATCGATCGCCCGTTCACTTGGCCGAGAAACCACTGAAGCTTTGGTCGGGTTCTATTGTTTCACCGGGGAGGACTGTACAAGCGCCTTCAAAGGAAAAGGAAAGGTCACCCCTTTTAAGAAACTGCAGAAGAACCCGAAGTTCTTGAAGACCTTCCAGGCTGTTGGAAAAGAGTGGCGTGTCAGCCCCGTGGTGCAAGATGAACTCGAGGAATATACGTGCCTCATGTATGGCTACTCAAAAGAATCAAGCGTCGATAATGTAAGGGCAAAGATGCTCACCAAAATGGTGGGGGACGGAGAGAAAATAACCCTCAAATCAAAAGTAGATTTGTCCCGTCTCCCACCATGCAAGACATCACTAATCCCTCACATACAACGAGTAAATCATAGGGCGGGTATTTTTAAGAGGGCGCATCTGCATTTCTATGAAGAACCGACAGCAGATGATGCCGGCCAAGGTTGGACAAGACAAGACGGGTTCCTCGAGCCTCTATGGTGTCTTGGGCCAACCGTGCCACCTTCTCTGGTGGACGTCATTGATGAGCAAGCTTCCGATGAAGAGGATGAAGTAGTCGAAGTAGTTGACGAGGAAGAGGATGAAGATGAGGAGGAGGATGAAGACGATGATTGCGGACGTTATTGGAAAATGTAAAATGGTACTGTGTAGCGCCGTGTAATGCTGCCTTCATTAGGGTTAGGGATTATAACATTATAACAAATAAACAGCTTTATAAACAGTGTATTGTATTACACCTAATCATATTCCCCTAACTTGTAATATTATGGTTCATATTCACCAACAATCGCAATATTGGGGGTTGTTATGGCAGCTGAGGAAGCCTGTAAAAAAAGTGCCCAAATAAACCCCGCGGAAACAGTTGAGGTCTTCTAATGACATGAACTTGTTTTAAAACATCCTAAGGATTCTAAAAATGTTCATTTTTTATTTGTTCACGTGATACGTTTTAGCCAGTAGCGTTTGAAAGGATACAATAGAGTCTAAAAACACAGGTAGCCCGGTAGCTCTTCGTGTCATCCCCCATAAAAAAATCGGGAAAATTCTTTTATTTAAAATAAGTACATTTTAGGGCCAAGGAAGGCTCACTTCGAATACTCCGTGACAAAACTTGATAAAAAATACGTGTTTACGTTGCGTTTTTTGATGCATGTTTACCCGCTTATAGACACTTGATTTTAAACTTTGTTATAGTACCTGTTAGAAATGCGGCCAAATGAACCCCGTGGGACACTTTTTCGGGCTGGGGACACCTCAAACCAGATTCTAGACACCCTAAGGGTTCTAAAAATATATGTCCCCATAAATGTTCCGGGGGGTGCACGTGGACCCCTGCTGGCGACTAGACTACTAACACAACTTTTCTTATTGTTTTCCGACTGAAAATTCGGCAGGTTGCCTTGCTGGTATATACTAAAACACTTATTCTATTTCAATTTCGGTGGATAGTGGCTTTAGGAATATTTACCTCGAGCCTGCGGCTCTCGGTAAATATTCTGCCACTATCCACCTCAATTGAAATAGAATAAGTGCTAACTATTTACTGTTTTGAGAAAACTCTCAAGCGCTTTGAACCTTAAACCACCGTATTTTATTCTACTGATTTGGTATTTACTAAAACAACTATCCTCCTCAGGGTCGGTATATATCCACCACTATTCACCTCCCCTTCGGGGGATAGTTGTTAACAATAGACTAGCTCTAGCGAGGCGGTCAATGCGCACACGTCCTTCACGTGATGCTTTGCTTAGTGCAGCTAATGCCGGAGTAACTTCCATGTACTCTGTCGAAGTGTCCCAAGCAGCAACTTTGCGTTTCCATGCGAAATACGACGAATCCAGTAAGTGCGTGGAAAGCAGGTAATACAGTATCTTTCTCGGGACGCGTTGTTTTCATGCCGGATAAATTCGTCGAAATCTCCTCCACGTACTTGAGAAAAATTGAGCAAACAAAGCACAGTCTTCTTTCAAAGCTTACCAGCTTATCATGTCTTTTTGGTCAAGCGTTGTTACAAAAATTTAATGCGTCTCTATATGTCACGATTTTTGTTGCTACAATCATGTTGTGATTTATTTCATCACCCTGGTACTGTAAGTATATGACGGGGTGGGGGGGGAGTTGCTTGATCATGAATAGCAAAACATGCAATAAATAGTACACTCTTAACATACAGAACTTCACTCTTGGTCTTCGAAAGCCTGACTGACCACTTTAACGACTAATTTTAATTCCACTTTAATAAAACTGGAAGTGCATGGGTCGGGGTTAGGGTCTACATGCGAATTTGCCCATGGTCTATTTTCACGTGAATTTCAATGCGTGTATCTTGAAGGCAACACCCTTAGTTACCGATTTTATGTGATAATGAATTCCATCTTGGTACACTGTAAGTACATGATTAGGAGGGTGTCAAGTCTGGTAGAATTGTAGGGCATTCAATACTCTGTCACGATACAAAAACTCATGTCTGAACTCAAAAGGCAACACCTCATTTTCTTATAGTTTAAAGGATAATTATTTATTCTATTTCGATAAAACTGGAAGTGCATGAGTTAGGGCGTGGGTCTACATGGGAATTTGCCCATTGCACCATGGTCCATTTTCACACTAATTTCCATGTGTGTATCGTGAAGGCAACGTCCTATGTTACTGATTGTATGTGATAATGAATTCCATCTTGGAACTCTGAAAGTACATGATCAGGGGGGGTATTGTAGAATTGTAGCGTATTGAATACTCTGTCACGATACAAAATTTTGTGTCCGAACTCAAAAAGCAACACGTCATTTTATTAGTTTAAAGGATAATTAATTCTACCACTATAAAACTGGAAGTATACATTGTTCTTTGGGGCGCTATTTCAAGTGACCACTATTTCAAGGACGTTGAGCCTGCCTGCGTTTCTTTCTCTAGGAATATTATGCGCTCTACTATTCGGGCCATGTCGGCTAAACGCAACGAGCTCGATCGTAACATTTCTTTACGCCGCTCTCAACTCGCCGACGTTTGTCCCGGCGTTTTAGTCAACTCTATTCGCCTTAAAATAACGGATCTCAACGCTAAACTCTTTTCTTTCCTTGCTGAAAGCAAAGCGAAGAAATTTAATCTGCTTGCCGGTCCGCCTGTTGTCCCCGAGCTTTCCACTCAACGGAATGCGGTTGTCACTATACCAGACAACCTGCCGCTCACAGACGCCGAGATATCCGTTCTTGGCAAGGGCCTTTATTTCGTGCCTATATCCAACAAGGCAGACGAACTTACAGCCAGGCAAGATACAGAGCGTTTTCTCCGTCGCGTTAAACTCAGAGCTCATTTTCACAATAGGGACTCAGTACCGGTTGAGAAAGACGACTTTGAAGCTTAAACCACGCTCATCTCACTGGACTCCTAACGACGGTCAATTTTCTGCCGTTGATCTTTTTGTTAAAAATGTCGTCAGGACCTACAGCGCGTGCATTTCAACCGCAAACTTAATTTCAGCAACCTTTCTAGGGAAGAGATGTCAGCTCTTAGATGATCTCTCCGCATGCGTAAATACGTTGTCATTAAGCCTGCCGACAAAGGCGGCGCGGTGGTCGTTTGGCGCACCGACCTGTACAAACAGGAAGCCGCGCGCCAACTCTCCGACACTACCTTCTATTCTAAATTAAGAAAGACCACACAACCAACAACCAGAATACTATTTCTAAAACTATTAAGAAACTTATCTTAGATCATGAGCTGCCCAAGACTGCTACCAATCTTATCGTTACTATACCTAGAACGTCTAATATCTACTTTCTGCCCAAGATCCACAAGGCCAACAATCCGGGGCGCCCTATTGTTTCTGCATGTAATTGTCCTACAGAGCTCATTTCGAGCTATTTAGACAGATGGCCCCGTTCGTCAAAGCACTTCCCTCTTACATTAAGGACACCAACCATGCTCTCCACATTTTCAACAACTTTTCTTTTCCTGTCGATAGTGCGCATAGGTTTATCTTCACTATGGACGTTAAGTCTTTGTATACAGTCATTCCCAATGACGAGGGTCTAAAGGCCCTTAAACACTGCCACTCTACTCAGACTAGCTGAGTTAGTCCTCACGATTAACTGCTTTTCTTTTCAGGCGATTTTTATCAGCAAGTCAATGGAATTAGCCACGGGTACTAAAATGGGACCTAGTTACGCCAACCTCTTCGTTGGTTACATCGAGGACCTTGTTTTTCAGCAGTACGATGGCCCCACGCCTCATTTCTACGGACGCTACATTGACGATTGCATTGGCGCTACATCGTGCCCTAAGCCTGACCTCGAGCGCTTCATTTCTTTTGTCAACAACTTTCACCCAGCGCTCGAATTCACGTGGGAAATTTCGGAGACCTCTCTCACATTCTTAGATATCAATCTTACCATTAACCGAGATCGCTTAGCCACTTCCGTTCACTACAAACCTACTGATTCTCATGGTTACCTGTTGTTCTCTTCATCGCACCCGCGCATGACAGCTATCCCGTTCTCTCAGTTTCTCCGACTCCGTCGCTTGTGCAGCAAAGGAGGCCGATTTTATGGCTAAATCGGACGAAATGAGCGAGTTTTCAGAAATCGTGGTTACCCTGACACTGTCGTCGCTAACGCCCTTAGCCGCGCCCGTTCGATCGACAGAACCACAGCCTTGCAGCCATCAGAACCCACTCTAGAGGATAGGATTCCCTTCCCCCTTACTTTTCATCCTACTAACTTAGCAATCAAGCATTTTGTATCCAGGAACTTTAAGATCCTACCAAGGGACCCGGAAAGAGCCGCCATTTTCCCCAAGCCGCCTTTGTTCTCTTATAAGCGGGACCGAAACTTGCGCAATTCTCTTGTTAGAGGCGTTCTCACGCCTGGCGGTCTACAGCCCGGCACTTTCAAGTGTACTAGAAAATGCACAACGTTTGATCATGTCGTTTCCGCCACCCGGATCCTCGGCCCTAGCGGCGAGTCTTTTAACTTCACGGATCACTTTGATTGTACCACCTCCAACGTCATATATTGTATTACTTGCTCCCTTTGCCGCATGATCTATATAGACAAACCGGTCAAATGCTTTCTACGCGCTTTTGCCAGCACCGTAATGATGTGAACAAAAATGACCTTAGCAAACCAGTCGCCCGACACTTCAATCTTCCCGGTCACACTATGGATCATATGACCGTTTGCGGTGTTTCTCTTTACAACAGGTCTAATCATTCTCGCTTCCAGAAAGAGAATAGACTTATTCTTTCACTCGGTTGCCGATCACCCCACGGCATTTATGAATTTTTCTCTTATATCTAGTTTTCTACATCTCACCATATTCCCTCTTTCTTTACTTTTATCACTAGTTTGCGATTTCAATGGCCCATGGCATCCTTTGTTATTCTTAACCAATTATCACCTTTAGTCATTCCGACTGTTTATCTGTTGCCTAGCAACGGCTCTACATTACTATATAAACAGCCCCACTCCCTCTGTTTTCTCTCTTTGCTCCGACGAAGGGCTAACGCTCGAAACGTCAGCAAAAAAAACACTTTTCTACATCCAGAATTGCTCAGCATAGGAAGCTCTATCATCCTGCCAAGTTTCATGCTTTTTCCACTAAAATGAACAATTTACTACTTTTTCTGCAGGATATTCCTGCACTAGGAAGGCCGGAAACAGCTCGGTAGGATCCAAACTCCCAAAGAACAACTCAGGCGCGGGTTGGTCAAAACTGGATTAAATTTAAACCAGGTTTAGTTCTGAACAAAACCATCGAGTCACCATGGTAATTAATCCTGGATTAGTGCTAAACCTATTTCGAGCAACCGGACCCAGGAGTATGAGATCTTGTCAGGAGACATTCAAACTGTGGGAGAATAGGAAACTGGATGTAATTTTTTCATAACTATTATAATTATTATACATTATTACATTATTACTCAATATTGCGTGATAAAGCCCTCTATTTGACTGTGATTTTTTTTTTCATTTGAATATATCTTTACTAGTTATCAGTTTGAGCTTTTGACAGAAATTACTATTTATCGCGCTTATGATTTGCGATTTTGAGAAAAATTTACCGCGGATTTTTCGACATATCAATTTTTTATGGTGAAAAAGTAGGGTATATTTAGAGGTGTCGACGTTGCTATGGATATGTTTCTCGTCACAAGCTGTGGTGCATTTGCACCACATACTCATCAGTATTGCTATATCGGAGAGTCAGATTGATTGGTAGAACAACAAGGAAAGAAACTGCAAATAACTTACTAGTGCACAATCGCTGAGAAACTATTTCAAGCCTCCTTAAAGCCGTGTAAGAAAGATGAGAAGACGAAAAAAGTCAACATTAAAGGCAGATTTTAGTCAAACACGGAAATTTCTTAATGGGTATCTTTCACCTGTTACCTGTCTCCTTCGCGCCTACTTGGCATACACGGCTTCCATCTTTTCGGGTAAGAAATTGTTTGAGCCACGCCATGTTTGGTATCTTTAAGGGGTGAAACAAAAAAAAAATTCCGAATATCATCCCCGACAAATAAAATATGGGAGTTCCCCCTCGGGGATCAAGTCATAAAAAAAGTTCCGAAAGAATACTGATTGGCCCAACTCTGTTCTCTGTTTAACGGATAAAGAGATGGTTTCCCCCCGCTATTAACAATTCCTCGCCGAAGACGACGTGATCACGGAGCTTGAAGCGACTAATTATTTTAGTATAATTGCTCAAGTGATTCATAAAGTTTTCAGGTGGTCTATGCAACAATGCCGCCGAAGGCGACGTGATTATCGGCGAATAGTCACCCATAATCACCCCGGAGCCTGTGGCGACTAATTGTTTTAGTCTAACTGCTGAAGTGGTTGATAAGGTTTTTAGACATAACAATGTTGTTGTTGTACGTTTTCGCGCGCGCACTCCCAATCCTTTCAATGTTATAATCACTCTCTACCAATCAGCGCGCGATTCACTTGAGTAATTATACTAATTGCCGATAAAGTCATAGAATGTAGTGCTCGGGTGCTTGTATGTTTTTATAGCGGGGAGAGAACCAGGAGCCAAGAACCATTACTTTATTGGTGAAGAAGAGCATATATTTGGACCAATCAGAGCGCGCGTTATATCGTAGCTATATCATTATAAAAGCATTTAGAGTCCAACGTTATAGACTTTCCCTGCGAAATAGAGCACTAGCGTGATGTTTGGGAGAGACACTAGATACGCTACTACATACACTGTTCTCGTGTCCCTTTCAATATCACGCGTGCTCTATTCTGCCTATAAAATCATCTAAAGTTGTGCTCTAATGCTGAAATAGAGGTCGCGCGCCATCATTACACCATGTTTCCCGTCAGAATATACACTTTATGAAGTAATCCGTACGATGTCATTCAAAAACATCGAAGAAACTAAGCATTGACCACCTTCAGGGTCTCCGTTAAGAACCAGCCGTACATTCATGCTTCTGTTATGCGGGAAGGCGGCCTCCGACTTTTACAGTTATATATTATTTGCCTACGAGGGCGGCTGAAACTGTAATCAGCGCCAGAGACTACGTGATTGCGTTTTTTTCTCTTTAAAAGACATAATTGGTTTCGGTCACCCATTATTATACAAAACGGGCAAAGCTGTAAGCGACTCCTTAGAGAAAACTATGAGTAAATAGTAAACTTTTTTATACGTTTATACGTATTTTTTTTCAATTTACAGCCAGACAAACGATGCACCACAGGACGAAAACATAAAGGCCTGTTATTGGACCAAAACTTGCCTATTCCCGCAGCGGGAACAGGCGAGAATAGGCGAGAATAGAGAATTTTGGCAAAAATTGACCTGCAAGAATAGGTGAGAATAGGCGAGTATAGGCGAGAATAGGCGAGAATAGAGAATTTTGGCAAAAATTGGCCGGCAGGATTAGGCGAGAACAGAAAATTCTGGTCTAAAATGCTTGGCGGTAATAGGCAAGAACAGGTGAGAATAGGCACAAGGCAAGAATAAGTGAAAGTAGAAAAATGTATAAGGCACTTCACAACCCAAATACATCCCTCCAAATTATTATTTGAATTCATAACAGCGTTACGGATTTTATCACTCAATCCAAAAACGCAATGTTCAACACAATATTAACATTATTTATTTAAATAATTACGTACTCTTGGTAAAAAAAATTGCATATTTGGAAATCAAATTTCTTAAAAAATTAGCATTTTTAACATTGAATTTATTTTGGATTGAGCAAAGTAATAAATAATGGAATAATGAATGGAATCTATTAACTGTAAGACAAAAGTAGAGTGAGAGAAAAAAAATTACATCACAATGGACCAAGATGCCATTTCCCTTTAATTATAGCTACAGTTTATATCTACAAAGTTAGACATGTGTATACCATGAGAAAAGTTATGATGGGAGGAAAAATAATTGTATGAGGAAGATATTTTTTTCAACATTCTAAAAGGTAGAAAAAATTGTGCAATAAAATTGTGCAATACAAATTCATTGGGAAAATATCCCAGTTATTCGGAAACTCCTCCCCGAGTAAGTAAATCAAGCGGGAGGCAAGTTCATTGGTTTCTACTTGGTGGGTTTTTGTTGTTGTAAATCATGTGCTTGCTCAAAAAGTCTCTAAAATTGTGATTATCAATGTATTATTCAGTTTGGTAAGCTCTAAATAAAACCATAAAGTAAATCACAAAAAACGTCCTTACCTTTCTTTACCGTAAGATAAGCAAAAGCAGTGAGTTTTGCTTTTGCTCACACAAATTGATTCCATCATAATAATATTTCACCTTCGCCACAGCGCCATCTTGAAAATTACCCACACGACCCGGCGACCCACGACCCAGTGTTTTGGGCGGCCTGTGGATAAACCCTTACTCCCTGGTAACGAGGTCAAGTCAAACAAATAAAATGGCCGCCAATTACGTTTCTGGAAAGAGATTTTATGGATGGATTCAGCCTAAAAGGCATTAAGAAATTCATTTGGAAATTCATTGCTGTGTCAGGTGAAGGATTATGGTCCAAACAGTATTCAAAGAGCAAAATGGGGGAGGGGCGGAAACTGGGAATGGGATATACCCAATCACACTAAAAGGTTAGTGAATACAGAAATTCGAAGTTGTTGAAACAAATCTGGTGATGAAACGTTCAGTCAATTTGAGACCTATTGACATTTATTTACTTTCGCTTCATTGGTTTCAGCTAAAATGAAATTATTAATATGATGAAGTTTCTAAAAATAATACATAGAACACAATGAAATCAAATAATTTTTATTGGTTTTGGCATTAGAAGATCTGACCTAATGTAACTTTTGGATCCTTTTTTATGACTTTGAAGCTTGATTGCCAGTGCTGAGTAAGAAAAACTCAGTTAAATTGACAGTAAAAACGTGTACTCCTACCTGGTCCCAGGGTGAAGTTTCTGTGTTTTCGAATCAAGTTTTAAGTCATATTTAGGTTATTTCACTGTAGTTTGTTTTGCCTCAGTGATTCTAGTCTCTGTTTCTTGCTGAAACATCACCCTGGGGACACTCACTAGGATTCTCAGTTCTATCAATCAAAAATGTCAGTCCCATAGGCAGAGCTTCGGGCCTCCTATCATTGGATGGTGAATTCAGCTCGCCTTCTCATTGGCAGCAGGATTAGTTCCGGAATGAGATCGTGCCAATTGTCTCCCCTTGAATAATACGATTTTGTTCGGGAAGCAATCCTGCTGCCAATGAGAAGGCGCTAAATTTGTCATCCAATGATAGGAGGCCCCGAAGCTCCACCTTTGGGACTGAAGTTTTTGATTGATAGAACTGAGAATCCTAGTGAGTGTCCCCAGGGTGATGTTTCAGCAAGAGACAGAGACTAGAATCACTGAGGCAAAAGAAACTACAGTGAAATAACCTAAATACGACTTGATTCCAAAACACGCAAACTTCACCCTGGGATCAGGGTAGGAGTACACGTTTTTACTGGGAGGGGGCTTGGATACTTTCTGGAACCACACAATATAAATTAGCAAACTCCTTGATCCTACTGTAAGCTTCACAAAGAATTGATTATATAAATGTATTATTATAAATAAGCTTCCAGCCATTCTGCACCATTTTTTAAATGACATTTTTAACATGACTGCAATGATAAAAAAAGGAATGGCTACAATTTCTGGAAATACCAATTTTTCACCTTAGCTTGACTTATAATTTAACTGCAATAATCAAGCTTGCTGATTACAGTCTATGCATAGAATCTTGATTGACAGCTTTAAGTAACTAGAGATTTGATTATCAGAAGGCATAAGAAAAGTGGTAAAGTTGAATGCAGTTAAAAGCGTACAAGTTTAGTGAATGTAGACTGTGAAATGCTATTTACAGAAGAGCAGGCAAATAAAAAAATTGAGACAGTATGGTGGGAGGAGGCAGGAATTGCCAAATATGGGATACAGTAATGAGCGAGTAGAGGCCGGAATGTGCGGGAATAGGCGAGAACAGGCGGGAACAGAAATTTTGGTCTAAAATGCTTGGCGGTAATAGGCAAGAACAGGCGAGAATAGGCGGGAATAGGCGAGTTTTGGTCCAATAACAGGCCTACATAAGGAGGTAACAGGAGCAGAGAAAAGTGATAAGGAGGAGAGTGTAAGGGAGGACGAAATGGAGGACAATGGCGCTGGTAATTTCATAATACACATCTCAAAGTCAATTGTTCGCATTATACATATACATCACTAAAACGTTCTATCTTTATTTTACAGATCAGCTCCAAGTAGCAGCGGCCAAGACCATTATGATTGTGATGTTCGATGTGGCCCGTTATAATGATGTCTCAAAGGCGTCTCTCTTGGCAACTGCCAGACGTTTGAAAAAGTCAATAACATCTGTTTTGAAGCCGAACTCCTCGAAAGATGAGTTGGCCCTCACCTTGGCCAAGGTGGCATTGCAGAACGGGTTTGCCAAGGTGGACGGTCCACTTACCAATCTAACACGTGAAAAGGTGGTGCTTCTCAAGGAATTTTGAACACTGACGAATATATTTCCGGGGGAGGTTGCAGGGTTTTCTTGTGCAGGATATATTTTCCCTGGCTCAGATGAGTGCCAGAACTTTTTGTGAGCCTAAGCTGTGTTGTTCTTTTCTGCCTGGCAGACTTGCAGGGAGATTTTTCTAGCTCAGAAAAGCGTGCGCGTTATTTCTTTCGGGATTTCTGCAACTTTTCCCGGAGATATCTCATGGTCTGTCCTAATTGAGAAATAGGGTATAGATCGGATTTCACATTACCATCGTGATAACAATTGCAAATGAACACTCGCTAGTCAATGAGAATCGAGAGAAATCAGACCTGGTACTTTTTGTTGCAGCCAATAACACTGCGCCGAACCAATTACTGAGTAATTATATGATAGCATTAACTGCAGAATTTAAAGCGGTAAAAAAAATTGAATTCTCACGAGTGAAGCACAAGATGACACAATTCGGGACATCTTCAGCCCAAAGTGACATGTTAGATATCGTCTGTGTAGAGAATTCCGCTCTATAATATGTGATAGATAGCGAGTAGTGGAGCCAGTCATGTCACATTGCAGGATTCGTGATAGTAGGCGATTGGGTTTCTACTATCTAAAAAAGAATGTCTTAACTGTAGGTATAGCATGCGTTTGTGGAAAACGTCGATTCAGAATCGGGCTTTCTCGCTCATTTTGCTTACGTTATTGACGGCACCAAGTCAAATGATTAGGGCATTGAAATGGTATCGACCAAAAGATGAATGTGTCCAAGTTTGGTTGCCATAGGTGGTTCCCTTCTTGGGATAAGAATTTTTTTCTTTCTTCCTGGTATAAAAGGTATAGCGTACGTCCGTCCGTCCGTCCGTCCGCCGTACGCGGAAACTCATGGGAACCCTGTGGTATACTAAGAAAAAAAAATTATTTCTCTTCAAGGGAACATGCCAAGACAACCAAACTTGGGGTATTTTCTCTGTGCTACCAGGGGGGTGCTGTAACATGATCACGTGACGTGACGTCATCGATGACGTCATAAAAGAGAAAAAGAATATATCTCTGGAAGGGATGAACCTTAGACAACCAAACTTGGTTGAAGCAGGGACGTGTGAAGAGATGGACTGGCAACTGAATATAATATATAGATTTAGCCACTGGCTAAAAGCGGAGCTCCCGGTTATAAAATTTTCTGTGTGAATGAAAGGGATTCCCATGTGTACATGGTTTATACTATAGGCTTTTTAAGAAAAAAATGTCTCTTGATATATATACAACAGTATTTTCTTCGGTATGTTGCTGCATTGACACAATACAAATACGGGACGCAAATAAGCATCCCGTCAAGTGAGATGACCTCCTTCCGAAAAATTAAGGTATTAATTCCTCCAAATGGAATGATTCAAAAGTGCAATAAAGAGAATATTTTCTCAAGCATAGATTGCGTCGTCGATGACGTCATATCACCCGGACCACTTCATTTCGCTCATCTGGTGACTTAGACTACACTACCCAAGTTTCGTTGTTTTAGAGTTTTCCCTTCACGAGATATTAATTTTTCAAGAATAGATGACGTCATCGATGACGTCATATCACGTGACCACTTTATTTCGCTCATCTAGTGACCTAGACTACACTACCCAAGTTTGGTTGTTCTAGAGTCTTCCCTTCACGAGATATTATTTTTTCAAGCATATATGACGTCATCGATGACGTCATATCACGTGACCACTTTATTTCGCTCATCTGGTGACCTAGACTACACTACCCAAGTTTCGTTGTTTTAGAGTTTTCCCTTCACGAGATATTAATTTTTTAGGTCTAGATCACGTCATCGCTGACGTCATATCACGTGACCAACTCATTTCGCTCATCTGGTGACCTAGACTACACTACCCAAGTTTGGTTGTTCTAGAGTCTTCCCTTCACGAGATTTTAATTTTCAAGCATAGATGACGTCATCGATGACGTCACATCACGTGACCATTTCATTTCGTTCATCTAATGATCTAGACTACACTACCAAAGTTTGGTTGTTTTAAAGCCTTCCCTTCACGAGATATTAATTTTTCAAGCATAGATGACGTCATCGATGACGTCACACCACGCGACCACTTCATTTCGCTCATCTGGTGACCTAGACTACACTACCCAAGTTTGGTTGTTTTTATAGAGTCTTCTCTTCACGATATATTCATTTTTCAAGCGATGACGTCACATCACGTGACCGTGCTACAGCACCCCCCTTGTGGCATAGACAAAATATCCCAAGTATGGCTGTCTTAGCATGTTCCCTTGAGGAGATATAATTTTTTCTTTGCATACCACAGGGTTCCCATGTGTACACGGACGGCCGACGGACGGACGGCGGACGCTATAGGTTTAATACCAGAAAAATAAAGAAAAAATCATATCTCCCGAAGGGAAGCTTCTATAGAAGCCAAATTTGGACAAACTTTCAAAGACCATAAGAGGAACTCTACACCAAAGTCACGTTCCCTCACGCCATCAATGACGTCATCAAAATGATCCATAATGCCCGTGACGTTCAAAAATCAACTTGATGGTATACGTTTTTCCCTTAGGTATGGTGCTCCGCTTGCGCGGGCCTTCGGCCCGCGCTGGAGCTCCGCTATTAATGAATTATCGCGCATTGATGTTCGTTTCGCTTCAAGGCTAATTGAGTTTTTTGTTAATCCGGAATCACCTAGGCAACTGTCTGTCAGCGCACGGTGTATCCTGGGTCGAGTGCTTCTAGTCACAACAACAAAATGGCTGACAAAAGTGAAGACCTCTTCGACTCCGATGAATCGTTCTGTTTAGAGCTTGAAGATGACTCGGATTGTGAAATTTACGAACATGAAAGCGACAAGGATTGGGATACACTGGAATTTGAAGAAGTAGAGCCGCATGAAAAGCCATTCGTTTGCGACTTCTGTTCCAAGCGCTTTGTCACTCGTGGATGGCTCAAGGCCCATTTACACGCTGCGATTTGTCGGGCCGATTGTCGGACGGTGCATTTACACGCTGCGATTTGTCGGGCCTCTGCTTTGATCTGCGAAATAAAAAATCGGGCCCGACAACAAAAATCTGTTGAATCGCATCAGATTTTTCGAAGTCGGGACGACACCGAACGTACGTAAACAAAATCGGGCCCGACAAATCGGCGCGTGTAAATGGCCCTTCACTCGACATTTGACTTTGAAACACGGCAAGCCTTATCTCATTTTCGCCAAAATAACTCTGCTATGCCACGCTTTTATAACTAGAGAATCCAAATATACAAATCGGGGCTAGCTAGAGGTGATTTTCAAGATAAAACGTGTTCCGTAAGTAACCAATGCTTGCATTGTGAATTTTCCCTTCGCTCGGTTTGTTGTCAAGCGGCCGGCTCAAGCCAAGCATCCGATTCTCCTTATTTCTC
Source organism: Scolanthus callimorphus (assembly GCA_033964015.1). Taxonomy (NCBI): domain Eukaryota; kingdom Metazoa; phylum Cnidaria; class Anthozoa; order Actiniaria; family Edwardsiidae; genus Scolanthus; species Scolanthus callimorphus. The sequence continues at coordinate 3,524,786 of CM066911.1, forward strand.
GCTTCATCTCGACATTTTCGCCAAAATAACTCTGCTATGCCCGGCTTTTATAACTAAAGAATCCAAATATACAAATCGGGGCTTGCTAGAGGTGATTTCCAAGACAAAACGTGTTCCGTAAGTGACCAAATGTTTGCATTGTGAATTTTCCCTTCGATCGGTTTGTTGTCAAGCGGCCGGCTCAAGCCAAGCATCCAATTCTCCTTATTTCTCGCTTCATCTCGATATTTTCGCCAAAATAACTCTGCTATGCCACGCTTTTATAACTAAAGAATCCAAATATACAAATCGGGGCTTCCTAGAGGTGTTTTTCAAGACAAAACGTGTTCCGTAAGTGACGAAATGCTTGCATTGTGAATTTTCCCTTCGATCGGTTTGTTGTCAAGCGGCCGGCTCAAGCCCAGCATCAAATTCTCCTTTTTTCTCGCTTCATCTCCATATTTTCACCAAAATAACTCTGCTATGCCACGCTTATATAAGTAAAGAATCCAAATATACAAATTGGGGCTTTCAAGTGGTGATTTTTAAGACAAAACGTGTTCCGTAGCGGTATAATGATCCTAAGTTGTAAGAGATATTTGCTTTTAGTATAAACATGGTCTATTACAAATCCTGCATTCTGATTGGCTGAGCTACTAATGGTCTATTAGTGATAGACCGTGCCTGGCAAAACCACCACCTTTCTTTGCAAGAAAACTTGATTTTTTCAACATAAAATAATGGGATTCATTGCCAAAACCGACCAACTACTTAGTTTATACTAAAACAATTAGACCTATCGTCCTCATGTGCTATGATATCAATAGACCATTCGGACTTCGACCTCATGGTCTATTCATCATAGCACATTCGGCCTTGAGGTCTAATTGTTAATTAGTCGCGATGAACTCAATGTTATGCTGGATTTTCTTCGCCAAAACAGGAAAACTGATTTTGCTTCTCAGTGCATTTAATACAAAAGATATATATCATAAACTCACCTTGATTGATCTTGTGAAAATGAGGCTTTTTACTTGAAAAATTGAAAAATCGCGCGTCTTGTCCTCTCAGCTGTTCTAGTCAGTCAAAGTTGTGAATGCTCACTGAGAGCGGTCTCATGGGAATGGCGCGAAACAAGGATTTTGAACAGCTTTAGCCAATCAGAGTGCGTCATTCGCCTTTAATATATTCAGTTGCTAGTCCATCTCTTCACACGTCCCTGGTTGAAGTCAACCTCGTCCCCAGGGTCTTCTCGGTCGTTTTTCAAAATGGCGGTTGACTCCAGAGAAGACCCTGGGGGACGCTGAGTCACATGACCATTGTTTGAAAACATGGGAATGAGGTTTGTTCTTTGTTTCGAAACGGTCATGTGACTCAGCCTCCCCCAGGGTCTTCTCCCGAGTCAACCGCAATTTTGAAAAACGACCGAGAAGACCCTGGGGACGAGGTTGGGGTGAAGTTATCTAAGTGGCAAGGGGGGTGCAACTGTATGATCACGTGGTATGACGTCATCGATGACGTCATCATAGGAGAAAGAGATCATATCTCAGGAAGGGATAAGCCTCAGACAACCAAACTTGGGTGAAGTTGTGTTAGTGGCAAGGGGGGTACAACTGTATGGTCACGTGGTATGACGTCATCGATGACGTCATCACAGGAGAAAAAGAACATGAATTTCAGACAACCAAACTTGGGTGAAGTTATCTAAGTGGCAAAGAATGCATCTGCATGGTCACGTGGTATGACGTCATCGATGACGTCATCACAGAGAAAAAGAATATGTCTCGGAAAGGGATGAACCTCAGCAAACCAGACTATCAAAATGGCAAGGGGGTGCAAGTGCTTGTCGAGTGGTAAGACTACGGCGCAAGACTACGCCTATGTAGAATGTCAACCTTTTTGCCTCGTTAACAGAAAAATATGTAACCGGGAGCTCCGCTTTTAGCCAGTGGCTAAATCTATATATTAAGGTGATTCCGCGAAAAGCCCAAGTGGATTTCCTATAAATTTCAATTTGGTCATAACTTTTATAGCGGAGCTCTTGCGCGGGCCGAAGGCTCGCACAAGCGGAGCACCATACCTAAGGAAATAACGTCCACGCATAGGTATGGAGTTGATTTTCAAACGTCACGGGCTTTCTCGCTGATTCTGCTCACGTTATTGACGGCGCCAAGTCAAATGACTAGGGCGTTAAAAAGGTATCACCAAAAAGATGAATGTGTCCAAGTTTGGTTGCCATAGGTGGTTCTCGTCTTGAGATATGAATTTTTTTGTTTCTTCGTGAATAAAAGGTATAGCGTACGTCCGTCCGTCCGTCCGTCCGTCCGCCGTACACGGAAACTCATGGGAACCCTGTGGTATACTAAGAAAATTAACAAATCTCGGGAAGGGATGAACCTCAGACAACCAAACTTGGGTGAAGTTATCTAAGTGACAAGGGGGGCGTAATCGATGACGTCATCGATGACGTCATCATAGGAGAAAAATGATATATCTCAAGAAGGGATAAACCTCAGACAACCAAACTTGGGTGAAGTTGTCTAAGTGGCAAGAGGGGTGTAACTACATGGTCACATGGTATGACGTCATCGATGACGTCATCATAGGAGTAAAGTGTTATATCTCAAGAAGGGATGAACCTCAGACAACCAAACTTGAGTGAAGTTATCGAAGTGCCAAGGAGGGCGCAACTGCATGGTCACGTGGTATGACGTCATCGATGACGTCATCATAGGAGAAAAATGGTATATCTCAAGAAGGGATGCATCTCAGACATCCAAACTTGGGTCAAGTTGTCTGTACCACAGGAATGGATACCCAATCAAATGTTGAAATCACCAGTTTTAGCCTAGTTGAGATATTATTTGTACTCAATGGAACTTGAAATTGCTCATAAAACAAAAAAAAAACAGTTGCTTGTGAAATGGGTTTCCCATTTTAGCCATTTTGAACACAAATGGGAAAAGGCTGTTAGACATGTTGGGTTACATAGTAAAACCATTCAGGAATTTTAATGAAAAAACACTGTGGATTTTGCATAAATACCAACTTAATTCTTTAGCAACCAAAACGGTTTTCCCATAAAAACCGTTGCATGTGAAATGGGTTTACCTTTTAAACCTTTTTAACAACAAATGGGAAAAAGCTGTTACACATGTTGGGTTACAGAGAAAACCCATTCATGGATTTTGATAAAAAACACTGTAGATTTTGCATAAATACCGACTGTTTTGTTGCGCATCCAAAATGGTTGTCCCATAAAAAACGTTGCTTGTGAAATGGGTTTCCTGTTAAAACCGTTTTGAAACAAATGGGTAAAGGCTGTTACACATGCTGCTTTACAGAAGAAAAAAAACATTCATGGTTTTGCTCAGAAAACATTGTGAATTTTGCATAAATACCAACTTATTTCTTCAGCATCCGCAATGGTTTTTCCATCAAAAGCGTTGCTTGTGAAATGGGTTTCCCGTTTTAGCCATTTTTAACACAAATGAGAAAAGGCTGTTAGACATATGTTGGGTTACATAGTAAAACCATTCAGGAATTTTAATGAATAAACACTGTGGATTTTGCATAAATACCAACCTATTTCTTTAGCATCCAAAACGGTTTTCCCATAAAAACCGTTGCATGTGAAATGGGTTTACCATTTTAACCTTTTTAACAACAAATGGGAAAAGGCTGTTACAAATGTTGGGTTACAGAGAAAACCCATTCATGGATTTTGATTAAAAAAACATTGTGCATTTTGAATTAATACCAACTTATTTCTTCAGCATTCAAAAAGGTTTTCCCATAAAAACTGTTGCTTGTGAAATTGATTTCCTGTTTTCACCGTTTTGATCACAAATTGGAAAAGGCTGTTACACATGTTGGGTTACAGAGTAAAACCATTCCGGAACTTGGACAAAATACATTTTGGATATGGTACAAATACCAAACTGATTTCTTGCGCTTCCAAAAATGGTTATCTCATAAAAACAGTTGGTTGTCACATTGATTTTTGAGTATTATACCATTGTGAAACCAAATGGTAAAAAGCGGCTACACATGTTAGGTTACAGAGCAAAAAACTCATTCAGGGAAGTGCTAAAAACACATAGTGGATTTTGCACAAATACTGACTGATTTCTTGCGCATAAACGCAGTGGATTAACCAGACAGAATTACATAATAAATACGACGTTTATTCATACGCTTATCAGTTCAGTTGTTAGCATCCAGGAACCTCCAACCTTTCGATTTCCCGGTTATGACATCTAAAGTCTAGAGTTATTGTGAATGTGGCTCTGTATCTATTACAGCTTTTCACTTGCAGTAATTACCTGCAGTAATCACCTGAAATGGTGACAAATTGATTGTCTACCTGGGGATCTCGACCAGGGGAGGGGATGGGTGGGTACTCCCGATATTCGGATTGCAGGTTACCATGTTAACTTATGTTACCATGGTAACCTATCCGGTACTGTTGTTGAGTCAGTGTTGAAAAACCCGAAGTTTAAACGTAAACCTTCTTATTAAGACAGTTTGGGAACACGGGGAAACGTGCACAGAATGGAGTTGCACCGTATTGTGTGTGCTGTGCGTCGCACTCAGACCGAGTAAGAGTGCAATTCGTATAATTTTCCAATTACCCAACAACAACCCCATGGTAGGTGGCAGGGAGGGGGTGAATGATTATGTGGTTGCCGTCGACCCAATTAAGGTGACTCCACGATAGGTCCAAAATAATGTTCTGTAAATCTAAATCCTGTTATAACTTTGATAATATTCGTGTGACGGATATCAAACTTGGAGGACGGTATCGTTTAGCAATATAGTTTAACATCTTCCAATCTTTAGTGTCGTTAATATTTGTAATAACATCCCAGCTACAGTTGACCACATTGTTCCTCTTTAGCCATCTCTAAAACAAACTTTGGCTATCATTTTTGCACGAAATAACAAAATTGGTGTTCAATTGCTTCAGATATTTAGAAAATCTTGGCCAATTCGGCGGAACCAAAATCTAGATTGGTTTATTTATTTGCTTATTTACTCTTTTGTTTATTTCGGTTACGCCGAATTGGCTGAGACTTTCTAAATATATGAAGCAATTAAAGTTAACATAAATATTGAAACTTTGCGCAAACATGATAGCAAATATTTGTGTTAGACAGGTCTAAAGAGGAACAAGGGGGTCCGCAAATAAAGATCGAAATTATGTCAAGGTGCGATCAAACGCCTATGAGAGTTGATGAGATTTCCCGTTTGATCGCGAAATGTCATCTACTCCCATCCAGTCTCATGCACTTTGAGGATGTTCCAATTTGTCATGAGAGTCGATCAGAGTTTCTACCGTTTGATCACGCGGATGAGAGTTAATGAGAGTTTTTCAGTCAGCAGCTGACCAAACAAGAACTGCATGTTCCAAAGAGTTCGGAAGGCTTTCCTTCCGCTAAAAGGAACTGGGTACTAGTGCTCACAAAAGATTGCTTGTGCAACTTCTGGCTGACTCATCAACTCTCATTAGCGTTTGATGATCGCTTCTCGTGAGAGTAGATATGAGAGTGGATGATTTGAAACTCATTCGCTCTCATCAACTCTCATCACCGTTTGATCATCATCTCTCTTACTGTCCTCCAAGTTTGATGTCCGTCACACGAATGATAATATATAGATTTAGCAACTGGCTAAAAGCGGAGCTCCCTGTTACATATACGTACCATAAACCATAAAAAAAGAATAAAAAAAAACAGGTAAAATTGAGCTGCATTTCTCTTTTAATTTCTGATGCAATATAATATTCACGGGCCTTTTTCTACTTTTTAAGCACGCTAAAATGCAAAAAATAGGTAAGCTAATTTTACTAGTCGGCATTTTTTGTTCAGGGGAAATTAGGGCCCACCTTTTGGGCGAATGTCAGAAAAAAGGTGTTAATTTCTGAAGAAAAAAGAATTGTGAAAAAAGGAAGATAAAATTATTGTGTTTTGCATCACAAAACTAGAAAAAGGTTTAAAAAATTTGACGAAATATTCCAAGTATCCCTGTGGTTTACACAAGACATGGAACACAAATTGCAGCGATGTTTGAGGGTAAATGTGGAGCTTGTAATATCGCCTATTATTACAGTTATTATATCGACAAGGGAATGAAAGAAAAACTATTTTACAGCAATATAGAACATGATTATTTTCACGTGACAACTCAAACAATATTCGATACTCAATTCTTAAATGAAGTTGAGACAAATATAACAATTTCGGCAACGTCTTTTGAAAGCAGAGCGCAGATTTATAATATTGTTTCACGAGCCACATAAGAATAAGCTGAAAAATTTCAAAAGGTTTTCTCGTGTCAAAAATGGAAAGATAGATTTCAAGCTAAACAAGGAGAGACTAGAAGAGGCGTGGTTCTACTGGGCAATTGTGAATTTGTGCAAGAAGAACAATTTACTGGAACAAACTTGTATTAGTTCAGAGAATGATGATACTGGAAATGCTGGCCATCGTAAAGACGTGGATCTGCTATGCTTTAGAATAATGAAGAAAATCTATGAAACCCCTAATGAGTGGTTAGATCATAGCTGTGAGGTAAATGGTTGCGAGGAGGGCTACATGACAATCGATGGCAATGACAAAGTACACAGGCCAAAATGTGCTGCACCAAAAGAGTTTCTAAAATCTTGGCCAAAAGTACCAAACATTCTTAACTCTTCTACTAGAAGCCCAGTATTTGGAAATGCAGACCGGCCTTCATCAAAATACTGTGAAGAGCATAAGAATTTAGAGGAAGACGATAATCCTAATAGTCAGGGGGCCAACAGGCCAGCAGTGGCTTAAAAATGACTTTGACATTGACGGCTTGATATAAATATTCTTATACGGGGATGAAAAGGTGGTATATCAGAGAGTGTGAAATGCGATGTTGGACGCGACGCTATGAAACTCTTGCAAACCACGTGAGAAACGCGTTGAAGACGTCACATATAACGTTTTAGCGAACGGCAGACACAACATTAATAGGATAAAACTTCATTGTACTTTTTTGCAGCAATACTGTTCACTAATAAATATAGAACTGATCCATAATGGAGGGTACGTTCTTAAAATATTTTTAATTCATTTTGTAAGGAAATGTGACGTCATAAACTTCATCACGTGACTTGTTTAACACAGGAAACGTTCCCAAGGGACCATATTTTTGCTGATTTTCAACTTCTTTAAAGGTTTTTCTCAATATAACATTAGTTTCCTGAGCTCTCATGTGCTTAAAATCGTGAATCATGACCTCTTTTGTATTAGTGAATCTACTTTGATGCAATGGTTTTCAATATTCAGTTACTTTAATAAAAAAGCAACGATTTTATGCATTGTCACTTTCAATGGCGGCCATCTTGAATCTAGAGTCCCTCGCATATCTCGAGAATTGGTTGGTCAATCCTCATCAAGCTTTTAGTGGTTGTTAGAATTAACAAATACAACAACATAATAACCTTTCGTAGCCATGGTAACCATTGATGACGTCATAATAGATATTTGCCAATTTTGGCGACCATCTTGGATACGCCATCTTGGATTTTAAACATTTTCATTATAGGAATTGTTGTAAAGTGCCGAGAATAAGCAGCTGTTGTTGTAAATTGTTGAACTAATATAACAGCTTAAACAAGGCATGAAAACAGATTTGTTTTTGTAAATGAAACGGTTAATGATGCAGAGCGTGTTTTTACATACGTAGCTACTTATTTTACTAAGGGAGCTGAAAAAAAAGATATAGAAATATCTTACAAATCCTATACCATTTTATTTAGTTTCCATATTGCTTATAATATAAAATAAATATAAACAATTTCTAAAAATCCAAATGTTTTGCGCGCGCATATTTGTCACTGGTTTTCAAACTCCCGGATGTGAACGACCGTTGGAATTTCAGTTTGAATCGCACTCGGAGGATTCGCCCACAGATTCCAGATTTCTCCGTTCTTTATCGTACATTTTTACCTTTTGCTTGTAAAATTTACCTTGAAATTCAGTAGAGCAACTAGTGGAGCTAGTTTTCAAGTTCTTTGACATCATTTAAGTCTAGAATTATTGCCTGAAGTCGAGGAATTCTCGATCTCTCGTTAACAATCAATTTACGAGCTGCTGGCGCCATTTTGCTCACGCCATTCGCGTATGATAATCTCAAAACACATTCTACGTAGCAGAAACCAACAGGTGACTAGTTCACTGATATTTGCTTTCCATGATATTGTTTTATTTTTATTTTTTGTCATATTTCGTTTGACTTTATAGTTATTATTTTTTCTCTTTTTGTTATTTTGTAAGCTTCAAGTCCTGGATCACCACTGGAAGCCACGCCATTTTGATCACCTCACTTGTTTGCGATTCCATTATATAACAATGATGCAAAAAGGTAATTCTTATAGAAAAATCGAAATACAATATTGCTGTTTTGTTTACGATCAAAACGGCTCTCCAAGACAAATCTTTTCAATCAAACCTTTTTGTCTTGGCGAGCCGTAAAGCGTGATTGAAAAATTAAACGGGCTCGCAATGACTCTAAACTTTTGTCCAGGAGAGCATAAGGTTTTGAGTAGTGCGATCCATTTACGTATAATGAAGACGTGTTGTGCCTTTTTTCGTTTGTTCTTCTTTTCTGTTTGCTTGACTTTCAACAATAAAAAACACAAGCAAACAAACAAGATTCATTGGTCCCTGAATTCAATGACACCATTTTGTAAGCAAAAGCTATTATTCAAAGCCTTCAGTCTTTGGTTGATAGAAATCTGTTCTGCAAAAAAAGCTAGTGAATCTGTATCTATTCCTTTGCAAAGGAAAGACGCTCATGCAGAGATTTGTTTTTAGATACGGATGGAGAATAAAAAAATATTATATAACCCGAGACCGGTATTGGCTAGTAATGAGCTATTTCTCAGTGCGAGGCACCTTAGAGAAAAAATGAAAGAAAAAGAGAAAGAAGAGAAAAGCACAGAGTTGTTGGAAGTAAAATACGACACGGCATCCCAGATGACACCAAACGAGCTGTACAATCATTTGGCGTGGGTGATGTGTACGTCTGATGCCCAATTAGACGAGAAGACAGGACGAGTCGTCCTTACCGACATCCAAGAACGTCGAGTTCAATGCGTTGCTCGTGTTTTAAGATGGGACTACCATGCACCGAGGCTTGTGGTTGCCCAGATGAATGTGAAAACTGCCCTTCTGGGGATCTTCGTGAGGAGGAAGATGATGAGCAAGATGATGAGGAACAAGCTGACGGTGTGCTTGCCTAGTACCGAGAGAAACTATGTATTTGTCTTATATGCCATGGTTGCTGCGTTTTTCATGCAGTATTCACCTTTCGCAACTCAAATACGCCTGAAGAGAAACCCTGAGAAACCTCGCCTCCGGCTCGTGTCTTTCAAGTTTTTATCAGTTCTCCCAACATCCCCCTCGTGTTTGTAAGAAACCAGAGAGCACGCGGAAAGTACTTTTATTGCTTAAAAATAACAATAATTTATTTTTAAAATATACCAAAAATGTGTAAATAGGTCTGGGTTCGCGCCTGATTCACTCAAGTCTGTAAAATAAAAAGGCGTGATGTTAACAGTGTTCGTAATGTGAGTTGTATTTATGAAGATATACAAGAAGATTGTATTTATTTTTTGTTTAATTAAGCATTGGAGCACCACTTTCTATGACGTCATCTGAGTGCAAATAGAGCATGCATGATGTCGCTGGGAGAGACACGCAAATGAGTGATTTTAAAACGTTTTGAGTGTACATAGCTATGTTATAAGTACATTGTATTGTAATAGTTTTTCTGTATCCTCTGTTTTTCAGAGGCCTCTGTGATTCAGTGACTGAGCACATTAACATATTTTGAATGGAGCTAATTGGTGTAACAAGTAATTAAACTTCCAAGCGTTCAAATCATTATTCAATGTGCGGCGGCGAGATAACAAAAATACATGATTCCACCAGTTCCTAATTTTCTTTTTTCGATACTAGCGGAGCTCCTTGCGGCGGCCGAAGGCCGCCGCAAAGCGGCGCACCATACCTAAGAAAACAGCGTCAAAAACTGCAAATATACTATTGGGTACCCTGTGTGAGTTTATTGAGTAACCTGTGGAGATTGCTAGGGGTCGATCCGATTTTTGGACGTCTCAGCAAGTCCCGGATGCTGTTCGTTTTCCTGTCTACCCTACGTCACAATAGCCCTATTGTCAAGCATGCTCAACTAACGGGGGAGGGGCGCGTTGCCAGGAGGGAGGAGGAAGTGCGCAACTAACGGGGGGAGGGGCGCGTTTTCAGGGGGGTGTTGATGCTCACGTGAAAGCTAAAATCGCAGGCACAAACAGACAACAGGGCTGGCTCGGGCTGGTTGCTAGCGGCTGAAAAAACGACCTACAATAATTACTCAAAGGAGAAATGCTCGAAGAAGAAAAGAAGAAGCCATGGAATCCAAAGAGTTGGTAGAATTGGGAATAATAATCAAGTTGGAGTATTTTCTTTGCCGGCTTGCTCCTGAAATTCTTCCAGTCGGAGTTTCAAGGCCGAGAAAAGACACTCTAACTGCAGAACCGTGGGGTATCACTTAAGCCTCATAGGATAAATATACGCGAAAAGGAAGCCATAGAATACAAACATCGGGTCGAGGGATGAGGAAGGGATCGAGGAAAGATAAATTTGGTTAAAATTATCTCTAGTAGAAGAGCCGAAAGAAATGGAAGTACTAGAGAGACCTAGACGGAAATTGCCCCCGGGGAAGAAGGGGGAAGAAGCCGGGCAAAGCATGAGATCAGAGCAGAAAGTAAACCACCAAAGAGAGGCATCCTGTTCTTGCCATCATATCTTTTTGAGACTAATCGATAGTCGAGGATTAACATTGAAACGGTTTCGTTTGTTCCCCTTGCCCTTTTGAGTGAACCAGAAATTTTCGGCTCTCCTCGACAGGTGATGGACTAACTTAACTTAACTATTTTTTTGAAACAGAAACTTTCGGTACCTTGAACTCACAACGCCTGACGAGCGCCGACGCCGAGCGTGGTATAATTGGATCTCACACCGAAAATCACAAACTTCACTTTACAGGAAGCGGAAATAACTGGAAACAAGTTTCAAAGTTTCTATTGACAAACGTCTTTGTTCATGACCACCACGTGACCCGAAGCGGCAAGATTAGATTAGTGAAAGTAAAGTTGTAGTTGTATAGTCAAGTTCCCGGCTACACGCACGATAGCCTGCTCTGTTTGTTTTCGAGAGGAGTCGTTTTCACGAGGAAAAATTACAGGCTGCAATTCTATTTAATTAGACACATGTTCTACTTCTCCACTGAATGCGAAAGTGTCAGGACTATAGCTGACGAGTTACAGTACAACAACAATGGCGCCAAGATCGAGCGCGGGAGTTTTCGTCTTTTGTGGGTTCTTCAGCTCCCTAAAGACATGGAATAGCTTTGAAAGTCACGGATATAATGGGTGCGGTGTGGATTGGAAACTCACTGTTCGCTGGAGTTGGACAAACATTCAGTATGAAGTGGACTAAACTGCAAGCTCTTTACTTAAATTGGTAAGAATCTTTTCTTATTTTATGAGAAATATTTTCTCTGACTAGACGATCTCTTCAGGAAATTTGATTCCTCGGCCGTACGATTTAGAAAAGATGATCAGACTTTCAACTGTGTTTTGGCCATTCATTGAATTATACAATTGATTACTTTATTCTTTCTATTCATAGCTATCTATTATAAGTTATTTCTTCGTGAGTTTACAGACGATTAGCCCGAAGTATTTCGTCCCAGGAAGACTGGAACTAGAATGCCCCCAAGGAGTTGGGTAATGAAGATGGTGCCGAATGTGGCTTTGTAACCACGCGAGCACGCCATCGGGCTCTAAAACCACCCTTGACTCTAATGTGAATTCACGTCGGTGTTTTAAAGACGAGTTTCTCGTCACGAATTCACATTAGACGGGAAACTCGTCTGGACGAGTTACTCCTCTGTAGTGTGGAAACGGCTATCGATGGACAACGCAGAAAATCTGCCAAACTCCAATAATCTGACAACGGCGAAGTCGCGTGTTACCTGAAACAGATGTAAGCCAGCAACAAAGTAATCTTCATTTTAGGAAGACTATTAACAAAAGAGGAAAAGGTGGAAGTTACAGCAAATGCTATAATAGGCCGTTACCACGCAAAATTGATTAATAATATTTAATAGTTATCAGAAAATGAAATTCAGTTTTGCATTCTACACATCCGTATTAGTAAAATTGCAAAGTTTCGAAAGAATTACTGGGAAACTGGCTAGATATTAATTTTCAAAACTTCGTATTCTGACTTACTTTTTACAAAGAAATGTATGGGCAAATACGTCATATAAGCCAGAATACGAAGTTTTGAAAATTCATATCTAAGTCAGTATTCAAGCAATCTTCACCAAACTTTGCAATATGACTAATACGGATGTGTAGAATTGAATACTGGATTTTATTTTCTGATAACTATTAAATATTATTAATCAATTTTGCGTGATAACGGCCTATTAATGCCTCGGACATGAAATGATAAGGTACAATATTTCCTGTTGCTGAAACGTTTTTTTGTTATTTCTACAGGGAAAGACCCACCATAACGTAAGAATGACCGTCGATGCGAGAAAATGAAGAAGCGTTTTAATGTGAAATGGTAATGCGTTGTACTTCTCGGAGAAAGTCGAAAAAGTTGAAACCTTAACAAGGAGACTAAAACAATCAACGCGTTTCACGACAAAACGAAGACGCAATGTTGAACGAAGACTCGCCATTCTGAATCATCTAACTGAAAATGGAGGCCTGTGTACTGTTGACGAAAGCTTGCTCTTCCTATGTGTATCTCACACCATGCCAACTCTAAAAAAAAGGTAACTGTTGTTGCCCTGAATTCTGGTGACCACAAGAGAAGTCACGATCTCGCCATGCACTTTCACCACAAGCTCTGTCGGCAACACGGAGTGTCGCTGGACGAGGTTTGTGTTAAACCCAAAGTAAAGCGCATCAAGGAGAGTCTACAATTGATCAAGTGTGAAAAAACAAAAAGCATAGTGAAGGACATTCTATTAGAATCTGGTTTTTCGAAGTCGTTTTTACATAAACAGCTCAATTTCCGATACTCTTCATTTGAGAAACTCTTCGAAAAAAGTAGCAAAGGCAAAGGCCGTGTTTTCGGACGCTTGGGCGAAGGCCAGCAACTTGATGTCCAATGTCAGAAAGGTCAGGACCACCTCTAGACAAGCAGCCATCACCGAGTTGGGACGAAACCCTTCAGAACTGGCTCACCGACCACGCAAAAATGTATATACCTCAATTATCGAAGGAATTGTACAAATGGCAAGCCTAGAGAGCGACTCAGGAGTCATGACACATGAAAAGCGCCACTACGACGTCATGTACGCTCCCTCCATAAACGCGTCAGCAGGCCAGACAAACCGAAGGTTTGACCTAGAGACAGTAATGAAATTGTACAATGACTCTGCTACAGCGTCTGGTGATGACTGTTTTAAAAATGTGTGTCTCCGAAAACCATCGCACGCCGCTGTTTAGTGCCTCACAAAGGTCATAGGGCAAGTAAGGATTATTCGGGGGAGGCTGCTGTAAAATTCGGGAATGTTCCATGTAAAGGGGCAGGACCACTACCTCTCTTTTGCAAGCTCACACAGTTTATTCCATTCAGGTTTGATGCGTCATTTGAGTCGTTTTGTCGTTTCTCCGCGATTATTAGCTCTGATCTGAAGTATCCCGCGTTTCTTGGCACAAAGAACTCGTTCAACAGGGACAAATATTGGTTAAATACTGCCCAAAAAACTTGGACCCCCCTGGAATTTGAAGTAATCCAGCCCCTCCCATCAGTTGATTGCCACGATCAGAAAGCCGTAGTGGTCCCTAGTACTAATTTGCTTCTAAACAAAACTTTACTAACGGACAGCCATGGGCAGTGTTCCGTATCCGGGCGTGGAAGCAAACTAGTTGTTGTACTCTTTCCGAAATCTGAATATTCAACTTCGGCAATCAATCATGTCAATGAGCGCTGGCAGCTAAGATGGTATGGCGACGAAGAGACGAAATCGCTTCTTACCCTTCCAAATACCTCTATCCATCAACTCTCTCTGAAGTACTTTGTAAAAGAAATATTGAAGTGGATGGAAACGATAGAGGAATCTGAAGACCTTCAAACTTTTGTCGAGCCTGTCGTTCAATCTGACGTCCCCATGACTTTATCTGAATGCCTCAGAGAACAAGCAAAACAGCTCATTCACATTCCTACTCCACCGCTTTACCTGCTTCCAATTGTTCTAGAAGATCTTTTGCTGAAGATCAAGAATATAGTTGACGAAAAGCAAGTCGTCGATGTGAGTGTGAAATACAGTGCAAATCCAGCGGATGCATCTAATATCGTTTATTTGATTCAAGCGTTTTCCTCTGTTCATATCCTAAAACATCTCAGCATCGACATTGAACAACACTCGACCGTTTTGATCAGCTGTGCCCTTAAGAAGCTCCTAGAGACAGTAGTATATGAGAACAACGACTTGCAATCACTTTTACCTGAAATAACGGATCCAGCAGCGTTTCAGAACTGTTGAGCTGATTGAACAAGTATTTCCTTTCGAAAGAAGAATTATTCATGAGAGTGTGCAATGCGTGCGTTGCAATGATAGAAGTGGCCGACTATTTGGAGCAAGCCAGGTGTGACCTCAAACTTACCTCGTTGGCAACAGAAGCAGAGGCACCCGAGTATGGCAGGAAAGTTTTTTCGCTATTTTACGAGTTATTGAAGGATGAAGAAGGCAATACTACAGTCTCTCTTGCTAACGAGCCTCGCCCAGTTCATGCACGTTACACAGATGGAGGGCCCGATCAAAAACAGCGAAATCTTCAAACTAAAATAGCTGGCGCGATCGAGTTTCGGATGGAATCTAGTACGCACGCATGCATTTTCACGGTCAGAGAACTGTAGTTTTGACAACGAGGCGGAAAGAGGCAATGCGACACTAAGCAAAAAAATGTTCAATCACTGCTGATAAATTTCTGTCAATTGAAGAGTGTTTCGAATACCTACAACACGAAGGCGTAGTTCAGAAAGAACTCGGCCGTATGAGAAGGAATGGACAACCATGGTACCAGCGTGTTTGCAGCACCAATTCTTAGCCACAGCAAGCTTCCTTTCACTCCCGAACTAGATGACGACATCCGAGCGTACTCTAAGTCTTCAAAAGAACAGCGACAACAAGAGTAGATATATTATGAGAGCTGAACGCCACAATAGCAAGTTGTCAAAGGCATATCTCCTCTTTTGTTCTAGGGATTAACTCCTATTGTTCTAGGATTAGCTCCTATTGCTAGGGTCTTAGGAACAGAAACATATGACAAACCTATGACAAACATGTGAAAAATATATTAAAAACATATGACATATGAGAAAAACATATGACAGGCGTACGTTTTCAAAATCGAGAGTTCGGAAGGATTTCGAGGAACAGGCTTCTAGACTTGGGGAATATATGACAATCCAAGAGAACATATGACATGTATATGACAACAAGCCTTTTATATGTGAGATATGCAATGGACAGGGCATTGGCGAGTTCCGGGACTAATATAATTATAATCGGAAACATAATTGGTCTCTATTGGTCTTATTGTTCTTCACAGAAAGGCCAAAGGTCAACAAAAGCGTACGTGATGACCACAGGTCAGAGCCCGATGCGAAATACTTCAAGGCAATTCTCGAAAACAGCCTTGGTCATGACGATCTGCGACGATTTCGCATAATTTGAAAAACTGTTTCATGAAAAGCGTCACAAGCAGAAAGTTCCATGCGCGATAGGTAAGAACAACATCTTGAAAATACTTCGTTTACATGTTCCCCGAGGGCCCACTACAGTAGGGTGCCCAGTTCCGTGCCACTTCAACTTTAAATTACTCTATCTTTTTAGCTGTGACGCCATTTTACATGATTTTTACTAGGAAGAATCCAAATTTATCAATTGTTATAATCAACAAGGAACTGACTCCAAATTCTTAGCAGAATTTTAACTTCACAATACGGCAGTTGAATTCTTTAAAATAAACCATTCACGAGTTTTGCTTGTCTGTCGACAAAAATATCATTCAAAGTTATGTCAATTAGAAAATAGTAAAGAGTAGTAAACGTCCCTTTATTGTAACAGATAATTGCGCCAGAAATGATGTTTTGGCGAGAAAAAAGAGAATGTGGGATGCAATCTTTAGCAGAATCTCACACTTCCCTGGAAGAACACACGTGAACGTAAAATACTGACAGAAAAAAACGCTCACGGAAAGATTAACTCACTCTGGCATTGATCACTGGCGGGGAATTCTGAAGCTGTTAACTCCTGTTTAATATTGTTTATTTTTATCCAACCCTTTTTTTTAAATACTTATCTTTACCAAACCATTTTTTTTTGGTAAAATAAGCTGCAAATGTTTTGAAATCCTGGCCTAAAAAGTCAAGCCTCTCAATTATAGTGATACGTTAACTTTCATCGACGTCACGATTGAATGAAAGAGAGGGTTTATATTTAAACATATAACCGAGTTTCGTCTTAAAAACTATAATTGTCGCTTAATAAAATCAAACCTTATGGAATAATGATTGATAAAGAAATCAGGTCATTTAGAACTCACACAAATATACTCTTTCTGTGATCTCAAATTTGTGTAAACAAGAGAAACAAGAGAACTTGCGCGAGGTGGCACGGAACTGGTACCACTACTAAAAGATCGCACATAAAACTAAAAGCAACAGAAGATTAAAACCACTGCATCAAGCGAGAAAAAAATATCATAACGTAGCTTTGACCCTTTTTAAGTAACTGTAGCAAAATTGGAGTATTTCGTACAAGATATGTGACTTTTACACTTCACTTTCGAGACGAGGTCAGTTCACTGTGCAGTGAAAAGTGCAAATTTTTAGTACTGAGAACGAGACCCGCTTCTAAGTAATTGGGCTCTCTCAACAAACCGTTTGGTGATACAACCCATTATTTCGCTTTCTAAAGTCAAATAGTCACACTTTGTTTATGTAGTTTGTTCAAATTCGCAATACTCATGGTGAAAAGAGAGATTAGTTTTTATGTGGCACGGAATTGGTACTGGCACGGAACTGGGCAACCCACTGTACCCTAGTTTCAAAGGACCCCTTTTTTGTGTGTGTGTCTGCGAAAAAAAAATCATGGCCTTCGAGCCCGAAAAAAAAAATCCTGCACAACCTGATCCCCGACAAAAAAAAATCATACGCAAAATTATTGCCACCCCCCTCCCCCACTTTCTAATGTTCCACCCCTAATTGCCACCGTGTAACGGAAGTTTGACTATCTTCTACAAGTCCGATTTGAAGTAATATTTAAAGGCCAACTATGAGGACTTGACGGGATTTCAAAATCCGCGCAATTACATGTAGTTCCAGTCAACTAATTGCGCGGGCTTTGAAATTCCATCAAGTCCTCATGGTATGCCTTTAAATATTACTTTAAATACTCAATATTATTTATGAGCTAATTAGAGGGGAAACGAATATTGACATTTTAGTCAGAGACCTTCGGTGAATTCCGTAGTATTCAACACTAGTGGGCTCATCATCTTCCTTTTACTTGTTTATAACTTTTCATCTATCACTCGATCTCAGTCACAGTTTAGTTTTGAAACATGTTAATTTTGCCTAATTAGGAATGTAGTATACGTCATTCATTTGAAGTTAGTGGCTTACGCACCCCATAGCCTGCAAATTGTTTTGGGGACTTTGGTACAAGTACTGCATGGAATGCATGAGGTTCGCCTGTAGATTTGAAAAATGTTGCGTACACCCATGCTTGTGCCTGCAACTTGTTAAATCCTGTGTACGCTATTGAAAATTAAGGGTGTTAAAATAGTAATTTCTAATTATGAAGTGTGCCCCCAAGAGTCAGAGACCTTCAAATTGCTGTTAAAACTAGGCGAGTAAAGAAAATACATTCACAGTGTACCTTTTTCGTCTTTTCTCTTTAATGCTTGTGTTGCACCTGTCAATGCAGAGAAAGTTGAACAGTTAGTGGCCAAGATGTAGCGTTCAGCCTAAGATGCTCGTTGGTCTGTATTTTAGCTGCCATATGCTACAATGCCCCTAGCTCTTTATTTCGCAGCTCTGCTGTGCTCACTACATATGCTACGATGCCCCTAAGCTCCGTATTTTAGCTCACTCGCTCAATATCCTTTGATGCCACTAGCTATATTTAACACTATGCTTTATGCTCCTGAATCTATATTTCAGCTCTCACATTTACCATGCCCTTCGCTGGATATTTTAGCTACAATGCCCCTAGCTCACTTTCGGTGACAAATCTCATTACAAATCTTTATTCAGAGACAATCCTTTGGTATTATAAATTTTGGAATCAATTAAGGTATTGTTTCATGAAAATGTGGTGACAAATCTCATTACAAATCTTTATTCAGAGACAATCCTTTGGTATGATAAATTTTGGATTGATTAAGGTACTGTTTCATGAAAATGAGGTGTCGTCTGAGACTAGCTCCTTCAAACCTACCTACGAGTGCCTTTTCACATTGTTCCCAAAGTGTTTTCTGTATACCACTTGCGTGTCCACTTCATTTTTTTGTCTCTTTGCACCCCCACTTTTTAGGGTGCTCCTCTGCCTCTATTTTGAGAAGCAAACACTAGATTAATCATGATCCAAGTCAAACCCAGTTCACATAGGGCGAGGTTTTCTGAGGAGATGGAAAAGTTTAAATGCTACGTATGTTGCACTGTTTTAGAATTTGTTTGGAACACTTGACAATATACCAACGCTCATTCTGATTGGCTAATTTGTACTTTTTTCCCTTTTCATAATCAAATGAGATTGTTGTTATGATAAGAATGACGAATATGCCACTATGCTCGCTACAACCAAAGTAGAAAGATGATGGCCATTATAATGGGCCTGTCAACCATTGAAGCTTTTATGTGTAATATTTGGGTAATTATCTAATGATAATTGCTTTGTGCCCTTACTTTCGGCTGTTATGCTTGACTGTTCAATGCCATCATCATCACAAAATGTCATGCCGAGAAAGTCTAAAATATCAAACATTATATACATTAACACAAAGAAAGACTATTGTATTGCCACTGTCAACCTAATGACACAATAATGCTACAATAATGTTAACAACTCTGATTAAAAAATTTTGATCTTGTCCAAAAGTGAACCCTTGCAACTCCTGAAAGTGGTTAAACCTCTTACAGAGATACAATAGCTGCTTTCCCAAATAGATGTCATTCACATTGTTCTTGCATGTGACTGTTCATGTTGGTCACTTGAGACCCTTTATATCATATGGTTTCATTTAATATATACCGGTATGTGTATAATGTGTGTGTGCTGATAAATTGTGTGTTGATAAATTTTGAATTTTATCCTGGGATGATTTCAACAGCCTGAAGAGAAATGGTCTTGCTTACGAGAAAACCCACTCATGCACATTTTTCTTTGCATGTTGATAGAAATGTTAACACCAGTCACACAAGATGTGCTGTGTAGACCAATTGCAACATGCAGTCAATCAACAGGAATGTTTTTGTGGCAATAATCATCGCCCTTAGACTATGTTTGTGTGATTACTCTCACTTTGATTATGATTTACATACCTCTTGATAACTGAGATGCATCAGTAACAGTGTCAGCACCACCAAGAAAACCATTGGATTCACCTTAAAATGAAAGGAGTCCAGCAATGTTATAGGTTGTACAACTTAGCATTGTCCCCAGGTGTCTTGTGTCAGCTCTTCATGTCATGCAAATTCACTAGTCTTCACCAAAGGCAAATATCTTGACTTTTACTCCTCAAACGTCTATCCCGCTTAAATCATCGGCCAAGGAGTCCATGTATTCTATGAACTTTGGAAAAGCTTAGCTTCTCAACTTAATTGAGCTGTCTCCTGTAGTTGAGGATTTCACAGGATTTACAGCTTGAGAAAATCAAGCTAGAAATACTATGCATTGTCAGGAGCAGATCTAGGGGAAGGGTTTTGGGGGTGGAAACCCTGCAACGAGAGTGATAGATTCAAAGAATTTTAGGAATACAGGTTTCTACTAAAACAATTAGACTACTCATTTTCGTTTTCTATTAGTCAACTCGTTAACTACTGGTATCTATTGACTCATAGAAAACTCGATTCTTTCTTGCGGGTGATTGTTAGTTTAACACGGGGCTCGTAACGTCTTGGAACATGGCCAGGAATCAAAGCCGAAAATGGGCAGGAGTGGTATCAATACACTCAACACACTTTTTTTATAAGGACGTCTAATTTTCAGTTGAGGCTGGGCCGTTCTTATTTTTGGAGAAGTTTGAGGCTGGGAATGTTCTTACAAATGTTCTTACATTTCAGTGACGTCGGAACCTGAAATATGATAGATCTTATGGAAGGATGTATACCAATGAAGTATTTAAGAGAGTTTATAAATTACAATATTGAAGGTCGTTATTATTAACACATTTGATTATTAGTTAAGTTATTTCAACAATGTTTTCAGTGAGGAGATGCCAGACACTGATGACGAGAGCCAAGTTGTCGAGAGCACGACATCTGAGGAAGATACGACATCATTGGGTTAGATATGGATCCAGTTGCAAGTCTTCTTGATAAGGAAGTTCGCTCGGAACGATTACCGACAACCCACCTGTTCTATCGGATTATACAGAACGCCCTCAAATTTGCCACAGAAATCGACAGGCCATCATTGCAGTTTGAACATGATCCCATTGTAAGGCGTTTCTGCGACACCGTCAAGCGCAGTGGCCACATGCGAACATTCAACTTGTTAACTGGAAAACGGATGCTCGGGAGTGGGAGAGGAGGTAGACATACATAGGTAGATCACAACGTCCCTTTGCCAAGAGTGTGTTTCGAACAAGCGCTTTTGTCGCGCCTGTAGCGAGAAAGGATACAGCCACTGGAATCCAGCTCTGCGCAGGTGTGATAGACGTAAGGTGACAGGAGTACAGTGTTCAAGATTAGCATGCTTTAATTTGACCACCGATTGTCAGTCGAAATTAAAGGCCGCCCTTGAGCTTCTGAAAGATGAGCAAGAAGATAACAGTGCTGACGCATATTGTGCCTTGGCAGCCCCAAACCCGGACATAGTTCATGCAGGTAAGAACGTACATCGATCCAACAACAACTGGTTTATGTTTATATCCGGGGTACGCTTCAATATGGCGATGATACGAATAGCAAGACTAGAGTCGTCCTGCTCAGAGGAACTGAAGAGCGCGCTAACGGATGTCGCCCTCAGGGGAAGACGTCGATTGGACACGGCCTTTGTAGCAGAGTGCAACGCAGACGTGGTAGGGCAGGTTACCGAGGATGAATTACCTTGTCCACTTATAGTCCCAGAAATGTTTTGGAAAGATTATGGCATCAATAAGCCGGGTGTACTAGAACATCCAATCTCAGTGTGCTGTGGTAGCTTTGGAACCGTTTATTTTTTTTTATTTTTTTTTTATTTTACATCGATATAAATATAAATAAGTGACATACATGAAGGTGGCATGCTTCCCGGATTACATGCATTTTACTCTGTTCAGTCTATTTCTTATAACGTCTCTTTATCTATTCTTATTACTTTACATTTTTTGGTTCACTTTCTCTTTTCTTTCAGCCTCCTTTTGCGAAGGTCTCTATTTTGATTTTGTTTGAAGCACCCACCCACCCAAGAACAACGAAAACAAATACACATACACAACCTGCTCTTGTTTCCGTTAAACCCCGTCCACCCTACGCCGCCCCCAAACGAAAACGGACACCCCGTGCTCCGGAAACAGGCTATCGACCAAACTACAACGCCGAAGACGATCACTGAAAGCGGCGAAAACAATACGAAAACGATAAGTGTGGACGCGAACCTTTTTAAAAAAAAAAAAACAACAACAACAACAACAAAAAAAACGGAGCAAAAACGTTTCCGCTCTCGCCCCACAACGGCGCAGCGTGGACAGGGTCCCAGTTTAACCATCCGTTATCCACAACTCCAGTGCGCTCCACTTACTCCTGAATTTTTCTTTGTTTATTAATTGTTCTATATTAGCTTTATAACGCAACAGTGTTAAGAAACTTTGAAAAGAGAAATGCGTGTCGGACTGGGTTCGACTGGCATGGCGGACGGTGGTGTTTCGTGAAGCTCCGTCCTTTGAGCTCCATCCCTAGACAATAACCGGTTTCAATGCCCATTTTTAAAGGCAACAAGCGGCAATTGAGCAGTTCATCAAGCCCGGAGACTCGCTTAGAAAAGAAAGTAGCCATGGACACGGAGGATACCGAGCAATTGCTAGACAAAATTACTATCCTATCTCATAGCATGAAGGAAGGGTTTCGAGCAGTGCACGAAGACATGGACGAGATCCGTAGTTCATTAGTCAAAGACGTGCGTGAGCTGAAGTCTGCAGTGGGTGATTTAGAGAAGTCCCTGGAAAATGCATGGCTAGAAATTACCGACCTCAAAAGTAAAGCTGCTAATGTCGACATTTTAACTACAGAGGTAAACGAGTTACGAGCCAAGCTTGACGAGGAAAGAGAGAAAAGGATAGCACTCGACGCGTACTCCAGGCGCGAAAATTTAAACTTCAAAAATATCCCCGAGACTGAGCAGGAGGATTGTAAGAATACCGTACAAGATATTCTTAAGAAAGAATTCGCCCTGAAGGACGTGCCGGATATCAAGTTCCACGCAGTCCACCGCGTTGGGAAGAATAAGCCTACTACACCGGGCAAACCCAGGCCGATTATCGTGCGATTTGTCTCCAGAGAGGACCGGGACAAGGTTTTTCGTATGAAGAAATGTCTGAGCAGCTCGACAAGATATGTAGGAGGGTACATAACCCAAGACTATCCCAGAGAAATGCAGAGAGAAAGAGTGGTATTGATAAGAGCCATGGAGATAGCCAAGGAAGCAGGCAAGCAGGCAAGCAGGCAAAGGTTTTAGGCCGCTCAGTGAAAATTGAAGAGGACCTTTACAACATTAACTCAATACCAGACGAATACCGGTAAGAAACACGTTATCCCGACTGTAGATGATTTGAGATGGAGCTTTTTTCTTCTGCATTTAAAATCTAGGCAGTTAGGTAAGTTTGAGCGCTAAGATTCGGCCCAAATTTAGCTCAGTTTTCGTTGCATCACAATGCAACACACAGTTTATGTATATGTTGTTGCTTTACTTTAAGTTACTTGGTTTTGCAGTGCCTTTATTTATAGCAGATTTTCCTAGCATTTGTAGTTTAGATATCTGCATGTATTTACTTCTCCACATTTAGCGGTATGCAAATCGAGTTCAATATTTTGTCGCTGAATGTCAAGGGAATTGGGCAATACAAAAAACGTAAAAAGCTATTTAACTGGTTAAACAATCATGGAACAAAGAAAGGTTCGCTTGACATTGAGCGCAAATGGCGGAACGAATTTCGGGGTGAGATATTTTACTCACACGGCACAACTAACAGCCGTGGAGAAGCCATAATGTTTGGTGAATCGTTAGACTACAAAATACTTTCATTCCACAATGACTTTGCGGGCCGTTTCATCGCCATACATTGCTCTATTCAAAGAGAACCTTTTTTGCTTATAAATTCGTATGCGCCGAATACTGAAAATGAACAAGTGAACTTAATAAAAGAAATCACCCGTCATATTTTACAAGCCGATTACCCTCAGGATGCTCCAATTATATGGGGGGGGTGACCAAAATTTTTATTTTGACGAAAATTTAGAAGCAAAGGGTGGTGCACCGAAAGCAAAAACAAAAACAATTGAAACGATTTTGGCAGTTATGTCAGACCTTGACTTGTGCGACATCTGGCGTCTTCGTAACCCTGACAAGCGCAGATATACTTGGCGAGGCTTTGGCCCTAAAGACCCTTCAGGCAAATCCACACACATTCATCGTCGCTTGGATTATTTTTTCATTTCGGATTCAATTCAGTGCGTTATTGATAAGGCAGACATTATTGTCGCGCCCTCCACAGATCATTCTGCTATCTTTTTGTCGCTCAAGTCAGAATCCTCTACAAGAGAGAGTCACGGACACGCCTTCTGGCGCTTCAATAATTCATTGATTAGTGATGAGAAATATATGGAAGATATGCAGGAGGTTATTGGCTTGTATAAACTAGAGCTTGATAAGGCCAATATCCACAACCTAAAGCTTCGCTGGGAGCTTTTGAAATATGAAGTGAGAAAATTTACTATGCGATATTCCAAAAAAAGATCAAAAGATTTTAAATCGCGATATAGCTCTCTGGAAAAAGAACTCAAAGACATAGAACAGAGGACGGGCTGGGAGAGTGATGATGAACTGATGTCCAAGCACGAAAATCTACGAAACGAACTGGAAAGGTATAGCGATTATGTAACAGAAGGTCTTATTGTGCGGTCTAGGTCTGCATGGCACCAGTTTGGTGAAAAAAGCACCAGTTATTTCTTATCGCTTGAAAAAAGGAATAAGTCAAAAACTCATATCAAAAAAATAATTGATGAAGAAAATACGGATCACATTTTAACAGAATCCAAGGAAGTGTTAAGTTGTATCCAGCAATATTTTTCTAACCTTTACACATCTAAAAGCGCAAAAACCGAGGAGGAGTGCCTGAATTTCTTGTCCTCGATCAATACCCCGCGGCTAAGTGAAAACGAGAAAGCCCGCTGCGAAGGTTTATTGACCATGAACGAATGTCACGAAAGTCTCCAACAAATGGGTAAAAATAAAACCCCCGGCAACGACGGCCTCTCCAAGGAATTCTATACCGCTTTTTGGGGATGCTTGGGTAAGGATTTTGTCGCTTGTTTAAATGACTGCCTCTTTAAAGGCGAGTTAACTACAACACAAAAACAAGCTATAATTGCCCTGATCGAGAAAAAGGATAAGGATGTAAGGTTTTTAAAAAATTGGAGGCCTATCAGTCTAATAAACGTTGACGCGAAAATATGCAGCAAAGTCTTAAGTAACAGGTTGGCCACAGTACTCCCCTCTATAATCAGCGAAGATCAGGCGGCATTTGTTAAGGGGCGCCAAATAAAAGAACAAATAAAGCTGCTTCAAGACATCATGTACTTTGTAAAGGACAAGAAACTTAAGACACTGCTGTTCGCAGCTGATTTCGAAAAAGCCTTTGACAGCGTAGAGCACAATTTTATTTTTGCAACTTTAACTAAATTTGGCTTCGGCCCAAATTTCATCCACTGGATTAAAGTGATTCTAAGTAACAACTCGAGCTGCATTATCAACAACGGACACGCAAGCCCACACTTTCCAATAGGGCGTGGCTCGAAACAAGGAGATCCGATCAGCCCTCAATTATTTATTTTAGTTATTGAAATTCTCGCCACTTTGATCCGCTCCAACCATCACATACAGGGTGTTGACCTTCAGGAGAAAGAAAAGAAAATTGTCATGTTTGCAGACGACACCACCTTTTTACTAAAAGACCTGACTTCACTAGATCACGTATTGTCCACTTTAGATACTTTTTATCAGTTTTCATCTCTTAGAACAACCCCAGTAAATCGGAGATAGGATGGTTACAGGGTTACGAAAACGTTCTGGAAAGACACAGGAATTTTAAATGGGTCGATTTCAACGCCAAAGGGACTACAATCCTTGGAATATGCTTTTCATACAATGAAGCATATAGTTATGAAAATAATTTGGACAAACCATTTCAAAAACTAAAATCCGTCCTATCTATTTGGAGCATACGCAGTCTTACCCTATTTGGCAAAATCCAAATAATAAAATCCCTAGCCGTGTCCAAATTAGATTATGTTTGTTCTAAAATATTTGTCCCGGAAATATTCGTCAAATCTGTTCAAAATGAGCTAAACAAATTTATATGGAACGGAAAAAACCCGAAAATAAAACACGACACACTTATCGGCGATTATGGAGATGGCGGCCTCAGAGCCTTAGATTTTAGTATGAAGATGAGAGCGTATTTGGGAACCTGGGCAAAAGAGTTATTGGAAGAGGAGGAAAAAGATTGGAAAATTTTACCGCGACTTTATTTAAATGAGTTAGGGGGAATCAAGTGTATTGGTTTAAATTTCAATATTTCAAACATCCCGGAATCTCTACCAATTTTCTACAAACAGGTGTTGCGTACCTGGGCAGAAATAAGTCATTGTGAATTCGAAAATGATTCTTTCGACATTTTATGCCAGCCCCTTTGGAATAATAAATACATTAAAGGCATGGACCCAAACCAATTTAAAGAATTTACTAGAAATAGTATTTGGCTGATCAAAGATATTGTCAGCAATGGTCATTTATGTACTTGGCAAGAAATGCTTTCAAAAGGGGTAGGGGAAGGTTATTTTCTCCATTCGCACCGACTCAAATCTTCAATTCCAGGGGCGTGGAAAGACATCATACAAAGGGGCTGGCAGCTTGCAACCCGGAGTCAACAGGAAGATAAATACGCCCTCAAACTGCACCTGGGGATAAGACCGTCCCTCTCTCCAAACTAACCTCAAAAACATTATACTGGTATTTTGTAGGAATTCAATTTAAACCTCCAACTGCTCAAAAGAATTTAGAGAAAAGGATAGTCAATTATTCTCTTGATTGGCCCTTGATATATAAGCGCTTGCATTGCAGCACAATTGATACCTACCTCCGTAGCTTTCAGTACAAAGTCTTAAACAATATCTTATATCTTAATAATTCACTGTTCAAATTTAAATTGGTCGACACCCCCAGGTGCTCTTTTTGCTTGACCCAACTTGAAACTGTAGATCATCTTTTCGTAAACTGCATTGAATCTCAAAACCTTTACCTGCAAATTCGCTCATGGTTGTCAGAAAAAGCCCAAGTAAACCTTCCCCCGCTAGAGGTGTCATATATTCTATTAGGGGTTGAAAAGACTTATTACAATTCAACATTGGTAAATTTTATAATATTACTTTATAAGCTATTTCTTTACAAATCAAGACCTTCTTACAGAATTCCATCACTGACTACTTTCATTGGCTTTATGGCTCACTACGAGCGCATTGAAAGAAAAACCGCACAAAATCTTGATAAAATGTATCAACACCTTACGAAATGGGAGAAATTCCTGGCCTTCTTTTGACCTTCTCAACTTGAAATGTGGAAAACTTATTAACTATTACTAATGTCAGTCACTGCTATGTATATATAGGGGTTTTTTTTCCTTTTTAGTGTTGTACATGTGTCTAGTTATGTAAAATGTGTAGGGTGGGATATTGATCAAAATTAATAAAGATTATTAAATAAAAAAAATTAAAAAATAAATGCGTGTCTTGAATGAACGAGGCATAAATGTGATACTTTGCAACAATTATTGCAAAATTTAAAATTTGATTATTTGGAGTAGTTTCATTATCGCCATATAGTATGACAGTTAATGTAGACATGATCTTTTGTGACGTCCACTGTTCCCACCAGAGATCGAAAATTTTCCAAAAATGGTTCACAACGTCGCATTCAAACAAAAGATGCTCGAGTGTATGGGTTTTATTGCACATCGGACATTTGTCTGTTGTTTTTATTTTAACCTTGTGCAGAAATGCGTTGGTTACTGAGATATTATGAATTATTTTAAACTGGAACATTCTTATCTTAGGCTCCTTAGTTACATTAAAGGGTCAATTATATACTTTCTTCAAATCGTTTTCCTTCACTCCTAGTTTTTTTTATTTTATATTCTGCGGTTGGTCTTATAAACTGCATTTTCACAAGTACATTGCGAGCTTTTTTGCAGTAATTTTTGAGAAATCTGTAAACCATTCTGGATTACTAGCATTATCAAGGTGATCTGTTGTGCCAACCTGCTGTTTAGAACGCCTTAAAAATGTTTTAAGTGCGTCTACTTCTCCAAAATATTTTAGGAAATTAGTCTTAATATTAGGACATTTTTTGGTGAAACTAGTGAAATTCAGTAAACATTCGTTTTCATCTAAAAGGTCTCCGAATGACACAATACCATTCTCAAACCAATCTTTGTAAAAAAATTGTTATTCCCTTAATTTTTAACTTAGAATTATTCCAAATTATGTTATCTTATATCGGCCTCTGTTGATTAGAGTTACTGTGCCATTTTATCCTTATTTCTTGCCAGTATCTTAGCAGTGCCTTATAAAAATCCGGCAATAACCGCACATTTAGTGATTTAAACTCATAATCACACTGTAGAAGAAAACAGCCGCCATACTGCGACAAATTTTCAAACGGGATAATTTTCCAGTCTGCCTGGTTTTCATCGGTTAAGAGCCATTGTCTGAGAAAGTGTTCCAGGTCAAAACGTGAGGGTCAACCGATTTCCTTCAAACTTGTGTCAGAAGTTAGGTTTGATGAGATATTACAATAGCCACTTTGGTTTTGTTTTCTGGTATTTTGTTTCAAAGTTACAGGGGGGTCCTACTTTTGGCCCTCTGACCACCAAATTTTCATGTTTTGGGGAGTTGTATTATCATGGTTATTTCACCAAGACAATATAACTCCTGAAATAATAAACTACATGGTAACTATCTACTGTTAATGCCCTTTCAGAAAATATATGTGTCGTTGGCATAGCTTTGCCTGGACGAGAAGGGCCTGGCCCTAGTTTTAGCCTATTTTTGGGATGGAAAGAACTACTGAAAATGGCAAATTTTTAGAAATTATTATTTTTTACCTGCAACAAGATCTGGCAATGACTTCACTTCCACAAATGACCTTGACCCTTGTACTAACAAAATCAGTTGAGAAAAAATTGGGCACTTCTGTATAAATTACTTTTTTAAGGCCATTTATTAGGCATGGTGACACATAAGTCATTGGGCCAGAAAAGATCTTTTTATCACTAAATCCAAAGAATTCGTAGAAATAATAGCACCAATCACTTGTATTTGTTCTCAGCATATATCTGATCATCAATAGAAAGTGTCATTTGGCCTAAATCAAACTCCAATGTCCCTGGCGATGCATAGAATACAACCGGAAAGCACAGAAATACCACATTTTCCAATGTTTCGACTTTTTTCTTCTCTCCAAAAGCTCAATGTGATAAAATAAGCTAGCAATTACATTGACTAGTGTTCCTAGGGCATTAAAGATACACTTAACTTATATGTTGACTTGCTTAAAATGTTGTCACGAGTCCTGAGCCTGGAAGCACAACATGGTCTGTCATTTGTGGGATAATAACACAGTCAAATTATCGCCGCTTTGTGCATACAGGTGCACTCTGCCTTCCTCAAGTCCTTTCCATCACTAAACAAGAATGTTCACGGCTATGGGCCTTGTAACACAGCATGAAAAGTACATTTCTTGACAAAAATCAGCCTCCATGAAGACAGATCCACATTCACTGACCCGAATATCGAGGACCATTTCCAGTTAAACAAGACGTCGAAAATGAATCAAACAATACCAGATCGTGCTTGTAATAAAGATCAAGAGATAGAAGGTCGCCTGAATGATCTGATTTCATCCTCAAAAGGCCGAATTATGAAGAAAAGCAGTTCAGTCACGCCGGACTGCTCCATCATGCGTGGACGCCATTTTGGACGAGAGCGCAGTGGGCCTGGGGAAGAGCGCGATGCATTCTGCGAAATTCACTGTGCTCTTTGTCGCATTTATGCAAAATGGATCGCTACTGCTCTTTTGGCAGCTCTTCGGATCCATGTGGCGCTGCAGATTGGGCGCTACACGAAATTGTTTTCGTTCCACTGCTGAGTTGCAATTCAGATCTCGCCAAGTGGGTAAAAAAAAAAACAAGTAAAAAGACTGTGGCGCGTCAGGCAGCAAGGGCCGCCCAAAAACAAGCTCGTCTTCTGGCACCGGTAGCTTACTGAGCTGAACATTTTGGAATAACAACATGAAATGATTATTTTTTAGAGGGGAGGGAGAGGATGCCCAGAATAATATAAATATCATAATATATTGCCTATGCCGGCTATAGGGTCTTTTCACATTTCCGCGGTGAGAATAGGGTTGGAAGTATGAATATGACAAAATTAAGAGTAGGGGGTAGGGCAACGTTAATCGTTTTTCTTGTGGGTTCCCCTTGGGGCGACTGAAAATATAATATGAAACAATACACGAAATAGTGGAATCCTTTTCATTCTTCTTTAACATGACGGCTCTAATCGAAAGAGCCTGACGCGTCCGAGCCGTGTAGTATACTAGTGTTTTTGAGCCACTCTGTGAGATCTGAATTCAACCAAGAGAAAATGATCCCCAGAGAACGCAACCCCATCACAGTGGCATAAGAGCGTGACACTTTCTATTTTTAGAACAGGGAGCTATTTTTAGCGAAGCCTTTTGATTGGACGTGTCCTAGCAACAGACATCGCTGTGAGGATGCATGTGTGACCACTGGTCAATGCGGCATGCTACGTGACGCTGCACTGTTGCTGTTCTCGTAATATGATTGACTGATTTGCCATGGTAAATAAGAGTGTGCGCAGACAACGCTGCTTGCATCAACACGTGCGCGCTTCTAAACCAACGGAAAACAGTTCGAGTCCGTGTGCAATGAATCTATTTTTAGAACTGCTGCCACTATTTTTAGAACTGCTGCCACTCAGATGGGTCATGGGGTTGCGTTCTCTGGGGATCATTTTCTCTTGATTCAACTCAGCAGTGGAACGAAAACATTTTCGTGTAGCGCCCAATCTGCAGCGCCACATGGATCCGAAGAGCTGCCAAAAGAGCAGTAGCAACCCCGGGAGCAATCCATTTTGCATAAATGCGACAAAGATCACAGTGAATTTCGCAGAATGCATCGCGCTCTTCCCCAGGCCCACTGCGCTCCCGTCCAAGATGGCGTCCACGCATTATGGAGCAGTCCGGCGTGACTTGAACTGCTTTTATGTATAAATCGGCCTTTTCACCCTTTTCAGGATGAAATCAGATCATACAGGCGACCTTATTTCTCGTGACCTTTATTACAAGCACGATCTGGTATTGTTTGATTCATTTTCAACGTCTTGTTTACCTGGAAATGGTCCTCGATGTTCGGGTCAGCGAATCCATTATGGATATGTCTTCATGGAGGCTGATTTTTGTCAAGAAATTTACTTTTCATGCTGTGTTACAAGGTCCATAGCCGTGAACATTCTTGTTTAGTGATGGAAAGGACTTGAGGAAGGCAGAGTACGGGCACATGTTTGCACAAGCGGCGCTAATTTGACTGTGTTATTGTCTCACAAATGACAGACCATGTTGTGCTCCCAAGCTCGGGACTCATGACAATATAAGCAGGTAAACATAAGTGTATCTAGGAACATTAGTCGATGTAATTGCTAGCTTATTTTATCAGATTGAGCTTTTGGCGAGAAGAAATAAGTCGAAACATTGGAAATGTGGTATTTTTGTGCTTTCCGGTTGTATTCTATGCATCGCCATGGACATTGGAGTTTGATTTAGGCCAATGACACTTTTTATTGATGATCAGATATATGCTGAGAACAAATACAAGTGATTGATGCTATTATTTCTACGAATTCTTTGGATTTAGTGATAAAAAGATCTCTTTTGGCCTAATGACTTATGTGCAACCATGCCTAATAAATGGCCCTGAAAAAGTAATTTATACAGAAGTGCCCAATTTTTTCTCAACTGATTTTGTTAGTACTAGGGTCAAAGTCATTTGTGGAAGTGAAGTCATTGCCAGATCTTGTTGCAGGTAAAAAATAATAATTTCTAAAAATATGCGATTTTCAGTAGTTCTTTCCATCTCAAAAATTGGCTAACACTAGGGTGAGGCCCTGCTCGTCCAAGCAAAGCTATGCCAACGACACATATATTTTCTGAAAGGGCATTAACAGTAGATAGTTACCATGTAGTTTATTATTTCAGGAGTTATATTGTCTTGGTGAAATAACCATGATAATACAACTCCCCAAAACATGAAAATTTGGTGGTCAGAGGGCCAAAAGTAGGACCCCCCTGTAACTTTGAAACAAAATACCAGAAAACAAAACCAAAGTGGCTTTTGTAATATCTCATCAAACCTAACTTCTGACACAAGTTTGAAGGAAATCGGTTGACCCTCACTTTTCCTGCCTGGAACACTTTCTCAGACAATGGCTCTTAAACGTTTAATCCAGCTCAACTTAATCGATTTTTCCATATCTTCGAAACTGATCATTGCCTGTCTCCTATTAACGTTGACTTTTTTATTCGTGGAGGTTTACCTTTCCAAACAAACGCATACGTGCAATCATCAACTAGTTTTGCAAATCCTTTTGGGATCGTTAAGACCGACGTATTAAACACAAGTTTCGATATACCAAGGGTTTTGACTATATCAATTCGTCCTTGTAGCGTAAGGTTTCTTCTTTCCCAAATGCTTAAGCATTTTTTTAGGTTTTCTAATTTGTCATAGAAGTTAAGTTGATTACTGACTGCACTATCCGTCGTAAAATGTACACCCAGGGCTAGAATCGGTTTTTTCTGGCCAAGAAACTTCAAGCGCATGCGCGTAAATTGATTTATCTCCATGATTTCCTAGCGGCATAGCTTCTGTTTTGGCGTTGTTAATTCTTAGTCCCGAAATATCCCGGAAAGTGTCCAGTAAACACATAAGGTGCTGGGCTGACTCTAAATCCTTCAAAAAGCAGGTTGTGTCGTCGGCATATTGTGAAATCTTAACCTCATTCTCGTGGATGTTTACACCTTTTATATTTTTGTCGGACTCTATTGCCACAGCTTGAGATATCATTGTAAAAAAGTTTTACCCACCCTATCAGATCTGAACCAAACTCCAACTTTTTCATTACTTGAAAAATATAACTCCATTCTATCGAATCAAACGCTTTTTCAAAGTCTAGAAACAGCGCAAAGCCTGCAAGTTGGCCTTTTGATGCGTAGTCTAAAATATCTGATATCAATCGAATATTTTCTCCTATATATCGACCTTTCACATAACCCGTTTGATTTTTACTTATGATAGATGGGAGTACCTTTTCAAGTCTGCACGCTATAGCTTTGGTAGCAATTTTATAGTCGTTGTTTAACAGGGAAATTGGACGCCAATTTTTAAGGAACGATTGGTCTTTTGCCTTTTTAGGCAGGAGCGTTATTATGCCTCGCCTTTGTGAAATGGACATTTTACCGTTTTGCACGGCGTAGTTAAAGCACTCGACTACGTCCAGCTTTAAATCCTCCCAAAAGAAAAGGTAAAATTCTGCCGGAATTCCGTCGCACCCTGGCGTTTTATTTTTCCCGAATTTCTTAAGTGCGGATAGGCATTCTTCAACAGTGAGCCGACCTTCGCACGAGTCGCGCTGCTCTTCCGAGAGCTTGTTTTTAATATGGTGCTATTCAGAAAATTTGCTTGTTTGTCTGTCTCTTCTGGAATTCTTGCTGTATAAAGCTTTTCGTAATATTTTTTCTCTTCTTTTAAAATAACGCTAGGCTCCTCTACGATCTAGTTGTTTATGTTCAGCTTCGTAATATGCTTTCTGTTATAACTTCGTTTTTCTAAGCTGTAAAAATAGTTTGAATTTTTTTCTCCGTGTTCATACCATCTCACTTTACTGCGCAAAATTGTACCTCTAACTCTATTTTCAAGTATTTGTTCAAGTTTACTTTTCAAGGCATTGATTTTAATGATGATGGCTGCCTGGATCTCTTCGTCACTCTTTAGAGCGTCTGCCTGGCATTGTAAGGTATTCAGTTCCGCTAGATACTTTTTTCATCGTCACGCACGCGCTTTGCTTTCCTTTTAGAGTAGCTAATGGAAAACTGAGCTATTTCCATCTTTAAAAGATCCCAGAACAGTGTTTTATATTCTTTGACTGCGCTATGCTTAGCACGAAAGAGCTTAAGGTTTTCTCGTAACGCATCTGTATATTCTTTATCCTTTAAAAATGCGTTGTTAAATTTCCAGAAACCGGGTCCTCTCGTCTTTTTGTGCATCGAACTAATAATTTCGATAAAAACCGAGGAATGATCAGAAAAAGGAGGATGGTTGATATAACTTTTGTCAGTTACCTCTACCAGCTGCTCCGAAATTAAAATTAAGTCGAGTCGGCATTTTGGAACCGTGATGCTTGTTGATTATAGTCTTGGGGTGTTGGTCAAGGCCAGGATGCACAATCCTGTGGACGTAAAGGTACTTGCGAAAGACATCGAAAGTCCAACTTCGGTGATCTATTGCACAGGAGTTATATTCGTTGCCGAGGAAGGAGGTATTTCCTACCTTGACGTCGGAAAGAAAGTGGTACTCAATCCCAAGGCCCTGAAGAAAGCTCAACTGGAAGACGAACTGAGAAAGCGTGGTCAGCTAGCTGAAGATGAAAAGTTACATGTTGCTGAGTTGCGCCAGAGACTAACAGAGTGGATAACGAGAAACACTGATGACACTCCCAAAAGTAACGGCATGAGCTTCTTAGCAACCGACATCAGTCCGTTAGCAATTTGCTACAACAAAGACAGAAGCACGCTATTTGTTTCTCAGCGTCATTCTCCTGTGATATTACGAGTAACTGTAAAATCCACTGGAACTTCTCTACAAGCAGAAGTAATGCCTTTTGTCACACTATCGAAGAATGGCTGTACAGGGTTGGCTTACACCAGGGATACCAGCGACATTTATGTAGCAAATTCACAAGATGATGGTGGTGTGTATATTGTTGAGAGCAACAATGATACTGTTCCCGCATATGTCAAAGTTGTAGACAACTACACAGATAACTGCAAACGAGCTTTCAGCATTACTGTATCTGATGTCGGCGACGTATTCTTTACCGATGTCGATGGTTGCAAAGAGGTAAAACTGACAATGGGACCTGCACAGTGCGTGATTGGGTCAGGCAAAGGCCAGCCCCGTGATGGATGCGATGAAACAGCAGGATTCGTGCAACCTACGGGGCTCTGCATTGAGGGGGAATCCTTGTACCTTACTGACACTGGCGCAAGTGCTCTCAAACTGATGTCACCCACACGTCCTATAGCCACGTTTCTACAAAATGTTAGGAAGCTATACAGCTCCCATGGGATCCACTCGCCGCAAGTGTCCATTTCAACTGCCATTACTACGTTAAATGGAGCGACGAGATGCTTTGAGAGTGCAATCGAAGAGGCTAAGTCAAATGTGGGTGGGCGAAATACGGTCGAAGGGCCACATGGTGTGCCATCCTCAAAGACTGTCCAGAGTATACGAATGACTTTGGACGCGCTACAAAGCATTAAGGCCACTTTCCAAGATATCAACCTGCAGTACGTTGAGAAAGTGCAACCCAAAGCCCTTGTAACACTGATTGTGGAGCACTTCAACTCAAGAATGAGAGAAGTCATTGAAGTCCCTTCACTCTTACAGTTTTCGCACCAATTTCCAGCAGCAGTCGAGGAGACGGTAAAGCGAACAACCTCCTGTGGGTTTAACTATTTCACCAATAGACGAAGCTACAATGACGTCCCCGACGGTATGGTGTGTTATGGCGACCTCCCTATGCTTCCTCGACGGCCCAAACAACCCCGAACACCACTGCAAGTCAGACTGCTTAGAAAGTGGGCCAACGAATTTGGAAAGGCAACAAGGCAGCTATCTGTCAGAGCGAAGTCGACAAATGACAACCCAGGAACTTTACCCATATCTGCGTATGGCAGAAGGCGACTTGCGACAAGACGGTCCGATGTTGTAGAAGATGTGCGACGCAGTATTATTGCTGAGTCTTCTGGCAGCAGCTCAGAAACGGCAAGACGTGTCAGAGGAAACGGCCGCAACTTCAGAAAGTGTTATAACTAAAGATATAATTCTTATCTCTCACGATCAAAGAGCTTGCGGTCCGTTTCTAATTGGGACCCTTCTCCAGGATTTCATACCCAATACTAGGAACGACATAAGAGCACACATATATGCTCCCGACGCTGAGGATTGTTTGATTCTATATCACGAGTTTACTGGCCTGATAAAGGTGAGCCACATAATCGCCAAGTTAGACAAAGAAAATGTCGAGTTATTGGAAAATGACTTCCGCATGGAAGTTGGGGCTGAGCTGTATCACAAGTGTGTAGTAATGGTTAATATGGCACCTGGAGCAGCAAACGAGCTCGAAGAAACGCCAATGCCGCGCACAACAAGTGGCCGATCTCTACGATTGCCTTATCGATTTCGAGAGTGATAAAGAATTATCAGGAGTCTACAGTCTCCTGCAGGGTCACTCTTGAAGTGGAGATGGTTAATAAAGTTTATAAGGATAGTACTAAGGTACCTGAGTATCACGTACTGTGACATGCACAATCATTTTGTATCACCGGACAGTACCATTTATACCGTTATCAAGGATCACCGGACAGTACCATTTATATAGTTATCAAGGATCACCTGACAGTATACCATTTATATCGTTATCAAGTAACACCGGGCAGCCAAGCTGCCTTATGCATCGTTAATGGTGTTACCAATTATGACTAGTCTCATTCACCGTTATCAAGTATCACCAAACCAGTGAAGGAAGCCCTTTTAAGGCCTTTGCTTAAGAAAGCAACTCTGGACCACGAAGTTCTCAAGAACCATCGTCCCATCTCAAACCTTATGTTTCTCTCGAAATCGTGCGAGAAGGTGGTTGCTGTGCAGCTGAAAGATCATGTGCGCAACAACAACTTAGAGGAGCTCTTCCAGTCAGCGTAGAAAGAGGGACATAGCACAGAATCTCCACTGCTGAGGGTCCAAAATGATGTCTTACGAGCTATTGATGATGGAGGTTGTGTTATGCTGCTGTTGTTAGACCTTACGGCAGCATTCGACACTGTCGATCACACCATCTTGCTATCAAGACTCTCGAACAGTATTGACACGGCGGGCGCAGTACATCGGTGGTTTCAGTCCTACTTATCCGGCCGCACCAAATTTGTTGCGGTCGGTAATACTCGGTCTTCAAGCCGGCCTTTGGCATGGGGCCTTCCTCTAGGGTCTGTGTTAGGGCCCATGCTGTACCTGATTTACACCACTCCTCTTGGCGCAATCCTGCGACGGCATGGTGTTGGTTATCACATGTATGCAGATGATACCCAGGTGTACCTGAGCTTCAAATCCTCCGGAGACATACTGAACGAGCGCGCCAAAGTTGAAGCCTGTCTCAAGGACATTGATTCCAGGATGCTGTCTAGCAACTTGAAGCTAAATAACGAACAGACAGATCTGTTGGTGCTGCACTCAAAGTATCGTCCTCAACCATCACTTCATGATGTCTCCGTCGGGAACACTCAAGTCTCCCCTACTGATGAGGCGCGAAACCTTGCAGCTATTTTTGATAGCACCATGAGTTACGAGAGACACATTAGCGAACTATGTAAATCAGCGTTTTATCACATCAGAAATATCTCTCATGTACGCAAATATCTTAGCGCAGAATCCACGGAGAAACTTGTGCACGCTCTTGTCACCTCTAAGATAGATAACTGCAACGCTCTTCTGTTTGGTTTACCGGATCATTTGATTAAGCGCCTTCAGAGCGTACTCAATGCAGCTGCGCGACTTGTAACGCTTACTAAAAAATACGATCACATCACGCCTATTTTAATGCAATTACACTGGTTGCCTGTGCAACAACGCATCATTTTAAGATTTTACTTTTTACATTTAAGGCAATTCATGGTATGACTCCAACATACCTTCGTGAGCTCATAAGTCCGTATCAACCAAGGCGAGCGCTGAGATCTGCGGACCATCTTTTATTAGTACAGCCGGCACACAAGCTGAAATCGTACGGCTTGGGGGCTTTCTCGGTGTGCGCGCCTAATCTCTGGAATAAACTACCGCACGAGATTAAGAGCAGTACTTCCGTCCCTGAATTTAAACGCCGGCTGAAGGCCCACCTTTTTAAATCTTATTTTTAAATTTTATTTCATTCATAGTTAGCTTTATAATATATTATATTTGAATATTAAGATTTTTTAACGAATTTCATCATATTTTATAGTTATTTTTAAATGAATGTAAAGCGCATTTGGACATTAGGAAAATGCGCTATATTAATACTTATAATTATTATTATCAGGTTCATCCTTCAGGCAAAGAGTCTTCAAAGGTACGCTAACCAACACTTTGTTCTGGCATCCCAAGCCTGTTTTTGTTCGTGTTTTTCTTTTTCACTTATACTTTTATCTTTTCTGGAATTTTCAGGTTCGCCATGGAGTGTTGGTGTACGTGCAGATACGCCCTCAGTATTACCGGGCATCTCACGAAATCGTTATCAGGTGTCATCAACAGGTATCGCTGTAGACAGACATAGTTATCATGTGTTATCGAGTGGTATCATCTGACGATATCGTGTAAGTAAAAAGGAATGAAAAGACTCCGAGACCACGATTGAAAAAATCCGAGACTCCGAGACCGCGCTTGTGAAAGATCCGAGACTCCGAGACGGCCAAATTTCCGAAAAAAACGAGACTCCGAGACGTGCGAAAAAAAAGCCGAGATTCCGAGATTTTGCGATATTTTTACGAGACTTTCGAAATTTTAAGGTACCCATCGCTACCCCTTTTTTAGGAGGTCTCATGAAGGCAAATGTTAGAACAATTTTCGTTTGAAACTTTCAAACGAAAATTCTAGCAAAATTGTTCTCAAGACCTATAGTTTGTCAAAAAACAGTATAAAAGCCTCAGCAGCTAAACATTAATTTGCAAAGTTTTTTGCTATCTTTTGGAGTTAAAAATGTTTGTGCCCACAATCTTAAAGGCTAAAATACATTTTCCTGACGAGCCGCCCCCTTATAACAAAGCTGGAATTTTACGTTTTGGGGCGCAGAAATCTAGATCCTATCCATACTATAGAAAATCAAATTGCAATCCATCCCAAACTCATCTTATCAGCGATTATAGTACCAGGGATATGGCCACACACCAGGAATTTACGGAGCTTTGGATCCAAGGTCCAAGTCAAGGTTTATGGTCGCGTTCGAACAAGATGAAACCTTGCAATCCCCTTCTCGAGCCTCAAAAAATTCCAAAAAGGAGGAAATATGGTGATATAACTAGAAATAGTTAACACTAGAGCTGATTGAAATCCATTTTTGCTGTAAAAGTACTGCTTTTTGTTGTCGCTTCCGTAGATCCGGAAGTCTTTTCACAACCGTTTCAGAACTGTACTTAAGTTGCTCGGAAACATATGATACCAGAACAGACTCCGTCTTTCACATCCTAATATTTTAATTTGTGTCTGAGTTCACTTTTGTCATATCAGAAAGATAATGAACGTCAGAACTCGAGATCTCTGCAAACCGGACAGAAAATTTCTCAGGTAATCGCGAGTCAACACTGGAAAAATCGGTCCTTCTTGTAACTATGTAAACAGTTCGTAAAATCCGATTTACACAGTATGTAAATTCATTTACAGACTATTTACATCGTATGTAAATGAAATTTCTTTTCACATTGTGTGTGAATAGTTTGTAAATTTTAATTTACACACTGCTATAAAATGTTCACATACTACGCTATTTCTATGCACTGAAAGAGTCTGTAAATATAGATATACACTCTATGTAGAAAACTTCATCTGACATAGCCATATTACAGAGTTTATTGGTACCTCTGTTAAGCGGACATCTCCTATTCAGCGGTCACTTTCCAAGGCAATTAACTCTAACTTATCTTCATTCAATAGACACCTCCATTAAGCGGCCAGTGGCCGCGACCGCCATTTCCCTTTTCGTACGTGTCGCGAGCTTAATTGCCTTTTGCGAACCTCCAATAACTGGCTACGTTTCACGGTCTCGTGGGTTTTGTGAGTGGAGTTGAAATAATTTTGGTTACATTAAATATGCACATAGTTCGTTACTGTGTTATTTCAGAAATGAAGTTATGTTGCCAGTTACTTGATGGACACCCTTATAGTATCGGCCATTTAAATAACATTGACGGTAAAATAATATTCTGTAAATAGTCTGTAAAAGTGCAGAAAGGGGCCCACAATAGTCTTTGTAAATATTCTGTAAATATTCTGTAAACAGCCTGTAAATGATGTTTTAGCCGCTGTTATAAACTTTGTAAATAGTATGTAAAGGTACAGAAAGGGGGCCCTGAATACTATGTAAATAGTGTGTAAATAGCCTGTAAAAATCATACTCCGTAAATAGTCTGTAAAAGGGCAGAAAGGGGCCCACAATAGTCTTTGTAAATATTCTGTAAATAGTATGTAAACAGCCTGTAAATGATGTTTTAGCTCTGTTAGAAACTTTGTAAATAGTATGTAAAAGTGCAGAAAGGGGGCCCTGAACACTATGCAAATAGTGTGTCAATAGTCTGTAATTAGTCTGTAAAAATCATACTCCGTAAATAGTCTGTAAAAGTGCAGAAAGGGGCCCACATACGTCTTTGTAAATATTCTGTCAATAGTCTGTAAACAGCCTGTAAATTATGTTGTAGCTCTGTTATAAACTTTGTAAATAGTATGTAAAAGTACAGAAAGGGGGCCCTGAACACTATGCAAATAGTGTGTCAATAGTCTGTAATTAGTCTGTAAAAATCATACTCCGTAAATAGTCTGTAAAAGTGCAGAAAGGGGCCCACATACGTCTTTGTAAATATTCTGTCAATAGTCTCTAAACAGCCTGTAAATTATGTTGTAGCTCCGTTATAAACTTTGTAAATAGTATGTAAAAGTACAGAAAGGGGGCCCTGAACACTATGCAAATAGTGTGTCAATAGTCTGTAATTAGTCTGTAAAAATCGTACTCCGTAAATAGTCTGTAAAAGTGCAGAAAGGGGCCCACATAAGTCTTTGTAAATATTATGTCAATAGTTTGTAAACAGCCTGTAAATTATGTTGTAGCTCCGTTATAAACTTTGTAAATAGTATGTAAAAGTACAGAAAGGGGGCCCTGAACACTATGTAAATAGTCTGTCAATAGTGTATACCTATTACTCTGAATAGACTGTGAAAGTGAAGGCCGAATGGTGTGTTGTCAAGTTCTCGGTAATGGTTAAAATCTAAACATAAAATTTTCCCGAAATTCATTTTGATAAATTCCTTAAAAGTATATCTAGAACATCTGATGACGTGTCAACTGTTTTCCGAGGCCCATTCTTTTGTATTGCCCGCCACTCATTTTCTGCAATTTACCTCACTTTATACACGCTTTAATCTAGACTTAAGTTTTATGTCAAATTTTCACTTTCGCGTAGCTTCTGATCTCGTGACCTAGCGCGATTTAATCGGCGATCAAATTTTCTGTGTCGTTAGAAAATGATGACACCTAAAAAAAGCCGTGTTAGGGAATTTTTTAATTGTATAATAAGCGACCTTATATTTTCGTAAATATGCAAAATATAAAAAATCGCTCACACGGTTTTGCAGTTCATTTCTCCGTGAGTAAAGTCCGAAAAAGTGTGAAATGTGCCGTCTCGATCCGTTTCAAGTATTATTAGTTAGTTTTTAAGTTCTGGGCTGTTAAAATACAAGAAAAATTTAAACTTCGCTAAAATGAACAACTTCATGAGATAGAACTATCCTTTAGCTTTTAAACAATGTATAGCGGATTATCATAGCGTAAATTGCGACGCGACGATATTTTTTCTCCGTAAGCACGTCGTTGTCACTGATCCCATTGTTTGGGACTCCTGTGGTTAATGCAACGCTGACCGGCTTTACCGGCGGCTCAGGGTCCTCGGCCATTTTGAAAATGGCGGTTGGCGGTTGGTGTTCTGCGCTGAAATCAACGATGGCTATGGAAAGGAAAGTATCTTGAAATGCCGGTCGGCTCCGACAGCAAGAGCAAGTATCATTGCTAAAAGGTAATTAGTATCATAATTTGCAAATTTACAGGTAGTTAATCCTTGTTGTTTAGATACAACAAGGAATACATTCGAGTTTGGACAGGGACACTCCACTACACAGAATAATTTGACTTCCAGTGTAGTTATGTTATCACATTCGAATGAAATTACTTCATTTCGTGAATTTTTCAAACATTATTTGCCCAAAGAGGTTTTTTAGACCCGTTACAAAGTAAAACAAAACAGTATCTGGGCTAATCTAAATATTCTGTACTTTCAAATATCTCAACAATATCTCTTTGAAACAGTTCTTATGTTCGTTATCACAACCTTCTTTATGCAAATACAAATGTTCTTACCCTCCTTGAAAAGTCAGAGAAAGTCTGATATTTTTTCAAGTTCAGGGACTTGTCAGGGAATGTTCAAAACAGTCAGAAAATTTTGAAAAGAACTCAAAAGTCAAGGAAAAAAGTCAAAGGAAAAGCCATACAGATTACAAGCTGTTGACATTTGATTATGTGAAATTAAATTTAGTTGAGATTTGTTTATTCAAGAAATGTATTTAACAAAGTTTTTCGAGTATTTACATTTTGTGCTTCTCCACTGTTAAGCAGGCTTTTCACTAGGGAAGTAACGAAAGACATAGACTAAGACATAAGGATGCCACCATTGGTGTGAAAATCAAAGAACAGATTAGGTGACGTAAGCATGAAGGAAAGCAGAATGGAAGGTTTCCACTTTCTTACATCCCTGCTTATGCTTGTATCGCTACTGACACTATGATTTTCACACAAACACAAGCTCTTATGTCTGTCTCTTTCTCGGTCTTCACTAATTTAGCTAGTGAAAAGCTGGCTTTAGTACTTTGCATGTAGGACACAGATACATACTGGATTCACGCCTGGTATTGAACCCTCCAAGGATTGCATGACAAACAAAGGCAGCCTAGATAAATCACCATTAACCATTACTGTGCCACGCAGTTATGCATCTAGTTAAATATACAATAGTTCTTTACTTTTACTATTTGAGTGTATCCACACCGTAAACTTGTTCTTGTACCTTATTCAGAGTACTACTGAAACCGATAGACTGTTTATTGGGCTCAACAAAAAGCAATTGTCTCATTACAAAACATTAACGAGTCTGATGCCACTCCTTCACGCAAAATCATTCATGCGTTGTGTTGCTGGCAAACAAAAACTTAATGTTTTGGTAAATAATACACTGATCTGTATTTCTTTACCTCATAGAATTATTGGAAAACACAAGCAGACGGCTTTTCTGAATGTTTCTGAATTTGCAAAATAACATATTTGAGTTGCACATATTGCTGACCTCAGTACAGTCATGAATGTTTTTGTCTGGAGAAGAGTGCTTTTTCTCAAGCTGAAAAAACTGTCTACCGGTTTTGGTAGTACTAAGCCTCCTTGATGAGCTCAGTCACTCTTGAGGCAAACTCTTTGTCAGAATATGTTAAAATGAAAAAAAAAAACATTTGGAAACAGTTTTACAAAAACAGTTTTTGCTTGGCGGTGACCACAATAGATGAAAAAAATCAGACATCTCTTTTCACAAAGTGAGGTAGGAGTGAAGGGACAGCTGAAAATTCTGGCTAATAAAACAGCTCAAATCGTGAGAGTCAAATTCATGATAATAATTCATGATAATAATTATTTGGGTGACATTGTTGTTATGCACCCTTTTAGCTATTTTACTGGTAGATTATCTTTAAAAAAAATAAGAATTGCTTGTTATTATTGATAGTTTTTTTTAGTATATACCAAATCAGTAAATAGTCATTTTCGCATGCTCTGATTGGTTTCTGAAGTAGTAGATATCCAGCACTATTTACTGTTTTGAGAAAACTCTCAAAATGGCGGCTCGTTTCACGCACAATACTGTGTTCTGAACCTTAATCCATCATATTTTATTCTACTGATTTGGCATATACTAAGTACAACTATCCCCCTCAGGGTCGGTGCCTAGCAGTGGATATAAACCTTGATGCTTCACGTCTCGGTATATATCCACCACTATTCACCTCCCCTTTGGGGGATAGTTGTTAACTATTATAGCACAACAGTTAGCTTTCTTGCAAAATGATTGGCTTATTTTCTGTGGGAAATAAGAGTCCATACCACTCTGCTTGCATCAGGTTGTCATAGTAAAAAGTAAATTTTCCAGAGGTTTTGAGTGTTGTGGACTCCTATTTACAACTTTTTACACCATCATCATGGTCAAAATTTGTTGTCAACTCACTTGCATGTGGGTTGTGAATCCACAACATTTTGACCATGATGATGGCATGAAGCATGGTCCACAAACTCAAAACCTCTGGAAATTTGTTTAATATGCCCCCGAACACCCAAACCCAGCGACCTACATCCAGAACTAAGCCTCCTACTTTGAAACTTATTGATAGTCATTTCACCAAAATTACAATACAACAAAGCAATTTTAAGGCATTTAAGATTTTACAACACAGTAAACATCTCACATACCGTACTGTATAAAGAACAAATGGATTAAAAACCTCAAGACTGAATTGTACTTTTTAGGTACTATATACAGTTTATAAGAACCTTACACTTAAATATAGTATGGAAGCCTCCCGACCCTGACCTGAAATAGGCTGTTATTTACTGCTGACGTATTTTACTCTCAAGATCATGCTGGATAAATTATTTATTCATTTGGCTCAGATCGAGCTTTCCTGTATCATATTGTGCCACCAGCTTTTGCCATCTGGCTAACAGAAATACTCAAAACCTTATGCAAGCTGCTAGGGGTTATCAGATATTGATTTCATTTTGATACAAAGTCTGTTCAAGTATTAACAAGCAGCATTTATGCAAATGATGATACAATAATTAAGGAAGACTACTAATAAAATTCATATCATGTTTTTTAGGTTGTGGAAAGATAATGACACCCACAGAAAAAGGACTCAAATACCTAAAAGTATCATATTGCACCAGAGATATCCCTCTGCGAAATTAGATGTAGATATAGTGTGATATATGTATTGACAGATTGCATTTTGAATCTGCACCAGGGGGGATTGAGGACCTATGGAACATTTTCCAGGGGGGTTGTATTGGACTCTGGAAATTCCACGGAAGGGGTGTCTGGAGACTGGAAATTCAAGGGGGAGGGGTAAAAAAGGTGACTTTCCAGGGATATTTTATCCAAAAATAGATTTTTTTTGGCAGAAAAGATGGAAATTCCAGGGTAGGGGG
Source organism: Scolanthus callimorphus (assembly GCA_033964015.1). Lineage (NCBI taxonomy): Eukaryota > Metazoa > Cnidaria > Anthozoa > Actiniaria > Edwardsiidae > Scolanthus > Scolanthus callimorphus. Next base: position 3,569,749 of record CM066911.1, read on the forward strand.
TCCTTTATGAGGTTGGAAATTCCAGGGGTGGGTGTCTATTTCAAGAGTGGAAATTCCAGGGGAGGGGGTCTTTTTAAGGGAGGTCCTCAACCCCCCTGTGCAGTTTAAAAATGCAATCGGCCATCCTATGGTAATTCTGCTCTTCAATGAGAGTGCTGGTTGCAACATTTTGTTAGGTGGGCATGAAAGTCTGTGTAACTTAGGGCATGTTCACATGATGGTGGGGGACACTGGGTAGATGGGGTAGCCTGGTTCTGTGGGGTTAGTTTACATATAATCTCCCTTATTGTCTTGTTCACATGGGAGATGGGGTTAGTTTTTTCGTGTGAACTATCAACCCTGGGCTGAGGTTGCACTAACGTCTGTTTCTCAATTGCTTCAAATAATAATTGCTTTGAATGATAATATATTCGAGTAATAAGTTTTCAGTTCACAGCGAGGTGATTTTGGCAAAAACTGTTAATTTATGTCTCTAGCCACCATTTTAATTTTCGCTAGCTGATCACAGCATCTTTGGGTCATGTGAATTATTATATTTTTTAAGCTCCCCAAGCTGGGGCTGCCCTTTATTGGCATTAAACACACAAGGTAACCCCACTACCCATGGTCCCACACCTTCATCGTGTGAATAGACCCTCAAAATAAAACAATATTTGTCACATTATCCTAGAAATACTTTTGGTATTTCACAGATGTTTATATAACAAAAGTATTTTATGTTGCAAAAGAAGTGATATATCAAATAATTTATTAGATCGGAGTACCTCTAGACATTTGGAAATACTGTATTGTGTCACTGTTGTCAAATTATTAATAACTGTTGGATAGATTGGAAGAAGTGTGATGTCTGAATTGGAAGTGTTGTCTTGATTTGTTGGTAGAAGTACAGTTTTAAACTAGAATGAAGGGCTCACAATACTTGTAATTTTGCTCCTTGTCAGTTCAAAAATATACCCAAAAAGCTAAAATAATGTGTTGTAACTTATTTTAATTATATTTTGTAACTTAGAATGTTTGCTACTGATTTTATCTAGGTACCATGAGATTTAGAAGAAATATATTTTTTTATAGATTTTTAACATGCTGGCTGTTTCAGGGGGAATTGTTAGTTATTGGTTTGAACTCACTTTTTATCTGCTTGAATTCTCCGATGATTTACAGATTTTTCACAGACTATTTCCAGGGTATTTACTTTTACAGCTATTTACACACTATCTGTGAGCTGTTAGAGTTTTCAGTAGATTTACAATCTAATTACAAATTATTTTCAGAGTATTTACAGGCTATTTCCACAGTCCTCTCCGTTGATTCTACAGACTATTTACATGATGTACACGCTCTTTACAGAGTACTGAGATTATTTTCTGGAACAATTTACAGATTATCTACAGGCTATTTCCACAGTCCTCTCCGTTGATTCTACAGACTATTTACACGCTCTTTACAGAGTACTGAGATTATTTTCTGAACAATTTACAGATTATCTACAAGCTATTTCCACAGTCCTCTCCGTTGATTCTACAGACTATTTACACGCTCTTTACAGAGTACTGAGATTATTTTCTGAACAATTTACAGATTATCTACAAGCTATTTCCAGTCCTCTCCGTTGATTCTACAGACTATTTACACGCTCTTTACAGAGTACTGAGATTATTTTCTGAACAATTTACAGATTATCTACAAGCTATTTCCACAGTCCTCTCCGTTGATTCTACAGACTATTTACACGCTCTTTACAGAGTACTGAGATTATTTTCTGAACAATTTACAGATTATCTACAAGCTATTTCCACAGTCCTCTCCGTTGATTCTACAGACTATTTACACGCTCTTTACAGAGTACTGATGTTATTTTCTGAAACAATTTACAGATTTTCTACAGGCTATTTCCACAGTCCCCTCCGTTCGTTCTACAGACTATTTACACGCACTTTACAGAGTACTGAGATTATTTTCTGGAACAATTTACAGATTATCTACAGGCTATTTCCACAGTCCTCTTGGTTGATTCTACAGACTATTTACACGCTCTTTACAAAGTACTGAGAATATTTTCTAGAACAATTTACAGATTATCTACAGGCTATTTCCACAGTCCTCTCGGTTGATTCTACAGACTATTTACACACTCTTTACAAAGTACTGAGAATATTTTCTAGAACAATTTACAGATTATCTACAGGCTATTTCCACAGTCCTCTCGGTTGATTCTACAGACTATTTACAAATTATTTACGGATTCTTTACAGAATCTGTTCATAATGCACAACATCTTGCTCAAAGTTTACAGATTATTTACCAACTATTTACAGACTAACCTGAGAATCTACATACTATGGAAATGTACATTTAGTCTGTAAATCGGATTTACGGTTTATTTACAAACTATTTACATAGTTACAAGAAGGACCGATTTTTCCAGTGCAATTTTCTTGACAGAGGTCGCGTTCGCAATGCTTACAAACAGTCAATGTGGCCTTTGTCTGAGCTCTAAATTTTGTCGAAAGAAGATTTGTTCGACGCGCGTTCGCACTGCTAGCGAAAACTACCAACAATTGTTAATCAAGAGGGAATTCGTTGACAGGCGGTTATAACGGGAAACATTTGTGATCAGTGAAAGTAGTGATATGGATTGTAGCCAAAAGCTTCGCGAGAAAATCAACCTTGCGAGAAAGAAGCACAAGGTGCTATGATCCATCGTAAAATAGCGTGAAGAAAACGAAACTGAGACCTTTTTATTTGACCCCTTCCGTCTGTTGACCTGTCAAGCGCGAGAGATTAGTGTTAGCTAGCTAAATAAAGGTTTTTACGGCCGTAAAGAGGTAGACAAATTTTGTAAACAACATTTAGAAATGTCGATTGCACTGGTTTCGGGCTACCGATGAAAGATTTTTTTGCAAAATAAACACCAAATTCGCGTAGTGCGGACGGGACCAGAGTTTATGGAGACGGCCAAGATCTCGGTAGGAAAACTCAGCCCGTCCATCCGGGTCAGCCCACTCCATGTAATCGGTGCTTCATTTAGCTAAAATCAGAAACGTTTGCGCAGACAACCCAATTACTGTATAATAGTATATATATATATAGGTAAAACCTGCCCTTCGGGGGTAGTTTTTCATTTCCAGGAAGTGTTTTGTATCATGCGCACATATGGAAAGTGCAAAAAAGTTCAAGGCTGTTCTGAACACAGCAGTATGGCTTCACATGGAGGGGTATTCTGGGAAGACATAAAGGATAAAGAGTGGCAGTCCCTCTTGCGCAAAAAGATTAGATTGTTTCTCCATAACGGCGGAAAGAGAAAAAAAGCTGTCCAGGTTGTTGGTCGCCAGAGTGTAAACTATCAAGATCCAGCAGATGATATCTATGTTCTTAATTACGATGTTCAGGTAGCTATATAGAAATAGTAGTACACTTCGGTTGCACATACGGTCGCATACGGTTGCACATACGGTCGCATGTAGAACGACTTTATTACAGGTCGTTTCATCGCGAACCGCGTTTTCAAAACATCGATTTGTTTTTGGCTTTGCTGTTCCGAAACAGCGCAAAAGTTTCATTGGCTCGGATAGTTTGATTGGCGGAACAGTAAAGTCAAATATCCAAAAATAATCAGTTGTTCTCAGTTGTTGAGAATGTGGGTCGCGATGTAACGATTTTAGCTGTAAACCCTCAAACATTTATTTTTCATTGGCTATATATAACTGATAGCGAACTCATGGACTTCTAGACACTTGAGCAGTAGTTTTTGTTAACACTGAATAACGAAGTGAACATCACCTTTTCAGATAGATACTATTCTAACTGTGTTTTAGAATATAGCAATTTTGAATTTGAATATGCCCTTATATGGGTGCTTGTTGTGGTCTGTAGAATAAATAAGAATGACAGATACATTCATATGCAAGGTCTTCTTCTGTTTAAGGGACCGTTTATTTTTTATCAGGGGGGGGGGGGGGGGGGGGGGGCTGGTGGAAAGGGGGGGGGCTGGTGGAAATGAGGGGGGGACCCTGTATTTTTTTGGGTGCCCCCCCCTTTCATGTCCGTAAAATCCAATGTATTTTTTCTGATGTCCCCCCCACCCCCCTCCCCCCCACCTGCCCTGCCAGATAGACTCTTCTCCGAGTGATGCAGTCTCATTCTTCTTAATAGCAGATAAAACTTTTTTCTTCGTCAAAGCTAAGGAACCGATCCCCCCTCAGAACTATTAAACATTTTCGTGAAGCCCCCTCCAGTCCCCTTTCTGACCTAGTAGAAGACATTTTACAGAAAGAGTGGGTGGACATATTTCTTTCGTTGCGCGCGAAGCGCGCCCAACTTTCGATAAGCGCATTTCATCAAGCCTCAGAAAAGGGTAGAGGAACATTCCGTTTTGTGTATAGTAAACAAAGCCTGTCAGGAGCCCAGGAATTAAATACGCTAACTATGATGAAAGCTCCTAGTGAAGGGCCTTGAGCCTTTAGGTTATATTTTTCATGCGCGCAACTATGCGCCGCAAATGACGAACTTATTATTATCCATGTGCGTGAAGCGCGGCCCAAATGACGAATTTCTATGCTAGCATGAAAGAAATTTGCTCGAACATAATACTCATTATGCTTAAAATGCCACACATCGGGCACAATCCAGCGACATACATCCGGGACTCTTCGGTTGAGCGCCGCGATATTCAAAAGCTAATCAGCGATAAGTACAGAGAAAACAGAGCTCAGCCGTCGAAATAGGCTATAATATTGTCAAATTGCGCTATTGCTAGTCTCTGTTTGAAAAGCGTAATTCGTAATTTTGTAGTTTAAAGATCAAAGAACACATTTTGCCTAGTAATTGTGATGAATCATTATATTAAACTGCCCCCACGACGAGGTTTATTTTGGTTTTTAGCCATTTTACGTGTGGAAAAACGTTTCGAAGCTCATTTTTGCGCTGTAAGAAATACTTTTATCAAAATCTTATTACGGGATTGAACGGTACTGATTTCGAAATAATGATTTTCACCGTTGTTGTTTGATTAGCGCGCGATTTTACTGCCCCCAGAGAAAGATTTTGTTTTAGGCACACAAATTATTCAAATTACTTGTATTCTTGAGGTTGAAGTTTCCCGCTTTTGCATAATTAACCCTCTAAGCTCCGCCTCTAAGACAAAAGAGGCAGAGTTCGCTAAATTATCTTACTGAATTTGTTTAATCACTTTATTGAAACTCACTTAACACGAATTTACTCACATTCTATTGTTTCGTGTGCCAATACGGTTCAACGCAAACAAGAAAACACTGGGGCCTCTTCGCACATATCTCAGATCAGCACAAACCATCGAACGGAGTAGTACTCAAAACATGTCGTCTGTATTCGAGAAAGCAAAGGTCGATCGGGAGCTCTTTTCAGAGCTCGTAGAACCCCCGATCGTACCTGCCTACTTGAATATGATACCACCGCATCGTGGAAGCCTGATTTACACACTAGAGATAAACGGAGAGGCTCTGTGGAAATGGAGGAAGTATGGCAATTCCGACCAAAAGGCTGCTTTCGAGGTACTTCAAGCTAACTTACGATGGCTTGGGTACCGTCTTAAGCCCAGTTGCTGGAAGCGTATCGGAAACGCGCTAGGCTGCAAGATAGTTTATATGACTAACAAAATGAAAGCTTGCAAAAGCAAGAACACTAGAGTTCGTGAGAAGCTGAGGCGCGATGTCTGGTCACTCTTGTCCATCGGAAAAGAAGAGATGGATTCATCTCCCACCGACGCAATTTTGCGTCTCGAACTCGACAACGAGCGCTTACGTGACGAAAATGAGGGTAGGTTTTAGCTCACTGTTATTTGGAATCCGTTATTTGAATCGCAGGTAAAGCTAAGTTCTGTATTAAAATCCGTGTATGTTCTTTAAAGCGAAATCACAAGAGCTCTATGACGAGATGTCCCGAAAGACGCGAGAGCTGAAAAAGTTTAGTGAAATCAGCAAAAGACAGAAGCAGCGTAGATTGAAAGACTTGAGGTAATAACTTACTTGTTTGTTAAAGAAAACAAATCGTTTACGAAAAACAGATAGTCACACATGCGCTTTGTTTTTGTGCACAGTCTCTGAAATTATTAGATATGTGAATTTATTGGTTTTTGTTTTATGTTTTACAGAGAAAAAGCAGATGCGGGTTTATGGTTTGCAGAGAATCTTGGTCTGTTACCAAAAACTCTCGAGGTTGCGGACGACTGTGGAACTAGCCTTGAAATCAAGCTTAACCACCATGACAAACAAGGTATGACTAGATTCTATGTTTTGAAGGGTCAATGATTCGCCAGTCAGTTTTTTTAACAATCCAGTTTAAGGAAAAGTTCATTAACAAATTTCCAGAGAGAGGGGGGGGATTTTGCATTTCAGGGTTAAAAAAATTAAGTCCCCCCTTCCATTATAAATATATTTGTTCATTGTCCCCCCTAAGCTAGACACAAAATGTAAGACCCCCTCCCTTTTTCATGGGTACCACTCAGATTAATACCTCCCGGCTATTTCAGTATCAATTATTATTAATTATCAATAAAGTAGAAAATGTGTGGATCTTGGAGAGATGTACAAGACGAAACCTAACCATGTGTAATGCAAAAGCATGAGCCCCTACCAGAGAGATTCAATTTTGTAAAGCTTTCCTTCCTTTGTCTCAAATACTTCTTACTGATACTGCAACATGCTTCGGTATACACCCCCTCCCCCTCAGGGTATTTAATTAACATTCCTGACTCTAGTTTTTCATTTCTATTCTAGACACTGGTACTAGTGCCACAGTAGAGACCAGCCAAGATCAAGCACAGCATGAATTCTCCTTGAGTACTGGTAAATTGACCAATACAATTAATTACATGGCCCTTAGGCCCTCCACAGACTGAGCATTTGTTAGTTGTTTACATTGAATGACAACTAAAATGCTTCAGTGGTGGATCCAGACTCTCAGGAAGGGTGTGGCTATAACAAAGTATACTACACATTTCAAACCATTCCTGATGCATGGGCAGGGCCTCACATTAAGCCGAGCTGCTTTCCTTTTCAAAAAGAGAATTTTTTTGATCAGCTAGAAAAAAAAATATCCAAAAAAACAAAACAAAAGCAGCATATTGGACAGTTTTTAACTTTCTGTATATAGTAGTGTTTTCAGGGTCTGGCACTTTGTCTTAAGGGTAGCAAACTTTATATTATTAAGTTTTACCTGTAGATTAGGATTTCTGAGAAAGCAAAATATAAATGATTTTATCTTGAAAGTTCAACTTTTAACATCAAAATATGCTTGATTTCCTCTTTAGATAATGTTGTGGTCTCTGACACAGAAATAGTAGCAGATGAGGATGATCCATGTTCCACCCCAACTGACAATGGTAATGTCACCTTTATTAAAAAAAAGATATTTGGGTGGAAAAAATGAAATACTTAGAATACATTTTGTATTCAATAAAAGCCCAATCAGTCATAAGAACTTTAAGCAAATTCTTATACATTGTGGTTTTTAAATTATGTACCAAATTAAGCCTTAGTAGAAATTACCATTGCTTTGAATTTCCACACACCCATGGCCTACAATACACTGAGTGAAGAGGAGAAAGACAAGTCCGCACAGTATTGTATATACTTGACAGATTCTCAGTATCGATGAGAGGCTATAATGAACTGACCCAACTTGACAAGAGCCTACCAAGAAAAATGTTGTGGAGGGATGTATAAAGGAAATCAACAAAGAGTGGGAGATAAAGAAAACCCCAGGCGAGACTGAAGGTGCTGAGCTTCCAATAAAGCTTTTGCTAGAGCAGGAAATTCGAAACTATGTAAGTTGCAAAACTTTTAACATTGTGCCATTCTATTTTTTATCCACACCCCTTATTAAGGGAACCCTCTTATGACCCCCCTTGCATGGCAAAGCTACAGGGGCGGCACAGCTGTCTTTGACTAAGCTTTGTTTAACTAACCAATCAAAAAAAGGTATTGCCATAACCTGGAATTTAAATTGCAGTCTCCTGTGACAGATTTACCATTTCAATTTTTGTAGCACAACTATCCAGTATTTCTCTGGTCAAATTCAACTTACTTAACAATGACCACTTTATTTTAAAGGAAATCATGCTGTGGCAATAATCAAAACAGATGAAGAGTATTCTGCCCTTAAAGTTGCTCTTCAAAACGTGATTAATGATGTCAACAGCTTAGTCGAGGACGGGTTCTTGGACATCGATGGCCAAAGGGTGGACATTGAATGCTTTCTGGGAGGTGATTATAAGGTACGGTATGTGTGTGTGTGTATTGTGACTGACTCCTGAACTCTTAACCCAAACCCTCAATCATAACTTGAACAGGAGGAAAGTTCCTCTGCCTTAGCTGGAAATTGATCCTAGGCAACAGCGGTGAGAGATCCAGCACTTTAGCATCTTAATAGAAGCATAACACTATGATTTTACTTTTGCCAGTTCCTTCTGTTGGCTAATGGAATGAAATCAGCCACTTCCAACAACAGCTGTATCTGGTGCACTATACACAAGGTTTGTAAGCAATACACATAATGACTTTTTAGTATGCAAGGAATGAAAAGGGCATCAACATTTTTTGTGTGCTATAAATTGCGAGCAAGATGAAGATTTGCAGTTGATGGCCTATGTTGAGTAGCAAGGCAATAGTAATTAGCAATGAAATGTGAAATATGCTTTATTAATTTATAGATGTGACCTGCACCACGACACAAATTATTATCAGGAACCCCCCCCATGGCAAGAACAAGAGTGAATTGGTCATCACAGCCAGGTTGCCATGGCATGCCTCTGTTCAATATTGACCTGGACCACATTATCATTGATGAGCTTCATCTAATGCTTCGCGTGACTGATCGCCTGGAAGAGGGCCTTATTATGGACGTGTTGCAATGGGATGATGTGAGTAAACAAATATCATTTTGTGACATAATATTTTATCACATTATTAATACCCGTGAAATCCTGGTGATCTTGTGGACTGTGTATCTGTGTTCAAAGCCCCTTTTGGATTTTTTTCACTGATTCACTTATTTCACTGATGTTTATATATCAAACAGGACATTAGACGGCTGCTTGGGGATTTTATGTATAACACTCTGTAATGCTAGATTATCTTTTTTATTCAAGGATGATCATGTAAGGGTCAGACGGGTGCAAGACGACGCAAGCACCTGGAGGAATTTCTAAGATGTGTAAAGAATCTTGGAGTCTCCTTGAGGGTACAACAAACCCAAAAAAATGGGAGTGGACATCTCTTCTGGGTGATGAAAAGAGGAGATTACTGAAAAGGCTTCCAGACAGTTTTGAGCGCTTCCTCCCTAATCCTGAGAAGGTGGCAAAAACAAGAAAGCTATGGAAGGTAAAAAAATATTTTAAAAATATGTCTGGTCCTGGGTCCGACATTATGCCTCATGCCCCAATGACCATAATATGTGGTTGCAATTTGGTAGCAAATTCTGTAATTGTTTACTGTACCAACCCTTAAATCTTATTATAATTCATGCTCAAACAAATGTTTTAAAAAAGCACCTTAAATCCAGTTGCCTTTTGCAACCTTGTGGCAAGTTGTTTCACTCTTTCTCAAATTGTGCAATTGTATTTCACAGGATTTCCAAGAGCTGCTAGATGACTTACGCACAGATATGGATGAAACAAAAGATGTGAATTTGAACAGAAAGTAAGATATGAGTCTTTGGAATAAAATCAACAAAAAAATTAAAGTGTCTGTAAACATCCATTGGGATATGCCAGTCTCAACATTTAGGAAATAAATTTGAGCCTATTCTTTTTAATTTGAAAGTGTTTTTGAAATGATTTCCATTTTCTCATGTGTATACAAACTGTAATATGAACTGAAATATGAATTTGTCCTTAGTTGTATTGTTATTCATTAAACAGGTCTTGGCCTGGGGAAAGCTCTTGGTTGCGATGTCAGGGACTGGGCCAGGATATGACCATACTATCATTGTTACACCTTACATCCACATCCTGGTTTACCATGTGCCTGCCATGATCAAACAGCATGGAAGCTTAAGACAGTTCAGTGGGCAAGGTACAATACATTAGTAGTCTACTATCACATTATGATGAGCCTTTAAAATGTCTAACTTTTTCTTCCTGCTAGCTATAATTCAGAATAAAAGTTATTGTTGTTGTTACTAGCATTAAACAGGTCTTGGCCTGTTTATTGTTGTTGTTACTAGCATTAAACAGGTCTTGGCCTGTTTATCATCATCACCATCACCATCACCATCACCATCACCATCACCATCACCATCACCATCACCATCACCATCACCATCACCATCACCATCACCATCACCATCACCATCACCATCACCATCACCATCACCATCACCATCACCATCACCATCACCATCACCATCACCATCACCATCACCATCACCATCACCATCACCATCACCATCACCATCACCATCACCATCACCATCACCATCACCATCACCATCACCATCACCATCACCATCACCATCACCATCACCATCACCATCACCATCACCATCACCATCACCATCACCATCACCATCACCATCACCATCACCATCACCATCACCATCACCATCACCATCACCATCACCATCACCATCACCATCACCATCACCATCACCATCACCATCACCATCACCATCACCATCACCATCACCATCACCATCACCATCACCATCACCATCACCATCACCATCACCATCACCATCACCATCACCATCACCATCACCATCACCATCACCATCACCATCACCATCACCATCACCATCACCATCACCATCACCATCACCATCACCATCACCATCACCATCACCATCACCATCACCATCACCATCACCATCACCATCACCATCACCATCACCATCACCATCACCATCACCATCACCATCACCATCACCATCACCATCACCATCACCATCACCATCACCATCACCATCACCATCACCATCACCATCACCATCACCATCACCATCACCATCACCATCACCATCACCATCACCATCACCATCACCATCACCATCACCATCACCATCACCATCACCATCACCATCACCATCACCATCACCATCACCATCACCATCACCATCACCATCACCATCACCATCACCATCACCATCACCATCACCATCACCATCACCATCACCATCACCATCACCATCACCATCACCATCACCATCACCATCACCATCACCATCACCATCACCATCACCATCATCATCATTATGATTATTATTATCAGAAAAAATTATCTGCTCTCTGTCAAACTTCTCTGTACTCCTAATCTCTATTTGACCACTGTATGCATTGATACATGACCACCAAATTCAGTGTTGCGAGGGGCAATTGGTGATCAGCCATCATCTCTTTCGGTTAAAATGAGTTCAAAATAATCCAAAATGGTATCTTAGGGCCTAGAATGGTCAATTTTTGTTTACAAAATAGCTTTTCAATTTTCATGCACAAAATCGCCAAAAACAATTACTTGAGGGTTCACATAGCAATTCATACATTGGTAAATAATTAAAATGGTCTGACTTTCTACATTGTTGTGATTAATAGGAGTCGAAAAGAAGAACGATGATATTCGTAGATTTTTCCACCGTAAAATAAATCGCTGGGATGCCTGCACGAATGTTCTTCTGGTGGAGAAGCGACAGGAGGCCTTAAAGGACTACAGAAGAGAAAAGCGCCCCTACCAGAAGCACAACCATGAATTCTGGGAGGAAGGAGGAAAGCTCGAGGTTGCAAGAAAAGTGGCTAGAATATCTAAGCCATCCATAGCTGAACAGGAACCACAACCTGTACCCCCCTCTGAGACACCAATGGTAGACCTACAGCTGACTGAAGATTACTTGAAGAAGAAGAAGTTGCCAGAGCTGCAGAGCATACTGAAAGAGAGATGTGGTCAGTTAAGAGGACTACGAAGCTTACGTAAAGCTGAGGTGATCAGGATGCTCCTTCCTCTGCCACGAAGTGAATGACACAACCAGTCAAGATAAGCCTGCATGCAGGCACAAAACAACGGCTCTTTTAAGAGCCACCAAACAATAATAAAGTCTATGATCAAATGCTTCTTGTGTTTAAAAACACTGTGTTTCTTTGATTTAGTCACATACATGCTCTCCTGCTTTTGTGGGAGAATGATATGTTTTACTTCTCATTCTATTCTGTACAAGTATAAGTTGGTATGGGCTGATAAAACTTAGTTAACTTATTTTTACTAGTTACCCCCAAATTAGGACATGACATTTTATGGAATGGCCCATTTGCTTGCTAAGTCAAAGTGTGTTTCAGGCTGTTTGTCCCTATTCACTGCTAAAATTCAATAATGGCCAATACACTTTAGCTGAAATTATTATAATCTGCCTTCTTGTTGGCAGTTAAAAGTGCATATTGGATTGTCAGACATAAGCTTAAAATTAAGTTAACTTGAACAAATTTCTTTACCTGGAAACATGCTTTTGAGGCTCCAAAGATAAGGAGGACGGGACAAGAACTACCAACAAGGCACATCGTTTAAAAGTATGGCCATTCACTTCGAAAACTTAAGCAACTTCTTAGCCAAATTCCATGCAATACAGATTTGAACATATACCACCAAACTTCGTCTGATATCCGGCCGCCATTGTGATTTTTTTTTTTTTTGCTTGGCGCAATGCATGCTGGTAATGGAACACATGGCATGCCGGGAATACACCGGGTTACCAAGTTACGTTGCAGTGAGGAGAAGCGCTTGTAAACTCTTTGATGCAGCTTTTTCTCTAAAAACTATGGCTGATTCCACATCAAATTACACCAATGAGGTTAGTTAGTATTTTCAAAGTCAAACTGTAGCTTTTATGACAATATTTTGGACTGTTTGAGTTAAAACCGCTCATAACTTCTGTTCTTTTTTTAGCCCTGTCGCCACGTGATAGAAATCCAGGACGAGCAAGTATTCCTGTGGTTAGAGGAGCTTGCGAACTTCTTGGAGGGAAGCCTCCAAGAATTGATCAGGTACATCTTAATGCTGTGGTTATCTCTTAGCCTTTATGCTTAGCAATAATCAAGAGTTGACAACACTAACATCCGTGCCTGTAAACACAAAACAGCAAAACTGCGCCGGGCTGACTGGAGTTGGGCCGGAATATAATTCGTGTATTTAGTGCTATCCTAATACACCCCTGATAATATATTTTTTGCTCTCATTGATATCATCTAGAGGGAAACAATCCACCCCTACCGCCGATATGATCGAATGCTGCTACTAAACATGGATTTAATAGTAGATCAGTTCCCAGAGATCAAGGAACAACTAAATAGTAGGTACTTTGTTTTGTTTAACACCACGCACTCATGTACTATCGATTTACGTCAGTAAATCCACTGTAGTCGGTTGCGCTTACTATTTATATAGCACTTACACTTATATGTTTGTGTGTGAAATTCAAAATCCCTTTGATATTGGATAAACCCAATCGTAACCACCACAAAAATACGAAAGTTTGGCACTCTGCAGTGAAATCATGTGTAACTTCCGGTTTCATTTCACAGGAAAGCGAATGCCCACACCAGAAATGTGCCACCAAGAGCAGTCAAAGCGCGCCGCACAGAAAACACTAATTAGTTCCCAAAAATTCAAAATGGGCTATTCTATTTGATATTTGTAATCCCCCAACGAGACAAACGGATAGTTTATTTTTTCATTATTATTTCAAGAGATAGAACAAAGCTGAGCTCCCCCAATAGATTAGGATACAAATTTTTAATAGAATGGCCCAATGTGACAAAGTGTAAATACTGTAAAAATTAAATTCCCTAACTGCATGCCCATGTAAAAGTTCCAATTCTTTGTGAAAATTGTAGCCTGCGCGAGCTTAATTATCATTTATGTATAGATAAGATTTCTTGTTACTGTTTTACTGCACATTTCATGAGTTTCTAAAATTGTCCTTTTCTTAATAAAAAAATACTGTAAATAATCCGACCTTGTGTGCACATCAAAGGCCGCAATGCAATTAAATAGAATATTATTTTGAAGAAGCATTCATCATGACTTTCTTTTTATGTGGTGGCTCCTAAAAGAGCCGTTTTTGTTTGTATTTTATCTTGGGTCTTGCTAGTAGACTCGCCCGCCAACGTAATGTTTGCTGAACTTGATCTGGACTTTCTCGACGAGCCGGGAAGGCGCCCTTTTCCCTTGCGCATCCAGGAATCTCGCTGATCGTCCCAGGACAAGTTTAATTGCAACTGGACACGTTACACAACATTGTCCGCCAGTGACTGTAATGTATTTACTAAGGAAGGGTGCTAGGCCAGCGGCCGTCAGATCTTCGTTATCTGCGAGAAATGGTTTCGCTCGTAGCTCTGATGACATTCGGGGAAACAGGGCTCGTACAACATCGTGTCTCATTATCACTGTCTCACTGTAGCTTAGCCGTGTTTTCAGCCCACTCTCTAACGCAGCAGCCAGGCGCTCTCTAGCTTCTTGGATATGGGTTTCGGGAGGGTTAGGATTCTCGAAGGCCTCGATCAGCTCCTCGGGGATGCGTTCTGCCGGTTCCCAGGTATTATCCGCCGTGGAATAGGACTTCCATGCGACATTGTACACGAACTTGCCTCGGTCTTTTCTCTTCCCCATGATTCGGTCAACTTCGAACATGCCTAGCACGGGAGGCTTCTCTACGGGACGGTACTTGGCACGGAAGATGCTTCGTGGTTCATCGCAGTCAAAATGGCAGTAGAATCCAGTAGGTTTACGCACGCGTTTAGCCATAGTTGTTTGCAACTAAGAGTGAGTAAACATAATCTGTGTGCCTTTTTATAGAAGCTTGGCTCTCCGCGAACATAATAACTAATTAGCTAGAAAACAATGCGGCTTGCGCTTCTTGTTTACTTAAGAGTTTTTTGGTTGACAATTTCAATAGCGCGAGGCTTTCTTTTGTTTGCTATCTCTTTGTAAAAGTAGAGTAGAACCAGGTAGAACCTCCCTTTAGAAATCTATCCCTTTGTTTAAGTGTTTAAGAACCTCCCTTTAGAAATCTTTCCCTTTTGTGAAAATGTTTAGAACCGGCCCCTTTAGAAATCTATCCTCTGTTCAATTGTTTTCTTTCCTGTTTTATTCCGACGGCTAAAACTTATTACTAAAACCAACGCTAAAAGTTATTTATCAATTTTAGCTCTAAATTAATTCCTTTTTAGATGTTTTCTTGCGCTCTAAACTTTAGCAAGTAAAAAAAAGCTGTGCAAATGTTGATTGCGAGTTCATAACAATCTAGAAAAATCAGCCTAAATTTTTAGGCTTTGCCAGATAACTGAAACGGGGAAAAATAAGGTGATGTCAACTTACTTGCCGGGTAAAAATATATTAACTCCGTCCTTGATATTGATTTTACCCTCGTTTCGTTTTTGATAGTGCTTCGCGGTTTGTTTGTAGAAACGCAACGGTTTGGTTGTAGAAATGCGAGAAATAAGACTGACGAGAAATAAGACTGAACGTGCGCAAGGCACGCACGTCCAGTCATCAAGGAATTCAAAAGGCACCTATAGATCGCCTGGTTCGGTTTATAAAGGCCGCTATGGCAGCTAAGAAGTTTAGTTTGATCATAGTTAGTAGAGCAAGCTAATCCGTTGTCGACCGTGCCGAGTATTGTTGTTATTATTGCCTTCATTCAAATATCACTAGACAATCAAACCTGCCTGAAGCACAAACAAATACCATGCGACCGTGCGACTTGCATTCTCTATTAGGGGGGGCAGAAACAGCAGGGCCGCGAAGTTGTCAATTTGAAAACAATATCTCTTTCTTTCTGATAAAAATGAAATTATCCTGTAACTTAAATATGATTACGGAGAAATTATTTCAGCCTTTTGTAAAATGTTCTCACATCTCTAATCTTTTGAAATGAGTAACGACCTTTGAGATTTCTTAGTTAATTCCCTCAGGTAGTGATTGACAGGCCAGGGAGCGTTATGGGAATACACTCGAAGTCCCATAGCGGCGGCGAGAGCCAATCAGAAAGGGCTCCCGATAATCAGCGATGAACTCACTCAAGCGCGCTCAGCAAAACAAATTCCCCTATTGTTTAGCTTCATGTCGCGTCAAACAATAGGATTGTGCCCGATGAGATGCTTGGAAAGAATAGGGCTTCAGGTTTTGAGAAATCCCCCTTTCGCTCGCCCCAAAATGAAGTGATCCCCCCAAAATCCTAATGACCGGCCCCTTAGTCTAAGAGATTATTCATCTGTCATTTACACGTTTCAAACAGGTCAACGTCAAGAATGATGATAGTGATGACGAGTCATCGTCCAGCGATAGTGAAATGGACGAAAAGTATGTACACATGTTAAAATTTACTGTATATTTGCAACGTGTTTGGCTCACGTAAACCGTAGGAGGAATCCTCTGGCAGTGACCACCCTCAGTAACAGAGACCAAACGTAATTCAGACTTCAGGATAAATTCACATAACCAATGATCAATCTGTAATTTTCTTGTTTAGACCACCATGTGCTGGATTCTATCGGGATAACTTGTCATTCCCAATTTACAAGAAAGGGAATGAAGTCGTGAGCAAGGAAGATGCAATAGAGGCACTCCTGATGCCCCTGTCAACAGAAAAGACGTGCCTCACTGTTCCGACTAACATTAGCCACAACGTCACTTTTCTCGTCAATATCGCGGGTCTTAATAATCCAAATGACTGGAAGTGTGATGACAGGGGTGTTTGGAGAAAGAACGGCGTCCAGATTTCAGCTTTTCATCAATGGTACCATCCTGGCACTAGGAGAAGACACGAGTCCAACAAAAGGGGGGTCAAAATACATATTGGTTCGTCAGTACTACAAGAATGGGACATCGAGGGACGTGAAAAAAATTGTATCTTACCTGGAAGGTATGTTGGTGTTGCCGCCATAGAAATAACAAAAATAGAGAGAGGGACACAAACACTTACACACCAACGTAAGAAATGACTTTCTAAAAAAAGGTCAAAAACGTTTTCTGTCTTACGTGTCTGCATGTTCAGAATTACGGCGCCCAGAATATGGGTTTTCAGAACCTCCGAATGTTGTTCAAGAACATGTGTCTCGGCCAGAGAAAGAAAACGTTCAACCCAAGAAAAGCCGTATCTAAAGCCGTACTAGCGCTAGGTCACAAATAGGTAGATTGGGGCTGGTAAGCGTCAGTAGTTCGACGTTAAAAGGAAAGGAACTCATCGATTGTCCGCATTTAGCGCACAAAATTCAAATAGGGAGGGGGAGGGGGGGGTGCACAATAACGTTTAACAGCTCTGACTTCATTTTGACCATGTACATTTCCCAAAATCCTTCTTTCGTTATTGCATTTGCCTTAGTTGCTGTTATATTGTGTATACATAGTCACTCCTGTGTCATGGACGTAACACAGCCAAACAAGTAGCAAATGTAAGGATACTCTGCTGATTTAAAACTATTCAGCCATGTATTCCTTTTGTTTTGCATTTAGGAAACAAGACTGTTTTGATGGTGCAGTACGTATTTTCAGGAGTCGAACATCCTGTTCTTCCGGCTTCGCATGGAAAGGCCAAGGCCCGACAAGCTCCCTCTTACATACGCACCAAGCCTAGCACCTTAAGAGGCGTTGTCTGTAAGGATCGAGCAAAGTTGGAAATCGGCCCAAAAAACAAAATTTTGAAACTCTGTCCGAATAAACCTTACTATATGCCCCATTCATCAGTATAATTTATTTTTTCTAAATCTCTTTTTTCTCTAGCGCTTTCTCTAGCGCTTTCTCGTTATGGGTGTCATTTTAGCTGAGAAAAACGAAAAAGAGGGTAATTTCAAAAAACTCTAAAATAATGCAGAAACATTTGAAGCTAGCGAACCTTTCTCCAGATGTTAACAGTAGTCTGTAGTCTATGAAGATATATATTTCGTTGAAATTAAAAGTATTTTTCCCTGAAAAATCACCTATTTTTCCTAATACTTGTACTGTCAGCGAGTATGGGCGATTTGTCAAAGCATATCTCGAGTAGTGGGTTGCTTTGGGGTGATTTATTTATTTCAATCAAAAGTGATTACATTGTGGATGTTTTTAGTGTATTCACTTTGGTGGGCCGGGTTTTTCGATTTGACACAAAGTGCCCCAAACATACCCCAAATTCGACTTTTCTGGATCAGAGCACTAGAGTCACTGAAGGGAGACTGGGGGCGCGTTACAAAATATTTCTTATTTTTCACGAAAACATCTTATTTTAACCACAATGAACCAAGATCGAGTATCAAATACTTATTTTCCCTATGTTTTCAAAATTTACCGGAATTCTTGGTGTTCACATGACGTTATCAAAATTCTAACTTTGAATCTATGAACTCTATGAAACTGTGCTTTTCAGACCAGTTACAGTTCCTCAGTAGGAGTCTTCACACCAAATGTAATGGGATTCCTGTTTTTTTAAAACACCTCAGATATCGGTGCTGCAATTTCTGTCACGCAACACCAGTCGCGCTACTTTAGGCATCGATTTCTCGCCATATTTCAAGCAAGACTTCCGTTTGGAGTATTCGATGGAAAGCAACATGCTAAATAAGTGCAACTAAATCACATTTTCGACAATAATAGCAGTAGTAAGAGACCCCACTATACCGCCTTTTGAGGGGGGAGGGAGGGGGTCGAAAATTATAGCACCTTTTGAGGGGGGAGGGAGGGGGTCGAAAATTAAGTGTAAAATTGGAGCGTTAAAAATGAGTTTGCTACAGCCTTGTGTGCTTGGAAGACGCGGGTTCTGTTTATTTGTAAACGAATTTCAAGGCGAACCGAAAATTCACCTCAGAAAAGTTTTCGAAAATCCCGTAACAGGGGAGAATCACTCAACCAAGACAGGAGTCACGCTTTCCCTCGATGAGTGGGACGATTTGAAGTGTAGTATTACCGACGGTGATCGTGAGCTCGAGCTCCAACAATTAGCGGCTCAAGCGAGAGCAAAACAAAGCACAGCTTCTGCTGCAGTATTACAGAAGATACGATTCCATCCCTATTCAAAAGCAAGCCAGGGATATTCCGAGCAAATCAACCTCCAAGGACAGAGACGCAATAATAATACCGCCGGCATTGGTCACGCAAACAAACTGGTTCCTAGTGCTCAAGGTCATGGGAGTCCTAAACATTGTATTATTAACACGGAGACAGATTATCTGCAAAACTGTACCAAGGAAGAACTTAGCGAAATTTTTGATCAATGAACTCAAGCGAGAGACAGTGAACGAACTGAAAATCACTATTATTGATCAGGCATGTAAAAACGTGTACTTGACGTGAGAGAAAAATAAATGTCTGAACAAATTACACTAAATATATCCGTAGAATATAGCTTGATAAATCTCACGAAAGTATAGAATTAAAACATATGTATATATCTCTTGCATTTAATAAAATAAACATCCAAAGAAGAAAAAGTACAGCGAATGTGTCATTCATATCTGGCTTTCGTGCTTTCCGATTCCTCTTCGAGAAAAGAAAAACAAGTTAAACAAATAAATAAAAATTGTTATCAGACAGAAAATCGCTTTTAAATATAAAATTCTAAAGCGAACATTGAATGTGGTATTCAGTAATTTGTAACTTTGTTGTTCCGATTGTCTCGCGTCTCCCCAAACGTTTACACAATGTCACGTACATGTTTAAACAACCTAGCAGAACGATCATGATGAAAGAACTCGGTCTTATTTTTATCTTCTTCTAAAGTTCTGTTTTTTTTTTACAGGGGTTTAGCTAATTGCCCCATACAAGGGTGTACGTGTTTGCCATCTCTTCAAATAATCGACTGTAGCTTCAGAGACCTGCGAGAAATCCCTGCAGTCACAAGCAAATTATCTCCCATATACACGTTCATCACTTTCATGGGAAACAAGTTACGGTGCTTCAATCAAACTCTTTTCGCAAGCGCGCTAGTAAGAGTTGATTTGAGAGAAAACAAACTTAACTGTAGTTGTGTATTTGGAAATTGGTTAGTACTTACCGATAACTGTAACAAAGTAGTTACGACAACGGCGGCCGAGTCCCGGCCGATTTCGCTGCATTCCACGACTGCTGTCCAACACGAGCGAAGCTCTCTCACACCGGGCTATTCGGATATTGTTCTCTCAAAGACGATAGAACAGTCGGCGAGCGCTATTCCCACACCAGCCTATTAGGATATTGTTCTCTCAAAGACGATAGAACAGTCGGTGAGCGCTATTCCCACACCAGCCTATTCGGATATTGTTCTCTCAAAGACGATAGAACAGTCGGTGAGCGCTATTCCCACACCAACCTATTCGGATATTGCTCTCTCAAAGACGATAGAACAGTCGGTGAGCGCTGTTCCCACACCAGCCTATTCGGATATTGTTCTCTCAAAGACGATAGAACAATTTGTAAACGCTATTTCTACACCAGTCTATTCGGATATTTATCTCTCAAAGACGATAGAACAGCTGTCACAAATTTATCCCTCAAAACAATTCCTCCCCTCCAGACATGCAATGCCACCGTCTACACCAGAAACTACCGTCGCGGTGCTTCAAGAGACTGAGGAACCTTTGTCAAGTTTTAAGTTAACTGCACTTGCAGTGTTAATTCTGAAAAGCTCTGCGAGCGTGCCGATAATGATGCTTCTAGGGCTTGTTGCTTACAGAATTTATAAACGATGTACGAGACATGATCAAGTAACAAATCAAGAGGAAATAGAATTAGGAACTATTCGTCAATCGCGATCTGTGTTTAGCCTGTTCAGTTTGAGTTCAGAGGATGAAAGTCGTGCACCCTCCCCAGAAAGATTGTGCTTAAGTGACGTAGTGGGCTCACTTAGCTCAGGGTCAACAGATAAAACGGTTATTCATGAAACACATCTCTAAGACATTAATGACCTCCTGAGAACTAGAGAATCTAAGTTAAGAGAGACGACGCATCAATTGTTGGGACAAAAAAATGCGTTTATTAATTACTAGTTATCACTTGAGAAAGAAATCCTGTTGCCGTTAGACGTTTGTAAATTGTATTCGCATGCTAAAATTTCGTACAGCCTCCATACAGTAGCAAATTTGTTCATGATGCTCTGCCTCTGTACAACATAAAACGATTCGCTGTTTGGTGATCACATCGCAATCTTAGTTAACATTTCCCTTTACAAGGTGTATACCTCTGTGAAATATATTTTCGCAACATTCTAATGTGAGTGTGAATTCTAATAGAGTACAAACAGTGCGAAACAATAGTTAAACTAAATTGTACTATTTGTACGATTTACTAGATAGTGAATAAATATTAGTTTCAGTAACAAAATGGTCTTGTCACTCAAGCCCTACAAAAAGGACACTAAATTATGTAAAATAGTACACTTAATAGTTTTTCATACTCATACTGTTTGCACTCTAATAGTATAATAATTTGTGTTTATTTTACACGACTATATAATGTAATGAGAAAAAGGAAGACAAAGCTTGCACCTACATTGGAATTGAAATTAAAGACTAAATAAAGTGTCCTTGATGTCGTCATCATCAATGTAGTCCACTAAATTGAACTGTGGCGCCGCATCGCTCTTCTCCCTCGACAAGACCATTGCACTTTCAATGTTTTTTATTGTTTTTCGTATAATTTTTTAGTTGTTCCTTTAAGTATATCTTTCTTAAGATTTCCATATTTTTTCCACGGCTCTTAAAGCTGCCTTCTCGCTTACCCGAAACTCTTTTGTGATAATCGTCACATCGTGGATAATGTTGTCCTGTAGAGTTTTGGCTGTTATGTACAGTCTCGTCTTCGCTCCTATAGTCAAAGGAATGCCGTCAGTGAGCTCTCTGATTAATTGGTGGCTAGAAAAGAAACATGAATTTTATAAATACATATACCGTACACGATAATCAAATCTGAAGAGTTTTTCTCCTAAGCACGGTAGGAATAATGTAAACCTTTTAAGCACGAAATTCTGTGTGTGAGAGGTCGAGGGTTAGTTTTGGATTGGTGGGCTAATGTAAAAAGATAACTAGTAACCCTAACCCCATAGCAATATCTAAACTTTTGTGCGCAAGGTGTTGTTTTGTTGGATAAAGAAAAAAAAATACTTACATTTCTATCTTTCCCATTCCGGGTCCCTTCTTAACTGTGTCCACGATCTTGAACTCTTTCTTTTTAGGTGCAGAGATCTTGACTCTCATTGTGGTCTGTTGTTTTTTTTTTCGTTTCTGTTGTTGCTGTTGCTCTCGTTGTTTCAAGAGTGTTATGGTATCAGACCAAAGCGGGCGCGACTATTTATTAGGTCCCGAGTTGTCCGTTAAAAAAAAGGCGCGAATACTTTGGAGGTTTACGCTCATGCGCAAAGCTACGTAACCGATGTTAATTGATTTATTGAGAAACGATGCAAGAAAATTGGAATGTAAATATTTACGTAATTAGCACTAGCTGGGGATCTCGGTGCACGTTCCGGATCGCGTGATGGATTGTTAAGTGGGATTAGGATATGAAGACTGTTTACGCAACTAATGCTAATGACCGTTACTTATTGATTTATAGAATAGACAGGTTGGAAATCTCGCAGCACTTAATAAGATGATAGGCGGGAAATCTGAATATTGCACGTGCCGAATCGCGTGATGGAATGTTAAGAGGGATTAGGGCTATTAATGAAGATTGTTTACGCAACTAATGCTAATGACCGTTAGAATAGGCGGGAAATCTTGCAGCAGCGGGAATTCTGAATGCACGCACGTCACGTACCACCCCCTCGATTTCCCGCCTAGATCGTGTCAGTTACCATATTGGACGCGCGCACGTTTTGGGAGAATGGTGACTAAATTACGAACCCTGATTTCGCCGCTCTTTCGGACCATCGTATGGCGATCGTTGGCTTTCGGCAGCAAATCGGATGACGGAAATACCTTCTCCTCGGCAAGATCTTCACTATGGTACCAAACATGGCGGCAGTTTGCAGGTAAATCATTTTTGAAATCAAATTTCTTTGTCCCTTGTTTCGTAAATTCCTACAAAATCAACTCAAGCGCTTATTTTGAGCCTTGTTTTATTTTCGAGATGCTATATTCTAGAAAAAAAGAAGAGTATTCACGAAACACTTCGATGAATGTACCGAAATGCTATCGTTTTAGTTTTTTGAATTTTGCTTTAATTCGCACCAGATTCAAGGGCTGGAAACTGCCGATTTTGCTGCCTGACTGCCATGTTACACAGGTAAGCGTACTGCATGAGTGTTTATAATAAATGTCGTTGAGTTTTAGTCAGAATGTTAGAATGCCGCGCCACAAAAGAAGCAATTCAACACCGGGGCGTTCATGAGAAAGTATAACGATTGCCAGAGAAAAGTGTGCTAGCTAATGGCCAACAGAAAGATGAAAGTGACTATAAAGAGGACGTGTAGATGTTAGAGAATAAAATTGAGGAAACAGAAAGAGACACGCGCGAGCGATTACAAAGTTTTGTACAGACAGTGAAGAAATGTAGTCTGCATGCATGCGTGCAAATATCAAACCATCAAAAATATTATTTCACTTGTTATATAATTATCTACATTTTTCTTTTGAAGTGCTCAGAGTAGTAAAGGAATTTGTTTAGTTTGCTAAATATATAGCTTCTCTAATACAATTTTAGGTCGTCACACTCTTATTGTGCCCTGTATGAAACCCATGCAGGTACCCAGGATTCATACAAGTTCATAATACTGCTGTGGTGGATAAATTTCTTCACCTTGATAATGGTTCCTATGCAACCAAATTAAAGTGGAACTGTTAACCAGTGAAGTGTATTTCTTTCTTTGCAATTTTGCTTATCAATTTAAAACATCTTTTATTTCTCCAGGTAGCAGAATGTATTAATGCAGTTGGTGGATGCAGATCTTTTTGAAGGGGGTGTGGCTAGTACAAAGGATATTCTGCAGATTTCATCCCAAAGGGTAGCCGTCTTCACTCGCTACAATCCCCTGTATTCCATGAATATATAAGTGATAAGGTAAGCACAAAAAATGTTGTAACTCATTTTTATAGCATCCCCCTCAGTCCCTACCCCCGCCGCCGGATCTCCCTCCTGGTTATTCCAAGCTCGACGAATGAACATCCTTTTTTTTTGCGTTTTCAGTGATTATTAACGCTTTCTGATCTGACAATGCTGTGTTGTGGAGTAGAACTACTCAAGTGATTATAAGAATTTCCGCGCCCAGATTGGTCGAGAGGTTTCTTTTCTCTTGCTACAATCACCTACCGGTGATTATAACATTAAAAGGATTGAGAGTGCGTGCGCGAATTTTGTTATGGTCTTTAACAAAATCCCAAAAAACCTTATGAATCACTTGAGCATTTATACTAAAACAATTAGTCACCTCGTGATTATCGGCGAATATTCACCTCGACGTCTAATTGTTAAATGCGAGATCAGAAAAACAGTCCAGTAAATGAAGGATTTTCTCGGATATTGAGTATGTTGAACATCAAATGCTTTGCAGTCTGTGCAACAAGTTTACGCCTTCCCGAGTAACGATTTTCAGAGCGAGAATATAACTCTATAATAGAGCATAGATTTGAACCAATCAGAGCGCGCGTTGTATCGTAGCTATATTAATAATGCAGATAGTAAGATCTTACTGTTTGCATATGCATTGAAACTTAATGGCCACGCAGATGAAAGATCTACCCTAGACTAGCACATTATATCCGATATACTTTTATGCTGGCACTATATGGTGGCATTTGCTTTGCGGTCTATTAGCCAATCAAAACAGCCGAAATGGATGGGTCAATTTGAAGACCAACGGAGCGCAAAGGCTCTTGGTTGATGACGGGAGCTCGCATTTGAAAAAAATATCGGATATGTACTAGTCTAGGGTAGATCTTTCATCTGAGATTGACATTGAATTTCAATGCACATACACGTTGAAACGCGATCGTGGAGAAATCGACTTCTAATACAACCTGGAAGGGCAAAAGCAAATTTTTGTCCAACCTTATATTTCGTTCATTCATTGACTAAAAGAGGGATGCATTGACTAGACTCCAATCGAAATGCAAACCAAGATCAAGATACAAAAATTTTCCGAAAAGAACTTGATATTTATTATTTTCTTTTTCATGCCAGGCACAGATGATAATCGACACCATGCTACCAGACGTTAGAAAGAACGCTGGCTTGTGCGATCCACCTGTCCCTTTCTACACCAACGTGCCAGAGTCAGCTAACGCTATAATAAAGAGAGCTGTTAAATATAAGGAAACTGAGATGTCGCAATTTTTCAAATTAATTTCGAAGTTGTTGTTGCAGCAACGAGAGGACGTCAGAGCAGCCCTTCTAAACAGAGGACCATATAAACTTGACGTCAAATATGCAGAACTACAACTGACGCAAGAGAAGTGGTTCTCCATGTCTGTGAAACAACGCGACAACCACCAACGAAAATTCGACAGGTCATTAGGTAGTAGTGTTTCTGTCGCAGAGGGGGTACCAGCAGATTCGTCGTCGGATAGCCTTCCATTAAGTGTTACAGCGGAGGACGCCCAGGTGTCTTCTATACCCTTGGAGATGATGAAAGCTTGCTTCCAGAAAGCGTCTAGGATCCTTAACAAAGGCAATGCTATTGTGCAAGCCCCAGGCAATTGCACATTGTCTTTTATGTTGCTGTTGGTGAGAAACTTAACATGCTTGACTCTTATCTTAGATGGATCAATCGCACTTCAGCCGGCGTAAACTTCACTACTTTAGTAACTTACGACTCTACCAAAGGCGTGAGAAGAAAGGGCAACAGGCCGTCTACAACCCGAAGGAAGGGTGGGCGTAGCAACAGCAATCAGCCGGGACCCACTGTTGTTCTTATGTAGATGTTAAGGCAAGCCTGTGGCCGCGTAGCACTAAGTTGAACAGAGTGGAGATAAGGAATGAACCTTGTGTTAGCCCTTCTGAGCGTTAGCCCTAGTAAGCGGAGAAAGAGGAAAAATCTCTGACCCCGAGAGGGATTCGAACCCACGACCTCCGGAATTGTACATCCGATGCTCTACCAGCTGAGCTTTCCAGGTCAGACTGGGAGCAGGTCGGGTATATTAGATGTTATGGTCGCGGTAATGAAGTTGTTCTTGATCGCTGCGCTGATTCGTCACAACATCCACTGCTACCACAGTCACAACCTATACAACAACAGCCAGCACAGCCTATGCAAAAACAGCCAGCACAGCCTATGCAACAACAACCTCCAAGACAGGCGCAACAACAGCCACTAATAGGAATGCAACCACTACCACAACAGCCACTACCACGATCACAACCTATACAACAACAACCAACACAGCCTATGCAACAACAGCCTCCAAGACCGGCGCATCCTACGCAACAACAGCCACTAATAGCAATGCAACCTATGTAACAACCCAATATAGCACCACGGCAGCAGCCCTTTTCATCACTTGATCCTCGTCCATCATTTGGGTGTTTCACAGCTCATTTTACTCAACACTGCCAAAAACAGGTCAGGGTGTGCTTTGGTTGCGGTACGATACTAAAGCCTAACGGCGAGATTGCGCCCCCACCGTATGATTTAGTAATCGTATCAAACGCAATGAGGCCGTACGTAGACAAAAACGGCGTGCGGAGGGACAAACAAGGCAATGTATATTTTCACCTTAATCAGCATTATCTTCAAAAACATCAGCCATATTTCATTCCCTCCCTTGTACAAATACCAGCCGTTATAAGGCCATTGTCATTGCAATCACATATTGCAGTGATGCGATTATTCGGTATGATGATTTAATTAATATAATTAAGTTCCTATAGCTCTCAAAAATGGTGGCGCAAAACCTTAAAGTGCCACTAAAGGCAGAAGTCAACTACATTTCATCAAAAAGATCCATTATCCAAAGGAACAGTAACGAAAGAAAAATGTGTTTACCGCGCGCCGTTAATATTTTATTGATTTTTGAATATTTCCGATTGGCGATTTTTTTCGTTCAACTATGCGTTCTGCCTCATGTGAGGTGAACAATGGTTCCTGTGACGATTGAAGAAGACATAGAAAGTAGAACAAAGACCACGAAGAAGACAATGAAAGAAGAACAAAGACCTTCTTTGTTGTATTTTCTATGTCTTCTTCATGCGTCATAGGAACCATTGTTCTGAAGAACTTCTCCCCCAAGATGCATCGCGCATATTGAACGAAAAAAAACACACCAATCGAAAGTATTCAAAAATCAATAAAATATTAACGGCGCGCGTAAAGCACATTTTTGTTTCGCTACTGTTCCCTTAGATAATGAATATTTTTGATGAAATGTGGTTGACTTCTGCCTTTAGTGGCACACTAAGGGTCTTGAGTAGATTTCACAATTCCATTACTAAACTTCACTCGAAATTCAAAACTGCCTCTGAAAACAGAATTTCAAAAAGATGTCTAAACGAAAACCTGGTTGGTGATGGACCTTTAAAAACGAAATTGTTAAAACTAATGAAGATAGACCACACCCTTAGTATTTTAGGTCGACAGTGATTTTTAGCATTTTAGAGTCATGCCTTATTGTAGCTGAATTCTATTCTGATCAGTATACAGGAACGGCTAATGATAAGAGCGTTTGATTCCCTAGGGGGAGGGGGGATATTTTTTGGTCGGGGGTGATCGTCGCCGTATCTTTTAGGGGTTGGAATCACGAGTATGGGCCTTTATCCACGGGAAAAAGTTGAATGATGTGAATTGTGTGAAAGGCCTCTTTTAGGGCAGGGCCGTAGTAAGCCTCCAATGGGGGGGCGACGACATATAAAAATTGAAGGTAGTTTTTAGGGAAAGTTTAAACTCTTTTGCGCCGAAAATTTAGAGCCCAGCATGTGAAAATGTGAAATGACCGCATGTCTGGGGAATTTGATATGCAGGATGCGCATTTTTTTCAATATAGACTTTGTTTGTAACTTGAAACTTTTAGCCCCGTAAAACATTAGAAAATGTCCAACGAATAACTAAATATAGTGGAATGTTTATTCACAAACAGTGTAACAATAGTCAAGTGCTGCAGAAACAAACAAGGCGAAAACAAGAAGGCGAAAGAAATCGGTAATTTTGTTCCCTTCTCATATTTTTTTCCTGTGATGGCAGTATATAGAGGATTTTATTTTCAAGCCACAGTGTAATTTTCTTCTTATTATATAGACAACCCAGAAAAAAATATTCCAAATTGATTTCCAAGCCTTTTGTTTTGACCGATATCCTCACTAGTCAGATATGGAAAATAGGTCCCGGATGTAGCTTCGTATGAGGCCTACTCCGGGTCATATAGTCGCCGTTTCTTTGGGCGACTAACAGCGACTATAGGCGACTTTAGACAAATCCAAGGTAATGGGATGCGACTTTGAGCGACTTTACAAAAAAAAAGCTATTGAAAGAATAATAGAAGGCATATAATACACCATAATGTGCATATATAATAATAACATCTATATGGCATACAATGCATTTTCATTAACCCATGAAATATTACTATACTTACTATAGCTTACAATCCTCTGCTCCATTATAAGTGTGGATTGCCAAACAAAAATTGAACAACCAACAAAATATAGTTGTTGGTTGATCAATTTCTATATTCCACACTCTTATACAGGAGCAAAGGATAGTTATCTAAACAAACAGTCTAACTACAGCGTGCATCTGACTAAAACTGGTTTCACATGGCACAAGGATGGGAAGTGTTCAGAATTTAAGTGTATAGCCAAACACTTTCAGTATTTCCCATGAATGGTTTCTACACAAATTCTGTCTGTAGGGGGGCATGTAAATAGATTATTGCACGGCAAAAGCTTCATATAGTTTTTATCCACAAGTTTCCATGGATGAAAATAATATCAAGCCTTTTCCATGTCATAATTTGTTTATTATGTATACTCTGCATCAGATAAATAGCATTTATGCCATTAATTGTATCTCTTTACTGATATGATTTGTATTCACAGCTTTACCACAAGTTTATCAAGGTTACAGTATATAACAAAAGCATTTATAAACAAAAAAAATGAATAAGAAAAATAAATAACTTTTGCATTTAGTTACTTAGTCTGTGTTTAGTTTAGAGATAATTACATTATTAAATAACAAATAATTATATAAATAAATAATAGAAACTGGACCCTGTTGGTTTTGAAACGCCCCGATTCATTTCCTTTACGTAATATTTTGAAAACTCGACAATCATTCTGCTTTGTCAGAACGTGCTTTCCTTATAACTATTAGTTTTATCAGCTTAGATAACGTTTTGTGTATTTACGCCTCTTTATGCCTTTAATTTGCCGCAAGGAAATTGCTTTTGGCTACGTTATAATAAGCCGTAGGCAGCGCTTCCGCACCGCTACCAGTATGGGACACGTTCAGCCCAGTTCAAGAGGCATAAATAGCCAAACGAAAACATGTATTCTTGTTAGTTCTGTTTATTTGCTATCCGCTACGATCACATGGATCACCGTCTACCGCTATCTTTGGTACGGGCGTAAAAACCAAAGTACGTAAGTTTTACACTTTTTCTTGTTTTTAGTTATTTCCAGTGTTGCATATGTGAAATTAGTGACGTTCAATGCTATATCTCGCAAACGTACTTGTTTAGTCATTATTGATCGCCATTATCATTGTCGTCATCGACATTTTAGTCACGAAATCAGTTGCACATTGAGTGCTGAATCTTAGGTTTCAATGCAACACTACTCCATGTATTAAATTAGGTTATAGTATTTAGTATAATCATAACTAGCCCAAGCTTGTTTAGCCCTTCCCAGATCAGCTATATGCTGTAAAGTTGCAATATTTAGACGTCTATACGTGTCAGAAATCAGCATCAAGCCTTATGGAAGATGCGTAGTCTTAGTAGTTTTGCCCCTTTTCCAATATCGGGATGACACATGTAAACGTCTCATTGATCAATACGTTCAATGCTTGTAGTTGTTATTAGTTTTACTTATTTCGTTAGTTAGGTTAACACTTGTTGTATTCACATTTCAGTTCGAACCCGCATTATTGAACCGCATTATTGAATCCGCATACCGCATCTCTATCTGTATACCGCATTTGTACTACCGCGACTATCTCATATCAACTGCTACTGTTTTGTCATTTTCGCTACCAACTATAAGTAACGCAATAGGTTTAGATCATTTTTGTTCATTAAATAGTTTGTAAATCAATTTTGTGGAGTTCGAATCTTTTGCTACCGTACCGCGCTACCCAGTGATTGTTAAGGCTTGAGTATCCGCGACCTCTAGAAGTCTTGGCAACCACAACAGACCCTATTTTCATTTTTATTTACAAAACTTGTTTTCATTAAAAAACATTAAAAAGTTGAGCTTTCTGGTGCTTCTAACGAAACATTCATGCGATAAGTAGCAGTTAAGGTTACTAGTAAATTAGCTTAAATTGTCATTGCTATTCACTGTTCATTTCAATTAATAACCTCACACATAATTGTTATTGATACCTTAGTAGTAAGCTGATGGGAAGATTTTTACCTGAATCGGTTAAACGTTTAACCGATCGAATTTTTCACAAAAATCGTGATTGGTCGAGAGAACAATGGTTGTCAAAACAAGCAACGTGATTGGTCGAGAGAACAATGGGGGTCGAAGGTCACGCAAAAAAGGATCACACAACGCAAAAAACGTGACAAATGGGAACATTTTTTACCTGAATCGGTTAAACGCATAATTAATGAGCATGATGGGACCATTTTTACCTGAATCGGTTAAACGCATAATCAACGGAATTTTTCACAAAAATTCAGGTAAAATGTTTACCCGACGGAATTTAATCAATGACTTGATTCAGGTAAAACGTTTACCCGACGGAATTTTTCACAAAAATTGCGATTGGTCGAGAGAACAATGGAGATCAAAGGTCACGCAAAAGAGTAACGCAAAGGGATCACACAATCTTTTTTATTGTTTTTTAGAATTCTACAGTAGACATATGATCTTTAGTCCAGGGTGTATTATCGCTGCAGGCAATACCCCACGACTGTCCTCTGATTTCTATAATGTCTTTGATATCTAATAGTTTACGTAGTCGCAAGAGCTCATTTCTTCGTATTCCTTGGTCGCAGTTGTATTCATCACCTGTCTTTAGGGCGTTATGGAGGCGATTGCAATAAGCAATTTTACTCCCCGGCTTGGTTAATAGTGTTTTTAACTCGCCTCTGCAGAAGAAGAGTTCCAAATCCGGCTTGTCTTTGAAGGAGCAGCAAAGTTTGTAAGCCATCATGTTGGGTATGCATGTTTTCGAGTAGCCTTCTCGTTCGAGGTAATACTTGCAGGCGTGATGGTTAAAATTGAGGGTTATCACCTCTTCTTTCATGCGGTAAACCTTGCAAACACATTTTAGGTGCAGTAGTTTTAAGCTACTGGTTCCTGCCGGGAGAATGATCATGATGAACTGATGCGGTGTACTCGTTTTGTTGTTTCTTTTATGCTGTGGTATATAACTGAACACACGGGTAAATTGGTTGACCTTTTTTTATTTCAGCAAATTACCTTAAGTTTCATATTACAGCTCGTGAGGTCGGTTATATAACTGAACACAGGGGTAAATTGGTTGACCTTTTTTTATTTCAGCAAATTACCTTAAGTTAAAGTTACATTTCTTATTTTTATAATTGGGCAAAAGAAATATTCTTTAATACCGCTAAAACATAATTTCTTCTGTTTCTTGTGGTCCAGAAGAAATTGTTCACCTGAAAAAGTGATACAAGCATGGTTGATTATAATACATGCTTAAATCGATTTTGTAGTTTTTGAGATTAGTTAGTTGATTGATCGTGATATTTTGGTTAACGTTACAGTTAAAATAAAATAGTTTCACCGATTGTATAAATTTCACATGTAATCCATCGCAAAAATGTTGTTGGGCATATCTTTGGTTTTCATCTATAAAAAAGAAAAGCGAAATTGTGGTTAAGTAATACAATCGAATTCAACATAGTTTATTTTGTCGGGGTAGATATTTTGCATATCACCGTGAAGATAGAACGTTTTTATCCCTTTTAAAAAAATTCCGCGAATACGTGATCCCTTAAAATTGTCTCTTTTAAAGTTGTCTTTATAATCTGAAAAAAAAGGAAAAAAGTTTATTCTAGTAGCGAATTGTAACTCTCTTGTAAGTTGATTAAGTTACGATTCATTCGCGATTCAGTTTCCGTTTCAGCTGCTTGTGGTGTATATGTCTTGGCACGAAACGGTAGTTAGCCTTTAACAGCCAAGTCAAGCACACCTCAATTGTAAGTTATAAAATGCTTTTAATAATCTTATTCGTTTTTTTATATGTTTACAAACATTTGGCTGGGTAATAGCATTTCTTTTTCACTTCATCTAAAGAGTCGTTTTCATATTGTTTAAAGGGACCAAATTCTTCTAATATATCGTTGTAAATGGTCGAATCTCCAAAACGTGTGATGATAAAGTAGGAGAGATCGTCAATGAAAAACCATTTTCTTCCAACGTAAAATTTTTTGATGCATGTTTCGTCCATATCTAGGATAGAATATTTCGTGTTAATTGATAAAACCCGCACAATCCTGTATTAAAACCGCTTCTATAAATCCCAGGCGCGTTACACATACACTCCATATGTATATAAAATGAATAGTGCGGTCGACCAGTGTTATCAGCCCATTCATTATAAATAATACAAGCTTCTTCTGTAAATTGTGATTGTTTGGATAAAATATCAATGTCAATACCTTCAAAGCGATGTTCTCTTTTATCGTTGTCTAAACAGGCAGCACAGAGGGGAAAACATTGGGCACAGTTCCAGCAAACGTACAATTTTGTTTGGCATTTTTGAATGTCACACCATGGCCCTTCGATGAGTAATCGCACGTTTCTGTGAATTTTATCCCACCCCATCTTGCGTTTTCGTTCTAGAAGGTTGTTTACGAGGGGAATGTGATAGGATTTCCAGACGATCAATTTAACATCCCAAGGCAGTTTTTGAAAGGGTAAAGCATCGACTGACGGTTTGACGATGCTCACCCTTATCCATTTTTCCTTTTTGGTCCACTTTTCGTCTAGCCATTTCCATCCGTTGCGTTTAACCCATTTGTAACTGCCTGAAGATTCTTCTAGCGAAAAATAGCTAAAGTCAAAAGTCCAGTTGCCATAGCTGTACAATGGCATGGCTGGTAAGTCTCAAGCATTTGAACTAACTGTGATGGTTTTATAGGTAAAAAAGAGTTGGTTAATCGCGGTTAAAAAGAACGGCATACACGTTCATTCAACGTTCAGGTTCACACACACATTGAAAAAAGAGTTACCTGTAAAAATGATCAAAAAGAGCAAAGCATTTGTTTTTAGGTAAAGTCACGCATACACGTTCGTTCTACATTCGTGTCGCACGCGTTGAAAAAATACAAACACAAGGCTGTATCGGGTTGCATGCTAAAACGAGGAGGGAGTCACGAACATCGAGTCATAACGACTTGATTATGCTATCTTGATTGGAATGTGAAGGTATCATGAATTATCAGCGACTTTCTATCCCCACGCATACACACTGACACAAACATGCTTGTTGGGGTAGCTTAAACTAAATCTAACTCGATCAAAGTTTTGTCGTGCAATGTTCCACTGTTCAAAGTCTCTGGTGGTGGCCTGATGTAGACGTAACGCCATAAACAAACGTTTTGCATGTCGCCTCCCTAAAGGTTGATGTTTTTTAGCGGGGTGAAGTCGTGGGAGAAGGTCTTGCACGCGAGCGTTGTAAATCATGTTCATAAATTGAGTGTCACAAAAAAACAAATTGATGTTGTGATTGAGACATGGTAATTTTATCGTCATCCACACAGCCGTTCCGTTGATCACGCACGATCGTATGGCCGGTTGATTTCTTGTAAAGCGCACATAAGGTGTTTGGTGAGTAGAGTTCCATTGTATTGGTGTCGTGTCGCAGTAACAGGGCATTGTGTACAGTCGTCTTGCATTGACGCTCACGGCCATGTGTAACCTTCGCGCCGTAGTCGCTTGATTGAAAGGCGACGACTTCGTCTATGGAATCGGCTCGTGTTAAAGTAAGGAAATTGCCAGTTTTTAGTAAAGATGAAGCGGTAGGTTAATCCATCATCGCTCAATGTTATAAATTCTGGAGGACAGTACTCGCCGATCATGCATCGTTTACCTGCATTCGTAGCCATCATTATTGACTGGCCATAGCGGTTAGGTTTTTTACGTTTACGTTCTGATCTGGGTCGATTGGTTAATGCTAGTTTTTGATGTCGTAGCGTGATCACAAAAGCGCATCTCCATCGGAGGTAGTCGTAGGGGAACTCTTTACCTAAGCGATAGACTTTATCCTCTTGACGCACAAACTGTTGTTCGAGCAGGGTGCGTAACATGACATCGTGTTCCGCTCTTTTTAAAAACCCCGTCTTGCAAAACATGAATCCATTCGAGAGTTTGCGTAACGCGGTGTTACGATCGGGGTAACACCAAAATTCCACAATGCAAGCCCATCCTCGTTTAACGCAAGGGATTGCTGTGTCACAGATGCAGCGAAAGCGATCATTTTTAGACATGATTAGAAGTGACATGGTTGGTTGAAAAAAGCGAGTTGCGCGCCTCTTTTTTATAGCCGTTTTTGTAACCTTTCATTTTGTTTTGTAACCGATGGGGTATAATTACAAGTTCGTAATTAGTAAAGCCATGAACGCGGCGCCGCCGCCACACCACCACTATGCCTTATGAGTGGCGCAGGCGTTGTAATTTTCTCGAAAGCCTTGTGGTGTGTTATCGACTGTACGATTCTCGACATAGTATGGTGGGCCTTTGTGATGGGGATGAGTGCGAATGTGTCATTTCTAGAAGGATTCAGAATGAAGATCGTGTGGTGTGCTCGTATCATTCGTCGTCCCCCTCGCTTCGTTACGATGAGATGGCGTTATGGCAAGCGACTCGCAACGATCTAGGAACCGGTCGGTTAAACCGCCTAGCACACTTGGAGATTACCCAACAAGGGGTGATTAAATTTTTGGTGTATCAAAGACCTTGTCACCGTGAAGGATGGACTGTCAAAGACGCGTTTTATCTGTTTGGATTTTACCCCGAATACGCTAGTCATGTAGATTACCTGAATAATCTTTACCTCAAGATGCTTACTTCGTCTTGGCATTTAACTCAGTGTAACTTTAATTATAGTCAACTGTTAAATTATTTTTACCTGAGAACTCAACCCCCGATCAAACACACTAGAGCGGTGTGTCAGGCGTGCGTTAAAGTGTATGGCGAGGTGTTGGATTCATGGCCAGTTCAGCACGATAGACGAGGGGTGATGGTGTTCAACGAAATCAATCATTGTTTTTATGGTACTCCCCCTCAGTGTTTGCATGGGGTGGCCATGGCGTTTGAATCACGACAGGGGCATTGGGTGTATTGTGTGCAGTACGATGGTTTGTGTCATGTGTCGTCAACGTGGCGTTTTTCGGGGTTGGGTAAGTGGCTTAAGCGCCTGATCGTGCAGGTGACTCGACAGTGTAACCGTGTTGAGGATTTTTGCCCTAGCCGTGTGGTTAAGTTTCACGCCGTGTGTGTTTCCGCTCTCGAGGCGGTTGCGGTTCGCGATGCGGATTGTGTTGAATGGGATGGATCTCGTTGGATGGTTGTGGTTGAGCATTTATTACCTGCCGTGTTTTGGGTTCATAATGAAAAGGGTAAGCTGTTTCGTACGATCAACGGGGCTCGTTTTGAGCATTTCGTGAGGTGTTTTGAAGATCATCTTTGTCAAGTGGTGGGGCACGTGAGGAAGAATGGCGAGGTGTGTCAGGTAAATCACAAAAGAGATGTGCTTCTTCCTAAAGGGGTGGAAAAGGTTGTAACGGATGATGCGTTTTTAACTGCAGTTCTAGGTTTAAATTTACTGCCGCCGTCGGGGTTGTTTACCCACGAGGAGATATTGTGCTTGTTTATGTTTGCTTCGATACCTCATTTCAGAGATCACGTATCTGCCGAAATGGGTGAACAACACGACAAGGTGTGTTTTACGGCGTTTCGTGTGATGCAACCGCATGTTGAAAAAACGTGTTTTTCTCTGTTAAAACAATCGTTTGAAACAGTGCCACCCCTTTTGGAGCTTCGATCTCATGTGTGTTGGAAAGTGGCTAAGGAAATTGGCGAGGTTATAGAGAAAAGCGATCAATGTGAGGAGGTTTTCGCGGAAGCGCTGTTTATTCCTCGTAGTAAATTCTATCTCAATTTTGTAATTCGTGCCTATTGTAAAGATCACCATCATGCGTGTTGTTGTAGAGAAACGGCTTTATTTAATGTCAATTAACTGTGATAAGCACACCAATTAAAAAAGAAACAGGCTTCTTTAATGGCGCAGTGTGGTGTTTTACCGTCGATTAAAGGACGATGTTTTCCGCACGTGTTAGTTTCTTTGTTGAATGGCCATGGGTGATTGTACGCGTATTCGTTAAACTTATCGTCGTCGGGTTTAGGACATCCTAGCGTTTCGAGGTTGTAGTTGGGGATTCCGCATGCGTCGAGCACATCTTTTTCCACGTGACCTCCCTTGTAAGCCATCAGTGATTCTTTGCTGCAGTGGTTGTCGTAAATTTGCCTGATTTTGGCCTGCACTTGGGAAAGAGCGATGTGTCCACGAGGGCGGTCATCGACGCGAAATCCATGAATAAAGTTTTTCACATAGTTGCATGATTTTTTGTCCTTGTGACGAAGCGACGAATAGTGGAACGGATAACTGACGAAATAGCGGTGTAGTTTAGGTGAATAATTTGGCCAAGCTTCCACCGTGATGATTCCAATTTCTTTGGGATAAAAGCGGCGCTGGATGAAAAATCCTTCCATATCGAGAATCCCCCCAATCTGAACAGATCCTTGGTGATCAAAGCACGTCACCACCATGATGATGTTGAGCCTTTTTCTGTATAGCCGATTCTGCGAGCACGTTAAAAAGTTTCGCGAATTTATCCTTTCTCGGGTAAAAAGCAATCGGTTTTACCCGATTCGAGAAGGGGCAACGTACGAGATGTGTGAAGATGGGGATGATAACGCCTTTCACATAGCCTTTGTCGGAGGCGTGTTTCTTCGGTTTTGTGATGAAATCGAAAAGAAAGAATTGAAACAGCTCAAAGACCGCACCGACGATGCATCGTTTCTTCTCGAGTGTTGTATTGCTCATGGTGCCATTACCCAGCGGTTTGTGGATTTCGAAGACCAGCAGAAACAAGCAAGCAAATTTTCAAATTTTCGTGAGTGGAGTGACGATTGGGAGGAGTTACACACGTTGCTCGTTTACCTGTTGAGGCATTATCCAACGGTTTGACAAAAAAATATATATAACATTTAGGCATCGCAACGAAACATCATCATCATCATGTCATTGTCTAGTATAGCGCTTAAAGCGGCTTTGTTGACGGCGTTGGCGTTTTTTATCCCCTTTTCTGCTGGATTTACCTTGGGTGCTCTAATGGTATCGCGTAAAGCGGATAGCGATGATGATGGAAAAAAATCTCGCAAGGACGGTGTCGAACAAAGTGACTAGATCGTTGATCGCTTATTGGAGCCAAGTGTTTACGTATCATGTGTTTCATCAACCTCCATTTGTGGAGGTGTGCCGGCCGCGTGCGAGGGAGAATCACAACGTGTGGTGGCCTGACAGCGAGGATTGTGGTTTTGGTTTAACCGATGCTCGATTTCAGATGGACTTTGCTGACTTGTGGTGTGCCGAAGATTTCAACTCGAACTCGTCTCGCATCTTGTGGCTTTTGTGTGACGAAATGAATAAACATTGCAAAACTGTAGGTGATGTGGATTACGTGTTAGACGTTCAATGGGTGCTGTATAAAATGCTTCGATTTCTCAACACGGCATGGGCTGCGGAGTACACGATCCCCGCCGGCCCTCCTGAAACATTTTATTCAAAATCGCATTGCGGATGTAGTGAGTTGAAAGACGATTTTTACGAGTGTATGACTACGGTTTGCGACCTGGTGCTGGCTGATGGGGCGTGGGTGGGTCAATGGCGTGATTATTTTTGGAAGGGGAAGGGGTTTGGGTCGAAATTACCCGAAACGAACCCTTTTGAAAAATGTTTAATAAAACTGGAGCGTTGCGATATTTATTGTGTCGATCGTGAAGCGTTGCTCATCCATTCAAAAGAGAAGTTGCAGCAGCAGATCCAAGTGGTTTTGAAGGAGTCGGCCAGCGAATTAGATAATGAATTCGATTGAAGAATCAGCGGAAGAAGTTCGTGCCTTAGCGTCCGTTTTGGTAGAGCATCCTCACTTGATTCAGTTGGTCCTCCGTTTGTGGGATAAAGCGCGTCAAATTGAACACCATCCATGGACGGAGTTGGCGTGTTGCCGTCAAGCCTTGATGGGGCTGTGTGACTTGTTTTTAGATTATGCTTTACCCAGGCAGTTACCGTTGACTCATTTTTTGATGTCGGAAATGCTTATGTTATTACGGTTGTTAGAGGGGATTGTTAAAAAAACTCCAAACCTAGTGAACGCCGCTTTGCACCAAAAAATGTCCGACGTGTGTCAAAAGGCTTATTTTTGCATGAATGGTATGCATGGACAAGATGAGTTTAGCATGTCGTTTGTAACCGAGGTAAAAACGATGTTGGAAACCGAGGTGATCGTGTCTCCGTTGTTGAAATTGGGCGGTTATTTAAAAGCAGCTTTAACCCAACTTCCTAGTGAAAATCAGTGTAAAGAATATTGTGTTCAACAAAATTTATTAGCAGATTATAGCGGATCGCTGATGAAGCGCATTGAGCAAATGGCTTGTGAATTGCAGTGGCAGTGTTTGCAGATGTTACAATAAAAAATAATCCACAGTTAGTTAAACAGTCTTTTCAAATGTTTTTGAACGTAGGGTTGTTTCGTCACCCCTTTTAACCCCAAGCTTCCTAGCGTTCGAAATCCGACAGCAAAAGAGGGGGCCACGTTCACAAGCCCCGACAATACCTCTCCTATGGTGTTGGTGATTTTGGACGCTTTGAATACCGGACGCTTTATGGACGCGTGACTGATTTGAGGTACCGAACTTGCGGCACCCGTTCGACGGCGGCGGCGTGGACCCACGGCAATACCTCCACGCTGCTTCCTGCGCCGGCGTTTCATCGTGTGTGTGTGCTTATAAAAAGGGGTAGGGTGGATTGAGCGCGCTTTTATAGACTGGTGCGCGTTCGTCATGGAGCACATAAAGCGACATATTGCTCAATTGGAGCACATGATTGATTATGAACACGGAAAAATGGCTTTGCCCTCGGCCGATTTTGTAACACTGACCGCTGAGATGATGCAGGTAATCGCTAAGCTCAAACAACGTACTGGGTTAACCGAGGATGACTTTCGTCGGCTCGTATTTCGTGATGTCGTTCAACAAGAGGGTGAATCAGAGGAGGAAGAAGAAGAGCAAGAGGTACAGGGAGAAGAAGAAGAAGAAGAAGAAGAAGATTCACCCTCTCGGGGTCGTGAAGTACACATGAGCTTTACCTTTAACTGATTCTAAGGAAAAAAACTATAAAGACAAACGAACTCAGTGTGACTCAGAAGCTAAAAGGAAAAAAATGGCCTTGAGCAACACGTCGTGTAGCGTATGCGATCAAACGCCTCACGGATTTGATTTTTCCGTGGAAGACAAGGCACACTTTTTTAACGTGTTAAATCACATTTTGTTTGGAATGGCCAACAGCCGGGTGTTACCCACACAAACCCTAATCAAGGGTTTAGAACAGTGGGTGTTTGGTAATCCCGAAGGTCGTGCTGCGGCGAGAGCCACGTACACTCGTGTGATGATCAACCTGCACGAGGAATTGCGGCGACGCGAGCAGATGCAATTGTGTGTTTCTTGCTACGTAAAAGAGAAAAAAGAAAAGGTTATCAAGCGCGAAGGTGGTGGCGCCTCTTTAGAAGATGTGGTGCGTCAAACGTACGCGAATTTAGGTCACGAACCACCACCGAAAAAGAAAAAGAAAAAACAGCGTGTTACCATAAAACCCGTCGTCCCGATCGAAGTGGTGCCTAATTCTCCTGTACCATCACCAGACCAACAAGAACAAGAACATGGCTGATTGCGGTGATCGTACCGACGAACTTTTTTTTCGCCGTATTGCGGATATGGAAAAAGTGGTGCCAGGGAATTATTTAGAACATGTTCGTTTTTATTTTTTTCATAAAAAAAACGCACATTTTGTTCCGTTGTGGAAGAACGTGCTCAAGAAATGGGGCGCTAGCGACAAGGCTGTTCGTTGGGCTGTTTCAAGAGTAGATGATTGCTTCACGTTTACGTTTTTTAATCAAACTCTACCCTTATCTCAAGTGCTGCGCAGCGTGTTGTTTATTATGGAGTCGTTGCAGTCGCAACCGCCAAGCCGAGATATCGACGAAACGTTTAGCGATCAAGAACTCGCCGAAATTTGGAGTTCTTTTAGCAGCCTACAAAAGCCCAATGTTCATTTGATTCTCGCTGTTTTGGGACAGCTTCTCAACGACGCCGTCTGCAGACGTTTACTGGGTGTGCAATTGCAACACGTAGCTTCTGAGAATCGAGCACGACTTGGGCTGGGCGATGTCGTCGACGGAAAAAAATAAAGTGCATCCTTTTTTTTACAAGTTGGCCGACATCGTTAAACAACAGCAAGGGCGAATTGCTATGCCACCGCGATATGATGGCGATCAATCTCCCACGCACGATTGTATTTTGGACTTTTTACACACGTTGTTGGAACAGCACCCACAAGATCTTACCGAATTTATGATTCAGCGGTATTTGGAACGTCAGTTGGCCTTTGCGCGATGTCATCGTTTTGCTTGGGAAGAAAATTACGTGTCGTATGCCGCCAGCACACCCTCTGCAGGACTCGTCACCTTTTGAAACAATATAAATAGCAGATATAGACGCGCCATCACAATGGCATCACAATGACATCACAACAACAACATGGAGGAAGGCGGAGGCGGCGGCGGCGGCGGCGTGGACAACGAGGTCGCGGTGGTCTTATAAAAAGCCCGGTGACTCGTAGCATAATTAAAAGCGCAGGAACTGCTTTATTTAGACGTGCCAAAAGAGCGTTGGTGAAGCGTGGCATCGTCGCGAAAAATGCCTGAACAAAGAACAGTGACACGAGACTGCTTGATGGAGGCGTTACGTTTAATTTTAAAATTTGCCACTGAAATGAGTGATAGAATGTGTAGACGACGAAGACGAGTTGTTAAAGAAATGTAATAAAAAAGAGTTTTCCTAAAACCGTGTCTTTGTTATAAAAAGCGCGCTCGAGACCGGCACACACAGAGATAGGCACAATGGCAGAGTGTGCGACGCTCACCGATAAAGCCGAAAAAGCGGTAGATTATCATCATGCGCAAAAAGTGGTTGCTCTTCTTCGACAATGCTTGCCCCTGCTCGATGCGGTCGACACGAAGGACAACAATCTAATGAACGTGGTGCTTAAATTTCGCGAAGAGGCAGCCCTGATCGTGGAAGAGAGAGAAACGGATGAAGGGGGGTGCTCGTGTTTTGGTGGATTGTGCATCACGTTCTTGTACTGGGACACGTTATACGATAGTCTTGAACGCTTGTACCACGAACGTGATGCCCTTCGTCAAGAATGGCCAGAGTTAACCGTTCTGCTGGATAAACTGAACAGTCAGTTACACTTGTGGATTCACAGCACAAGTTTTTTCTTCGGTTACGTGAGGAGACGAAGTTTAGAAGAGTACGGTCGTTACCTTCTGAATGGCCAACAGGGTAATCTCCCTCTATTACCTGACGGAGCAGGTACAATGGCAAAATGCAAGCGAGACTACGCAATAATGATGCGTAGCTCGTCGGGTATATAAATTGAACCGGTTACCTCGTTTAAATCACAGCCCCTAGAAATGATGATGTGCGACGTACCTGCCGTAACGGCTACTAGCCCTCCTCCTCTCAACGAGGAATCGAAAAAACGAAAATGTCCTGTGGCCACCAAGGACTTGTCCAAAATGCTGCCGCCGCCGCTCGACGACGAAGAACCCAACAAAAAGAAAAAGAAAAAGAAACCTAAACCTAAACCACCGGAGACGACGACGACTGTTGTGATGGAGGAAAAAAAAGATCCCTTGTGGGAATTTTTGCTAAACGACCAGGCGCCACCGACGGAATTTCTGTTAAACGGTCAAGGCGGCATGGCTGCGGCGCCGCCACCACCACCACCACCACCACCACAGATCACGGGGTTTCACCCGTTTGAGGCGCTATTTCAAGAAACAGAAGAAGGTGGTCATCCACCGATCGCGATGCTCATGTCGGATTTTGCACACGTGCATCACAATTATCTCGACTGTCTGATTCGGCTCAAAGCGTTTGCTAGCAACGAGATGTTGCCGAGCCTCAACAAGGTGATCGACATGCTCACGTCACCCGTGCAAGACAAGTTTGGCTACACCGAGAACGTGGGTCCGCTGTTCAAGGAACTGCACAAAAACACCAAGACTTTTCATGCGAAAAGCAACAAGCCTTTGCAAGAGGCTTGCGATCTGATCGCCTCGATGCGCTATGCATCTCGTAAGAAAAAAATGTAAAAAAGAGTGTGATAATAAAAAAATTTATTACATTTTAAATTTTAAAAATGACATGCGTATTTATTTATTTTTAAAAGCAACGCGTGACCAACGAGTCAGTCCTCCTTTCCCATCTTGTTTCTTGTGCGTTTTGCTGCGCGTCACGGCAGGAGTCCTTGTCAAGGCCGTGTCAATCTTTTTCAACATGGCCAACGATTTTTTGGCTGCTTTTTCGTGCGAGGTAGAAGGGGTTGATGACCTTGTATACGCCTTGGCCAATTGTCTTTGCACTTCGGAGGTTAATTTGGAGGAAGACGGGGTAGCCAGCAATTTGCGTGTTTTGGGTGTGGTGCCGGGTAGAGCGGACGGTGGCGTGGGGGCCGACGACAAACCCAACGCCGACGACGACGTCCGATCTGCCAAACGGCTACTACCATTCGCCGCCGTGGTGTCCCCGGCCAACGTTTGCGCTTTGCGATAGTCGCGCGCTTGTTGCAGCAATAACGCATAATTGGCAATGGCTTTGGACGTTAATTTAGCCAGAATGTCGGGCGTCCATTGATGCTTGCTGCCCAACGTGTGATTGACCCATTTGGCTTTTTCCAACAACGGTTCCGTAAAAGGGCTTTGATTTTCCACCGTTTGAATTTGCTTCAATTGATTAATGCGTTGCACGTTTAACGGATTCATGCCTCCTTCTTGTTGTTCTTCCTGCGGAGGAGGAGCAGCAGCAGCAGCAGAGGGTGCACGTTCCACGGGAATCAAATACGCCAGTTTATTATATTTCATGCTCACCCTCCTCCGACGAGTCCTTTTTATATTCCTTTTCTTCTTCTTGTTGTTGTTCGGGCAATTCCACCACTAAGTGTTCTTCTTTTTGTTGTTCCGGACTCAGCAGATTTTTTTTTCTGGGGGGTTTGCTAGCGGCGCACTGCGGCGGCCGCGTGGGACGTGATGACGTAGCGTTGCTTTGACTATGTCGCTAATCACCTCGTGAAAGCGCGGATCGCGTGATCGTAACGCTTTGTGACGATTGGCTCGTAACGTGCGCTTACTTATAATCGTTTTCAGCCGCTTTTTAAAAGGCATCAATTTGTTCTTCACCTCCTCGTCCAACGGGGTGTTCTGATAAATGGCATTGTGAATCGTTTCGCTCAACGCATCCACTTCGCGTTTTCCTAATTGATTCACCACGTTGGGCACCAACGCTTTTTCTTGAAGCGCTTGGAAAAGCAATTTGTTGCGAAACAATCGAGACCCCATTATTATTATCGACGACGACGACGACGCTTCTTCTTCTTGAATCGTGTGGCGCGTTCGTTAAATCGGTTCATCATTAAATAGGGTTGACCCGCCAACGTGACCACGTTGCCAATTTGACCGCCGTGAAACAGCGCATCGCCGCGCCCTTTCAATTTGTCCTCGTACCCATCGTAACGAATAAACGCCGGTCCATAGGGTTTTCTCGCCGAAGCGCCTTTTTTGTAAACGACACGGGCAATTGCTTGCCCGGCCTGCCTCGTCGACGTATCATTTTTTTTTTTTAACACACGCCACTCTCTCTCTTTATTTATACTCTCCTCCAACGAAGTCGTGGCGGCGGCGTTAACGGCCCGTGCGTTAACGGCAGCTTGACGAGCGCGCGGCGAGGGAAAACCACCACCACCAACGTAAATCAAGCCCGGACGCTTAAAACCAAACCCACCACCACTCCCCATCATTTGCATGGTCACGTACGGCATCGTCAAATGGCGCGCTACTTTACGCAATCGACGCTGTTTCAAACGACGACGCTTTTTCATCACGACGACGGCGATCCACTCGGCGATTCAGGAATTCTCCTTCGTGCACGCACCCTCCTTATATTGGGCCCACCGCGACGACGCGTTCGACGCGCCGTTGCAGGCCGGGGGCGCCGCGGCTCCGCCGCGGCGTTCGCCTCGCTCGCGGGCGTGGACGAACTGAACGACTCGCGTTGCACGACCGGCCGTTGGCCCTTGCGCACCGTCGTCGTGGTTTTGGTCAGGGTGGTGGTTTGGTGGTCGCCGTCGTTCAACGGCGTTCGCAACGTGGACGTGTTGTACGCTCCGTGCTGTTCGGCAAACTGACGCGCAAATTCCGCGTAGTCGTCCGGCGGCGGTTGATCGTTTTGTTGTTGCTGCGGCTGGTTTTGTTGCTGCGGTCCTGTTGCTGCGGGTGGTGCGGCGGCGTCGACGCGAGACGTGCCCACGAATCCCGAACGACTGACGGGTGGTAACGCCACGGCCGA
The DNA here is from genome assembly GCA_033964015.1 of Scolanthus callimorphus. Lineage (NCBI taxonomy): Eukaryota > Metazoa > Cnidaria > Anthozoa > Actiniaria > Edwardsiidae > Scolanthus > Scolanthus callimorphus. Next base: position 3,614,520 of record CM066911.1, read on the forward strand.
CGGTTGGACGGGCGAGATGGTGTCGACGTGCTGTTGCGTTAACGTCGATGATGGACCTGCTGCTGGTGGTGGTGGTAAAGACGACATTTGTTGTTGGGGATCCGTGACGTTCAAAAACAGACCAGGATTTTCGTCCACCACTTCTCGAACCGCTTGCAACACCGCCGCCGTGCTCGCCAACGACGTGGCAGCCTCGTCGTCGTCGCCGCCAAGCACTTGTTGATCGAGAGGGTTGATCGCGGCGGGTTGGGAGTCAAGCTGACTCGCCAGCTCGCGCAGCTCCGCCAAGGCACGCGTGATGCGGCTGCCGCTGCTGCTGCTGTCGCTCATGGTGCTTATGCTTTGCTCAGGTAAATGGTTTGCCACTGACGCGTGCTCGGCAAAATGTTCGATCGCTGTCTCAACTCGGGCGCCGAATGCGGCGAAAAATCCAACATGAACAATCGCTCGGGGTCTTGAGATGTGGCGTGGGCAAACGCTTCGTGCGCTGCTTTGGTTTGCCCGGGAAACGCTTGACTAAATAGGATGTCGGGCTGACGTTGGTCGCGCGGGTTGTTGAACAAAAAATAGTAATGCGTGTTGATGCTGTTCGTCCGCGACTTCGGTCCGCCGTAAAACAGGTTTTGAGTGATCACCACCACCGTGATGTTCAGGTGGTGACTGCCTTTGGTGAACATTTTTTCCACCTCCGAGTTCGAACTCACCTCCGACATGAGATCGTCAAACACCACCATCACCTGCTTTTTTTTTTGCTTTGGACCGCCAAAGCCGCCCGATTGTTGCTCATGCTCTTTTTTTTCGTCGTCGTCGTCGTCTGCTTCGTCGTCGTCCGATTGTTGCATGCGCGTCGTCTCGATGCCTTCGATCATTTTCACAGCGTTACAGCGACGCTGCAAGTCGCTGTACTTGTCTTGCCATTGCGAATAATGAAAATCAATTTCGTCGATAGGCTTTTCAAACAAATCTTGACGTTCCAAAATCATTTTAATCACAAATTCGGTTTTGCCGCACCCCGTCGGTCCCACCACCATAATGGTGCAAGGGTTTTTCAGACGAGGTGCGTAGGTGTTTTTTTTCATCATCATGGACATGATGTTTTACAACGATTGGTTTGGCACACCTTTCGCATTTCGGCAGGCGTTTCCACAAACTCGCCAAATGCCGTGCACGTCAAACGACAAACTTTTATATCGTTTTGAGCCAGCCGTTTGGCGTCGAACAAGCGCACAAACTCCCGCATGGTGCGTCCTCGACACCGAAAATACAAAAACATGAGACAATAATGACCACACACGTACGTGGTCTCTTGCTGAAGTTGGTTTCCGTTCGTTTCTACGCTAGGACTCTTTAACGTCTTTTGTATGTAGTACAACCAATGAGGATGATAGTCTTCCGGTCTGCCGCCATAACTGTCAAAAAATTCGACCGGTCCTCGAGCAGGACGCCACAGGGCCACCCAATGCGTCCCTGGTTGACCGTGCGGATCCGTGTTTACAATCAAGCCTTGATTGCGCCGTCGCTTTAATAACCCCACCGGTAAGCGATCTGCCGCCACTACGCCACGCACGTGACCACGCGTGATGGGGTTGCGATGCAACAACGACTGAAGAAGCACGTTACTCGTACCCCCTGGTGATGATGTCATTATTACAGCTCTTCGTCACGCACCAAACGATTACAATCCATTTTAATAGTTTTGGCCGTCTCCCACAAAATCACCACGTAGTGATTGGCCACCAAATTCGCCGATAAGCGCAACTTCAAATCCACCTTGCCTTGCTGGTCCAGGGTCAGGTACTCGTCTTTACCACCACCCCCGTTGTTGGGCATAAAGTCCCAACAAATGACCCCGTAGCCGTTGTTAAACTCGTTCAGGCTGATCGGCGGCGGGGGTGCAAATTCGTGACGTCCTCGAGCCATGGACGTGATCGACACCTCGTACAATTCGGCATAATCGTCGGCGTTGAGAAACGTCACCTTGGGTCTCGGAAAAGCCCCATTATCCACCAACACCTCAAACTCGGTCAAATTGGGCGGGATCACCATCTTCCACATGTTGCTAGCAAAGCGCCCTGTAAACCCGGTTTGCTCGATGAAGCACACGTACATGCGTCGCGGCATCTTCCCAGTGAACAAATCGCCAAAAAAGAACTCCGATTGCTGCGCCTGCATGACCCGCGTCTGCACTTCCGTGTCAATGTAGGGAAACTGGGCCTTCATGCCTTTTTTCCACACCATCTCTTCAAACGCGATCTTGAAGTCGTCCTCGAGTTTCACCGCCTCCACCTCGACCTTCACGTCGAGCACTTTCAGCTTGTACAGAGCCCCCACCGCCTCACTGTTGGCCATCAGGTAATATTTGGGCTCGTTCATGTACATTTCAATTTCGATCGACGTGCCATCGGGTAGAAAATTGTGCGCCGAATTTCTCAAGTTGATGAATGGGTAATGGCAAAGCCGCACTTTGGACCCATTACGAAATTTCTTTTGCCTGTGCCAAAACCCCGAATTGTCCGCAGCCACCGGCGCAGCTTCGTCCAGAGTGGTGGTGTCATGCTTGTCGATGTCGTCTTGAAGCCAACACTCGGTCGTCCCCTTGAGGTACTTTTTCTGCCATCGGTCAAACCCCAACAAGGCGCGAAGGTACGCCTTGTAAGGGTACAAGCTGTTCTGATCCTCCAATTCTTCCCCGTTGATTTTGAACGACAAGTTTCGAATCATGGCCGCAATGGGGAAATTAAGGGGGGCTACTCTTACGGTGTTGTCGTCAGGAAGACTCGTGTTGTCGTCGGCCTTGACCAATTTAAGTTCAAAAATAAAACGGAAACTACTCATGTTAAACCAACTCGAATTGGGCATGATGCGCCACGTCATCGGATTGTCCGAACTCCCTTCGATTCTTCGAAAACTCAACAACCCATGGTGCTTGAACGTTTTCATTAAGGGTGGGGTGTTGAACATGTCCACCACCCGCTGATCTTCCACCACTTGCTCGCCTTCCACGTTAAATTTGGCCTTTTTGCTAGGAGGCTCTTCTACCACCTCGATATTTTCCTCCTCTCCGGCTTTAGGATCGACCCCCATGTTGTTTCTCAATCAAAGACCGTGGTCGCGTGAACTACGGGTTTTTTCTTCTTCTTTTTATTTTTCTTCTTACTACTACTACTACTACTAGAGGGTTGTTTTTTTGCTTTTTTAGGCTTTGACGCCGCTGTTTGTGCTGGTGGGGCTTTGCGTTTTTTCCCCGTTAACGCCTGATTGACCTTTTTTTGCAAGCTGTTGGCGTTATTAGCCACCTCCTTTCTCACCGCTCCTTTTATACTGTCTCCCTTGAGCACTCGTTGCGTGACACCTAACCCGGCCGCCGCAGCTGACCCTGCTGCTGCTTTACCCAACGTCACGGCCGCTTTTTTGGCCATTCGAGACGCCACCAACTTTCCCACCCCTCGAACCAAACTCATGCCAAGTTTAGGGAGAAGCGCACCTATAATGCCTCCGTGTTGTATCGTGGACGGCTCCGAGTAAATCGGATGGGGCATGGGGGGCCGTGGCACCTTGTATACCTCCATACCACCACCACCAAGCTGAAACGTACTAATCATCTCACAGTCCGGTCACGCGTAGTTTGGGGCGAATGTGCAACACCGCCGACGTCGTTTCGTTGGGGTTAAAGTTTAACGACTCCCCCCTTTGATTGGTTATTTTCAAATGAACTTCCGTAATACTCGTCGTCCGTGTTTTATAGTATTGCACACGGGGTAGCTGGTGCGTCGTTTCGTAATGGTACGCACGCTGGGTAAGGGGGAACACCCCTGCCAAAGGCAACGTCCGATTGTTCACCACCGATTCTTCGACCAGGTTGAACAGGTACACCAGCATTTGATCCCCCATCAGCGAAAACATGTAATCGAAATGATCCTGCCAAGGCAATTGGCTGGAAATGGTCGTGTACGTGCTTAACCCGTAGGGTAAAAACACGCGCGACGAATACGACTCCAGCTGGCCGCCCGCCACGGCTCGACGATACGCTTCCAACGAGCTCTCCATCGCAGGGGCGTACGGTTGCGGGTTCAACGCAAAATAACGCTGCTTGGTCAACTCGTCCTCGCTGCGGTACGGATTTTTTAGATGCAGGCCATCCGCGGTGGCTGGGAATTTGCTGGGGAGCGTGGGGTGCTTCTTGATGTCGCCGTTCGCAATTTCGAGCATCATGGGGCAGGCCATCAATTGCGCCAAGGGGAACCCAAACACGGAATTCATCAGCGTTTCGCTGCCAAACACCCATCGCACCCCCGTCGTCTCCATCTTGAGCGGCGACGTTTTGCTCCACGAAAACTTGACAAACCCTCGAAATGTGTTCGGATCCATGTCCGCCGCCGCGGTCAACGTTTCGGCTCCAGTGCGACCATAGGTATCGACTACAGCGTGACCAATTTGGGAGCCCACGCGCCACCCCAACAATCGAAGCACGCTTTTCGAGTTCACATCAATGACCAATTTCGAAGGAAACGAAGCACTGACAAACGCGCAACGACGAGGCGACACTGGACGCATCTCCAAGGCAAGCGTCTCGTAAAGCCAGGTGGCAATGTCGTTAGGCATGTAATGCCCCACAGGCATCCAGGCTTCCAGCCACGTGGCGTTGGTAGGGTCACGCTTGAACCGCAACCCATTGTTCGACGCGTTCACGTTGGGCAATTCGGGATTGAATTTCTCCGTCAGCTCGAACAACAACGCCTCCATCGAATCGTAATGAATGTGATTCAAGCGCCCCAACGTCACCAACTTTGCCCGTTGAGAAGGTGCCGCAAACGCCAAATACGTCGAATTGTGGGTAAAATCGTATTCGACATACGGTCGCTCGGACCACGACGCGTCTCCTTGTCGCGTCAACGCCACGCCATTCACGTCCACCGGCTGCTGTTCCCACACGCCAAACGCCAATTGTGCGGGGAGCAAAGCCGCCACCTTTTTCATCGAAGGGGTGGTCAACAATTCCAATCCCACCTCGTAGTCGATGCTGCGGGGTAACGTCAACGGCACGTTGAGACGAAAACGAAACTCGCCCGGCGTGTTGTGGGCAAACTCCTTCACCCCATCCTTGTTGGTGCAAATGAGCCGCTGATCCATGCTCGTCAACTCCACGCAGGCAAAATTCAGTTCCACTACCGTATCATTGCCTGCAAAACGCGGTGTTTTTCCTCGAGGATCGCGAATCCAAATGCTAATCGTCTCGATGACATCCAAACACAACCTTTTATACAATAGTGTTTCTGGAGAATAATGATGAGGCACACGCACCTCTCCTCCTTGTTCTTGTTGCATCAACGGAAGTCTCGCCAACAGCCTTTTTTGCTCACCCCCCGACCACTCCGTGTCCACCACATCCGTAAACACGTCCAGATAAGGCTCTTGCTGAAATTGCCTCAACTTTTCGTGAACCAACGCCTCCATCTCCACATTTTCGCCGCCATATTTTTTTCCGCTCGTCGCCAACATAGCCGCCACAACCATGTTGTCAGGCAAAGGCTCTTTTACCCCGTTCTCTATCAACAACCGATCTTTCCAATACTGCGTCAAAGGCACCTGCAACTCTTCTTCTTCGCTAGACAACTTTTGCAGCCCCAACGCTTTGGCCAACGGTTTCGATAGTCCGACAAAATTGTCAATGTCAGGATCGTCGTACGACCATTCGGGAGCATGCAACGTCACGCGACGTCGCGCCGCATTCCACGTAAACAAAGGCTGCGCCCGCGGCCTCTTTCCCCACTGTTTCGTGTTCTCATTCAAATAAGCAAGCAATTGGGGTATGGTGTCAAAATGATGCTTATCGAACACAAAAATGCGCTCGATGTGATAACGATGTAATATTGATGAAATCATTGCTGGCCTACCACCAACCGCTTCACGTCGCACAATGGCCATAAAAAAGGACTCGCTCAACACGTGCGTCGTATACCCCTCAGCACCAATAATACCAGGGATACTGATAAACTTCAATGCCACCGCCGTGGAGAGACGGCGATTCATTTCCAACGGCCTGCTAAAGGGGATGGTAAAGTCGGCAGACGTGTTCGTGGGCGTGTACGTGGGTCCACCGCCATTACTCAACAACACCATCACGCGCTCATCGTTTCGACTTTTCAAACTCAACGACATCTTTGCGTTTCACCCAACTGTTGCTCGACGACGGATAACCTTTCCAATGGATTAACAACTCCTGTTGAGGACCCTCTTTTCCACGCGTGTCCAACACTTCTTCCACGCGATACAACGTATTGTCATCCACCACCACCTTTTGCAATTCTTGGTCATACATTGTACCTTTTATAATCACGCCCTGCTCATCTTCCACCTTGTACGTGACAGGCGTGGAATCAATCACGCGCGCCACGCGAAACACCTCTTCCGTCCACTGCGGTGCATACCCTTTTTTAAACACTTTAGACACGTGCGACAACCGCACCGCATCCCCCACCGAAAACTTGGCCTTCTTAGGTTCTCCAACGGAACCAAACAAACGCTCATACACCTGCTCCTGATTATCCCACGTCACTTCAGAAGGAGCCATGCCAATGCTCGAATGATACGCTGCGTTGTACCCCTCCACCAAATCCGGCAACACGTCCACCCACTTTAACGTCTGATTTTCAAACAAATAGCGCTGCAAACGCAACCGCAACGTTTTGTTAAAGCGCTCGACCACCTGAGCTTTGGTTTCTCGATTTTGCGAATGAAAATGAATCACGTCTCGAGACTTGAGCACTTGATTGACGTCTTTATTGTAAAACTCCTTACCCTCGTCCGTTTGAAGCTTCACCGGAACCGTGTCTTTAAACAACGTTTCCATAGCGGCAGCTACCTCTTTACCCCCTTTATTTTTCAAAGGAAGTGCCATCCCTTTTTTTGAAAACACGTCAATCCCCGTTAGAAGGAAACGATACCCGTGATTTTCTTCTTTCAATTTTTGCATATCCATAAGATCCATTTGCCACAATTCATCCAACCCGTGCACTTGAATTTTACGCCGAGGAAACTTGCGCCTCGGTTGCTCGTGCAGGGTGAACGTCAAATTCGAACGGGTAAAATCACGCACCAACTCTTCGGGGATTTTTTTCGCTTTAGCATAACGCAACAAACTGGCCAACCCCGAAAACGCCACGGGGCTTTTGGGGTTCGTGTACGCTGCGCGCAACTCAGCAATACGTCGTTGTTTTAAACTCCGTGCTGACGTCTGCGGGCTCAGCCTGCGTCGACGGCGGCGAGCCATTATTTCTCGTATTACGGTTTGTTGAACGAAACCGCTTGCGAACCGCTGCTGTCATATTTATAACACGCCCCCCGCAACACGCACTCGTGCACTTAAAACTCCTTAAAAAATTACTCAAAGACACTCTCACACCTGAAGGAAACATCATGGTTGTTTTATTACGCGCCTTATCCGTTACACTCCTTTATAGCCATAGGGGCGAGTCATGACCGAATTTGGCAAGCGCCACCGCTTCGAATTGACAAAACGAATTGTTTTCTTTTCACGGTGGGTCCTCAACGTCCTCGTGTCCTTGTCACGAGAAATTCTCACAGACGACACGTCCAAAGTATCTCTTTGAGAATACACCAGGTCTTTTAACGAGTCCAACACCACCACCTCCTCGGCAGAAGCGTTCATCACGACCCCCTTCAGCCGAAAGGGCGTTTTCCCTAAATGCGTCCGATAGCAGTACGCCTTCGGACCAATGGAAACGAATTCTTCGATGTAATCTCCCGCATCCAACTCATCGGTCAACTGTCCGAGATACGGGCCGATCGGAATGTGAGGTCTCCCATCGCCGCGCTCCACGTAGATGCACGAGTCCGTGTCGAAATAGAGAACCGTACCCCCGCCACGCTCTACACGTTCCATCAACTCGTACAACTCGAGACGGGCATAACACGTGGTAAACGACGAAATGACCGCATTCACATTGTAGTTTAACTCTTCGCATTCCTTCTTGGTCGTGTAACGAACAAACGCTTTCTCGTCGTTCACAATCAACACATCCTTGATCACATTCTCCTCGGCAAACACCAGCTGATAAAACTTATCGGGGTCATACACATATTCCGATTTGCAATAATCGGTACGTTGTCCTATCTTACCCCACAGCGAGTTCAACGTTAATTTTGCCACAAAACGTTTTCCCGAATTTTTAGCAATGTGAGACTGTCTCAACAACACCCCTTCGTGATGCAGATAATCATGCACGTACTCGTGTTGGTGCAAATCGGTCACGCAATCCGGCGGATACCCTGACGCCTCTTGTTTTGCTCGCAAATTTCGCTTAACGTACTCCGCAAACAACGCATCCGTACACTCAGAGTAATGCCAATACTCGTACACGGCGACAATGCGATAGCCCATCGCCACCGCCTTCTTCAATTCAGGCGTGCACCAAACTCCAACAAAACATCGTTGAACTGTCGTGTGCGTGCATTCAGCTTGACGATCCTCGACAGCGCACGCCTTGCAAAGAGGAAACACAAACTTGTGATTGAGCGTGAGCCCCAACACGGGCAAATGAAGCGAACAAGGGGGCATCACTTTGCACTTCACCACGCCAAACACCTGATCCAAATCAAACTCGTCCACGTCCACCATCGTTTTCACTTCGGGGTGGCCCACAGGAAAGACTTTGGTCTGACAAAACGGATAAAGCGACGTGAAATCCACGTACCGGATCTTTTCCCCCTCGCCTACGCGATGGTGAAACATCACCACATTGGTGCGCCCGCCACTCAACGCATCGCGCGGGCGTATGGGTAACAAGTGATCGTAATCCTCGTCCTCACCCAACTCGATTTCTTCGTCCTCCTCCACGATCTTGTTCCACTTGCACTCCCACATTTCGTAGAGTTCATGCCCCTTGTCGTGAAGCTTTTGACTCGTACGAACCGTTTTGTTGTACAATGCTTCCATAGAAGCACCAATCACTCTGTTGTACGCGGTAGGTGGATAACATTCAGGGCATCCGTGGTAATAGCATCCGTGGAATTGGTACGCGGTTCCCGTGTCGACGTCATAGCCATCCACCTTAATGCCGTCAATCCGCAACTCCCCCTCCTCGCTAGTAGCCCGGCGAATAGGACGACCCAACTGGGACTCCAAAAAACTTAACCACTTTAACGCAGCTATCGATTGCGTGTCATGCCGACGATATCCTTGTGGAGGAATAATACCAATTTGCCCCTCTTTCAAATCGTTCGCTTTGTAAATTTGCAACACTCCTTGAGCCAACGTGAAGCGCTTTCCTTTGAAAATGTCCACCTCGTGCTGCTCAAAAAACTCGCGACCCACCGCCAACACGCCCTCCTTCAGCAACTCCACATCCTTGACACAATACTCCAACAATTCCTTTTGCAAATCAAACGGTTTGTTCTTTGCTTTTTCCAAGTCATACCACAAATCGAACGCTTGACGCTTCTTTTTGTTCATCTCCTCGTAACCATAGCTTCGTTTGTCAGGTAGAGGCCCAACGTAACGTTGATTTGCGGGCGTGTTGAAACAATAAGGAAACATACCCTTTTCCTCCACTAATTTGTGACCCAGATTAAACGTGCCATGAAACGCGGCCAAAGGCAGAGGAATAAACGCATACGAATCCTTCATTTGAATCTTGAGCTGAGGAAACCACATGTACAAAATTTTCGCTCCTCGAAACACGGGTTTCGACACCACAATCGAGTGTCTCATGCAATAATTCAAAATAAAGTAACCATCGTAACCTTGCATGTTGTGAGCAAAAAACGTGTACCCCACATTCACGGGGCTAAACAGCCACTCGCAAAACGCATCCAGCGTACGAAACACCGCGTATCGTTGCTTGCAATTGGTGCATCCCTCCGCCTGTCGCGACGGCAAGTGCTCACAGCCAGAACAACACTTCATTGCTACAGCCAAATTAACCACGTGATGATGAGATTCATGCTGCTCCTCCCCGTAAGGCATCGTCTCAAAATCAAAAAATCCAAAACAGTAATCGAACGAGTTGTCCACCTGCGTCGGTTGTATGAAACAATTGTGCTCTCCTTTGTAGGTCCTTTTACAATTTTTACACTTTTCCATCCCACAATCGTGTTCCACCACCATTTGCATTTTCTTCTTGTTTAAGCAATCCACCGTCTTTCCACATTCTTTGCAAAACACATAACGACAACACGTGGAATACTCCATCACCGTAAAGCCGTCCTCCTCCTCCTTCTCCTCCTCCTCGTCCTCCTCCTCTTCATCGTCCTCATCCTCTCGTTGTTCCTCTTTTCGTTTCGGCAAACGATAATTATTACGTGTCACCACCAAGTGATTATCAAAACAATCCTTGGTAGGAAAACGACGATGACACAATTTGCACACCTTGTACGAATGATTTACAGGATAAAACCGTCGTGCATCACACACCCGTGCCTTACAAAAACAACACGGTTTAAAGCACGAATGCGTCTTTTCACTGGTATAGTAGTTGTCACACTTGGAGCAGTATTTGCCAGCTGCAAACAAGCCGTCCATCGACTTGATCACGTCATAATGATCATTCTCCAACAGTAAGTTAATATTTACCACATCCAGCATCTCTTGCTCTTTCACCTCGCCGCAAAACAAAAGCATCCCATTTTCCGCATTAAAAATGCGAAGGCGCTCGTTGGGGGCAAGACACTGTTGATAACGCTGCCAATCTCCCGGCCCCGCATATTTTTCAAACCCTGCGTCCTTTCTCAGCATCATCCGTCCAACTTTTTCCTCAAATTCCGAAATTTCCAACAACAACTGCAGCGGGCAAACCACCTCGCCATACTGCCTGCTGCGTGCTTGACAAATGGCTCGAACAAAACAATTTCCATCATCACTTTTCTCGACGCGCTCGATCTTGCTTTCATCAAAATGTCTACCGCTTTCAATGGCTCGCAGTTTTACGTGTTTTCGCTTGTTTTTCAACAACTGCGTGCAGCGCGCCGCTTTTTCATTCGTGTCGCCGCACTCATGCTTTTTAACACGCGCCTGCGTGCTGTAAAACGCACAACATTTAAAACAAAACGAATACCGAATCGTTTTAGTCATCAATTTATCAGGATCCACGACGCGCGCATACGTCACTTCCTCCTTATCATTGGTCATTTTATACACCACTTCGCATAATACAGACCCCTCGTGCTTGTCGCAATGGCGATACATCACCTCGTCTGCAGCCATCATGTCCACGACCACCAAATTGAAACCCTGACTAAACAACACGCCGCCCACGTGTGCCAACACTTCCCGCTCCTCGCCGCCGCCGCCAAACTCTTCGGCGGCGGGAATAGGAATGTCAAATTGCTCGTACAAACTGCGCACGCCAGGACGATGATGATGCGGCGGGTCGTATCGGCGTAAACACCCCAATCCTTCCAATTGGGTAATCAATCCAGGCACATTACGATCTCGCTTTAACCTGTAATCTCCACGGCGAATCCCATCGTGTTTCCTTTTACCACTCCCCCCAAGATACGGGATATGACTAACATCTACTTTAATATGCTTTTGCAGTTCAATACTCGTCTGACTTTGTGCCACCACTGTAAATTCCTTAAAAATCAACTCAGCTGTCAACAGCTTGGCGGGTACAAAAGTAATTTTCACAGGATATTCCATGCCTTCGCATTGTAACACAAAATTCATCTTGTCCATAGGTCGAGCCTCGACGTAAGCCTTGATCGTGTTCACTATCGTTTCAAAATTCGATATCAATTGCACCGCTCGTTCCAAAGCGTCAGACGAAGGTTGTCGATTAATTTCACATTCAAATTGCAATTGATTTGTGGAAAACTTTTTACTGTGATGATAGTTCGAAACCACCACACTCACATTGCCATCATTCCATAGAACGCGATTGTCACCTCCTCCTCCTCCTAGCTGTTCCCAACGTCGATATTCCTCTTCGATCAAATCCTCCTCATGAGCAAACAACCCCAAACCCAGTCCTTCTTGTCCTTCTTCTTCTTCTTTCGCCTCATCATGATGATCTTCACCCGGACACAGAAAATCAAACAACACTGTTTCATCCTCTTCGAATCGACTACTACATTGAGGAGTTTGGCTTAGATGAAATAAGTCTTTCAAAATACTTGATCCGCTAGGCTCATCATCGTCCATCGCACCACTCTATGAAACTTACCCGCCACGATCGCTCTATATATTCACACCTGAACCGTCCCACAATCCTTTGCAACACTTCCTCATCACCAGGGGGGTTACCCCCCCACCCCTACCCCCTCCTCCTCTTTTTTTGAGTGGCAGTTTTTTCCCCAAAATAGCCTGAAGGGGCGGGGTTTGTAGGGTATATATCTTGGCGCGAAACGGTAGCCAGCCACAACCAAGCAAGCAAGCAGCCAAACAGATAAAGCAAGTTCAAGAAGCAAAGAAATCAAGAAAAGCGCCATCCGCCGTCGTAGGTAAGTTAACAACACTTTACATCGATCCCGTTGCAGTTGCGTTTCAATTTCCGTTACAACACTTTACATCGACCCCGTTGCAGTTGCGATTCAGTTGCGTTTCAATTTCCGTTCCGCAAAAGGGGCAGCGTTTTATGGCGATTCAGTTTCCGTTTCAGCAAAAGGGGCGGCGTTTTATGGCGATTCAGTTGTTGATTTAGCTGCGTTTCAATTTCCGATTCAGTAAAGGGGCGGGGTTTGTAGGGTATATATCTTGGCGCGAAACGGCAGTCAGTCACAACCAAGCAAGCCTTAAACCGCCAAGTCAAACCTCAATTGTAAGTTAACACACAAAATCGCATGATCGAATAATCTCTCTCTCATGACTCTCTCTGTTTTTTCTTACAGAAACCTCTCTTCAATAACCTCTCTCCAACCACAACAACAACTCTCTACTACTGCAATCATGGGGTGCGTGAAAAATAACTATACAGACGAGATTATAGAAATAGAAGTGTCTAGAGCGACTGAAGAATTTTTAGAGAGACTTGATCAACTGACAACAGTAACTATTGAACAATGGCAGAAAGAGAAAGAAGACGATCCACCTCAAAATTTACTCGAAGCTTTACTGTATTTGGACGACACTACGACGGCGGATGGTGTGTTCGACATAAGGGCTGCTCAGAAACTGTTGCAAAAAAATACTACTGCAACAGTTAATGGACAAGACAATGTATATACTACTGGAAAAGACAAAAATTGATTCTACTGGCCAAAGACTAATTTTGATTGTATTTTTTTAACAAAACAGACACTAAAGCAACACAATGGATCGCTTGACAGAAAACAGCAGTGGCACCGTAAGTGATGACTACAATTAGATTCCATAGTGAAGGGGAGAGAATTCACTTTTTCGCGAGTTACTTTCAAGAAATAGTGTCAAACGATTTCCAGATTTCCAGATGTCCCAACTGTCTCGAGGATGATGTAACCTTCTGTCTCCTTAAAGGACATGGAGCAACGTCAGCCGCCTGTTACAAATATGAGTACTACATAGTTCAAGAAAAACAAAGTAGTGTTTGGTCTATAGACGAAATTTTATGGCTATTAGATAATTGCGCCCTTCCTTTGTTTTTTCCGGTTAAAGACATTAAACGACTTTTTAACTTTTTTACCCCTAATTTACACTTAATTTTTAGAAAACAGTTCAGACTGTATGAGCTATTGTTTCGATTTATTAGCTACCCCATGTATCAGCCTATGATTAATTTTTTAAGCGGTAACGGAAATTCAAAATTTAACATATCACACGAAATTTTACAACAAGCAGCAGCAGCAGCTCACGAATTGGGGTTTTTTGTAATTTTTTAGACCAGCAAGAATTTAGTAATTTAAACCAATGTACCCGTAAATATTTAGAATTTACCCATAGCGCCACGATCACACTCGATAAAAACTTTCAATACCAGGCACATTCTCTTTTTAAGAAAGGGAGCAGTGAACAAAAAATTCAAGTATTACAAAAACTATATAACGCTTCGTACGAATGCAACAAAATTAAAATGTTGTTTTGTTTGTAGATTTTACTCCAAACGGAGTATGCAAAAACACTCAAGACTGTTACAGATAAACTCGCAGGGTACATCGCTGGATGTAGTGTTAATCCGATGGAAATCCACAAGCAAATTACGCTTAATCTTGTAAGCGGAAGCATCGCAACCCAAACTACACAAGACTGTATTTTGGGTAACGACTTCCGAGCAGACCGTCAACTTTGGCCATTAAATAACAAATCACGATATTTAGTCGTAAAGCAACAAAACGTAGAATGCTTGGGTTTTTTAACTGAAGAGGATATTATTACCTCGTTTCGACCAGATGGACGATTAAACACAGATGCATTTTGGAAGTTCGCAGTTCCTCTAAACGTGGCATCAGACAAAATAAACCAACAAATGCTATCAGGCAAAGTAGACCCAAAAATGCTATCTGATTATCACTGCCAGTGGGCCAATGTAGTCTCCTATTTGGCAAGGCAGACACTCAATTCCGATGAGACGAAAAAACCATCGTCCATCATTTTTACAAATGCTGTGGCTTCACCTTATAATGCAACAAGCACGCGAAAACGGTCTGCCGTGATCGGGTCTAGCCAATACTATAACAAATCAATTTTGGTAGATCGCGTCTTGTTGCAGAAACACTATCAAGGGGTAGAAGAGCCAGCATGCTCCATCGTTGAAGTAGAGCGAGAATTTGCACTATTGAAACAAACAAACAAAAATGATCGACATGGATTGGTACTGCATATGAAACTATTTGCCCCTACACTAGCAGTGCTGTTGGTCATCGGCAAACACAATGTATCTCGCACCCAAGCGATAGATGTGTTAGATAAGGAGCTCTTTCAAAAAAACAAAAAAATTATCAAGGGACCGTTTGACGAGAAGGTCACCAAAGAAGACGCAAAAGATCGCCAATTTTCGCTGCACTTTTGCATCTCAGCCCCACTGCAAGAAGTGGAGCACATTGCCACGTACACGCAACTAGAAACGTGCAGGTTAGTCAGGTGCCACTGTAGCAGCGCCGTTCATCGCAAAAAACCGGCTAAGTCAGCACATGCTTTTCTATACAATCGTCTTGCAGCTTACGTGGTGTGCAGCGAAACTTCGCCATCTTTTCGTCCTTTCCTTTCAAAGGATATTAAGTGTTCGTTTGTGAAGGAATACAAGGTGGCAGACAATGCTAACGGTAGCAAGAAAGCAATACCACTGCGAATCACAGCTATAACGCATGTGTTAAAAAACGAAATCGTGTTTCGTGGAGCTAAGAGCAACACTGTCAAGATAGCGTTAGAGGTAAAAAAAATGACAAACACAAACAAATGCCACGTCATCAATTTTCATAGAAATGAGTTTATTGTAAAAATAGGTCGATCAGCCTGGTTGACGTTGAGCACAAGTGCTCCATGCAAATGCCATCATTGTTGCTAAGTCTGTTTTGTTAAAAAATAAACATCGATTACTAACAACTGTTGTGTGTTAACTAGTTACGACCGCTTGACACGCTTCGTGGCAGGAGATACTTGACCTTCCTCAAATTCATCCTCGTCATCACCACCCTCTTCGTCGAAGCTGTACGTAGGTAACGGTGTAGGATCATCATCTTCCACCCCGCCCACGCTATTATCCGCATACTTCGGATCATGTTTCCAGGGATAGTAGGGGGGATGCTTTCTTCCATTCAACTCCTTGCAATCATTAACAAACCGAAACGTACCACACGACACATGTGGCAACGACAATGGACAAGCATAGAAAACCTCCCCCTTTCTCTCTCCGTTCTTTGCGACACCCAGCTTGCAATTCAAACCGTGCTTGCACCGAAGCACCCGATGCGGTAAACGAATTCCATTTTCGCCACACACCTTGTTCACCTTGCGCGCATCCGACTTTTCCAAAAAAAACGTACATCCTTGCTCAACCTTCGGATTTTGATAATCCAACTTCTTGCCGCACTTGTAATACATTTTACCCTTGGCTTCGCTCTCAACTTGCACGGCTTTACAAAACTGGTACTTGCCAGTAGCATGATTATAAAACGTGCACAGACATGTGATTGAAGCCATAATGTGTGCCGAACAGAATGATGAACCACGGTACGTTGCGGCTTTTTTTATAACTTTGTGATTACCTGAATCGGGTATGGATGGGCTAAGTATTGGGCTGATTGCTTCTGCCTCAATCGCAGCCCTTGCAATCTTTATAACTTGTGTGTATTACTGTCGTAAAAAGGGTACACGAACCCCTGAAGAAAAGTTTAATGATTACCTGGATCGGATCAGGAAATTGGAAAAAAACATACCTGAAATACAACGAAAATATGATAAAGAAACAAACGCCTTTCAGGCTTTTCTGGTAGAAGGTTACGTTCTAAACCCGGCAAAACAAGAACTGGAAAAATATATAAACAAATTGGATCAACTGAATATGCCTCCACCAACCTACGAGTCCGTTGGCGAACCAACAAGATGGACGAGTGCTGGGTAACTTTTTACGTCGTTGGATCAATAATTTTAATCATTGCCGTCGTATTTTTAACTGTTTGGATTTTGGAGACTCAACTACACAACCAGTTAACTCCAGAAGAAAAACTTAACTGGTATACGGCGGAAATTGATTACCTAGAAAAAATGTTAACTCTTCGAAATCGATACAACGTGTGCTGCTGTTCTAACTTGACCCTGATATGGCGGTTACGACGATACCGATCAAAATTAACCGAGCTCCATATTTACTATCCACGCACCTATAAAAAAACTGTTGAACTCATCGGGTAAACCTGAAGCTATTTAAAAAACACGCTGGGTTCTCATTCTAACACCGCAATCATGGCCAGCAAGCGAGACGCCACCACCACCACAGCAATGCAGCCACCCAACAAAGTATTAAAAGGGGCTTCACAAGACAAGGTAAAAGCAACCAGACAACCGTTGTTGTCGAAACAAGTATGGAGTGCAAACATCCTGCCGCCTGAAACTGTTCCGAACAGTGATCCAAAAACGTATATCTACTACACAAGCAGCCCCGCCTGGCCCATCAGTTTTGTGAATTCCCCAGACAAGTCATCATGAACGTAACCGAACGAGTTAAAACGGGAGGTGCTATGTCTGTTACCTTCTGCCTAGAACAGTACGATCTTTTAGATTGGCTATGCCTATGTTACCCGGATAGAGTGGCTAAAGATTTACTACCACAAATTATCACTTTTACCCTCTTGTGTATTATAATAATTGGATTCCTACTATACTGTTCAGTTGTTGGATGCAACCGCTCTTGTAAAGACAAGACAAGATGAAAGTTTGTAATGCAAAGGGAATTCTTTATCCGATGACTCCTTGTTACTGCATCGACATGCACAACGTTACATTGGTTACTGTATGGACGCTTTATGGATTAATTATGTTTTTACTTGCTTACATTCTACTGATCTATGGTAATGCATTCTATCATGCATTCTGTAAAAAACAAAGAACTCAAAGTGTAAACCTTTAAAATAAAAAATTGACTACGTTATTGCGTTGTGTGATCCCTTTGCGTTACTCTTTGGCGTGACCTTTGATCTCCATTGTTCTCTCGACCAATCGCGATTTTTGTGAAAATTCCGTCGGGTAAACGTTTTACCTGAATCAAGTCATTGATTAAATTCCGTCGGGTAAACATTTTACCTGAATTTTTGTGAAAAATGCCGTTGATTATGCGTTTAACCGATTCAGGTAAAAATGGCCCCATCATGCTCATTAATTATGCGTTTAACCGATTCAGGTAAAAAATGTTCCCATTTGTCACGTTTTTTGCGTTGTGTGATCCTTTTTTGCGTGACCTTCGACCCCCATTGTTCTCTCGACCAATCACGTTGCTTGTTTTGACAACCATTGTTCTCTCGACCAATCACGATTTTTGTGAAAAATTCGATCGGTTAAACGTTTAACCGATTCAGGTAAAAATCTTCCCATCAGCTTACTACTTTTATTGAAGATCAAGATCACCCCTAAAAGAGCAAACCATCGTGATTTTAAAACCCCCCCCCCCCCCCCCCCCCCCCCCCGGGGGATCAAGTTACAGTCACGCGATTTTCCTTGGTAGGTCATTGTGTTCGCAACCAACCGTTTTATTATCCAATCACGAAGAACTTTTGGTTTTCGCGCGAACGTGTACGTGAATTTTTCCATATCAAATGTATAGCACGTCTTGAAATATACAAGAAAAACGATTCTGATTTTACGTGATTATCTCTCCAGGGTTATCAGGTCATGTCAGTGGTTTGGTGAATTACATCCCTCGGGCAAATCCCTACGTGTATTTGGTAACAGATATATTTTTATCGTAAGCAAGATTAGTAGTCACAGTGCGCCATTATTCTATCATTATACAAATGTCTACGATATCTGGAGTGTGCGCGTATTATGTTCGGCTACTCAGAGTTATGAATGTGTTTAAGAGCTGATTCAATTGGTCTCGGTGACACAAGGTATTATAATGGGCTAACACTGGATGAAGATTATCATTTGAGTCTTGAGACACAGGTCAGGGAGAGCGTACAAATGGAGCCGGTAAGACCTAACACGACGCGCATGAAATTCAACTTCAAAACGTTCGATGTCGAAAAACGCGAAAACAAACTGGAAGCCAATCGATTGGACACAAAGCTGCGTCTCTTGAATTCTCAGGAAAGAATAATGAATCGGAAGATGTCTAGCGAACAGAGGGAGTTGAAAAAGCAACTTGATAAGATTCGACAAGTCAAGCGGGCTTGTACTTCGGAGAGCATGCAGCGACGCAGGCCAAGTGTACCATCCACAGTTTTTTTAAAGTCTGAGACTCTCGAAGCGCAACTCATCGATAGGGAAGTAAACAACGACTATCCGTGTCTAGGTACATCGCCTCGACACGGTATCCGGCAAAAATACTCTCGCGCGAAGAGCTTACATGTTCATGATAAGCCCATGTTCGAGCAGAAGCTACGAGAGAGGATTCTACAACGGGAAGTAAACAACTTTATTTGTAGTGAGGCCATGGAGAAATTGCAGCCTGAAGATCCGCAGGGTCCCTTGCGCGCTAATGTAGTCGTAAACGCAGCTTACCACCCAAAATGCAAGTCGACACGAAGTCGTAGTGTCCCCGCGGTAACGCATGTCTTATCATCACAGCTATCTGATTATTCAGTTCAGTTGTCAGTTGAGCAGATATCAGAGGAGGAAGGCTTAACGGGTAAAGGTGAGAGGGGAATGCATTCCGATAAGCGTGACTACACCAAGGACGGGCGCAAGTCTCACGTGTTTTTGGTTGATCCCGGTGGGAAGAATGTGCTTGCGGAACCGGATGCTTTTAGCAGTGATGTGATGAGAGACAACAAAGACAACTTTACCCCCGCTACTAGACTACTATGTCGGGACAGGGAGGAAAACAAGTTACCTCCAATAACCAAATCACCTGCATCTTTTATACCTAGCAAACTACCCTCGAATGATATCCAACTTGATTCTGGTGGTTCTGATGTTTCAGTTGTTCACACAAATTCTCATAGATGTGATTTTTCCAGTCTTCACTGGGCTTCAAAAATTCATAAACGTACAGGCTCTTAGCTCTGGAATTCATGGGAATTTGACAGCATGACAAGGCGAAGGACAATGATTTGACAAAAATTCAATAAAACGCTAAATATTTCCCTTCGCTAGCATTTAGAGATTAAAATTGACTTTTTTATGATCCCTTATCTTATATATAGTTCATGTATCATGTAAAGACGGAGAGGGGGGGGGGGGGGGGGGGTCGGGCTAAGGTGGGGGCATTTGAGCACCTCCACTATCCTCACTGGGGAATTTGACTCACGAGATTTGCCCTACAGTGCGGACATTTGAATATGCCTGTGCAGGGGACTGGGGCAATTTGAATTTTGTCGCGCGGATCTCGCGCGGACCCCTGGCTCTAATCTCGTGTTCAAGGACGTGAAGTCAAGATTTCAGGTAATCGTATGCAATTTTATTCTATTTTTACCTCAATACCGCTGGAGCCATTGTATGTATCTGTTCTTTGAAGAGTATTTTTCAAATTTCAAAACTCCAGTCAGTACAAAATACTGCAGCTAGGCTTGTCACTAAAACAAGGAAACATGATAACATAACATCTGTTCTGCAATCACTACACTGGCTACCCATAAGGGCTAGGATTGATTTTAAAATTCTCATCTTAGTTTATAAGGCTCTTCATAACCAGGCTCCTAACTATTTAACTGAACTTATTTCTCTTTATAAACCTGCTCGTTCTCTAAGGTCGGCAGGACATAGTTTATTGGTAATTCCACACTAATACTAAAGCATATGGGGACAGGTCTTTTTCCGTATATTGAACTAAGTTTGCCCCCTCACATTAAGATGGCTGAAACTCTGGTATCTTTTAAATCTCAACTTAAGACATATTATTTTGCAAGTCTTTTGGTTAAATTATTCCAGTTTTTAGTAGCCTGAGTATCAGGCGGAATTTTATTTTTCTATGAGAAAATGAGAGAGGAAAAATAGAATTACGCCTGACACAATCACTTGTCGCGGCGCCTGCCGCCCCCTTCAAGGCGGCTGTCAAAATCATATCAAAAATTGTCGTCAGCTGTCATCGCCTATTGTCTCGCTCAAGTACGTTTCCCTGAACCAAAACCAAAACAGTCGAGCTTGCTTGTTTCTTTCGTTTGTAAAAGATCAAGCTGAGGGGCCAACCATTTGACTTCTGAGGGGTTGGTGGGGGGTGATGATTTCGAAAAAAAATTTCCTGCACAGCATATTTGTTATAATCCTAAACTAATTTTACGAAATAAATATCCTACAATATCTTAGAGACGTAAAAAGAATCTTGCAAAAAAAAAATCATCCACCCAACCCATTCCCCCCCCCCTCCCCTCAAAAGTCAAATCGTCGGCCCGTTATTAAATATGGCTCAAATCCGGATCAGTACACTTATTTTCTCCAAAAAAAATATCTGGAAAGCTTGGAGCTCGGTCGGTTATTTTGGGAAACCTGCTTGCAAGTGTGTGGACTGCGTGGGAACTTCTTCGAGCGGGTCTCAATGTGTGCAGGAATTCCGCAAGGAAATTTCTACTACAGAACTGTGTAAGCTTATCACGAGCTCAAAGGACCGTTTTTTCTAGCGAAAGCTGCCGAATCCTGAAGAAACAATTTAGCCTGAGGTAGGAGAAAATTTAGCGCTGCCGAGCAGGATTTCTTTGTTATCGTTGATCTTCGAGGGATGCCGTTGAAATTCCCTTAGCTTTTAACACGACTTGCTGCTTTCGGGCCTAGTAACGATACTCGCAAGGGTCTTTTCTCCATCTTTCTAAAGCCAGAAGCTAGCGTACAGCATCGGTGTGTGTTGATAAATTAGCGTTTGTCAAATTGGCAAAACTACTAGAATTTGAGACACGCGGTCTGCTCTTCTACCCAACAATGTAAAATTAGCTGATTCTCTTTCCGAATTCAAGACCATGCCAAAGACTTATCTGTTCAGGCGAGCATTTGACCTGTAACTTGTCTCCACCTTTTCTGTCCCCCTGTACTTTCATTGACATCCCGTGGCAGCGGTTCACTGTCATTGGATGTCTTTGTTAATGCTCTATATTTTAGAACGACCCTCATTTTATTGAACATGTATGTAAATATTTTTTATCGCCACGTAATTTTATGTTTTATCTTTTTTGGTACTTACCTGTTTTTACATTTATTGCTTTTCTTTTGCTTTTACTATTTTTATAGCGGAGCTCCTTAGCGGCCGAAGGCCGCAGAGCGGAGCACCATAGGTATCGCAGGAAGAACTCAATAGCTCAAAGTAGAACTCAGGTATACGATCGACTTCATTTTTCATGGTTCAGCGGTATTCCCACTATAGTATCGCTGGCGCGTCCGCGCGTGTCTGTCTGCGTGCCCCACCACAGGCAAACCAAGACTCTTCTCCGTTTATTACTCATATCTCAGGAAGGAATGAACCTCAGACAACCAAACTTCGGTGAAGTTGTCTAGGTGGCAAGGGGGATGAAACTGCTTGGTCACGTGGTATGACGTCATCGATGACGTCATCATATGAGAAAAAGAATATATCTCGGAAAGGGATGAACCTCAGATAACCAAACTTGGGTGAAGTTGTCTAGGTGTCAGGCGGGGTGAAACTGCCTGGTCACGTGATATGACGTCATCGATGACGTCATCATAGGAGAAAAAGAATATATCTCGGGAAGGGATGAACCTCAGATAACCAAACTTGGCGTGAAGTTGTCTAGGTGGCAAGGGGGGTGAAACTGCCTGGTCACGTGGTATGACGTCATCATAAGAGAAAAATAATATATCTCGGGAAGGGATGAACCTCTGACAACCAAACTTGGGCGAAGTTGTCTAGGTGTCAAGCGGGGTGAAACTGCCTGGTCACGTGATATGACGTCATCGATGACGTCATTATAGGAGAAAAAGAATATATCTCGGGAAGGCATGAACCTCAGACAATCTTAGGTGAAGTTTTCTTAGTGGCAAGGGGATGCAAGCTATAGTCACGTGGTATGACGGTGACAGGCTACTTGCAATGCATGGCAACTTTTTTCTCTCATTAACACAGAAAAAAAAGTACCTGGGAGCTCCGCTTTTAGCCAGCGGCTAAATCTATATATTACTTCTTCCAGCGATTGTTTTTAATCTTTTTATATTTTAGAACTACCCTCATATTATAGCGGAGCTCCTGCGCGGGCCGAAGGCCCGCGCAAGCGGAGCACCATACCTAAGGAAATAACGTCTCGCTTAACTATGGAGTTGATTTTCAAACGTCACGGGCTTTCTTGCTCATTTTGCTTACGTTATTGACGGCGCCAAGTCAAATGATTAAGGCGTTGAAATGGTATCGCCCAAAAGATTAATGTGTCCAAGTTTGGTTGCCATAGGTTGTTCCCTTCTTGAGATATGAATTTTTTTGTTTCTTCCTGGTATTAAAGGTATAGCGTACGTCCGTCCGGCGTCCGTCCGCCGTACGCGGAAACTCATGGGAACCCTGTGGTATACTAAGAAAATTAAAAAATCTCGGGAAGGGATGGACCTTAGACAACCAAACTTGGATGAAGATATCTAAGTGGCAAGGGGGGTGCAACTGCATGGTCACGTGGTATGACGTCATTGATGACGTCATCATAGGAGAAAAGTGATATATCTCAAGCAGGGATGAACCTCAGACAACCAAACTTTGGCGAAGTCATCTAAGTGGCAAGGGGGGTGCAACTGCATGGTCACGTGGTATAACGTCTTTGATGACGTCATCATAGGAGAAAAGTGATATATCTCAAGAAGGGATGAACCTCAGACAACCAAACTTGGGCGAAGTCATCTAAGTGGCAAGGAGGGTGCAACTGCCTGGTCACGTGGTATGACGTCATTGATGACGTCATCATAGGAGAAAAGTGATATATCTCAAGAAGGGATGAACCTCAGACAACCAAACTTGGATGAAGTTATCTAAGTGGCAAGGAGGGTGCAACTGCCTGGTCACGTGGTATGACGTCATTGATGACGTCATCATAGGAGAAAAGTGATATATCTCAAGAAGGGATGAACCTCAGACAACCAAACTTGGGCGAAGTCATCTAAGTGGCAAGGGGGGTGCAACTGCATGGTCACGTGGTATGACGTCATTGATGACGTCATCATAGGAGAAAAGTGATATATCTCAAGAAGGGATGAACCTCAGACAACCAAACTTGGGCGAAGTCATCTAAGTGGCAAGGAGGGTGCAACTGCCTGGTCACGTGGTATGACGTCATTGATGACGTCATCATAGGAGAAAAGTGATATATCTCAAGAAGGGATGAACCTCAGACAACCAAACTTGGATGAAGTTATCTAAGTGGCAAGGAGGGTGCAACTGCCTGGTCACGTGGTATGACGTCATTGATGACGTCATCATAGCAGAAAAATGATATATCTCAAGAAGGGATGAACCTCAGACAACCAAACTTGGATGAAGTTATCTAAGTGGCAAGGAGGATGCAACAGCATGGTCACGTGGTATGACGTCATTGATGACGTCATCATAGGAGAAAAGTGATATATCTCAAGAAGGGATGAACCTCAGACAACCAAACTTGGATGAAGTTATCTAAGTGGCAAGGGGGGTGCAACAGCATGGTCACGAGGTATGACGTCATCGATGCCGTCATCATAGGAGAAAAATGAAATATCTCAAGAAGGGATGAACTTCAGACAACCAAACTTGGGTGAAGTTATTTAAGTGGCAAGGTGGGTGTAACTGCATGGTTACGTGGTATGACGTAATTGATGACGTCATCAAACGTGAAAAGGTTTACATCGTTGAAGGGATGAACCTTAGATAACCACACTTCGGTGAACAAGTGCTTAGTCACGTGGTATAACGGTGCAAGGCTATCTATTCATGTACAATGGCAACCTTTTTGTCTCGTTAAAAAAATTTGTAACCGGGAGCTCCGCTTTTAGCCAGTGGCTAAATCTATATTAGAACATGTATGTAAATATTTTTATCACTATGTAATTTTATGTTTTTATCATTTTGGTACTTACCTCTTAATATATAGATTTAGCCACTGGCTAAAAGCGGAGCTCCCGGTTACATATTTATAAGTCCTGCAAAAGATTAATAATGTGACGTGTCGCGACGTCACTTGCTACAGAAAACATTTGTGTTCTCCATTGCCATACTTGCAAATTCAGATTTTTTTATGTTGCATTTCAAAGAGCTCCATACCCACATACTCCGGACGTTTTCTTGACTGTACCCAAGTTTGTTCGCCTAGCGATGTTGCCTTCTCGAGATATAGACTTTTCTAGATTTAATAACGTCATCGATGACGTCATGACACGTGATCTTGGTAGTGCACCCCCCTTGCCTCCAAAATAAGTTTACCCAAGTTTGGCCACCTAGCGATGTTGCCTTCCTGAGATATTCACTTTCTAGTTTTGATGACGTCATGTCACGTGACCTTGATTGTGCACCCCCCCTTGCCTCCAAAATAACTTTACCCAAGTTTGGTCACCTAGCGATGTTGCCTTCTTGAGATATTGACTTTTCTAGTTTTGATGACGTCATCGATGACGGCATGTCACGTGACCTTGGAAGTGCACTCCCCTTGCCTCAAAAATAACTTTACCCAAGTTTGGTCACCTAGCGATGTTGCCTTCTTGAGATATTGACATTTCTAGTTTTGATGACGTCATAGATGATGTCATGTCACGTGACCTTGGAAGTGAACTCCCCTTGCCTCCAAAATAACTTTACCCAAGTTTGGTCACCTAGCGATGTTGCCTTCTTGAGATATTGTCTTTTCTAGTTTGGATGACGTCATCGATGACGTCATGTCACGTGACCTTGGTGGTGCACTCCCCTTGCCTCCAAAATAACTTTACCCAAGTTTGGTCATCTAGCGATGTTGCCTTCTTGAGATATTGACTTTTCTAGTTTCGATGACGTCATCTTTGACGTCATGTCACGTGGCCTTGGTGGTGCACCCCCCTTACCTCCAAAATAACTTTACCCAAGTTTGGTCACCTAGCGATGTTGCCTTCTTAAGATATTGACTTTTCTAGTTTTGATGACGTCATCGATGACGTCATGTCACGTGACCTTGGTAGTGCACCCCCCTTGCCTCCAGAATAACTTTACCCAAGTTTGGTCACCTATCGATGTTGCCTTCTTGAGATATTGATTTTTCTAGTTTCGATGACGTCATTCCGGACGAACGAACGAACGAACGAACGGACGAACGAACGAACGCACAAACCGGAAGTCCATGACAGAATCGTTGGATGCATATACACTTTTTTTGTTCCTTTTTCTCCTGCATGTAGCTATGGGGCTCCGCTCGCGGGCGCCTTCGGCGCCCGCGGGAGCTCCGCTATAAATATTTCTTCTAATGCATTATTGTAAAGCGCTTAGAACGCTGATATAAGCGCTATAAAAATGTCTATTATTATATTCTTTTACTTGTATAGCAGGAAGAAACTGTATTCCAGATTCTACATCATCTTCAAACTCTCTTTCGTCCATATTCCGAATTTGAAAGGACGAATTTATTAAAATCTTTACGTTCGTGTTCCCGAAAGATTCCTCTCTCCCACTCGAACGAGCAAATGACTTTTGGCCAATCAGCGCAGCATTCAGATTCTGAATGTTGAACATGAACTTTAGAATGTATTTATGTCAGGCCCTCTCCCCTCCTTCTCTCATTTTTTTTTCGATGAAGGGGAGGGTCCTGATACTCAGGCTAAGTTTTTAGCCAATCAATTGGTATATATATATTGTATTGTAAATTGTATTCTAGGTTTTTTTTTACTCTTTTATTGTAAGATTGTAAAGCATTGAAACTTTGTAAAATGCTCATATGTATTATTATTATTATTATTATTATTATTATTATTATTATTATTATTATTATTATTATTATTATTATTATTATTTTCACTCATTTTGAATGATTCTGAAGCCCAATTCATACTTCAAGTAGCCGTGTTCGTGCCATGATTTTATCGATCCTCTCTTTAAACTCGCAGGATAGCGAAAACCTGTATAAAGTCGTCATTATTTGTAGGAAATATTTTGTTATTAAACGAGAAATAAAACATACTTACTCTGTGTTTAC
Source organism: Scolanthus callimorphus (assembly GCA_033964015.1). Lineage (NCBI taxonomy): Eukaryota > Metazoa > Cnidaria > Anthozoa > Actiniaria > Edwardsiidae > Scolanthus > Scolanthus callimorphus. Next base: position 3,641,148 of record CM066911.1, read on the forward strand.
TATTGCTGTACATCTTGTGTTAATTCTCTTGAGATTTGGGAGCTTTCTTTGGTGGCTAAAAGCTTGATCGTTCGATTGGACTTCTCTCCCGGTACTCTAAGATCTGTCCCTTGATGTGTGTTTCAGCGGCTATTCCGAAGATGTATGCTTATCTGTTATTGATATAACATCCTGATATTGTACCTTATTCCCGATGTATTTATCAATGTAAAGACGGAGAGGGGGGGACGGGCTGAGGTGGGGCATTTGATTTTTTTTCCAATTTTTGGATAAAATTCCTGTCTCTCGGGTCTGGAAAGCAGTTCAAATGACATGAAAATTCCTTACCTGGGGATACATCCTGCTGTACATCCTTGTGCAAATTTTCTTGGGAATTGGTGAGCTTTCATTATCGCTAAACACTCGATCATTCGATCGGACTTCTCTGGTCCACCGGCTTTACGCTTATATTAATTGCAGACCTAAGAAGGGAAAACGAACCTCGGGAGGCCTGTGTGTATATCCGAGATAGAATTTCAAAAGGAGTATCGTATATACCGAGTAAAACGGAGAACATAATTATTTGGTGTAAATTAGAAAAATCTTTTTTCAATCTTGGAGAAGATATATATCTAGGAAACGTCTATCTCAGCCCAGGAAATTGTGAAAATGCAAATAATGAAGACTATATAGGAGAACTAGAACAGGAAATTTTAAGCTTCTCCCTAAAAGGGAATATATTAGTTCAGGGAGATTTGAACGCGCGAACGACTGGCGATTTACAATAATTTGTTATAAACTAGACGCATGAAATGCGTGAACTCGGGCTTCCCTTTAGGTCTACAAGTGCGTGCAAAAAGGTCAAAAGGAAGGAGAACGTCATTAGATTTAATCTATTCACACTGTTTTGCAAAAATATTATTTTTGGAAAAATGGATATGTACAATTAATTTCAACTTCTTTTAAATACTTTCCATTTAAAAATGTGAAAAGAAAAGTCCTGATATGCCTATGGCTAAATATTGTTCCATCATGGCCAGTTCCTCTATGGTTTTCAACGCAACTCAGTCTGTTATCCTTTTGGCTATTTACAAGTCAAAAAAGTCTATCTTTCACTTTCTCACGCATGAAAGATTTAGCTTGCAGAGCCCTTTGATTCTAGTAGCAAATAACAGTTACACATGTTGGTATGCATGGATGACAAAAACATTGTCAATAAATTTATCGTTGTGTTACAATTGTCTGTAAAACTAATTTTTAAAAAGGTAAATGGCTGCAGTGTCGGGAAGGTGGAGAAAGGGCACCACACAGCCACCCTGCCCAGCCATTATAACATTCACCACATTTTCTCAGACTAATGCCACTCTTCGGCCATTTTGGATGCTCAATCCAATTTTGAATGCCGCATTGGGTGGTTAATATTCTAACCTAGACGCACAAGTGTGTGAACTAGGGCTTCTTATCATGCAGTCAGAATGTCTGAACATTCGATTGATGTTGGTGATTGTTACATAATGTACACTGCATGGAAGCTAGCACCGAAATGGTGAATTGGTGATTGAGTGACAAAAACACAATATTGCATTTCTTCCCTTGCATTTCTCTCCCACCCTATTATCCTCACATCGTCTCTTTTTAGCTTTATGCCTTTCACTAACAGAGGTCCCTGAGGTCACTCATTTTTCTCGCCTCCTGAAACCTTTGTTAGCAGGGAAAGCTTTCCCCTGAAAATGCCTCCAGTACATTCTTGACAATGCCTACATGTACACTACAGTCTGATAAGCACTAAGGGACTGGTCATAAATTAGAGGGGAGGAGGGCCTTTAATTTTCATGCAGGTGAAAAAGGGAGGGTCAAAAAATTTGGCGCACATGATACAAGGGAGGGTCATTATATATATTAGTTTTTACGCAAACGTTGCTAGGGTAATATAGAGCCATAGTGATCAAAGGGTCAGGGAGACCCATGCCCCCCCCCCCCCCAGTTTTTCCCCAATCAGTTCCCCAATGCGGAAATTTCACATGCAGGTCTCTAAATTTTCAGTGCACTTCGCACGCAATAGAGTTTTAAAAATTTTCCTTAAAAGCTGACTTCAGTTCTCTAGACAGGGTCCTGAAGGGGTAAAACGGGAGCCGGGATTCGCCTTTTTTTTTTTAGGCCGGGAAAACGGGATTTGGGTTACCGGGAACGGGATTTTGTCTACCGGGAATGGGAATCAAGATGCTTCAACGGGAAAGCCCTCCAGTGATCGGCCTGGTAGGCAATTACTATGTTCGAAACAAGCCTGTAAGCGTGAGATCGACGTTACGAACATAGAAATTCATCAGTAGGGCGGCAAATATGACGATTTCGTCATTTGCGTCGTGCACGAAGAATACAAACTACAGGTTTTATTTGCTACACACAAAAAATTGCAATGTTCATCTACCTTTTTTCTGAGGCATGATGAAATTCGTTTATCAATTAAAACAGGGCGCGCTTCACGCGCAACAGAAGAGAAATTCCTGCAAAATATATATCCCATTAGTTCAAATAGGGGGATCACGAAAAGCCTTTAGGGAGCGTTCATAATTTATCTAGAGGGGGGGCTATGATGATTTTGAGGGGGGGGGCTCTGTTTTCCCTAATATGATTTAGGGGGGCTATGGAAAATTTCCAACAAAAATAACATTGAGTATAGGGGGGGCAACCATTTTTCCCCGAAAAAAATTATACGAAAATACAGTAAAGAACCTGTTAGGCTAAAATTTTCATTTTAACATAGTAACCTAATCAGGTTATTAAATCAATTTTAAGTTAGGTTCTTATCAGTGGAGTTGTTTATAAGTGTGTGGGTAGAAACTCCTGAATTGGAAGATTATCAGCGTGGAACTCACTGCCAGCCGAATTAAGAAATGAAAATTAAACATCATCTCTTTCAAACGGGATTTGAAAAGGCACCTCTGCCAGTAAGAACGGGCATTCTTGTTTATATGTAATGTGATGAAATGTTTTGTACTTTTAATATCTTTTACTCTTGTTATACAGACCTCAATTTAAACCAGTATACAGCTGAATTTGACTGGCCTGTTCAAATACCGATAATAAATCTGATTATATTTAAAAGTAACTGGACATTCATTTTTTTTTCTTTCTGAAAAAATAGATAAGATTAATAGCAATCTTCAGGATCAGTAACTATCACAAGACTTTAATATGGCTAAGGGTGGGTTTGACATATATATGTGGTGGTGGTGGAGGGGGGGGGGGGGGGCTATGATATTTTTCTTTGATTAATTGACATCTCTTGAGGGGGGGTCAGGATAAAAACCCTGAGATCATCAGGGGGGCTTCAAAAAATGAAAAGAAAAAAATTAGGAAATCATCATAGGCCCCCCTCTAGATAAATTATGAATGCTCCCTTATAGTGATAGGCCTGGCGGACAATCACTATGTTGGAAAGAAATCGACATTACAAGCATAGCAATTCGTCATTTGGTTGCAATAATAACAATTTCGTCATTTGCGGCGTGCATGAACAAACCTACAGGAGCAAGAGATAGTACCGATAAAAGCAGGAGTCTCAATTTTAACATCACAGTTTTCGTGCGCCGGGATTTTACCGACTGGTCCTACCGGGAACGGGATTTTACCTAAAGGGAACGGGAATTTGCGAAAAAAACGGCCGGGAAACGGGATTGGGATCCCCCTTCAGGACCCTGTTTAGATGTTGTCCCCCCCCCAGTTTTTGAGTGTTTGGAGGCTTGCTACGGCCCTGTAATAGGATCTCTAGATTTGCCAATCAACTGTAAGTAACATTCAACTTGACAAGAAATTATTATCTGGGATTTATGCAACATAATGTACATATCTATGTAAAACATACACGATGAAGTAACTTTCGGGTTCTTTTTCCCTAAAACGAAAGGCATATCGAATCTTGAACTGCTATTATAACATGAAAATAGATTGAAAAATTATTTTAGTAATATCTAGATCCAGTGAATGATGGAGGAGGGTCACCATTAAATATGTCACCGCATTTGGGAGGGCCAACATTTTTCCTGCATCTTGTCAGGGGAGGGTTTCCAAAAAATGTTGACGAAAATAAAAATACACCAGCCCTCCCCCCTCTAATTTATGACCAGTCCCTAACCATCTTCACATTACCACAGTTTCTTAAAACATATACTGTAAATCGCAGGGAAGGCTTTCCCCTGGAAATGCCTCTGGTACATTGTTGACAATGCCCACATGTACACTGCAGTCTGATAAGTACTAACCATCTTCACATTACCAGTTTTCTCAAAACATATACTGTAAATCGCATCTGATAAGTGCCCCCCTCAATTACAGCTGCTGAGTATTATTATTCAGCCATGCCACTATATCGATTCTGATTGGCATGTTGGCACGCAGTTCGTGACGTCAAACTCCAGACAGTAGGATTGATGCACTCTAATGACGTCATAACGCAAGCCAATAGGGTTGGCCGCCACCTTGGTTTTCATTTCAAAGGCGAAAGCCAATTTAATCAATATTCTTGTTGAATTTGCTGGCTTTTTGCCGAGAGATCATTGCTCAGGATATCTAGAAATCAGCAATGGCTTTTTGAATTGAATACGAAGAGGAAATTACTAATGGACGTAAACTGAAGTGGAAAAACCGTTTCTCCTTGCAAGATCTCATCGTCGACTTCGTTTAGCTAGGTAAGAATTCCTTGTTGCTGAATAATAAAATAACTAGAAGTTTCTAATAGAAAGTGAAGTGCTGTGAGCTGGTAAGACCTTTAAACAGTGTTTTGAGCTGTAACTGAAATCATTTTTATTGTCCAGAAATAGTAATCAAGAAAATATTTTGTTTTAAATTTGTAGAAATCATGCATAACCTCTATAACCCTATTTCTTCAAATAAAAGAAGCGAACCCCTCACATTTTTTTTACTTCATTTGTCACTCAGTTAACAATTTGTATTCAAGATGCAAGTACTCTTTGCTTTCCAATCTGTTACCTTGCCATTTATTCTGAATGTTATTTATACTTTGATGGGTGCCTATATTATGGTCAGAGACTGAAAATGCTTGACTTTATTCTGTTGAGTTATGAATTATAATTCATAACTTATTCCTCTTCATAGGTGGCAGGTATAGGTGGCAGACAAGTGGGGCCGGGGGGCAGAAACCCCCCAGATTTAAAAGTGGGGGGGAGTTGGGACAACCCCCTAACTTTTGGACATGCTCCGTATCCCCTGCTCTTAAACTGGAACCTCATTTTTAAAGCTATTTATTTTATTATTGGACTGCAAGGTCAGTTTACTATATGTATGCACCTTCACTGTAAAAGCAGCATTACACTTCATAGCCTAAAACCAGTTGTAAGCCGCTTTTGTGTGTGTAGTTGGATAAGCTTCTGTTAGTAAGACTGTGCATACATAAAGGATATTACATGGTGGTGTGAAGATATGAGTTTTATTTTCGAGTGGCAAGAAGAATATTTTACGAATGAGCACAGCGAATGAGTAAAATTGTTTTTAACACAAGAAAATAAAACTCATATCTTCAAGCCACCATGTAATTTTCTTTTTATTATATAGACAAAGCAGAAAAAAATATTCCAAATTGATTTCCAAGCACTTTTGTTTGAACCGATATCCTCAGTAGTGAGGATATTGACACTCAGGTCCTGGATGTAGCTTCGTATGAGATCTACAAGTGGCGTATTTCCCAGTAAAACACTCGTGTCTATATAATAAAGTACAATACCGGTAAGCCAAATTAAGGTATGAGTATACCTTTGCGTGAGGGATGTCAATTTTTCGCGAAAAACATCACTGTCGCGTCATTATTTACACTACAAGGGCCATTTATATATCGTTTTAAAGCTTGTGAAACGGCCTTACTTGCTAAGTGGTATATTTATATGCAACGTTAATTTGATGGAACATTTTCGTCGTTTTGTGCTTCAAAGGAAAAGTACCATTTTTGCTTTTTAAGAGTTCCTGCCACTTCCAGTTAATGTTAAAAGCTCCAGATTTCCCCAAAATGTATTCCTTAGAGGGTGTTCTGAAAAAAGGTGTGCGGGATTTTTGATATTTTACGTATTTTCGGAAATATTACGTAAAACAGATTGAAAATCGATATTTTTGGCAATGCTAACACAAAAATTAGCATAAAATATGTTTTGAAAGGAAAATCAAAAATCCCGCACACCTTTTTTTAGATCGCCTTCTAAAGAATAGATTTTGCTTAAATTTGGATCTGTGCAATTTAATTGGAAGAAGCTGGAACTTTTTAAACAAAGTCGGTACTTTTTTCTTTAGGGCTAAAAAAGTGTATGTTCATGTACAATATAATGAAAACAAAATTATCCATCAGATAGACCAACCTTTTAGCTTTAAAATGATATATAAACGACGTTTGTGGTGTAAATTGTGACGCGATACGAATTTTTTCCCGCGACACCCTTCAAAGGTATACTCATACCTTAAAGAAAAAATGTAAGGCTTGTACTACAACATTTGTATAGGTAATGGTACAACTTTCAGTTCAATTGGGATTAATCATCATGTTTTTTTTATTTCTGGGCATCATTTGGCAAAGCTTTTCATTTAAAGGGTGACTGGGTCTTGTAATCTCTAAGTTCAAAAGGCGTACTGCAGTATTGCAGGGTGAGTTTTTCAAAATTGCATCATAGTTAGTGGAGGAGACTGCCTATAATAATTTGCAACAAGCCGCTAGGCAAGTGCAATTTGAGCTTTTTGAAAAATTCAAGAGTGTAATTTAAATCCCAAATTGAATGAGAATAGTTGTACCATTACTCCTTATTAATAATAATTATTGATGAAAAAATTGTCAGAGAAGACCGAACACAGGCCAAACAAAGAACCAACCAACTCGACAAGAATTTCATTATAATACAATTTAAGCAGGATGTGCAATTACTAATTCTGTTTTGACAACCATCAACTTTATTTCAAGATCGAAGGTAAAATTACACATACAGTTTTAAAAAGGTGAACAGAACTATTGTAGGTAAACTTTTACAGAAAACATACCTGAAGTCTTGTGTAAACTTTCTTGAAACTGCCAATTCTTGTCGAGTTGGTTGGTTCTTTGTTTGGCCTGTGTTCGGTCTTCTCTGACAATTTTTCATCAATAATTATTATTAATAAGGAGTAATGGTACAACTATTCTAAATAACTGTTTTGGGGCAGAGCAATCTCGCTTATAGGCCATGCCTAATGCCAAACTGAGTAAAATAAATAACTGTTTTGGAGCAGAGCAATCTCGCTTATAGGTCATGCCTAATGCCAAACTGAGTAAAATAAAAAAAACTATTTTGGAGCAGAGCAATCTCGCTTATAGGCCATGCCTAGTACTGCCAAACCAAGTGACATAAAACACTAGAGAAGCTGCAAATGGAATGATAAGGTGCAATTATAAAGCCCGAGAATGTTATTGCAAGGTACATGAGTCTAAACTTAAAGTCTAAAAAGGGAACTAAGATGCGAACTAAACTAAAGAAGCTGCCAAATTGAATGAAGGTGCAACTATAAAACGCGTGAATAGATATTAAATGTTATAGCAAGATACAAGAGACACAAGAACATGAGTCTAAACGAGACTGGAACTAGAAGATGCCTGACGTAGCTCCAACACGTGGCGGCGAACCAAGCTTGAAAAAAACAAAAAAACAAATTGCAGACGACACCAACGAAGAGAAGGAGACTTGTAAGTGCTGTAGGAGGGAGAAATGAGTCGGAGACGACGAGGAACGTTGACTTTAATTGCAGAATTGCGAAGTCTTGTGAAGAGCAGAATGTTAACTAGAGTCAACCAGAGAACGACTTGCCAGGCTCGAGTTCTAAAACCAACTGACTATGCTAATCAGTTGATATCTTATATACGCACTGCTGGGGGCCCAGTGAGAATAATCCCAAGTTTCAGGGCAATCCGTTAAAAGGGACCGAAGTTATAGATATTTCCCCCAATTAAATCCATACAAACCTCTTTAAAAATACGGCTTCTTTATTTTGTTTGCGAGGCTGAATCTTCACGACTTTGTAACCGATCGGTCTCAAACTTGGCAGTTTTCCAAATTTCAGCACGCTCTTTCCACTGCTTGTGGCAAATTTGAGCTAAGTGGTTGATAAAACTTTCGAATTTATAATTCGACCGAAAATGCGCCCACCTATTTGACGTTCTCGAAATTGTTAGGGGATACCAAAAAAAAATCGAGACATCGAAATTGTTAGGGGATACACAGGGGAAATCTCGCGATATCCGAAACCTTTAGGAATCCATAATAATTGTTCGAAAAATTTAGGCTTTGGAAATAATTTCTTCGCGAATTTTTTAGGTGACTTCACACCAGACGCGAAAAGTTTAGCTGACCTTCCATCCGAACAGATATTTGACCGAATGTTTCCGCTGGGTGCCCCTGACATTAAATTTAATTTTTACTCCCGTTAGTTAGTGATTTACTGCTGAACATGGTGTTTTTTTAAAGGCGGTTTTTATTCATTTTTGGAAAATAGATAGTATTCTCTAGTCACAGCAAAATTTGCGGGAAATTTGCGAGTCACAGCAAAATTTGAGAGAAATTAAGGTAGCAAATAAGGCATACGAAGTTAATTGCTGTGGACTGTAGGCTACAATTAGCGAGACTCTTTGGATACCAAATGCTGCTAACTGATTTTTCGCGTGACAGTGCGTGAGCTTTGATACAGAGAAAAAACTTTGTGCTCATGCCCCAACGTCCAAAATCGGCCAATCAGCGACCATGTCCCCTGAGCCTACACGCTGCGAGCAGACGAGCCGGGCATGCAGCTCTGTGTACGAGAATGCTGATTGACTAGTGATCCACTGTCTATGCACTCTAATTGGCGTAGGAGAACGAGTTCAGTAGTTGATCAGCCAAGCCATCAATGAGCTTATGTATACTAGAACTGGCTAGAACGAAGCGCATGCGTACTTTTTTTTTAATCTTTTCCTTCCACGTCTACGCTACACAAGTAATTTTGAGACACAAATCGGTCAATTTCTTGTACGCATGCGCCAGTGGCTGTCACCAGAGCCTCCCGGCCCGCGAGGTGACGAGTGGGGGTACTGGATACGATAATAGAGCTAGATATCCGTGTGGTTGCATTTGCATTCAAGTGTCCTTAAAATTCTGTAAATAGCCGTAACACAAGATTTTCTGGTTTAAATTTTTTAACTCTAAGGTATAAGCGGATTACTGGAGCAGGTAGAACCTTCACTGTTACTGCAATTCAGGACTGGAACTCCCTACCTGCAAACCTTAAGAAGGAGGCAAACCTTAAATCTTTTAAGAATGCTTTACGCCGTAAGTTTTTAAATGAGCAATTATCTGTCTCACATTTTAATCCTTAATGTATATTTTAATTATTTTTATATTATTCACTTATTTATTTCTTCATTTATCGTATATACATAAATATATCTATATATTTATTTTTTTAATGTTACTAGTTTTTTAATTAATGTACATAGCTTGTATTTTTAGTGTTTAGAGGACCACAAGTTTATTAGTACTGTGTACTATTACGTGCCATCCTCTCTAAACAAAGTTTCTATCTATCTATCTATCTACCTTATAGAAGAACAAAACCAATGTTAGTTAGCTCCGCTATGCATTTGGGTACATCTTTGACTTAGAATAAATGCATAGGCGATGCACAATGCTGCAGGGGGAAAGGGCTTCATAATCCATCCCTCTACTTCCCCTGTCACCATAATGCCGCCGCTTGTGAAATAGTATTTTACATCATGTTTTTGTGTGGGCTTAGTAGGGGCGGTAATCCTCATATGCTCCTAGTCATACTTGTCATAACACGAATGATATTGTCAAGCCAACAAGCAAATCTCTAGCAACTCGGATATTCGCATTCAAGGAGATTAGCCATATAGTGTGATTGCATGATAAAATGTAAAACCCAAAATGGTACCGCTGAGACCGGCGTTCTCGAGTTTTGAAATATGTTAAGTGACGCCCCGTAAATTAAGGTCATGAAATCACGACTGTATCTGGGCACACATCACGTGCGAATTCGAACACATGCAGGAAGAGTTTGCAAAGCGACTTCCCCAGATGTTTGCTCGTGTTTGCTTCAATATCATACATAATTCACAAAATTACACTGCGCAGACGGTAATCACCAGGAGACAAAGTTAAGGAGAATATGCCTTTGCTCAGTTGAAGTCGGAGTGATTATTTTTATCTGATTATTTTATCTGATTATTTTTCAATTAATACAGAAAAAGGTCATACAATTTGCTTACAATACAATTGCTTGGCCTTATGGCGTGAACTTTCAAGCTTCTTTTCATTTGCCCATCTTTCACTCAGGCTAAACGATGGGACACTTCCTTTCATTGCCTTGTTTGCCGTAATGTGTGACGAAAATTTGTTTTCCGTGCACCTTCCATCCGCAGTAATTCGTTGCTGTCATAAACGCTGTTTGGCATTAACAAACGAGCAAAACACTTATTTGCAAATGTACCCTGAAAGACGGCGTAACAGTGAAAAGCGTGCCTTGCAGGTAGCATGCGCAAGACTGTGTTCAGAAATAGTGAAAGATTTTAATTTGGCTTACGTAGAGAGTACGAAAGGCAATTGTCATTGCAGCGTTCTTATGGTAAAACGAATCGCAAGCCTAAACTAGTAACAAGTTTGTAAGATATTCTCACTTGCGAAGCTCTCTCATTTAAAGGGGCAGTGTCACTGCAGTGTCTAGGTTTGTTAAATACTAACCTTTCAGCTGCTAGATAGGTACACATTCACACATTCTGGGTATTTTCGTGTGTTATCGAGCGGATGGAATTGGATTACAAATTGGCATTTTCGGTTTCTTTCCGGGCTTAACAGTTTTCAAACTTGGAAATTTAATAGCGAAAGCTGCTAAATATTACATAAGACTGCCTATATAATGAATTTTTTTTAAATTAAACATTCCTTTTACTTTGTAAGACTAACATGAAGCTTAAATATAGGATTCTGAGTTGTTTTAAGCCCACTTCGTTTATAACATTTTGCTAAAACAATCGTGACATAGTCCCTTTAATATAGGTTGAATTCCTTGAGTTATTTACTCAGCATTCTTCTTAGTCTTCTCATTAGTGACTCTTCATTTCTCACACTTGCTGCATTTTACTGGATGACATCAATGTTTCATGTTTTCCGCCTATTTGGACCATCGTTTAGCGCCAGTTTTCGCTTCTTTTGCGGAAAAAAAAAAATACCACGCGCAAAAGGAAATTCCTAAGCGCGGAAATACTGAAAAGCGTGCCAAGTGGTAGTGGCTATTAACAAACAGCACGTCATTGAGATTTTCAAATCTACTTGGGATGGCATTTTAGTTATTTATCAAGTTACATCATACATCGATAACGTAGAATGATTATACGGTATGGAGGAGTAATTAATATATGATACAAAGTACTCTTTATTTCTTGCGAGCTATTACCTCACTGCCTCTATCTTTCTCTAAGTGCCATGCAATTAGCGCGGCGGATGCAAGAGTTTTGAAACAGTGGCGTGGAGCACCAGGGCAGGGAGTACACACCAAAGCTCATTAACAGACGGAGAGGTGTTCCGTACGCGTGCTCTCCTCTCAAATCCGCCACTGCAATTCATTTTGTTAGAACGGTGTGGCAGCTTCTGGAAAGGAATAAAAACCTCGACTCAAATTGCTAACGATAGAGGATACGAGTCCGTATTCACTTGTATTTGAATGCTACGCCTCAATTTGAACATTTCTCCGAAGAGGCTTTATGCCCGGGGGGGGGAGGGGGGGACTCCCATATTTTTGGGGCGGGGGTGCTCGTCGGGAACTTTCGATTTTACCCCTAAAAGGTACCTAAAATGGCGTCGCTTAGTTGATTTTGACCCGTAAAAGGTACCAACAAGACGTATTTTCCCTCGAACTCTTCTCTCGTATTTTTTACGAGGAAAAATAC